>CM065591.1:321486395-322086395 GCA_033119425.1 Bufotes viridis | reverse complement strand
AGCTTCAGAGACAGAGGAGGAACACTCCCAGGTGGAATTAAATGGTCGGGTCTGCACACTCTGAATGGCAAGCAGCAGCAGATGGAGTGCATGTGTGATAATATTCAGTCAAAGGGGAGGAAGGGTGTAATGAGCACTAGGAACGTAGCTGTATTAGTGCTCGAAGCCCTACAGCCCTCCCCTAGGTGCTCCAAATGGCTCATTTGCATACTAATAAAAGTACAAATAATGCTGCAAATAAATATGATTTTGATCAGCAATATATTGTTTAATAATGCAGACAAAGACTCTTTAACTCCAGTCAAAGGAAGTCTGTAACCTCCAAAATCGGTTTCTAGGTAAGCATCCCTCCATGTTTTCCCCAAACATAACTATACTTTTCTTGTGAAAATCTGGTTCTCTAATCCTAAGTAATGCTTCTTTTTATTTTTATGCAAATATATAGTTTTAATCATCATGACCAAGCCTATCAGGCAACACTGATAATGTTGACAGAGTCTGTTTAAAGTTGAATAGCAAAATAATATGTATATCAGCATTTCCAGTAATGTTACACAATTTGCAGTTTCAGCTACGAGTCACGTTTAAGCAATTTTGTATGTAGCTTCTGGGCTGTTAAGTGTTGCAGATGCTAATGTTGGTGTGTTAATGTCAAGATCTAACTGCAGGCGCTCATACATAAGGCACTTCACTGCTGTATATTGTAACTCCACAATATGGAGTCTTTCAGCAGTTTTTTTTTTTTTTTTGCCATTTGCAGTAATGTGAGAGGACCTCGATATCCTATTTTCTTGCAATTCATCTTTTACACATTCAGAGATGCCATCCCACAATACTATAAAATCACAAGTAACAGTCATTATGTGCACAAGCAAAAGACCAAGTTCAAATGCCAACACGAGACATTTTTATATTGGTCTTTAGTTTCCGAATATATTGGAAAACGGCACCAGCATCAAGTATCTAACATCACTGACATTAGTCACATGTATTTATTGTGAAGCGGCATAAAATATTGTCACTGGTACTTGTCTCTATGGTTAGAGTAGTATTACTGCATGCTGTCTAAAGGATCAGTAAAGTATAATTAGCATCAAATGCTACAGTTTCCCTACAGTAGAGTAGACATTGTTACATCAGTGCAGTATCTAACTGAATGTCACCCCGTAATCTGCATTACTGATTTTAATATCAGTTCTAAAGCAAGGCTACCCAAAGTGGATATAGTGGTCAGAGAGAGAGAGAGAGAGAGAGAGAGTGCTTAAAAGGAAATGTGTATATGTAAATGTATAAAAATTTTTTTGCCATTCAAATCTGTATTTGAAGCAGCCACCATGACCCATAGGCATAGTAGACTGGAGTGGAGTCTAGTTTTAAAGGCATACTGTGGGGACATATGCAGAGGTCAGGAGGGAGTAAGTAAGCTGTGATAGCACTTATTGTGAATGGTGGATCCTGAGTTATATATATGGAATGAATATATGTATATATATATATATATATATATATATATTAGTTATACATATGAAAGAAATGCTGTGAGTGTCATGACAGTGCTCTGTGCCCACCCCCTCAAGCTATCCAAGACAGGCACCACATTACGCTGCTGTTCCCTGTCCAGGGCCCTCTTCTGCCCACCAGCAGCGAGTCTGACTGCCCGATTCACATATGTGTTCCTAGCACTGTACAGGTCTCCCCTGTCTGCCCATAAGGTGTGCCCAAGCTCCCTGGCTCTGGACCAGTGAGTGCAGACCCCAATGGCTGGCAAATGGGGTACATTAGACACCTTCCCCTATAAAATGGTGCATAAGCAATAGGTGTTTCTAACTTGCTAGTCTCTGGTAAGGTGTTATGTTCTGTTTGTCTGCCCATGTACTGACCTCTGCCCAGTTACTGACTCTGACTCTCCACTGCATGTTTTGACCTTTGCCTGATTTTTACCCTTTGCCTGCCCTGACAGAAGTAGTCTGACTTCTCTGACCTTGGCTTGTTTCTGACTTTTGCCTGATACCTTAGGGATTCGTACCAGTTTCTGTTAACTGTCAACCACACAGGGACTATTTCAAGAGATAAAGGCCTGGTGGTTCCCCTGCAGCAAAGTCCAGATCCCTGTATAGGGGTTAAAGGGTAAGAAAACTAAGAGACTGTCAGGATAACACCCTTAGGATTTGCCCAAAATCAAACCTGATGGTTGAAGCAGTGATTCCTTGCCCACTGACCATAACAGTGAGATTACTTGAAAAACTGTCAATAGTTTATTTTTATCAGTTAACAAAATACAAAGTGAATGAACAAAATCTAAATCTAAATCAAATTAATATTTGGTGTGACCACAATTTTCCTTTAAAACAGCATAAATTCTTCAAGGTACATGTCCACAGTTTTGGAAGGAACTCGAAAGGGCGGTTGTTCCAAACATCTTGTATAGAGATGTTGCGAACATAAAATTTTCAGCTCGCGAATGGCGAACGCGAACCTCCGAAAATGTTCGCGAACGGGCGAACAGGGTGAACCGCTATAGACTTCAATAGACAGGCAAATTTTAAAACCCACAGGGACTCTTTCTGGCCACAATAGTGATGGAAAAGTTGTTTCAAGGGGACTAACACTTGGACTGTGGCATGCCGGAGGGGGATCCATGGCAAAACTCCCATGGAAAATTACGTAGTTGATGCAGAGTGTGGTAAGTTGAATTCGCAATGCATTTAATATAACCTGCATTAATCGCATTGTGAATTCAACTTAGAGCTGGGTTCCTAAAGGTTGTATTGCTAGAATATAATGAAAATTGAGAATATAGTGCTATCTTCTCAATCTTCGTTATATAATTCTAGCAATACAACCAATGGGAACCCAGCTCCAAGTTGAATTCGCAATGCGATTAATATAACCTGCATTAATCGCATTGCTAATTCAACTTAGAGCTGGGTTCCTAATGGTTGTATTGCTAAAATATAACGAAGATTGAGAATATAGTGCTATATTCTCAATCTTCGTTATATATTCTAGCAATACAACCATTAAGAACCCAGCTCTAAGTTGAATTCGCAATGCGATTAATATAACCTGCATTAATCGCATTGCTAATTCAACTTAGAGCTGGGTTACTAATGGTTGTATTGCTAGAATATAATGAAGATTGAGAATATAGTGCTATATTCTCAATCTTCGTTATATAATTCCAGCAATACAACCAATGGGACCCAGCTCTAAGTTGAATTCGCAATGCGATTAATATAACTTGTATTAATCGCATTGCGAATTCAACTTAGAGCTGGGTTCCTAATGGTTGGCTTGCTAGAATATAACGAAGATTGAGAATATAATGCTATATTCGTGAATTTGTGATATTCGTTATCTTCGTCAATTCTAGAAATACAACCATTAGGAACTTCCGCTCTAACTTGAATTCGCAATGCGAGTATATGTTCGCATTGCGAATTCAACTTGACCTGAATTCCTAATGGTTGTTGCTAGAATATAACGAACATGGAGAATATAGTGCTATATTCGTGATATTCGTCATATTCTACCAATACAACCATTAGGAACTCAGCTTTAAGTTGATTTCGCAATGCGATTAATATAGGTTATATTAATCGCATTGCGATTACAACTACTAACACTGCAGCTTCAGAATGAATCTAAGATGGATGCCATCCTTGCTTTTTGATAGGAGGGTCTGGGAGGGAGGGTATGCTGATTGGCTGGAATGAGTCTGCTGACTGTGAGGTACAGGGTCAAAGTTTGCTCAATGATAAAGTATAGGGGGAACGCGAACATCGCATATGTTCGCCCGCTGTGGCCAACGTGAACAAGCTATGTTCGCCGGCGAATAGTTTGGGACATCACTAATCTTGTAGACGTAACCAGAAAACTCCCTGATGGTATCGCATGATGGATACGTATCTGCCTGTATTTCTCAGCACTGAGGACACTATTAATCCTGACCTAATCCGCAAGTCCATTTGCGGAAAACCTAGTGCAGAAATGAAAGGGACATCATGCATACTTCCCTTCAAAATCAGAAGATGTCCAGCAGTGTGATCAGTTCAGAACTTTTAGAAACCAGTTGGACCCCGGTATACCCATTTGCTGTTAAATCAGTTGGGATTCTACTGCTGAGATTCTACCTCCATTCATCAGAGAACGAGGGCCCCGTAGCCCTATTGAAACTAACTAAACGGCCGGTTGCACATGTGCGTTGCAGCTCTATTCATTTTTATGGGATTTCTGGAGATAACCAAGCTTTGTACACGCCTATCTCTGGAACTCCCATAGAGATGAATGGAGCAGCCACGTGCATTTCCGACCACCTGCTCCATTCATTTCAGGGGGACTCCACAGGGTACAGGCCTACATTCTCGTGATCGGTGGGGGTTCCAGCGGTGGGACCCCCACTGATCTGTTAGTTATCCCCTATCCTGTGGGAGGTCTCAATGTTGAATGTGGAACTATGCCCAGCTCCAAGACCAGCTTAACAGTTCTAGTCTTTAAGATGTGACTACCTCTTTAACATAGCTTTCCTATTAGTACTATATGTGGCTCACCACTATCTGCCATTCTCATATGCCTTCATTGTGGCCATAAATGGCCGTTGACCTTTCTGTAAAGAGAGTCTCCTAATGTGTCCTTGTGGATCAACCCACATTTAAATGCAAGCTAAAGTCAACTGTGATGAGAGTAGCGTGGCCGCATTATTATGCTTTTATTGTTTATTCATAAATATTTACAATCGGCATCCGAACGGCAGAACTCCGTGGCGGTAATCTACATTCTACCAGATTAATCAGCGCTTCCAGTTTCATTTACATTTTGAGAGCTTATTATAATAAGAAATGTTAATTCAGTAAACAAACAGCTTAAAAGAGCAAGCGCTGTAATATAATAACCTGTTTTATTAACAGCGCACACGTCTATCAAAAATGAATGAAATTTATCCCTGTGGTTTTGTTAAAGTCATTTTTATTGTACTTTGTTCTGAGTACTCTACAGGGAACCGTAATTCAGACTATGACATGCACTTATTAACTTCAGTGAAGTATGCGTCGCAGGGGCCTCTGGTATTTACATTATTCTCAGCAGTAGTGATTTTATGGCTGGAAGCTGCAAGCATAATCACTGTTTATATACAGCCGTGTTGTAAAGGGTGCGATATAATAACCTTCAGATGTCTCTAATGTATCAGAGTAGTAACATCATGGCTAGGCTTTCATTTTAGGAGCCCATTGAAATCGCAAATGTCATGATGGAAGCAGAACTGTTGACCGATATTACTGCAATTATGCAACACCATATAAAGGCTATTTTGCCACATTTAACATAAATGGCTAAAACAGAAAATGTTTATTAGCATCTGGTAAATTTAAATGCAATTCCGCAATATACCAGGATTGCAGCGAATACAGTGCCAAAGAGGCAGCGCATATGTTCAATAATGTTCTGCACCATCTTTCTGTGATAGAAAGAAAGAGCTTGGACACTGTCTAGTTAGCTTTTTAAAATGCTCTAAGCTGATGCTTTCTGACGCAGGCAGATCTAAAGACCCGTATTCCATACCCCAGCAGTTCAGTTTAAGGCCCTCTGCTGCCCATGGATCAACTCTATAAAGAATTTATGGCGGTGGTGATCCCACCCATAGGGGTCAAGATGGCGGCTTTCATGTGATTTACTTGCGTGAGTGTACTGAACAGTGTCTCTGAATGTGTCTAGCACATGCGCAGATACAGGCAGCAGTGTTTCCCCTCATTCATCAATTTAGCAATTATCCTTGATGTTACTTAGCTGTGGTAATCCCTCTCATTACATTTGTCCCATTGCCACCTTCAGAATATGTGATTCTAAACTAAAAAAAAAGAAAACTAATTATTAAAATATTTATCATGTAGATAAAGTTATTAATGTATTGTGATTGTCCATATTGCCTCCGTTGCTGGCTTGATCCATTATTCCATCATATTATACACTGCTTGTATCCAGGGATTACGGCAGGGACAGGAGCTGCTGTGCATGCATGCCTATGCGTGCTCTCACTGTTCATGGCACCAAAGAAGTCAGTGCTCCTTTCTATGGTGTACAAACATGGCCATCGCTGCTGGCTTGCAGGGTGGTTATAACCTCTGGAAATGAGCAGCATATAATATGATGGAAGAATTATTCAAGCCAGCAAAATTGACAATATGGACAATCACAATACATTAGTAAGTGCCTTATTTAACTTTGTCTACTTGATAAATGCCATTTGGTGAAGTGAGACAACCCCTTTAAAGGAAAATGGATGGGTTTCAGTGGGTTTATTTTGTCTTGCTTGCTTGGCGTCTACAAGTATGATTTTTAATACATTTTAAACATTTTACCATGATATCTCCTATGAGATAGCCTTTGTTTACCTCTTGTTCCTAAGATGTAGTCTCTCTGGGAACTTCTGCTGTATGCACTAATACTGGAGGGAACACTAAATGCCGTCTTACACAGGCTGAGGATCAGAGCAGTTATTCGGGATGAGCATTGGTATGAACAAATGCCCCATGTAAATCCATTGCCAATTGCATGATAGCTTAGCCTACACTCATGCATTGAGTGATCTCATATTTTCTATGGCACATAAAATTATCATTTGCATGCAGCAGATCGCCCTGTGTAAACAGGGATCTGCTGACGGTAAATGATGAATCTGTATGGGGATGAATGATCACAGTAGCAGTTGCTCATTCCCATACATAGGGGATGATAAATGTAGCTCTCTCCTCTGCTGAATGATAGGCAATTATTAGGAATGTTAGCCTGTGTAAAAGGGCCTTACATGATTGTTTAGTATGTCTTACTGCCACAAATGTGGGGCTGGTGTTGCATATCCTCTTTGTTCAAGAGACACTTCCATCAGAAAGGTGGATTTAGAAAGAAAATCACTATTCCTAGAAAACAATTTTTTGCTGTGCCCCTGTTTATCGTTTTTAAAGATTCTCTAGGTACTGTTACAGTGCCAAGTGATTGGCGCAAAGCAAATGTGGTGCCCATATTCAAAAAAGGATCTAGGTCCTCCACAGGTAATTATAGACCAGATAGTTTAACTTCTGTTGTGGGAAAAAATGTTTCATGGACTCTTAAAGGACTATATACAGGGCTATGTGACTGTAAATAATATTATAAGTGATAAAAACAAATCAGGTTAGTCTGACAACTTTTGTCCTTGTAAACCCATGTTGGTTATGAGGAGTTGAGTAGTAGCCTGGACAGAGGGGCAGCTTTGGATGTAGTGTTTCTGGATTTTGCAAAGGCTTTTGATACTGTTCCTCATAGACGTTTAATAGGTAAAGTAAAGATTGAAAACTGGCTGAAGGACCGTGTCCAGAGAGTTGTGGTCAATGATTCCTATTCAGAATGGTCCTGGGTTATAAGTGGTGTACCCCAAGGTTCAGTGCTGGGTCCTCTGTTATTTAATTTATTTATTAATGATATCGAGGATGGGATTAATAGCACCATTTCTATTTCTGCAGATGACACCAAGCTATGTAGTACTGTGCAGTCTTTGGAAGATGTCCATAAACTACCAGCTGAGTGATTTGAGGTTCAATGTGGATAAATGTAAAGTTATGCATCTTAGTAGTAATAATCTCTGTGCTTCATATGTCCTAGGGGATATTACATTGGGGGAGTCATTTATAGAGAAGGATTTGGGTGTCCCTGTAGACCTATACAAATATATAAATGGGCCATACAAAAATACGTTCCATGTCAAATGCTCTCAAAAGACAAGCGGCCCTGCATCCGACTGGAGTAGAAAAAGTTCAGTCTCCAGAAGCGTCAAAGCTTCTTTACTGTAAGAACTGTGAATCTCAGGGACGTGGCCACAGCAGGAACAGTGGACAGTTTTAAAAAGGGTTTAGATGAATTCTTAACCTCTTAAGGACACAGGGCGTATGGGTACGTCCTAATGTCCGAGTCCTTAAGGACACAGGGCGTACCCATGCGTCCTAAATAAAATCACATGTAAAAAAAAAAAATTGCGATAGAAACATGATTCCTGCTGCGATCGTGCAGCAGGAAGGGGGTCCTGCGATCGTGCAACATGCCGAAGGGGGTCCTGTGACCCCCCCCCCCCGTATCGGCGATCACTGCAAACTGCAGGTCAATTCAGACCTGCGGTTTGCAGCGCTTTGCGATGTATCTGATCCCCGCGATCAGAAACTTTAAAATGCTGCCAAATATGTTTTTTTTATTTTTGTAACCTCCACCCCTTGCCCTCATTGTGATGGGCGGTGCGGGGAGGTCGGGAGGCTTGCGGGCAGTGCGGCAGGTGATGCGGGGACGGGCGGTCGATCCTCTGCCCGCCCCCCCTGCTCATTTTCAGGATGGCCGAGCTTAGCAAGCAGAGTGTCAGCACATTGCTGACACTCTGCTTGTAATGGCTGACATCCGTGCAGGCACGAATGTCAGCCTTTTAACCCCTTCCATGCTGCGGTCTGTAGGGACCCCTGTATGGAAGGGGTTAAGAGGAGGGAGCTGCTGTGGGGGCTGCTGTGCCTGGTGCAGCCCCCCTAGCTCCAGTCTCCAGCTTCCCTCCCTCCCCATCCTCCGCTGCTCTGTTATAGCAGCGGAGGAGGGTACCATGGCAACAGGATGACCTTCAAAGGCGTCCTGCTTGCCATGGTAACAGAACTCTGATCAGACTTCTGCTAAAGGCAAAAGTCTGATTATTATACAGACCCCAGATCCACTGGATCTTTAAGAACCAAGTGGGTCTGGGTAAAAAAAAAATGTAAAAAAAGTGAAAAAAGGTAAAAATAAAACACATTTATCACTAATAAAAATTAAAAGAATAAAATACACTACACATGTTATATATCACCGCGTCTGTAACGACCTGATCTATAAAATGGGTTTGTTACTTTCCCCGCACGGTGAATGTCATAAAAAAATATATATATATAATTGAAATTTTGCCCACCTCACTTCCCAAAAAAGTTAATAAAAGTGATCAAAAAAGTTGTATCTACACTTTTTTGTTTCAAAAATATGATTGTGTAAAACCTAAAAAAATAAATAAAAAGTAGACATATTATGTATCGCCGCGTCCGTAAGAACCTGAACTATAAAAATAACACATGACCTAACCCCTCAGATGAACACCGCAAAAAAAAAAAAAAACTGTGTCAAAAGACATTTTGGTCACCTTACATCACAAAACGTATAATAGCAAGCGATCAAAAAGTCATATGCACTCCAAAATAGTGCCATTAAAACGGTCATCTCTAGAAGTGGAGAAATTGAAACTTGAAAATTTGACAAAATGTTACCAGTGTCATAAAGTACAATATGTGACAAAAAACTATCTCAGAATGGCCAGGATAAGTAGAAGCGTTTTAAAGTTGTCACCATATAAAGTGACACTGGTCAGATTTGCAAAAAATGGCCTGGTCTTTAAGGTGAAATAGGGCCGTGTCCTTAAGGGATTAAAAGTAAACAACATTCATGCTTATGAAAACGTGTAGAAATCTTAGTTTAATTTCCTTCTTGGATTCACGTCCCCACCTATCCCTTGGTTGAACTTGATGGACTTATGTCTTTTTTCAACCGTATTACCTACAGTTGTGTTCAAAATTATTCAACCCCCACTGAAATTGAGTGTTTTGGCCAGTTTGACATTGATTTTGATCATTTCAGTCATCTTGTTTACAATTAAATCAAAGAGGCACTTGTAAGTCAGACAAATATAACAGAACATTTATAATGCAATAACCACAAATGTCCTTTCTGTGCTCACATCATTATCAGTTTTATTCAATCCCCAAGTGACATTCAATCTTAGTACTTAGTACAACATCCTTTTCCAGTTATAACAGCTTTTAAACGTGAAGCATAGCTTGACACAAGTGTCTTGCAGCGATCTACGGGTATCTTTGCCCATTCTTCATGGGCAAAAGCCTCCAGTTCAGTCACATTCTTAGGCTTGCGCGCTGCAACTGCTCAATTGGATTTTAAGTCTGGTGACTGCGATGGCCACTTCAAAATGTTCCAGCCTTTAATCTGCAACCATGCTCTAGTGGACTTGGAGGTATGCTTGGGATCATTGTCCTGTTGAAAGGTCCAACGTCTCCCAAGCCTCAAGTTTGTGACGGACTGCTTCACATTTTCATCCAATATCTCCTGGTCCTGAAGAGAATTTATGGTACCTTGCACACGCTGAAGCTTCCCTGTACCTGTAGAAGCAAAACAGCCCCAAAGCACGATTGACCCCCCGCCATGCTTCACAGTAGGCAAGGTGTTCTTTTCTTCATAGGCCTTGTTCTTCCTCCTCCAAACATAGCGTTGATCCATGGGCCCAAACAGTTCTAATTTTGTTTCATCAGTCCACAGAACACTATCCCAAAACTTTTGTGGTTTGTCCACATGACTTTTGGCATACTGCAGTCGACTCTTCTTATTCTTTGGAGACAGCAAGGGGTGCGCCTGGGAGTTCTGGCATGTAGGCCTTCATTACGCAGTGTGCGCCTTTGTCTGAGCTGAAACTTCAGTACCCGCATCTGACAAATCTTTTTTCAGTTCCTCAGCAGTCACACGGGGACTTTTCTCCACTTTGCGCTTCAGGTAGCGCACAGCAGTCGAAGTCAGCATCTTCTTTCTGCCACGACCAGGTAGCGTTTCAACAGTGCCCCTTGCCTTGAATTTGCGAATGATGCTTCCTATGGTGTCTCTTGGTATGTTTAACATCTTTGCAATCTTCTTATAGCCATTGCCCTTCCTGTGAAGAGAAATCACCTCTTCTCTTGTCTTCCTGGATCATTCTCTTGACTTCACCATGTCTGTAAACACACCAGTAAATGTCTAGAAGGAGCTGAGTATCACAGTCATTTTACATCTGCCTAATTGGTGCTTATTATGCTTGATTGCTGCTCCTTGACATCCAGAGGTGTTTTCAATACCTGATCGAAAACACTTGAATGAACCTCTGTTCTTAAGAGTGGTAGTCTTTAAGGGGTTGAATAATTGTGTCAATGAAGAAATCACAAAAAAAAAATTTATACTGTATTACAAAAACAATTGATGTCATTTTAGTTGCATTTGGTTCTTTAAAAAGTCCTGGTAAGATTTCATTCTAAACACAATTACAAATGTACACTAAATTCCCTAAAACTCTTTACAGCATTGGGGGTTGAATAATTTTGAACACAACTGTATGTAACTATGTACACAGTTTAGCTGTTTTATTGTAATTTCTTGTCAGTAGCAGTGATCACATACAGATACAAGTTCTGATAGGAACAGCTTATCTCCACAGTAATCATATTAGAATAGTAGGTGGACTGAAATGACTGACAGAATGACAGCTCTATTGTTCTATTGATAGGCCTAGATAAAGATGTCTACAAAAAAAGATGTTTATAAACAGTGGAAAGAGTATAATGTTAGAAATCCTCACCTCCCACACTATTGGGAGAGCATAGAGGAGGTGTGGTGCTGTTTGAGAAGGAAATGATGCTCGCAATAGCGTTACAGCCTTCTCTTAGCTTTTCCTAGGGCATGTGACGTCACATTAATTGGTCACATGACCTAGGCACAGCTCGGTCCCTTTGAAGTGAATGGAGCTGAGTTGTGATACCGAGCATAGCCGCTATATAATATACGGAGCTGTGCTTGGTGAGCTAAGAGAAAGCCAGCACTACTGCAATGCCTTCTTAAACAGTTGATCGGCGGGGGTCCGAGGTCTCGGACGCCCACCGATCAGATGCTAATAACTTATCCAGAGGACAAATAACCCATAAGGGTATCCTGTGACAGGGAATTCCATACTGACCCTGCTATAACAGTAAAGATGTACAGGATATCCTTGTCATAGTTACAAGTCTTAGTGTAAAAAGATAATTAGGCAGATCACTGAACTGATTGATTATATTGCCCGTAAGCAGTCTTTTTTTCCAAACTGGATAACCCCAAGTTTCATAACCGGTCTTGCTGAAGCAATCCTTCTATTCCCCTAATTACTTTTTTCGTCTTCCTCTGCACCCCATCCAGGTCAGCTATGATCCATTCCTATTATAAGGTTCCCAAAAGTGTAAAAATGTTCCATGTGCAGGTACTGATTTTTTATAAAGGCAAAACCATTTTCTTGTAATGTGCATCTATGCTCCTTTAGAAGCATCTGATGATTATAATTGCTTTGGCAGCAGCTGTTTGGTATGGGTTGCTAACATTATGTTTACTGTCTACCAATGTCTCTTTTAGTGTCAGTTTCAACCAATGTTTTACTATTTAATACATGTTTTTCTCTATGCCCAAGTGCATAACCTTACATGAATCCACATTAAATTTCAGTTGCCACATCTCTGCCCAGGTCTTCAGCTTTCCAAATCCCTCTATAATAATAATGTATTATCCTCCTCTGTGCTTACCTCACATAGCTTAATTTCTTCTGCAAATTATACAAGGTCATTAATAAGCTTATTGAAAGGCAGAGGGTGCAATACTGGTATCCCACAAGTGACAGGGACTGTGATCTGCCTAACCCAACTGCACACATTTTATACCAGTCCAAGTATTTTGCTTGTATATACCCACTATATAAGTGCCATAGCATAAATGAGAAATATAGAATTGATAGCTGGCATCCATATCCTAACCAAGGTTAAGTCTAGAACTTACCGATTCATAAAAGAAGATTAGATTAGTTTGACAATATTGATCCCATCGTGATTTTTTGTTAGGTTGGAATCAAATATGCAGTTTTTGTGTCAGCTTTGATGCAAAATGTGGGCATGGATACAAAACAGAAGAGCCGTCTCAAACTTTACTGTGTATTTGTTCTCATTTTTGTATCCACTGCTTTGGAATAAAAAACACACAAAAACTAAGCAAAATTTTTAATAAAACCTTATTGCAAAAATAGTTTTAGGTGTAAGTACATGCACTTTATAGCCTTCTAAAATGTCCTATTGTTTTTCCTACATCTTCTATGCAAACTTTAGTACCTTCATGGAACCAACAAATTGCTCCAGCTTTAGTACTTGTTGTGCCTCACTAGACAAGTTTCTAGAAAAGACTAGAAAAGTTTTTAGGACTGGATTGCCTTTCACAGAACTAAACTTTTATTCTTAGATCTGAATTTAACAGATAATAATGAGTCATTGGCAGACTGGCTATAGACCCTACAGGGAAATTTTCCGATGGGCTGATCTCCAGGGGGTCACCTAAGCCTTCCTCATGGTCACCGGCTGGATACATTATGATCTGATGTTCTCAGCATCAATTAATGCTATGTGCATCAGGTACTTATGCAGTTGGCCATTGGCCGCAGGTGTCCTCCTGAATTCAACTGTATTGACCTCCACAGTATGATGATACAGTGGTATATTGTGCTGCACTGTGGTATTTGGTTCTGCTGGGGTGGTATATTGTACTGCACTGTGGTATTTGGTTCTACTGGGGTGGTATTTTGTGCTGCACTGTGGTATTTGGTTCTTCTGGGGGTGGTATTTTGTGCTGCCCTGTGGTATTTGGTTCTGCTGGGGTGGTATATTGTGCTGCCCTGTGGTATTTGGTTCTGCTGGGGTGGTATTTTGTGCTGCCCTGTGGTATTTGGTTCTGCTGGGGTGGTATTTTGGACTGCACTATGGTACAGTATTGCAGGTACTGCCTACTTGTGTTGATTGCCTTCTGTTGTCAGTTTGGACTTGCCTACAACATGAGGCCTCTTTTAGGTGTTATCCAGGGCCATTTTAAGCTTCCAATCCGCCCCTGATAGTGACACCAAACTAATGGAAAGCCGCTCTTACTGTAAGGAAACCACCAGTAAACACCATAGGAAGCATCCCCATGACAAAATTTAGAGCCAAACGCGTCTTCCCAAGAGAATGAAGCTGCGCCGTTACCCCACAGATGCTAAACAGGGCCAAAAAATTGCAGATGGTAAAAATTAATTTTTAATACAAGTATAACATTCTTCCACACCTCATCAAAGAAACAGAATTACTAAACAGGTTGTTTTCTCCACAAAAGGGAATCTATCACCATGTACCTGCAAATAAATCCTACGGACTGTAGATGTGAAACTGAATCCAAAGCACTTTGCCCTATCTTGATTGGTGGGCGCAATTCCGTGATATTAGTTTTATTTTATGCAAATCACAGACATTTAACCCCTCAGATACCTTGACCGCAGCATCTAAAGCGGCTTTCCTCTGGATTACTGTGCATCTAGGGCCTGAGCGTCTACCCCGTGCAGCGATTGGGGGTGTCATTGATAGTATGTAAAAGCCCTGGTCTTTGTAAAGAAACCAGGGCTTTTATAGTTGTCCCTATGCCCTGGAGATGCAGGCTTCATAAGAACATAGCAAATCAGCTTTTAATTGCAATGTATTGGAGAATGGTAACTTAAAAACTTTTTTATAAAAAGTTTTTTATAAAATATAAAAATTTAAATCAATCACCTTTACCCGCAATTGAAATAAAATAAATAAGCAATAAAAATAAACATCAAAAGAAATACAGCATCCCAAAACGCCCGAACTATTAAATGTAAACATATTTAAGTATGGTGAACACAATAACGGGGGAAAAAAATAAAAAAGGTAAGGTTCTCCATTTTTTGTCGCTTCACCTCCCAAAAAAATTGAATAAAAAGTCATCAAAAAGTCATGCACACTCCAAAATAGTATCAATAAAAACTACAGATTGCCCCACAAAAAAATGATCCTCCAGCCAGCTCTGTAGACATAACAATAAAAAAAAGTTATGTGGGTCAGAATATGGTGAGAAAAAATAATTTTAAAAAGTTTTACAATTTTTTCAGTATTAAAACACAAGAAAAAACTATATAAATGTGTATACCTGTAATCAGACTGACCCAGAGAATGAAGGTAACTGGTCAGATTTACTCCATGGGGATCGCTGTAAAAAGAAAACCCATAAAATGTGATGGAATGACATTTTTTTTTACATCTTTATCAATTTACATACACAGTACATATATACACACATTACTTTTGTAGCAAATAGAGATGTGTGCATTGACAGTGTTGACAAGTGTAACCCTTTAACGCTGTCAGCTCTAAGTTGACATATAAATGAGAGTTGAGCTCTGTTTTCGATGACATTTACAGGCCATCACTGACATTTATAGCACTATTACAGGCTTTTAACAATTTTATTTCTGCTACTCTCTATTGCCTTGCAAGTGAAACAAGACTTTCACAGTCTGCTTGTATTTGTGGCTGAGCGAAAGGTTAAATTAGGTTCACAGGAAAAGAATAATTACTTATTTATAGGTTTCATTTACTTATTTATTTGAGTAAGGAGGAAAATACAATTACTGTGTTTACTTTCCATTTCAATGATGCATTACCATATTTCAAGTCATTGTTTTAGACATGTAATCACATCTGAAACTATTTCTGAGATCTTGAAATGATCATTAGCTTGGCACTAATGTAATCTGCAGTAAGTGATTGCCTGAAACAAAAAGATCTTCATAATAAACACTGGAGTGCCATTAAAGTCCATCCACCTGAAGGTTCTCTGCAGCTTACACTGACTCTGATATACTGAGGTTATTACCGCCTTACACTGTTTGCAGAGCACAATGACCTAGATTTATCAAAGGTCTGTGCATTTTAGCACTGTTTTCTTTTATTTATTTTACTAGAAGTGAAAGGTAGGACTGAATGTCTACCTTTTTTTTTAAGTAATTACGATTGTATTTTCTAGAAAAATAAAATTAACTAAATGGTACTTTTTCTTGAAGGTCTGGAGCATTCTTTTGAGAAAAAATACCTATTTATTTAAGAGCAAATTATTTTCCATGGATCATTGCAGTTATTGCAAATTTTTTCTACTTAGGCACACAACTAGCACATAATGATGACTGTACATCACTGTTGGTCAAAGTCCATGCCAAAATGAAAAACAAAAAAAATAGGTGGGAAGGGGGATGGCGTGCACCTTGCTGAAAAATAAAAAATTATCCAGAATAAGAAAAACATGTCTGCTTTCTTCCAAAAATAGGGCCACACCTGTCCATAGGTTGTGTCTGGTATTGCAGGCCATGAGGATTGTCCATTCCGAAGCCAGCCACCATAGCTCTTCTGGGCAACGCCCACTGGGCGCAAACACAAGAATAACATGTACACAACACATTATATATATATATATATAATCATACATATAGATACATATATAAAAAAAGACAAACTCTAATAAACTATTGAGCAGACTCTCAGATAACTAATCAATCCATTTAAAGAAATTGGTAACCATTAGTAAAGGATATGACTGCAGTCCATGTGCTGCCAAATGGATAAAATATAGTTCACCCTTCTGTTGCTGTTGCTGTATAGAATAGGTTAAATCTCTCTCTTATAGAAGAAAATGGAATTATGCATTTTCCTCGATGAAATTGGACAATTTGGAATAGCGGACTCATAATGACAGACCAGCATGAAGGTAAAAATTATAAATCAAAAGGCTCTCTGTAGGGAAGAAGGGAGAGAAAATAGAAATCTGTAAGCATAGTCATATTGACTTCGTTTCCAATGCAACTCCCCAACAGAACAGAATCACAATACACGAGCACCATTTGGCCTTTGTCATGTTCTCTGGTACAGAACACCCGCTGTGAGATAAATAAGAGCCCTGCATATGAACTTTTCGATGGTGTGATCGAGACGAGAGGCATTTCAATTTTTTCAGCAACTAGTATAGTTGATTGAACAAAAGTATTTAATGAAAGCCAGAAGTAATTATATGAACAGCAGGAGTATCATACACAATTTTGCATTATATCACTGAAATGTGTGTCCTTTCTAGGGTGATATTAGATGAAATTTTACACAAATAGCAATACAGACACCAAAAGAAGTCCTGGTACTTGTTTGTCCAACAGTCTTTTCGCCTTCCTCTGGATCAGCTTGCAGCATAACATGCTGAACTAGATGGACAGATGTCTTTTTTCAGCCTTCTAAACTATGTTACTATGTTTCTAAATATAATTGTCCTACGACTGTTCTCTACATATCCTACAACACTTTGTCTGGTTGCCTCATTTGACCTAACCCAACTCTTGAAAGGCTAGAGCCAGTTTTTGTCATCTTTAATTGTATCCAAATGCAGATATGGTTGCATTAAAGTGGTCACATGCTCTTGGGGACACCACTATTGAGTAAATTGCTGCAGCGGAATGGATGTCATCACGTCCGGTCCACCAGGAACCAAAAGAAGTGGGGATGAGACTTTTGGTGTTGGAACGGATCTTTGAGCAAATGAGTGGGTGTTTTTCTTTCCCACCGTTTCCTGGTGCTCGTTTTTAGGGGGGTGGTCAAACAACCCCTTTAAGGCTACTTTCACACCTGCGCTTTCCCTTTCTGCTATTGAGATCCATCATAGGGTCTCAATAGCGGAGGAAAACGCTTCAGTTCTGTCCCTATTCATTGTCAATGGGGAAAAAACTGAACTGAACAGAACGGAGTGCACCAGCATGCATTCCCTTCCATTTCATTGCGTTCCCATGACGCACACAAAAGCACAGCAAGCAGCATTTTTAGTGCGTCCTGGGATGTGGAGCAAGAGGTATCTGTCATGACTCACAATGTAAGTCAATGGAGACGGATCCGTTTTCTCTGACACAAAAAAAAGAGGATCCATCCCCCAATGGTTTTAGAGACGGATCCGCCATTGCTATGTTAAAGATAATGCAATTGGATCCGTTCATAACGGATGCAGTCGGTTGTATTATCATGATAGAAGCGTTTTTGCTGTTCCATGATGGATCCAGCAAAAACGCTGGTGTTACAATAGCCTAACTTGGGCACAACTAACAACTAATTTATTCCCATATAGCAGACTAAGTAACTCTAATAGAGCCTAACTTTTTACGGTATTTCATGATGAATGGACGCATATTAAAATAGACTCTAAAGTCCCTTTTACATGGGACCATAATTGTGTGAATGAACATTTCTGCAAACTGTCATTCCCGATCAAAGCACCATGTAAGCAGCCTTTACAATAGTGCCGATGACGTCTCCGGGAACACTGCTAGGCAGAAGCCTTCGCCTGGCAGAGACCCCGTACATCACTGGATCTGCTGAAAAAGGGCAAGGGAGAGCATCAGAGCATAAACGGCTGCCTTTTCATTGCATTAGGCCCCTTTCACGCGAGCGTGTCCGGATTAGGTCCGGATGCGTTGCGGATGCGTTCAGTGAAAACTGTTCGATTTCACAGGCAAAGCCATTCAGTTTTGCCTGTGATTGCGTTCAGTTGTTCAGTTTTTTCCGCGACGGGTGCAATGCGTTTTGATGCGTTTTTCACGCGCGTGATAAAAAACTGAACGTTTACAAACAACATCTCCTAGCATTCATCAGTGAAAAACGCACCCGCACTTGCTTGCGGATGCAGTGGATTTTTCACGCAGCCCCATTCACTTCTATGGGGCTAGGGCTGCGTGAAAAACGCAGAAAATAGAACATGCTGCGATTTTAACGCAACGCACAAGTGATGCGTGATCGCGTGAAAAAAAAACGCTCATGTACACAGCCCCATTGAAATCAATGGGTCAGGATTCAGTGCGGGTGCTATGCGTTCACATCACGCATGGCACCCGCGCGGAAAACTCGCTCCTGTGAAAGGGGCCTTATACTAAAATCTTCTATTGAACAGCTCCAGTGCATACTGGTGAGTCCTGATCTTCATGAGCTCCCAACTCTCCCAGCTCCCTGCTCCTGACTGAAGTAGGAAAAACTGTCAGTGTCAGAAGGCGGGAAGAATCGGGAGCTCATGAATATCAGGACTCGTTGGCAATATAAAACTGGTGACAGATCCCCTTTTACAATCATTGAAGAATAAAAAAAATGAAAGCACCAGCAGACCTGCATATCATCGATAAGCACCTATTATGCACAGAGAATCTGCCCATGTAAAAGAACACTAAAGGTGCTGCTCCACATGCAGGTTTTTTATTAAATTTTTCTGTGCCTGCTTTGAATGACTTAGTAGAGGGTTCAGATAATTTGCTCCACCATAAGACTTAAAAACTAGCAGTCTGTCCCATAAAAGTTGTACAATGTGCTATTTTGAAACCTGTTTATAGAAGTAAACAGAGGTTGTCTCTGAGAATTTTAAGAGATGACTTGGAGGTAAATGATTGGGAGAACCTGATGGAACGCAGTTCTAGTATTTGTATGGAGCAATTTATCACAATATTGTACCTAAAGTATATACTATAAGGCCTCTTTCACACGGGCGTGATTTCCGCGCGGGTGCAATGTGTGAGGTGGACGCATTGCACCCGCACTGAATCCAGACCCATTCATTTCTATGGGGCTGTGCACATGAGTGGTGATTTTCACGCATCACTTCTGTGTTGCGTGAAAATCGCAGCATGCTCTATATTTTGCGTTTTTCACGCAACGCAGGCCCCATAGAAGTGAATGGGGCTGCGGGGAAATCACAAGCATCCGCAAGCAAGTGCTGATGCAGTGCGATTTTCCCGCATGGTTGCTAAGAGACGGGACCCAATCTTTATTATTTTCCCTTATAACATGGTTATAAGGGAAAATAATAGCATTCTCAATAAAGAATGCTTTGTAAAATGTGGGTTAAGGGGTTAAAAATAAAAAACTTAACTCACCTTAGCCACTTGATCGCGTAGTTGCTGATCTCTTCTGTCTTCTTCAAGCATTCGCAGCCATTTAAAGGACCTGTGGTGACGTCACATCACATGGTCCAATCACATGGTCCATCACCATGGTGATGGACCATGTGATTGGACCATGTGATGAGCTCAGTGACCTCATCACAGGTCCTTTAGACGGCAGCTAATGAATGAAGAAGAGATCGCAACTACGCGATCAAGTGACTAAGGTGAGTTAAGTTTTTTATTTTTAACCCCTCCATCCACATTTTACAAACCATTCTGTATTGAGAATGCTATTATTTTCCCTTATAACCAGTGATGAAGTCCGGGTTCGGGTCTGGGTACCAAACATGCCAATTTTTCACATGCGTGTGCAAAACGCATTACAAAAGTTTGCACACGTGTGGAAAAATCACGCATTTTCCCGAAACGCACCCGCCTCTTATCCGGGCGTCAACCGTGACGCCCGTGTGGAAGAGGCCTAAAGCTTTATATATCAAGGTTATTGAAACAAAGTAGTTAGAATTTAGAGACGACTGAGGGGAGATCTAATAACTATGTATAGATATATCAGGGGTCAGTGCAGAGATCTCTCCCATCATCTATTTATCCCCAGGACTGTGACGAGAGGACATCCTCTGCGTCTAGAGGAAAGAAGGTTTGTACATAAACATAGAAGAGGATTCTTCACGGTAAGAGCAGTGAGACTATGGAACTCTCTGCCTGAGGAGGTGGTGATGGTGAGTACAATAAGGGAATTCAAGAGGGGCCTGGATGTATTTCTGGAGTGTAATAATATTACAGGCTATAGCTACTAGAGAGGGGTCGTTGATCCAGGGAGTTATTCTGATTGCCTGATTGGAGTCGGAAAGGAATTTTTCCCACTAAAATGAGGAAAATTGGCTTCTGCCTCACAGGGTTTTTTTTGTTTGTTTGTTTTTTTTTGCCTTCCTCTGGATCAACTTGCAGGATAACAGGCTGAACTGGATGGACAGATGTCTTTTTTCAGACTTACAAACTATGTTACTATGTTACTAATATAGATTTATTACATTGATTTCTAGCCTGACAGTAGCTCCCTATCACCGTCTTTTAAACTTTCTTCAGTACTCATTTGGTGTCATGTGTATTGTACGGACATGATGCCAGGCCCTCTGTCTTAAGTAAAGCTGGCACCTCTAATGGTGATAGCTGTGCAAATTTCATGCTTAATGTATACCTACCATCGTACCATTTCAGGGTTCCATGCACATGATTTCTATAGAGAGCCATTAAACTGCAGGTGCATGTTAGTGTTTCGCTTAGTGGTTGACTGAGTACATGTTGTATTATTTCTTCCACTGGGTCTTATTTAGACACACATCCAAGAAATAACTAAATAAGCAAAGAGAGTTCTTTAATGTGTTGAAAGAAATTGTAGGTATTAATACAGACGCCCAGGTTTCTTTGTTTTCCCAGCTGTGTCTTTCTATCATGATGATTCATTACAAGTCCAATCAATGGGTTTCTGTTCGGAAAGCGAGGCTGACATCATGCAATTAGGAAGCGCCCCGTGTCTATGTTTGAAACATTAAGAGGTCAATAAGTGAATGCATATTATCCTCAAGTGCTCAGAGCAGCAAGCCGTTGTTTCTGTGGATGTGAACTACAACCTATAGCCTGGAACTAATCCTTTTGACCTTATCTCATCTGTGGTCCTCGGTGGGTAGCCTATATCTGCATGTAAAGGATAAGAACGGTAGTAATTTCCGACCTGATGTTGCTAAGCAACACATCAGTGCTACCATGTCACAACGGTATCTGCTTTAACCTTAGAAGGCGGGTTTTACTTTTGAATTATGTTAAGTTAGTTCTGCCATTGATTTTCCAGTTCTTCCTTATTGATTGCGGTTTTTTGCCATTATCTTGCCAGGAAATAAACAGTTACAATATTTATAACACAGAGGAGACTCTGTAACTGAGAACATTAGGAGCAATCATTAGTTCTTTCATGGATTGTGATGGTTTAGTTACTATATCACTGACATATTGTAGAGATCATTAGCGAGTATAGAGAGAGCTTCAATGAGCTATTGGCTATATTTTCTAAATTTGCTGGTAAAATTTTAATTTCTTGTTTTTCTGTATTCTTGAAAATATGCTCTGCAGAGCTCCTGCCTGCGTCCGCTCGATTCGCTCTTTCAGAAGACTTGCATACCACATCGGTACAGGATCTAGTGGAGCAAGTTCTCCATGGAACATCGCTGCTCCTTCCTTTAGCAGCTGGCACAGGCAGGAGCAGCGATGTGTGATCAGGGTGACCCCACTGGAATCCAGACACTGGTACCCCGCTGACATGTCTGCTGTGTACAAGTGAACTTCAGATTTTTATTTCACATGGAAAATGTAAAAAAAAAACGAAATTACAATTTTTTTTTAATGTTATTTAGAATAGTTTAAAAAAAAATGTATAAAGTTTAGGTACACTATAAAGGTCTGTTTCTGTGTGGTCTTGGAGCTTCCATTTGACTCTTCTCTACATGATTTAAGATTTAATCATTTAGTGAAACACGCTGACGGAATTAGTACATTTTCTATATCATTTAAGAGATACTGTAAATGCCAAAGGCTTGTTTTCTATTTCAACACCACTGAATTGATCATTAACTTTTTCAAAGAACAGCAGTTGAATTTAATTGCGCCCTCTAGCATCGACACGGGTACTTGACTGTGTTAATATTGCTCCATATGTAGTTGTTTTAAATTGCATTTAGCTAAGTTAGTATTATATGAATTGATTACTAGGTCAATATACATAGAATCTCTAATTAGAACAATAATAAGTATCTTTACAATCCAATAAAGCAGTTGTTTAAATTGAAAACAAGAAATACAGTATCAAACCTGCACTTGTTCCCATAGATACACAATAAATTTTTTATCCCAACAAAGGTTATATCAACTTTTCTTATCACTTTTGTATTGATTTGACGAAGGCCAGTCTAGCGTGGCAGAATTTCCTGTCTATATTATGATCACAATACTTGGACCTACCTCAGTTCTACTGAACTGGACTTAGATTATCAAAGGTTGTTTAAATCTGAACAGAGTCGGTCCAGATTTTGTATAATATTTAAGCAATAATAAGTAATGCATGTAAAAAATAGAAATGTTTCCATTTATCGTTTTCTGTCCACTCCTTATTTTGGCTTTAATAGGGGTCTGTCGTCAGTTTTGTCAATGCAAGGGGCAGGGACCTGTGGGTATAATAATAGATAGATAGATAGATAGATAGATAGATAGATAACAGTTATTGGATAGATAGACAGATAGATACAGATAAGATAGAGAATAGATAAATGATAGATAGATAGATAGATAGATAGATAGATAGATAGATGATATTCCACAGCACTCCAAAAAGTAAAATAAGTGTGACTTAACAATGTTTCGGTCCACACACTGGAACCTTCCTCACTGCTTGAGGAAGGTTCCAGTGTGTGGACCGAAACGTTGCGCTGGTGAATAAAAGTCACACTTATTTTACTTTTTGGAGTGCTGTGGAATATCTATTTTTTGTATTTTTTGGGGATCGGATCGCTCCAACATCCACTGGCACCCAACTTTTCAATTAGATCTGCGGTGCCGTTCACACTCTTTGTTATCATCGATAGATAGATAGATTTAACAATGTGCTAGTGACATTTGATAGATTTGGGGCAAAATGTGCTAATACAGACTCAAGCAAAACTGACCACAGATATTACCTTCATGATACATTTCCCCATAGACTCTACCCTCAATAAGAAAAAAATATACAAATATGTATATTCATAGAAGTAACGTGTTTTCTTCTTTTGCAGGATTATCTACATAACAGCATGGGATTTTGCAGTCAAAGTAAGAAACTTTTTCCTTATTCATATTTCATAGCATGTGTTGTGATCAGGTAGGCAGCAGATGTTCTGAGTTTGATATGAATCCATTTGTTGTATTTATAATGCGTCTTACTACAAAGTGACTGCAAATACTGGCACATTTGTAATATGCAATTACATCTGAAAGAAAAATCATGTGAAATCTGGTCCACAGAAGATAAGGAGAGGCAGCTCACAAACATGTTGCCAAAATGTAGTGAAAAATGTAATCCATAAGATCCAGTGATGCAACATTTTGGCTTGACATTAGCCTTTATCAAGCATGCCTGACAAAGGCTTATGTCAAACTGAAACATTGCATCACTGGATCTCACCGATTAAACATTTCACTGCGTTCTGGCAACATAGTTGTGAGCTGCCTCTCATATCTGATGACCATACATTACAATCCTGATAAAAATCACCATATAGATTTATAATATAGAAAGCCTAGATAAAGATAAAAATACCCATTAAAAGCACCCTAGCCATGTAGAAAAAACTTGGAAAAACACAGGTGGTAGTTGCACCAAAAATATTGCACAAATCTGTTGCATTCATGTGCAAGAAAAGTGCGTGATATACAGAAAAGTGGCCAGCAGTGGGCACTGCTTCACTACTAACATACATAGTCACGCTGCTACAGTGTTCCACGACTTTTGGGTGAAACATGTCGGATTCAGCAATTTGTCTTCAAGCATTACGGAATGTGATCTCAGGGCAAGGTTCCAGTTCATGGTCACCCTTGCTAGGATGGATAGTTCAAAAAGGGAACACAAGCAAGACAATAAACTACGTTACCTGGCCTCCCAAGTCCTGATGAGGGAAGCACATGATTACTGAACCAAGCTGGAAAACTACCCAAAATTCCAGGTTATTATATTTTATGTTTAACCTAACTATTTTGAACTGAAAGTAAATTCCTATAGAAGTGGGTAAAATAAAGCCCATAGCCCAAGCCCATATCCTTTACATTGTGATGCTAATGGATGGCAACTACTTTAGACCCCAACACGTGTTCCTTCCAACAGATTCATCCAATAGTAATATATTTTTTTAGAATGTACATTTGTACATTACATACCTTTTGCCTTCCTACATCTACTATCATTTTACTGGCTTACAGAATTGGTCCCTACTATACTTTGAAAACCCAACCAATAAAATGGCTACTTCCACTCTGTTCAGTTTCTGAGTTTGTAATTCTTGCTCCATTTATTTGGTAAGAATGAAATAAACTCACCTGCTGAGAATGCAGGGAACTTTAGTAAAATTTTGAACTATTACAATAGACTATTCTGTGTGTGCAGCCTTTTTATTTAGTTTTGCAGCACCAATATGACTTTTTTAACTATAAAGCTACATAAGCCAGCCGCATGGGCAAGATCATGGCAGATTAATTTTAATGTTGATAAGTGTAAAGAAATGTACTTAGGTATGACTTCATATAAAGTTGCAAGAAAAAGTATGTAAACCCTTTGGAATTATATGGATTTCTACACAAATTGGTCAGAAAATGTGATCTGATCTTCATCTAAGTCACAACAATAGACAATCACAGTCTGCTTAAACTAATAACACACAAATAATTAAATGTTACCATGTTTTTTATTGAACACACCATGTAAACATTAACAGTGTAGGTGGAAAAAGCATGTGAACCCTTGGATTTAATAACTGGTTGAACCTCCTTTGGCAGCAATAACTTCAACCAAATATTTCCTGTAGTTGCAGATCAGACGCGCACAACGGTCAGGAGTAATTCTTGACAATTCCTCTTTACAGAACTGTTTCAGTACAGAAATATTCTTGGGATGTCTGGTGTGAATCGCTTTCTTGAGGCCATGCCACAGCATCTCACTCGGGTTGAGGTCAGGACACTGACTGGGCCACTCCAGAAGGCGTATTTTCTTCTGTTTAAGCCATTCTGTTGTTGATTTACTTCTATGCTTTGGGTCGTTGTCCTGTTGCAACACCCATCTTCTGTTGAGCTTCAGCTGTCGGACAGATGGCCTTAAGTTCTCCTGTAAACTGTAAACATGCAGCAATATTTTTTTGGACAGCAGTGACTTCCTCTGTGGTATCCTCCCATGAAATCCATTCTTGTTTAGTGTTTTGAGTATCGTAGATTCGCTAACAGGGATGTTCGCGTATACCAGAGACTTTTGTAAGTCTTTAGCTGACACTAGGATTCTTCTTCACCTCATTGAGCAGTCTGCGCTGTGCTCTTGCAGTCATCTATAGGATGGCCACTCCTGAGGAGAGTAGCAGCAGTGCTGAACTTTCTCCATTTATAGACAATATGTCTTACCATGGACTGATGAACAGCAAGGCTTTTGGAGATACTTTTATAACCCTTTCCAGCTTTATGCAAGTCTACAATTCTTAATCATAGGTCTTCTGAGAGCTCTTTTGTGCAAGGCATCATTCACATCAGGCAATGCTTCTTGGGAAAAGCAAACCCAGAACTGGTGTGTTTGTTTTTTTAGGGCAGGGCAGCTGTAACCAACACCTCCAATCTCATCTCATTGATTGGACTCCAGTTGGCTGACACCTCACTCCAATTAGCTCTTGGAGATGTCATTAGTCTAGGGGTTCACATACTTTTTCCACCTACACTGTAAATGTTTACATGGTGTGTTCAATAAAAACATGGTAGCATTTAATTCTTTGTGTGTTATTAGTTTAAGCAGACTGTGATTGTCTATTGTTGTGACTTAGATGAAGATCAGATCACATTTTATGACCAATTTGTGCAGAAATCTATATCATTCCAAAGGGTTCACATACTTTTTCTTGCAACTGTATATTAAGTGGAATAAAACTTGAAAACAGAACAAGAGAAGGGCCTGGGTATTCTGGTTGCAATTAAACTAAACAGAATACTCAATGTCAGACAGCAGCTGCAAATGCAATTAAGATTTTAGGGTGTATAAAAAGATAGATACAATTCTGTGATCCCATTTAGAAAAAAGCAAAATTCTTATCTAATAGCAAATGGTGTTGAGGGTTATAATTAACCTAACAATGTTGTATAATTGATCAGGGAAGGTTGTACTTGTCTATTTTCAACCTATGTAACAATATAACTTCAAGAGCCTTTGTCAGCATCATCAACCCTATTAAACCAAGTATACTGCCTGGTAGAGTTGATCATGGTGATTAAAACTATACCTTTCTTTTATTTGTATGTTAAACTGCTGCAGAGATAATTGCGTTTTTATTCATATGCAAATAAGAATGTTGGTGGAGCACCAGTGGACGGGTTGAATCTTGGTGCATTGTTTTATAACGTCCCTGTGCTATTTACACTCCCCTTCCCTTTGACTGACAGTGCTCAACATCAGCATGCTGAGGGCAGAGCTGTGTCCATAACATGTACATAAAATATACACATATCCTATATACTTAGAAAGGTAATATATATATATATTGTTGGTTTATTCTCAGGCACAATATATGATTAGAAGGAAACCAGTAATATATATTAGCTTTCTAAGTATAGAAAACCACTCCTCTCAATATGATAAGGCTGTAGCCTGGAGGTAAGTGGTCAGCATTGCATGTAGATGTCCCAGTTTTACATCCTAAGAGAGACTTCTATATTTTTTTTCTCCCCTCCATTTAACCCATAATATAAGGGTATAGCCTTACTACATTGATAATGTAGGTTTTATATACTTAGAAAGCTAATACATATTACTGGCGTCCTTATAATCATACATTGTGCCAGTGAATAAAGCAGCAATACATTTTATTATGGGTTAAATGGAGAAAAAAAATAACTAAAGAAAAAATTTAGAAATCTCTCCAGGGATTTGAACATGGGGCATCTACACGCAATGCTGACCATTTACCTCCAGGCTATAGCCTTATCATATTGAGAAGAGTGGTTTTCCATTCTTTGAAATCTAACACATATAACTGGTGTCTTTACAATCATATATTGTGGCTGTGAATAAACCAGTAATATGTATTAGCTTTCTATGAATAGAAAACCTCTTTTTGAAACATGGTAAGGCTATAGTAAGTAGTGTATACAATCAAGAGGTGTTCCAAAAGCAGTGCTCCAAAGATTCAGCCCCACCCCTGGTGCTTCAACATGCTCATTTGCTTAAAGGGAACCTGTCACCAGGACATTCACTGAAAAAGGGGCGTGGTTTATTACATAATTCATTCATTTTAATAATTGTTTATCAAACATGTGTTTATCACCCCATGAGCAAACTAGCCCTTAATATAATTACTTACTTCAATAGTATATTCCTCCCCCTTTTTTTTTACCTTAGTAATATATTACCTTAGCATTCCCTGTTATTCATTTTCCCGCCAATTATTAAAATGATTGAATAAATGATGTAATAATCCACGCCCCTTTTACATCTGAAGAAGGGAATAGGGGAGTGGCTACAGCTCTGAATAGAAAAAACGCTGGACTGATATAAACTACTGGACTCAGATTAGCTTATTACCATATGGATTAAAATTACTTTTTCTCCACAATAAAGCAACAGATCACCAAGTGAAAGGTATCATTATATTCAGCAGAGTGAGCCCGACAAGGCAACATGCCTGGTTTATTAGTGAATTTCCTGGTGACAGGTTTCCTTTAAGAATAAAATGCAGATAGCCCTGGAGCTGTTTAATATACAGACAAAAGAAAGGTAACATTTTTATCAGCATGATCAACCCTACCAGACAGTATGCTTGGTTAAATAGGGTTGATCATGCTTACAGACGCTCCTTAAGTGGTCTGTTTCTTATGAGTAGAGTTGAGCGGGGTGACGTCACCGTCATGTGATCAGTGCAGGGCGTGGCTCAGTACTGGATCACCTCTTATCCAATCCAGTGCTGAGCCACGCCCCCTGCACTGATCACATGACAGTGACGTCACCCCAGGTCCTTAGGGTTGTCCAAGGTTCGGGTTCATTGAAGCAGCCCCTTATGGATTCCAAATGCCGTTATGATCCGCGGTAGCGGAATCCATTATGGGATGCTACGATAACCCAAACTTTGGACGCCGAACTAAAAATAGAAGTTCGCTCAACTCTAATTATGAGCAGTACAACATATATTGCTGAAGTTAGATTACAAGTAGGTAAAAGACTCCATTCACATGTCCGCAATTCTGTTCTGCATTTTGTAGAACAGAATTGCGGACCCATTCGTTTCAATGGGGACAGACGATGTCCCGCCCGGGTCCGCAATTGCGGCTCCGCACTTCCGGCTCCGCAATCGAGTTCCCCAAAAAAATAGAACATGTCCTATAGGCATTTTCTTTATAGTGCCGGCGATGTGCGGTCTGCAAATTGCGGAACACACATTCCCGATGTCTGTGTTTTCCGGATCCACAGGTCCGTGGATCCGCAAAACACTTGCGGATGTGTGAATGGAGCCTAAGAAAGTGAAGGTAAAATCATTCAACAAATACCATAGTGTTTAATGCAAGTCATAATTGGTAAACTGGTGCCATCAATTGTGAACATCTAGGTGTAAGAAAGTACTATAGACAACAGAACAGAGATGGTTTGCAAGAAAATCCTCCGGGTTTATTAAACACATGTAAAAAGTTTCGGCTCAACACTGATTCTTTCCTAAGTCTCAGTACTGAACTAAAATGCCGCATACACACATGTAGTAAATGAACCAGGAGGATTTTCTTAGAAATGGATGTTTTTGTGCTGTTGCCTATACTACATGTTTGGATTGTGATGCTAGGAGGGTCCCATCTTGGTCGGTAATGTCCATAACAGCCCTGGTGCATTTATGTGGACTTGGTAAAATCTAGGTGCGCTTACATTAGTAAAGTGGGCCCATTAGTGGGCCCATATATTATAATTAGTCTAGCAGTAGTTTCAACCCCTAAAAAGTGGTGATAGAGGTGAATAGATAAAAGCTGTTTAACCCCATGCCGACATAAAATAGTACGTCATGGCGACAAGTGACTTGCCGCATTTTGACATACTATATTACCTCATGGTGATCGGGCGAGCACCGTTGCAGTGCACGCCCGATCACTGCAGGGGGTCCGGCAGTCCCTGATAGTGCCCTGCTGTATCTGCCGACATTGCTGTAAAAGCAGATGCCGGCGGATTAACCCATTCTATGCCGCGGTGAGCGGTGACCACGGCATTGAAGGTGCATGCGGCGGGTGAGGGAGCCCATCGGGTCCACGTGCTGCTGTGGCAGGGACCGGATGGGTGACGAGGCAGCCCGATGCCATGCACAGGCTGCCGAATGCCTTGCACGGCATTGGGATCTGCCTTCTACGGGGGTCGAGGAGATCCAGCCACAGGCTCCATCTCCTAGGCAACTAGTTAGTGTATTACTCTGTGTAATATGCTAACAGGCAATGTATTACAAGACAGATGTATTGTAAAGCATTGCAGAGGGGATCAGACCCCCAAAATAAAGTTTAAAAAAAAGTTAAAAAAAAGTTTTTAATAAAAATAAATAAATAATGTTTCAAGAAAAAAAAAGAAAAAACGCCCCTTTCCCCTGATTTTATAATAAAAATTAATAAAAAAAGGGAAAAAACACACATATTAGGTATTACTGCATCTGTAACGACCGACTCTATAAATATATCACATGATCCACCCTGTCCGATAAACACCATAGAAAAAAATAAAAACCGTGTCAAAAAAAGCCATTTTTGTCACCTTACATCACAAAAAGTGCAACTCCAAGCAATCAAAAAGGTGTATGTCCCACAAAATGGTATCAATAAAACCATCACCTGATCCCGCAAAAAATAAGCCTCTACATAAGAAAATCGCTCAAAAAATTAAAAAAAAACTATAGCTCTCAGAAGATGGAGACAATAAAACATCATTTTTTTTCAAATATGCTATTTTTGGGGTAAAGTGAAATAAATAAATAAAAACTGTGCCAACAAAGCCATTTTTTGTCACCTAACATCACATAAAGTGCAACATAAAGCGATCAAAAAGGCATATGCCCCCCAAAATAGTACCAATCAAACCATTACCTCAGCCCTCAAAAAATAAAAAAGTTATGGCTCTCAGACTATGGAGACACTAAAACATAATTTTTCTTTGTTTCAAAAATGCTATTATTGTGTAAAACCTAAATAAATAAGAAAAAGTATACATATTAGGTATTGCCACGTCCATAACGATCTGCTCTATAAAAATGTCACATGACCTAACCGCTCAGGTAGACACTGTAAAAATAAATAAATAAAAACTGTGCCAAAACAACCAATTTTTTGGTCACCTTGCCCCATAAACTGTAATAATGAATTATCCAAAAATGATATGTACCCAAAAATGGTACTAATCAGAACGTCAACTTTTCCTGCAAAAAAACGAGCCCCTGCACAAGACGATCGGCAGTAAAATAAAAAAAATAAGGCGTTCAGATGTCACGACCCTTGGTGAGGTCATGATTTGGTAGCTTCGCATGCTGTTGCAGCGGCAAGGTTTAGCGGTTGCCGCATGTGTGGATGGTGACATGGTAGCCTCACGTGCGGTTGCCGCTGGCAACATGGTGGTTTTGCATGCAAGTCACTTTCCCTTTTATTTGGTGGTTTCCCCTTTCTGGTTTGCACGGGGATAACGGTGTATGTGCTAGGTGAGCTGGGTGTGGCCTAGGGTTGGGCAATATCAAAAATATTGCCACGATAACGATATTAAGAAATTTATCGCGATAACGATATATATCACGATAAATGCCCATTTAGAAGAAAAAAACACTTGGAAACATTATACTGTATGGGTGCGGGGGCCACAAGGAGACGTTATACTATATGGGGGCCACAAGGAGACGTTATACTGTATGGGGGCAGCCACAAGGAGACGTTATGCTGTATGGGGGCAGCCACAAGGAGACGTTATACTGTATAGGGGCAGCCACAAGGAGACGTTATACTGTATGGGGCAGCCACAAGGAGACGTTATACTGTATGGGGGCAGCCACAAAGAGACGTTATACTGTATGGGGGCAGCCACAAGGAGACGTTATACTGTATGACGCACTGTTATGGGGGGGCACTGTGGCTGACGCACTGTTATGGGGGGGCACTGTGGCTGACGCACTGTTATGGGGGGCACTGTGGCTGACGCACTGTTATGGGGGGGCACTGTGGCTGACGCACTGTTATGGGGGGATCCTTGGATGATGCACTGTTATGGTGGTCTGTGGCTGACACATATATAGCATCTTATGCTATATATGTGTCATCCAAAGATCCCCCATAACAGTGTCAGCCACAGACCCCCAACACTGTGGGGGGGGGGGCACTCGCAGCGGCCGGTGCAGTGTTACTCTGCAGTAATACACCAGCCCCGCAGCGCCGATCCAGTATTTATGTAATCTCTTTAGAAGTAGCCCGACCTTATTAACTATTGTTGCGCAGGCTCCCCGGGCAGCTCTCTGTTCCTCCATGCTCCGCCTGTCTGCCCCGCCCACTTTATGAATGAAGGGGCAGACGGGCGCATGGAGGAACAGAGAGCTGCCCGGGAGCCTGCGCAACAATAGTTATTAAGGTCGAGCTACTTCTAAAGAGATTAACTACATAAATACTGGATAAGAGCTGCGGGGCCGGTGCAGTGTTACTCTGCAGTAATACACCGGCCCCGCAGCTCTGATCCAGTATTTATGTAGTTAATGTCTTTAGAAGTAGCCTGATCTTATTAACTATTGTTGCGCAGGCTCCCCGGGCAGCTCTCTGTTCCTCCATGCTCCGCCTGTCTGCTCCGCCCACTTTATGAATGAAGGAGCAGACGGCGCATGGAGGAACAGAGAGCTGCCTGGGGAACCTGCACAACAATAGTTATTAAGGTCGGGCTACTTCACTGTGGGGCCGGTGCTAAATCCCTGGCAGAGCCCGCTACTTAACAAACTACCTGCCCGGCGCCCGGCACTACATGTCCCGGGCGCCGGGCGATAGGAATTCCACACCCCTGACATGGATGTTTTAGGAGTGGTCGGCACACATGCGACCACTCCTATGACGTCATTAAATACCGCGGTTCTTAGGAAACTGTGATATCGCCATATCGCAGTTTCTTAATACCGTGGTATATCGCAGACACCGGTATATTGCCCAACCCTAGTGTGGCCTCAGGGCTCTTTATATTCTGGTGTGGTTGAGCGTGAGGTCAGTTTCCCCCACTCCCCACCGTGACAGTGTCCGCGGCTACTAGGCCAGGATGCAGGGAACAGGGAGCTGGTCACCTCCTATAGCGTCCCTATAGCTGCCCCTAGACTCCTGACTGTATGAGCCGCCTTCTATGGTAAGGAGGCGCATACCCACGAACCTGGAGCCCATCGCTGTATTGCCCTGAAGGATGGTGACAGGGCAGACACCACCTATTCATCCTACACCACGGATGAAAGGTGTCTCCAGAGGCCCAGCAGCTAACCAATTAATAGACGTAGTATACACCCGAACGGCAGGTAAGTATAACACAGCAACAAACACCATGAGTTACCAACACTTACCTACCGCTGCCGAGATGGAGTGGAGACGCCAAGATCTACCCGGACATCCATGCAGACACCAGATGCACGGAGGCTCCGGGCAGGAAACACACTGTCTAGTTTTGCTTAAACCACTCCGGGAAAGCAACCCACTTCCAGAGGAGACAACCACATGTGTGAACGTAAATGTTCCATGCAGGCAAGAGCACACCTACACGGAACAACCACCATACATACCTCCACACAAACCCACACCAACCAACACACAGGGTAGGGGAAGAGAATAAGGAGGAACACACCAAGACACCACGCAGGACTTGCCAAAGGACCTCGATGCCAACCAAGGGGGGCTCACACAGATAGGGGAACACACAGCCAAGGAAGCAGAGCTCCTTCACCTAGCCGAATAACATACAAACTGACATTAGGCTCAACCACACCAGAATATAAAGAGCCCTGAGGCCACACCCAGCTCACCTAGCACACACACCGTTAACCCCATGCAAACCAGAAAGGGCAAACCACCAAATAAAAGGGAAAGTGACTCGCATGCAAAACCGCAACCGCACATGAGGCTACCATGTCACTGTCCACACATGCAGCAACCACGAAACCTTGCCGCTGGCAACAGCATGCGAAGCAACCGAGTCATGACCTCACCATGGAGACACAAAAACATAATAAAAAAATAAAAACATGCTTTATTATGTAAATCTGAAACAAAGAAAGTAGAAATATTTGATATCATTGCGTCCGTAACAACCTGCTCTATATAAATAGCACATGATCTACCCTGTCAGATGAATGTTGTAAAAAATTAAAACGGTGCCAAAACAGCCATTATTTGGTTACCTTGCCTTTAATATAGAGCAATTAAAAATCATATGTACCCCAAAATAGTACCAATAAAACTGGCACCTTATCCCCTAGTTTCGAAAATGGGGTCACTTTTTGGGAGTTTCTACTGTAGGGGTGCATCAGGGGGGCTTCAAAATCTGCCTTCCAAGTACCATATGGCGCTCCTTTTCTTCTGTGCCCTGCCCTGTGCCCGTACAGCAGTTTATGACCACATGTGGGGTGCTTCTGTAAACAGCAGAATCAGGGTAATAAATATTGAGTTTTGTTTGGCTGAAAAAAATGGATTCAAATGGAAAATCTGCCAAAAGTGAAATTTAATTTCCCTTTTCCTTTAATTTTTGTGGAACACCTGAAGGGTTAACAAAGTTTGTAAAGTCAGTTTTGAATAACTTGAGGGTTGTAGTTTCTACAATGGGGTCATGGGGGGTTTCCACTATGTAAGCCCCACAAAGTGACTTTAGACCTGAACTGGTCCTTAAACAGTGGGTTTTGGAAATTTTCTTAAAAATTTTAAGAATTGCTTTTAAAATTCTAAGCCTTCTAACGTCCTAAAAAAAGAAAATGACTTTAACAAAATTATGCCAACGTAAAGTAGACATATGGGGAATGTTAAGTAACAAAAATTTTATGATGTATCACTTTCTGTTTTAGAAGCAGAAAAATTGACATTTTGAAAATTGTGAATTTTTCAAAATTTTTGGCAAATTTGGGATTTTTCATAAATAAAGGTGAAATAAATTGACTCAAATTTATGACTATCATGAAGTACAATGTGCCATGAGAAAGCAAAGCTATTACCACATAAAGTGACACATGTCAGATTTGCAAAAAATGGCCTGGGCAGAAGGGTGAAAACTGGCCCGGGGTAGAAAGGGTTAAGGATACCTCAGTAAGTGTGCACGCTTATTGCATTATCGAGGAAAAGTTTTAATCTCCCTGACATGAGCCATGGAGGTGGTCTCTTCATATGCAGTGTTTCTGTTGTTCTACACTGAAGGCTCCACAACCCCTTCACTCTGCTCTGAATGACATCCCAGTTCTGGAGCAGGGGATTAACACTACCTGTAAGTGTTGCGCATATGCACAGTTACTGCTCTGGTAGCGGAAGTAGAGCCTGTGGTGCGGGCGCAAGATTGTCATGGAGCTTCTTCAGCAGCAGGGACAACCCCTCACAGGTGAAGAACTCTTGTTGATGAAACAAATCAAGAATTTGCTCATCTCTAATTATTATGTCTATGACCCAGCAAAAAATGATGTTCCAAATTAAGCCAGATATCATTAACCGTGTCCGTGCACTTAGTGGTAGGGCAGGCAACAGTGGCACAAAACCGAAAGTGGATTTAACATGAATTATTGCCAAATTGCCAAAAACACCATTGTAAAACCTTGATAATTTGCATTAATACATTGTACGGTTCTTTTCGCACAGGAAATACCTGTATGTGCACAGCCTGCCTCGGGTATCTGCAATACACATGGTTTGAATGGCAAAAGAGGTTTCTAAAGTAACTTTAGTAACTTTCTAAACCGTAATAAAGAATGAGGAGCATGAGCTATAATTCCCTCGGTTCAAGTCACAGTGTACTTTGTGTGGATATTAAAAAGTGAAGAGAGATATAAGAGCACCATCCATAAGACATTCACATTTTAAGGCCAATTTAAAGTTTGTTTATGTGTAACGTAAAAAAGGGGCTTTAGCTGTAAATATAAAGGCCTTTTATGCTGTGTTGATATAATGACTAATTTAGAATTCAGCCTGTTGTAAAACTGGATTTATAACTGGGGCAGTAATTTCATGTACTTGAACATTAAAATGCAGTGTGGACTACATGCTGATTCATTTGGTTTCATAAAAGCCATAGATTTTTGGATGTGATTGAAAACAAAATAAAATAACCAAATAAAGTTTATCAAGTTGCATCAAATAACAGCAAAATTATTCTTCACGGCTCTTTACCTCTTTGAAAAATAAGAAAAGCGTGTTAAGCAAGAACCATTCATTTTATATATTACAGAATCAATATGATGCTTTTTTTTCTTGATAAAGAAAAGGAAACAATCCAAAATGTAACATATTCTCACATGGTGTAGTGTGGTTTAACAACCACCAAACAGATAAACAGATAAAATTCAAACAGATTGACACATTTATAATTTTATTGTGTAATTTTTGCACAGTAAAATGGCAGATGTTTATTGCTAGCCAGTACACAAATGTGTCCTCAACACATTATAGCGGAAAAACAAAGGGCAAGAGCAGCACACAATAGGCCTCGCAGAGCTATAGCGATGGAATGCAGCAGCCGAGCCAAAAGACCCCATATCCAAGGCAGTCAAAACGAAGACAATGAAAAAGTGGGCTACAGCAGCATGTCCAAAACGAATCTTCTTTTATTAAAAACTCCATAGCAAAGTGTACAGAAAATGCAACGTTTTGGCTAGGTATAGCCTTTGTCAAGCATATAATTCAAGTGAATATACTGATATATATATAGTTGAAACCAAACACACCCCAAAATTGTATTGCCAATCAGATCTCAAAGTTCAATTTGGCCAATCTACTCTAAGCCAATGACAAGTTTGTAGCATTCCAATACCTCATTTGCATACCAAGTATACGCCCTTGTGGCTCACCTGTGATCATATTATGTCCACACTTGGCATTCTCCCTATGCAAAAGCGCATGTCAAAACACATCACTGCTACTGAAGATGTGAGAGCCAATCGGAGGTTGCGAATTACATGAGATTTCGCCTTCCACAGGGGAGCGCAAATGGCACAAGGTTAGCAGCGCTTCCACCCAGTAAAAAGACGCCCATTCATTCAGCGTCATGATCGGCATGTAAGTCACATGACCCAACACACATCGTCCTCACTACTGCGCATAAAATTCGCAAAAGGATTTCATCCGCGAAAAATCGCTAAAAGAACGCATAGAAAAATCGCGAAAAAATTGCAGACCAAGGGGACAATAATCCTGTAATTACATCAAGTGTGTCATAAGAGTAGTCCAAGAGGCCTTGGCATATAGGGTGTGTAAAAAATGATAAACATACAATATAAAAACTATATAAAAACATAGCTCACATGTAACGTATGATATCCTAATTAATCCCAGCAACATTGAACTCCAAATTAAGTCCATATGGTTGCAGGGACCTTAGGGTATATATCCACTTTAATTCCTTTTTTCTGAGGACAGCATCTTTGTCTCCTCCCTGCGTAAGATGCCCACCGAGTCTATCACCCTGAAGCGCAACTGGTTGACAGAGTGTCCGGTCTCCACAAAATGTTTGGCTACTGGTTTATCCAAACTGGCCTTGCGAATCGTGCTCTTATGTTTGTTGATACGTTCACGAATTTCCATTGTAGTCTCACTAACAAGGACATTGTATGACGTACACAACATCACGAGATCTACATGTAAAATAGCCATTAATCCTGTATTTTTTACCACTATAGGGGTGAAAAAAATGATCACCTTTCAAAATATTGCTACAATTACAGCAAGACAAACACGGGAAAGTTCCATTTTTACGTGGAGCCAAAAGTCTTTGTTCGCCCAAACGTGGGCCACCAACATCGGTTTTCACCAATCTATCACGTAAATTAGTGTTTCTTTTGGAAGCCATCAACGGGGGGATACTAAATTCTTCAATATCTGGTAAACCTCTCGTAGTATATGCCATTCCTTTCTGAGGATATGTGCAATATCTCCACTCTCCCAGCCGTAGATGGACACAAAAGGAACTCTGTTAGTAACCTTGGCTCCAGGTAATTTGCGGAGTACGGACTCTCTGTCAACCATTGTCACCCTCTCCTTAGTTCTGTCCAGATATTTTTTAGGATAGCCCCGCTTAGAGTAGATTGGCCAAATTGAACTTTGTGATCTGATTGGCAATACAATTTTGGGGTGTGTTTGGTTTCAACTATATATATGTCTGTATAGTCACTTGAATTATATGCTTGACAAAGGCTATACCTAGCCGAAAAGTTTAATTTTCTGTATACTTTGCTATGGAGTTTTGAATAAAAGAAGATTCATTTTGGACATGCTACTGTAGCCCACTTTTTCCATTCTCAACACATTATAGGACACTGATCTCATTGGAGCCCATAGTAAAAAGTATAGGGCCCCCTCTGCCGCACCCAATTTCTTAGTTCGTGTTCGTCAAACACTCCTAGGTAATGCAGTACTCAGAATGTGACTCCCAGATCTCTGATGAAATTTTAATTTAAAAAAATAAAAACGTTTCCTCCCACTTTATCCAATATGCAGCCACTGCTTCATAAATAAGGCATTCACTCTGAATAGCATATTTCTCAATGTATTGAGACAGCTGGCATAAATATATTACTATATTATTAAATTGGTAAATCTCCCTATACAGCTCCATGTCTGCTGCTTCCCTCAGTGTATTATAAAATTGTCTGCCTGAAGCCACCACTAGGGGGAGCTCATTGCATAGGAATTTAGACAGTTGCTATTAACCGCAATGGAACCTGTAAAAATCTCTTTGCACAGAGCTCCCTCCAGTGGTGTTTGCATCTTGGGGACAGAAGAAGCAATTCAGCCCCAGAACCCTTGGGTCCCATGGCAATCGCGTGGTCTGCCTACATGGAAGGTGCGGCATTGCCGCTCCTTCCATGTAATAGCAAAACAAGGGCAACTACCCCACATGTTGGTAATCATTGTAATGATCTAATGAACATTTGTTTAATCTCTATTTATATCTCAATTTTCTCCTTTTGTCTATACTAACTATTCTTTCCTCATATCTTTTTCAAAGAGCATGATGATTTGAAGCTCAGAAGTCCAATGCATAGTGCAGCACAAATATCGTAAGTGTTATTTCTTTCTTTCTTTTTTCTTTTCTTTATTGCATTGAGGGGTTTTACCTGATGGGTAAGTTAGCACCTATTCACAGGACTGGTGATAAGTGTCTGTTTGGCGGGGTTCTGGCTGCTGGATCTTCCACAGTTTACGAGAATGGAATGGAGGTACTCCTGTGCTCTGCTCTCTCCCTGACCACCCCTCCATTCAAACGGTTGACATGGGACCCCCATTTTTATGATGGGTGGGGTCCAGCCATTGCACCACCACCAATCAGATACTTATCACCTTTCCTGTGAATAGTTCATATGTTGTCATTCTGGGCCAACCCTTACATATGTAATAGGATATTATAGAAAGCATATAAGCAAGTAAAAGGTTGATCTATATATCTCTATGTATCTCTATTGATAATAATACAGTGATTTTTACATATGTATTTGTAAATTGGAATGTATAAACTCAAAATTATTGGTAATTGGTATGTCAGAATATTTATAGAATAAACGGCATCTTCACAACTTGGTGTCAGGTATATTTCCCTCTAAGCTGTACATTCTAGACACAGCAGGGTTAAAAATAGCATGCAATGTAAGTATAGATGTTTTTGGACTTGTTGACCTCATTAGTGGTTCATTAACACATCTCGTTCATGTTGTGGTTTTCGCCATCATTTTCCCAAATTTTGGAATACTGCTACAACATAAACCTTAAAGGATTTGTCTAAAGTGATGGTAAATCCTCCAGATAGGCCATCACTGTCTGAATGACTAGTCTTTGGCACACCACCCACCCTCACAATCGGCTGTAGGTCAGTAGCTCCTACACTGGAACTCAACATCAGAACTACACAGCTACATCCATTGTGCAGTAGACCTACAGTGGTCAGTCAAGGACCTACACAGAAAAGCTGCGTGGGACTCCCTGCAGATCACAAAGTGATGGCCTAACATGAGGATAGGCCATCACTTGTAAAGGGTTAAACAACCCCTTTGAAGGAGTTGTCCGAGATAATTGCACATTTCCCCTATGCCATAGAATACTTTAAAATAAAATAAAAATCATTATATATTACCTCTTTCTCTAACTCCATTCTCTGTGCTGCCAGTCTGGTCCTGCTGCCTCAGATTGTTTACAGGCTGCGGCGATAACGTGCAGGTATACAGCACATGACTTCTGCAGCCAATCACCGACAGGTATATGGCACAAGACTACTGAAGACACTGATTGGCTGCAGTGGTCAAATGCCATATATCTGGAGGTCACCGCTGCATTCTTTGAGCAAACACTGGGAGCAGGACTGGACTGGTGGCACAGAATTATGCCAAAGAAAGAAGTGATTTTTATTTTAAAGCATTAATGGCATGGAGCAAATATATAATTATCTTGGAAAACCCATTTAAAGGGGTTGTGCCAAGCTTAGAAGTTACAAATAACTGATCACTGGGGGTCCAACCACTGGGGCCCTACCTATCCTAAAAACAGGTATCTCGTTCCCTCGATGTGATGGAGCAGAAGGTCGGGCATGTGCCGTGCCACTCCATTTATTCTGTATGTGATTGCTGGAGTAAGGAGCACACCTATTTCTGGTGGTCCCACAGAGAATGAATGAAGTGGCAGTGTGCATGTTCAACTTGCTGCTTCATTAGATCAGGCGAACAGGACTCTCATTCTCGGTAACAGCGGGGGTCCCAACTGTTGGATCCACAGTGTTCATTTATTTATTCCCTGTCCTGTGGGTAGGGGGATCATTTCTAAACTTGGCCCAACCCCATTTAATATGTTGTTTAAACTCTCTTTCTAGAGTGCCCAACTTAGAGGGAACACTGGTGCCAGAGGCGAGAATACAGCATAGAGTGTGCAGCCATCAAGCTATGTAAATTAATACTGCTGTGTTCCTGTAGGTGTGTGTGAATATCTCGGAAATACTGCCCTCGGTTTTCATTTGCTTAAAACGTTATTCTTTGTGCCTAGGAGTAATCTTGAGGTTCTTAAAGATGTAATCTAAAAGACTTCTGGAAGCATTTGTTTGATATTACGTATTTATTATGACAGGACATTATTACTGCTTAGGGTTAAATGGGTTATCCGACTCTTTGTAACTGATAACCTATCTTCTGGATATGTCATCAACATCTGATAAGTGGAGTTCAGACACCCGGGGCCCCCACCAATTGTCTGTTTGAGAGGATCTTGTGAGTGCTGTGGCCTTCTCGCTGCTTACCCTAAGCCAGAGACATCACAACTCTCAGTCAGGTGGCCTAGGTGGACCACAGCCCTATTCACTTCATAATGAGTTACAAAGAGTCAGATAACCCCTTTAATGGACCAAGTCCTGTCAGTAAATGTTTTATATGCTTTCATCCAATTAGTTAAAGGGCTTAGCCAATCCTATAAAATGCCCCCCATATGACAGGCCCCTCACATTGAATATACTTACTTGGCTCCCCACTCCCTGCACCGCTCCTGGTCCCCTGTTTGCGGGGGGGAGCAGCCATTGGCTGACGGGGACGAGCCTCCCTAGCATCACCCGCTATGCCATTGGCTGCTCCGTCCCCCTAATACCGGATGTTTTTATCCTTACACATGGAGAAGCTGCAGCGCCGGTGTGGGAACCGGGAGTGGTGCAGGGAGCCAGGTAAGTATATTTAATTTGAGGAGCCCGGCATATGGGGGGGCATTTTATAGGATTGGATAATCCCTTTAAATTCAATATATTCTGCATCCTAGGGGTCATCCCAATGACTCGAGGACTATATTATTTTTGTGGTGTTACTATAGGAAAAAATCATTACGCGCAGATCTAGCAGGCACATACAGTGCTCGTAGCTTTGACATCTACAATAAACTAGTGTTACTGTGTTTTATTTGCAAAAATATATGTAACAATTGTCCTGCTTTTCTGATGATTTAGTCAAAATGATAATAAGGCCTTGGCGAATTTTTCTGAGTTATCAGAAAACCTGGCAGTCAGTCAGCAAGATTATTTCCTAGAACATTGTACTTTACTGCCACAGTGCTTAGTGTCATATAATTGAGGTTTCAAACAGAGAAATGTTTAGAAGCATGAACTGCAAGGAAGGGTTGTGTTGCCATCTGGAGGAAGAAGTACAGAGAACGAAGACAGGCTTAGGCAACTTTCATATATACGTTTTGGCATTCTGGTTCCGTTTTGTCCTCATGCATTCTGAATAGAAAGAGATCCATTCAGGATGCATGAGGATGCCTTCCGTTCTGTCAGCATTGCGTTTTGTGACCGACATGGACACCTTCAGAGTGTCATAGACTGGATAGAATTTCTAATTTGGTTTTCTTTTGAATTGTTTTAGAGTAAATGACATTTGCTGACAATATATCTTCATTTAGTTTAACAAATCAGGGTACCGTTTTTTCTACATTCAACTTTTGACTTTTTTCCAGTCCATCATTGATATCAACAAGTTTGCACGGTTATTAACTATTGAGATATTTTGAAATCTGCAAAATAGATGGTTAACATAATCCTAATGATAATGGAGAGACTGGTTTGTGTGGGGCCATAGTCTTAGTTTTCTGGTTTTAATTTTTTAGAACAAAGTTCTGTTCTTTTTGGTACTGATCATGTTACAAAAGGTTGGAGTGGGTGGTTGTGGAAAAAAGAAGATAGACAGAAGATCTCTGAACTTATCTGGTTTGGGTCCTCGTTATATTTACCATACAAATATCATTTTGTAACCAGTAATAATAATACTATATTTACTACTACTGTGAACTTATACCCCATATGTACACCCAGTGTGAGGTAATTTGTTCCATAGTTGGTCCATTTGTTCTTTTAATATCATGTATTCACCCAGCTATGAGTAAGAGCGCTAACGACTGAAACGCGTAAGAAGTTGTTAGTATAGACTCTTTTAACATTATTTATTAGTAATGGATTTACTTTTGTAAGAAGTGCTAAACCTTTTTTACATATTCATGTGGACGTTGTCCTAAAGCCAGCAGGGCATTCTTTGCACCAGTACACAAGATGTGGCATCTGAGATGAATCCGGTGGCCAGGATACAATGATCCCTTTTTCTGGGTTTCTGGATGTTAATACTGTACATCTGCAAACTCAAAAGTTTACTCTGTAGAGATGTTGGAAGCAACAACATAGTTTCATTTGCCAGGAATGTCATATTTTTGAACGAAAGGTACGTGGACAGAACTGTTGACTTTCTATGACGTGTTTGCAATGTAGTTTCCCTTTAAAAAAAATGTTAACGGTAAAAACATACATGAGTGGATAACTTATTTAAAATAAAAATACTGTAAATGTTTTTTTCAAGAAACCTTCAACCTTTGCCCACCAAGACTGAAAGTGTCGGATTTTATTTATATATGTCACTGAAAAAGAAAAAAAAAAAATCACATGAGCTTTAGTTTACATGAAGCCAGAAACTACTTTTTATTTCAACTCAGAAGAATTATAGAAATTCATTTTTCCCCCTATGCCGTTTTTTCGAGGCTTTGCGTTTTTTTTTCCTGGCAGCATTTAAGGCAGCTCTCTCCAATTTTATGAAAAGGTGGCGTGGCAGGGTTGGTGTGTAGGTGGTGCCAGGTCATTCATCATTATTTATGGCAGATTTTTTGCTGGTAACTATGGGTGCTTGCTTAGCTCCAGTTACATGAAGCAATAATTTGTGCTGTATGTGCCTAAAAGTTACAAAGATTCATGTATTCACATGTACAATTAATTTACGCAAATACATACGCTTTGTTCTTCATTTTTGCTGCAGACCTCCATAAAGAAAATATTTTTGGTATGAAAAAAGTTATCAACAGGGGTTTAGAAGTGGTGTGAGCTAATGTCTGACACGTTAATGCCACACTATCTGGCTGATGGTAGACAAATGATCTCTTGTACATGCATCAGTTTACTTTAACACTTGGATAAACCAGTCTATGAATCAGACAAGAATTCAGTCAAAGGTCTTATTCAATCCTTCTGAGCCAAAGAGATTTCTAAAATAACCTAAATAAATATATGCAGTGTTCTGAAAGATTTTTTCCTTCCTCCTGACCAATTTTGTTCCTGATTTGTGGGTCATTTATTTTGCAAAAAAAATGTACATGTAGGATTTTATTTAGCATGACCGATCTTATTTCTACAAATTACGTATGAATAAATTAAGGCCTCAAAGCTTATTTTCTTTCTCCTTATGCTCAGCTGCTTAATGTGATCATTCCATATTCCATATGTTTTGCTGGGAATTATAACAACTACTTTTATTATTATTTGGACCTCTTACCAACTAATTAAACCCTTTATTTTATAATCAAGAGCTTTTTGTTAGTTTCACTTAGCAATTTCCATAACTCAAGGGTCAAGTTACATAGTTTCATTCTGCTCCATGCTTTTAGGCTTATATTGCAATTGATGCATGGGCCAGGGATCGGGAAGCACATAGCCTGAGGCAAAAATTGAAACAGCAACCCCCTATGCCAAATTCTTGACCTAACTCCTTCCCTCCAGCCAGAGGTGTAACTTGACCAGCATGAACTTTCTATAATACCGGTGTCTTCTTATGTGGCCTAAGGGTCTTTTGTCCCCCTCAGGCTCCTGGGTCCGGTAGCAACTGCTACCTCTGTACCCCCTATAGCTATGCCTCTGCCTATTATGCCCGATGGCTGCAGGCTATTGCAGCATGATGGAGGTTATAGTTTTGCAACAGCTGGACAGCCACCGGTTGGAAAACATAGATCTGGAGTATTGTAAAAAGCACTGTAGTAACATGAAAACTGTACTGTGGTTGGTTGATATGGGCAAAATGAAGTCTATGCTATGATTGGTTGCAAGGGGCAACAAACAGGTTGTCTTTTAGACAGCACATGCAGGGAGATGAGAAGCAGACTGAAAAGTAGGGGAGATATAAGATTCAACAGACTGTATGCAAACGGGCACTCCCAAAACAGGTGTAAAGATGTTTCCTCCATGAATATGTGTATGGGGGTCTTTAAAGAAAAAAAACATAAATACATGATTTACCGTATAAATGTTTTCTTTACACTATAATTGGGCCAAAAACAACTATGAGCATTTCTAGGTAAGAAATAGCATTAGAAAGTATTTATATAGATATCTATATACATCTGGGCAATGGCAGGTATATTCGCTGGTTATGTACTACAAAGCACATGCTTGTTTATGTGAATTATAATAATTGTGACCTTAGCAGTATCTTAGACCATGATACTTGCCACCTGCATTAATGTAGCCTTATCCCATTTTTGGTCCATGGCTCATTTACCTGTTTTACAAAGACAAAATAAGGACCAGGCCTGTTTAACTTTAACCCCTTCCTGAAATGACGATTTTCCATTTTTTTGTCATTTTTGTTTTTTAGTTCCTGCCTTCCCGGAGCCATAACCTTTTTAGTTTTTCATTCACATAGCTGTATGAGGGTTTGTTTTTTTGTGGGACAAGTTGTACTTTCTAGAGGCATTTTAAATATTGCATAGGATGTAATGGGAAGCTGTAAAAAAAATTCTAAATGAGGTGCAATAGGAAAAAAAAAACCAATTCCACCACAGGTTTATGGGTTTTGTTTTTATTGTGTTCACTATGCGGTAAAGGTAACCTGTGCCCCTCATATCTCTGGGTTAGGGCTCATTCAGACGGCCATATGCTGTCCACAAAAATGCGGATCTGTTTTTTGTGGACAGGTCAGCATGTCCACAAAAAAACCCAGATTGCTTTCTGTTTTTTGCTGACCCATAGACTTCAATGGGGCCATGTCCTGATTTGCACTGACAAGTATAGGACATGTTTAATTTGTTTTACTGAGCCCTGCAATGGAAAAAAGGGCCCCATAGAAGTGAATGGGACAGCTTCTAATCCGCAAAAAAAACTGATCCGTATGTTTGTGGACAGCATTAGTAAAAGTACTACGATACTATAATGCTATTATTTTTCTTCTGTTTTAATAGAATTTTTATAGTAATCTCTACAGAACAATGTGTGAGGGCTCATTTTTTGCAGGAAAATCTGTAGTTTTTATTGATACCAATTTGGGATGTGTATAACTTTATGATCAGTTTGTATTCCATTTTTTGGGGCGGCAAAGCAATAAAAAAACAGCAAATTGGCCATTTAGATTTTTTCCCGTTACACCATTCACTGTATGGGATAAATATATTTACATTTCAATAGCATGGATATTTTTGGATGTGGCAGTGCCAAATGTTTATTTTTTTATTGTTTATTTTGGAGAAAGGGTTTATTTTTTAATTTTGATATTGATTATGTTTTTATATTTTTTAAAACGTTTTACTTTTTTAGGCCCTCAAGGGGACCCCAAAATGCAATCATTAGATTGCCTTTTGTATTAAAGGGGTTCTCTGGGTACAGGGTTTCACATCACACTTCAACCTAGCAGTAAGCTCAATGACAACACCAGCACAAATGGGCTGGTCTATAGCGCTGCCCTAGGCTGTTTTAGAGGCGGGTACTATAGCGGCGCACTGTATGTCACTGGCTCAAAACAAACAGAGCTGCATTGCTCAGTGCAAGGCAAGAGGAAGCATCTGAGCAAAGAAATGCTCCTCTCATACATAATAAATGAGTAAAGAACAAGTTATATAGAAATGGAATTTTATCCATTATAGAATGCAAAGATCAGTAGGTATTGCAATGCAGTGCTGCCACCTGCATGAAGCACCTTTAATGATCACAGCGAAGGGAAGGCATTTCTGCTGGGAAAGTGCGCTTCCAGATTTTTTCCATCATCCCTCTCCTCGTGCCCCAAAGCTGTTATCCTGCTGCTAACCCCAATACTGTGTTCACTGTGCTCTCCAATGCCTCCAAATACTGTACAGCAAAAATAATAGTGCCATACAGATAGTACCCCAATAGTAAGTGCTCCCTATAGTCCCAGTAATGGTAATAATTTTATCCCAAAGTGCCCTCTTTAGTAATAGTGCCCCCTGCAGTGCCCCAATAGCAAGAATGCTCCCCAGAACTGCCCCTTTAGTAGTAATGGCCTCAATATTGTGGCCCCTAAGAATAATGCCCCTACAGTAACCCCAGTAATAATAATGCCCCCATAGTTCCCCCAGTAGAAATAAGGTCCACATATAGTGCCCTCAGCAGTAACAAGGCCCCTCTATAAGGCACTCCTTTAGAGCCATAGTAGTTATAAAGCCAATTTATAAGGTCCCCCCTACAGAACCCACAGTAGTCTTAAGGCCACCTTTAGGAGCCAAAGTATTCATAAAACCCTGCTGCAGCCCTGCTGCAGTGCCCCCTGTATTATAATACCCCCTGTGGAGCTCTCCTCAGTATTATTATACTCCCTTCCTCTCTGTATTGTCAGTATGTATAATGTTCCACCCTATAGTGCCCTATCATTACTATAATGCGCCCTATAGTGCTAGAATGTATTGTGATCTCACCCCCTACAATGCCCCCTGTAGAATAATGCCCCGTGTCCTATAATCCCCATAGTATAATGCTCGTTTGCCCCTCTGTAATCCTAAGGATTGCTGATTAGCTACATCTGCTGATTCTGTATTAAGGAGATAGCACAGATATTAGTAGTAGTGTACAGTATGTATATATATATATATATATATATATATAACAATTTTGCAGCACCACAGAAAACAGCAATGGAGTGCCAGCGGCTGTAGGGTCGATCCAATGTCCCAATGCTCATACAAAAAAAGAAAGGGTCCACGGCACCTCCAGTGACAAGTGTCTTTTATTTACACCAACGCGATGTTTTGGTCCTCACAATGGAACCTCACTGCTTGAAAAAGGTTCCATTGTGCGGACCGAAACGTTGCGTTGGTGTAAATAAAAGACACTTGTCACTGGAGGTGCCGTGGACCCTTTCTTTTTATATATATATATATATTTGTGTTAGGTGCTGCGGCTTAGTAATAGTAGATGATGATGACCATCCTGGAGCCTGGATGGACTGACCATAACTATCAACTGGCTGATGTGTGCTCGGAGCCAGGACGGGGTAGGCCTGGAGGGGGCCTACCCAATTGAAATAGACAAAACATAGGGAGGAAGGGTGGGGCACGGCCGCCGTTCGTACCGAGGCAGGAGGACATGGAGGGGAGGGAATAAGTAGTGGCCTACGCCCCTCCCACAAATACAGGCTGAACTTCTCAGCCTTACCACTTGTGTTAGGTGCTGCGGCTTAGGAATAGTAGATGACGATGACCATCCTGGAGCCTGGATAGACTGACCATAACTATCAACTGGCTGATGTGTACCCGGAGCCAGGACGGGGTAGGCCTGGAGGGGGCAAAAAGAGAAGCGGAACTTGTAGGAAAGATGTATTGTGATCGTAACAATCAAGGTGCCGCTTGGAGGACGCTACAGACCAACTCAACACATATGACTGCAGCCATGATGACATCCGCTCTGGGACCTACTGCTCGATCCTGACCGAAGGCGAGAGAAGTGACTGTCCTGCCTTGAAGAAGGGCCCAAAATGACAACCGACGATAGTGTGTGTGTGTTTTTTTTTTTTTTTACTGAGCTGTCGAGTTAAGCTGGTGGCAGAGCTGTGCCCCATACTTGAACTCGATGAAGAACTGACTCACCTGAAGAACGCCACCTACCGGAACCGAAGACATGACCCAAACTGGCACGGACCAGTAGAAACCTCGAAGCAAATGGCGAGAAGGCATGGCCCGGTCGTACTAGCTGACAGGACGTGACCTGGCGCACACGCTAGACCACCAGACAAGGCAACGTCGAAAGACGGCCTGAGAAAATTAGGACGACAACAGAGCAGAAAAGAGAGACAAAACATCCAACATGATACCGAAAGAACATGACCTGAACGATTCCAGCGACTATACATGAATGATTCAAGACCTGAGCGATTCAGGCAACTATGCATGAATGATTTCATGGCCTGCACGATTCAGGCGACTGTACATGAGTGATACATGACCTGAGCGATTCAGGCAACTATACGGAATGATACATGACCCTAGTGATTCAGGCAACTATACATGAATGATTCATGGCCTGAGCAATTCAGGCGACTTTACATGAGTGAAAGATGACCCGAGCGATTCAGGCAACAAAACATGAATGGTTCATGGCCTGAACGACTCAGGCGGCTGTACCTGTGTGATATATGACCTGAGCGATTCAGGCAACTATACATGAATGATAAATGACCTGAGCGATTCAGGCAAAGGTACATGAATGACACATGACCTGAGCGATCCAGGCAACCATACGTTAATGATACGTGACCTGAGTGATTCGGGCAACAGTACATGGAGGATTCAAGAACCTGCGTGATTCAGGCAACCATACCTGAAACTCATGGTCTGGGTGGCTCAGGCAACTGTACAAGAATGAAACATGGCCCAAGTAATTAAGGCAACTATACAAGAATGATTCAAGACCTGAGCAACTCAGGCAACTATACATGAATGATTCATGGCCCGAGCGATTCGGGCAATTGCACATGGATGATACAAGACCCGAGCAATTCAGGCAACAATACATGAGTGATTCATGGCCCGAGCGACTCAAGTGAAAGTGTATGAATGATACGTGACCTGAGCGATTCAGGCAACAATACGTGCACGAAGCATGACCTGATCGATTCAGGCAACTATACGTGGATAAAATGTGACCTGAGCGATTCAGGCAACCATACATGACTGGTAAAGGACCTGAGCGATTTAGGGACCAACATACTGAAAGAAGCATGGCCTGAGCGATGGCAACTAAATATGAGATGAAGCAAGACCTGAGTGATTCAGGGACCACCATTATATTGAATAAAGTATGACCTGAGCGATTCAGGCAATTTATACAAGAATGAAATGCGACCTGAGCGACTCAGGCCATCTATGCATTAAATGATACCTGACCTAAGCGGTTCCGGGGCCAGCATTAACTGAATGAAACATGGCCTGAGCGATTCAGGCAATTAAACATGAATGATATAAGACCTGGGCGGTTCAGGCAACCAAACATTATTGATATATGACCTGAGTGACTCAGGTAACTATACATGAGTGACTCATGACCCGAGCGACTCAGGCAACTATACAGAATGATTCAAGACCTGAGTGACTCAGGCAAATACATGGATGACTCGTGGCCTGAGTGAATCAGGGACCAACATCAGCCTAACTGAAGCGTAACCTGCGCAAATTAGCCAACTATGCATGAATGATTGATGACATGAGCGACTCGGGCAACAACACCTGAGCGATTCAGGCAATTGCACATGAATGATTCATGGCCCGAGCGATTCAGACCCGAGTGACACAGGAAACGATACATGAATGGTTCAAGACCTTAGCGCTTCTGGCAACTATACATGAACGATTCATGGCCCGAGCGATTCAGGCACCCGCACATGAATGGTATGTGACCCGAGTGAATGATACATGACCTGAGCGATTCAGGCAACTACGCATGAATGATTCAAGACCTGAGCGACTCAGGCAACTAAACATGAATGACTCATGGCCTGAGCGATTCAAGCAACTGTACCTGGATGATACGTGACCTGAGCATTTCAGGCAACTATACCTGACTAAAAAAGACCTGAGCGATTCAGGAACCAATGTACTGAAAGTGCATGGCCTGAGCGATTCAGGCAACTAAGATGAAACAAGACCTGAGCGATTCAGGGACCAACACAACACTGAATGACCTGAGTGATTCAGGCAACCTATACAAGAATGAAAATGTGACCTGAGCGACTCAGGCCACTCATGCAATGAATGATACCTAACCTAAGCGGTTCAGGGGCCAGCATTTAACTGAGAGAAGCATGGCCTGAGCGACTCAGGCAAACATACATGAATGATACAGACTGGAGTGATCTAGGTAATAATACATGAATGATTCATGACCTGAGCGATTCAGGCAACTATACATGAATGATTCAAGACCTGAGTGACTCAGGCAAAATACAAGGCTGACACATGGCCTGAGCAAATCAGGGACCAACCTCAGCCTAAATGAAACATAATCTGAGCAATTCAGGCCACTATACGTGAATGACTCATGACATGGGCGATTCAGGCAGCTATAGATGAAGGATACTTGAACTGAGCGATTCAGGAACCAACATTATGCTGAGTGAAGCATGACCTAAGTGATTCAGGCAATTACGTAGGAGTGAAATGTGACCTGAGCGATTCAGTTCAGGTGATTTATATATTAAAAGAAACCTGACCTACGCGATGCCGGGACCAACTTTTACTGAATGAAGCATGACCTGATCGATTCTGGTGATTACACATGAATGAAAACGTAACCAGGACGATCCGGAGACCAAGATTATACTGAATGAAGTATGGCCTGAGCGACTCAGGCAAACATACATGAATGATACAGACTGGAGTGATCCAGGTAATAATACATGAATGATTCATGACCTGAGCGATTCAGGCAACTATACATGAATGATTCAAGACCTGAGTGACTCAGGCAAAATACAAGGCTGACACATGGCCTGAGCAAATCAGGGACCAACCTCAGCCTAAATGAAACATAATCTGAGCAATTCAGGCCACTATACGTGAATGACTCATGACATGGGCGATTCAGGCAGCTATAGATGAATGATACTTGAACTGAGCGATTCAGGAACCAACATTATGCTGAGTGAAGCATGACCTAAGTGATTCAGGCAATTACGCAGGAGTGAAATGTGACCTGAGCGATTCAGGTGATTTATATATTAAAAGAAACCTGACCTACGCGATGCCGGGACCGACTTTTACTGAATGAAGCATGACCTGGGCGATTCTGGTGATTACACATGAATGAAAACGTAACCTGGACGATCCGGAGACCAAGATTATATTAAATGAAGCATGACCTGAGGACTCAGGGAATATACATGAATGATACCTGACCTGAGTGATTCAGGCAATGACACAAGGATGATGCATGACCTGAGCGAATCAGGCGGTTATACATTACATGGTACACGACCCGAGCGACTCAGGGACCAACATTGCACTGAATGAAGCATGACCCGAGTGATTCGGGGAATATACATGAATGATCTGAGCGATTCAGGCAACAGTACATGGATGATGCATGACCAGAGCGAATCAGGCAGTTATACATTGCATGATACATAACCCGAGTAAAGGAACTCGCCTTGAGTGAATCGGGAAACCCGGTTGGCACGGTATGGAGAAGACTGGAGTGATGTATATAAGTGAGACATGACCTGCGTGGAACAGGAACAAGGTTACCTGGCTAGAAGGAGAAGCCTTGGTGATTCGGGTAGATGTACCTGAATGAAGACATGGCCTGAGCAATTCAAGTAATTAAACTTGAATGAAGCATGACCTGAGCAATTTAGGTTATCATGCATGAATGAAAGCGTGACCTGCACGGATTCAGGTGATTACGCATGAGTGAAAGACGTGACCTGAGCGATTCAGGTAATTTATACATGAATGACAACACGCCCCTGCCTTGTAAGAAGCCACACCTGGGTGAACCCAAACCATTGTACCTGGATTCCACGTGAACCTGAGGGATTCCGTCACCAATGCTGCCCTGCACCTGAGAAATCCGGCCATGGTGGGTGAACTAGGTCTGGGTGATACGAAGCCATGTGGACCGTATGATAAAGCGTGGATTGGAAGATTACACAGCAGAAATGGTGAAAACTAGACGAACCGACGGCCTGAGATGGGGCGGCTAAACCACCATGAAACGGCGAGGAACAAATCAGACCTGAAGGCCCACCCAGAGCCTGGGGCAAATTTGTGGAACCTGAATGACTCAGGTGGCCAGCGTGGCCGAGGGCAAGACCTGAGCCAGCAGGATGTGCCCTGGTACTGACCCGGCGGGGCGGGTCACGGGACCGGCCCCTAGACCACCTGAGTGACTCAGGTGACCCAAACCAACGGACCACTGGCCTGGGGGCTAACCTGGAGCCAGGCCAGCCTAAACAAGAAGGTGCCACCGGGAATACATATTTATTTTTACTTTTTTCAACACACTGGGGCCTTGGGGAACGGACAGCACGTGCACATGCACAGGGCTGTAATGACTGAACCTAGCCTGCTTCTTGATTTAAAGCGACATTCAGCCCCCAACCCCCCCCCCGGCAGACCGTGAAGCCCACGCTGAAAAGCCACTTCTGCCGGCTGCTGGTTGCATAAAATGCGCCCTTATGAAAGCGCACGCCGCCCTAACTCAGACACGCAGAGGTCTGTGCGCACAACAGCCCGGCCATTGCGGGAGAAGAGACGGGTGCCCCCTAGCGGTGGAAGCCTGACCCCGCTCCCGATAGTGTCGGGCGCCTGGCGAAGGAAACAAGGAAATAGACCTTGTACCTTGGCCAAGGTACAACTTACCACTGAAGGAAACAGACCCTGTACCTCGGCCAAGGTACAACTTACCACCGGAGACGTGTTGCACCGCGTGTGGGAGCCGAATAAAGTGAAGGGACGTCACGCAAAGGAGCCGGCGGTAAGAGCGCAGCACGGCCGCGGTTCGTACCGAGGCAGGAGGACATAGAGGGGAGGGAATAAGTAGTGGCCTACGCCCCTCCCACAAATACAGGCTGAACTTCTCAGCCTTACCACATATATATACACACACACACACAATTAAAAGTCTCAGAAACCCCTTTTATTTCAGAAACAAAAGAGAAGATGAAATATCTGAATACCACAGCAAATAAAGGGTGAGGGGGCTTATCTTTTAGGCAAAGCAGATTTCAGCGGTTTTGGCCAACCATCTAATTTGTATGGGGCCTCCCAATGCTCCTAGACGGCTGTTAGAAGAGAAAATAAAGATCAAGCATGTTGGATTTCAACTGCCCAATCCTTTTGCTCTCAGGGGAGATGAACCAATTTGTCAGAGGAGTGTGGCAGTGGCTTTTTCCCCTCTCCTATTCGCTATAATCTCTCTTGGTCTGACAAAGGGGCCGATTCAGCACCGAAACGCGTTACCTATACTAAGAAAAATAAATAAAACTTTACTAATCGACTCATCTGACTTCCTGAACTGCTTTGGTTGTGCCGTCGCCGATCCTGTGCTTCTTCTGTCTGTTCCTGGCTTAACGTGTCCGTGCTTAGAGGGTGAAGCCAGGCAGCACCATTCATCAATTACTTCACAAGCCTTCTGTAGTGTCGCGCTCCCAGCGTGAGACCACCAGGTGAGCCTCACCAACCTTGTGTGCCCACCATCTTACCAAGCGATCCCACCTATGAGCGCTGCTCTCTCTGCTCTTATTACCATTTGCTATATAGGAATTCTAAACTGAGCATGCAAGTGTATGGGAGGATCGGGAGAGAGATAAGCAAGTGTTCCCTGATGAGTATAGCCAGATTAAAGAGGACCGTTCACCGATTCTGAGATTACAATATTAATACCTGGCACTGTAGGGCATCTCAAAAAATAAAGTGAGTGGCCCTTTAAATAAAACGTAGCTTTTATTACAAGTTCACTAAAAAAGAAAGAGGCCCAATACAAAAACAACGTGTCACTGCACTAGAGACTCTTAGTAGGTGCTATTATATTCTTAATTGCTGAGGGTTGCTGGTTGTTGGGGGCATAGATGCTGACCTAGTTGATATACTAAGCCCTAGGTTTCACCCTGCACCGCTAGGCTAGAAGTGGAATTGGGGAACACCCTGACAGGCTGTCACGGAGCACCCGCCCCGAAAAGGGCGACCCCCAACCGCTGGAACCTTGGGGCTCACTATAGCACCCTACTACTAATGCTCCCTTTTGAAAATGAATTGTCTATATCCGACGCGTTTCCCCATGCGGTAAATACATGGATCATCAGGGATATATATACAAAAATGCACGGGATCGCACAGTGCAGTGGCGTAGTGCTGTGCGCCCGCATCAATATGGCAGTGACAGCGTCTCATAGCGGGCTCCGGCTATTTAAGCCGGACTAGTCCACCCACATTAGCGCGATCAACCTCGAGCGTCACAGCAGTACTGCCGATCAAACAGCCAGGCTGGTTCTTCATTAGCTTCCAGCCGGCCGCTGTGATCGGTCCTCCTACTGCTGTGATGTAACTCCAGGGGCGCGTCTAGTTGTCATGGAGATCTTGTCCGCGTCTCCGGCAGCTTATTCTATCAATCGATCACACTTTAAACCACGGGCATGACATCTTGGCGCTTTGGCAACTTTGAAAGAAGCAATGAACGTGCTGCATTACTGCACTATACTCCTCATCGCTCCTCTATTTTCAGAAAAACCAGTGAGTAGATCACTCTCTGAGTCAAGACACATATATACAATATCACTTAAAAGGCAGACATCTCACTCCCATGTCTGCGCACCGTCTAAAGATGGCATTAGAGCTGCATATACTGAATTTTACATATATTTATAGACATCAGTAGTTCTGTCTAGTTATAAAAATGATTTAAAAGAGTGTGGGGAGTCGCTCTGGTAGACAGCGGTGCGGGTGCAGTTTAGAGGCAAAACAAGGAGTCCAGATTGTGCAACAAACAGTGTTTTATTCACACTTGCACACAAAATGAAAAACAGTCTCTTGGTGACAGTTCACACACAACGGAAATAACGTAGCCAAACAAAAACAGTCCAACACAGGTTCAGTCACCTGGGAGGTGTAGGTGCAGGTTCGCACCACGCTGTCGGCCCAGCCGCAGGAGAATCCAGCTTCAGGTAGCCAGGAACAAAATACCTCCTTGCTGAGCTCTTTCCTCCTGGACAGAGAACTCCCAGCCCTGTTAGCAGCTCCAGGATAATCACACTCCACAGACACAGCTGCTGGCTGCGTTTTATATCCAGCCCAAAACATGGACTGGACCGTGGGGAGCAGCCACCCACCCTACTCTTTAGCTGCTCCCAGTAAGAGCCGGCCCGGATCGGCTTTGCAGCCATGCTATTTAACAAAGTCAAACAGCACTAGCTGCTGCAGACAAAACCCGGCTCTCACCTCACCGAGGCCAGCAACCTCGGTGACACGTACCTGCCATCACATATGACACCTTGCACCTTACCACTACCCCCTTTGTTCAACCCTGAGGGGTGAACACACGTGAGGCAGTGGACGCGGGACAGGGCATCTGCGTTGCCCTGCAAGCGGCCTGCCCTGTGTTCCACGGAAAACTTGAAATTTTGAAGAGATAGGAACCACCTGGTGACCCGAGCATTCCTCTCCTTGGCCTGACTCATCCATTTGAGGGGGAATGGTCGGTCACCAGACGGAACCTCCTCCCTAACAGGTAGTAGCGGAGAGATTCGAGTGCCCACTTGATAGCCAGGCACTCCCTCTCCACTATACTATACCTGGACTCGGCGGGACTGAGCTTACGGCTCAGGAAGACAACGGGATGTTCTTCCCCGTTGACCTCCTGCGACAGTACCGCACCGAGGCCTACCTCCGAGGCGTCGGTCTGTACGACAAACTCCTTGTTGAAGTCGGGTGTCACCAAAACCGGGGACCCACACAGGGCCGACTTCAACGCGGAGAAAGCCTCCTCCGCCTTCTCACTCCAGCTAACCCTCCCAGACTTTCGCCCCTTCAACAGGTCTGTCAATGGCGCTGCTATTGTGGCAAAGTGGGGCACAAACCTCATGTAGTAACCTACAATCCCCAGGAACGACTTTACCTGCCTGGTGGTGACCGGTCGGGGCCAGTTACGAATGGCCTCTACCTTAGTTACCTGAGGTTTGATGACTCCCGCCCAATTACATATCCCAGATATTTTGTCTCCTCTAACCCTATGGAGCACTTCTTTGGGTTAGCGGTCAGTCCGGCTTTCCTCAGGGCATCCACTACCGCCTGCACCTTGGGTAAATGGCTTTCCCAGTCAGTGCTGTGGATGACTACATCATCTAAGTAGGCCGAGGCGTGCCGACGATGTGGTCGCAGCACTATGTCCATTAACCTTTGGAAAGTGGCGGGGGCGCCATGCAGGCCAAAGGGTAACACCTTGTAGTGATACAGGCCCTGCGGGTAACAAATGCGGTTTTTCCTTAGCCGACTCCGTTAAGGGTACCTGCCAGTACCCTTTAGTGAGGTCCAGCACAGAAAAATAACGGGCTTGTCCTAAACTTTCAACCAGCTCGTCTACTAGGGGCATGGGATACGCGTCAAACTTGGATACTTCATTTAACTTGCGAAAGTCGTTGCAGAACCGCAACGTCCCATCCGGCTTGGGTATTAGGACTATGGGACTGGCCCACTCACTTTTCGACTCCTCAATGACCTCGAGTTTCAACATTAACTGTACTTCCTCCGCGATGGCCCGTCGCCGAGCCTCGGGTACCCGGTATGGTTTTAACCGGATCTTGGCCTGAGGCTCAGTGACGATGTCATGTTGGATGAGAGACGTGCGGCCAGGGAGGTCCGAGAACACATCCGTGTTCCGACTGATGAACTCCTGACTTCCTGAACTTGTTTGGAAGACAGGCTGTCTGCAATTTTTACCGTGGTTACTGCTTCACAGGCCTCGAACTGTGGGGCTGGACCCTTTTCACCTAGAAGCCCTGGCCGGGGCTGTGGTCGTCGGCTGTGTCCCTATCTTTCCACGGCTTAAGTAAATTCACGTGGTACACCTGCTCCGGCTTGCGCCGCCCGGGCTGGTGTACTTTGTAATTACTTCCCTACCTTCTCGATCACCTCATAGGGGCCCTGCCACCTAGCTAGGAATTTGCTGTCAAGGGTGGGTACCAGAACCAAAACCCGATCTCCCGGATTGAAGTCCCGTACCCGAGCCTGACGATTGTACACCCTACTCTGGGCTTGTTGCGCTGCCTCCATATGCTCCCGGACCAAGGGCAACACCCTTTCCATCCGGTCCTGCATTTGGGCGACATACTCAATGACACTTTTGTGGGGACAGGCTGTTGTTCCCACGCTTCCTTGGCGATATCCAACAGGCCCCGAGGGTGTCTGCCATAAAGCAGTTCGAAGGGCGAGAACCCAGTAGAGGCCTGGGGCACCTCTCGCACTGCGAACATGAGATAGGGCAGAAGCAGATCCCAGTCCTTCCCATCTCTAGACACCACCCTCTTTAACATATTTTTAGAGTTTGGTTAAACCTCTCCACAAGACCGTCTGTTTGCGGATGGTAAACGGACGTCCGTAACTGCTTTATACGCAACAATTTACACAGTTCCCTCATTACTTTGGACATAAAAGGGGTCCCTTGGTCTGTCAGAACCTCTTTTGGCAGGCCCACACGGGAAAACATCTCCATTAACTCTTTGGCAATGAGCTTAGCTGAGGTATGTCGCAGAGGCACCGCCTCCGGATACCGAGTGGCATAGTCGAGAACTACCAGAATGTGTTGGTGGCCCCTGGCAGACTTTGGTACAGGCCCAATTAAATCCATCGCGATTCGCTCAAGCGGTACTTCAATAATTGGCAGAGGTACCAGGGGACTACGGAAATGTGGCTGGGGGCTAGTTATCTGACAGGTCGGACAGGACTTACAATAATTCTCTACCTCCTTGAACACACTGGGCTAATAAAATCGCTGCAGTATGCGGTCCTGAGTTTTCTGCCACCCCAGGTGTCCCCAAGAACATGTTGGTGGGCAAGCTCCATGACAAGCTTGCGATACGCTGTGGGCACCACCAACTGTTCAACAGGTTCGCCTCGGATTTGGTTCACCCGATACAACATATCCTGCAGAACAATAAACCGTGGGAACATTAATTCAGCCCCTGGTTTCTGGGGTTTCCCATCAATTTCCAGCACATTCTCCCAGGCCCTGGTTAGGGTTTGGTCCCGGTGTTGTGCGGTCCCAAAATTTTCCCCGGAGACATTGAGGTCTGCCAACTCAGGTCCCGGTGGCAAGTCCTCCGTGTCTCCCACCATTACACTCAGTGGGGTTGTCTCCCCTCTACCGCTGGAGCAGTGGTCACCCCTACCGCCGGCCCTTCAGACTCGGGCTCCCAGGGTTCTGGCCTTCCAGCGGTATCAGGCCACTCTACTAGGGTCACCCCTGTCTCGGGTCCCTCAGATACCTTTATTGCCGGCCACAGCGCTGGAAAACCGGGAAGTCCCTCCCAAGTATTAGTTCGTGTGGGAGTTTAGTAGCGACAGCCACCTCGTGGGTCCACCTACCAGCCGCTGTGGACAAAGTCACTAGTGCAGTGGGATAGTCTTTCAGGTCTCCATGGATGCACAGGACCCCGACTTTACGGCCAGTATACTCCGCAGGCCGTACAAGTGCAGCCCTTACCAGGGAGACTAAACTCCCGGAGTCCAGCAGAGCCACCGCCAGAGAGTCTCCCACCTCTACCTGACACAGGTGGTTATGGTCCTGCACCTCACGGGTGCCAGTTGCGCACAGCTTCCGTGCATACAGGGAGTGGCGACCCCCGTAGTTCATATCCATCGGCTCATCCCGATGCGGACAGTCGGCCCTGATGTGGCCTGGCTCCTGACACCTCCAGCATACCACGGGAGGCGGACTCGCAGGGGGTATATTCCGGGCAGGCCGCTCTGTCGCCGGACGTCGGAACTGGGGCAGAGGCCTCCGGGGTTTGACTGACCCCTTCCCCGCAAGAGTCCCCTGCAGGTTTCTGGTGGCCTCGTAGCGCTCCACCAGGTCGACCATCTCCAGGGCATTGGTGGGCGATACCTGGCCGATCCAGTGCTGGAGGGGATAAGGCAGGGCCCTCCAAAAGATGTCCGCCAACAGTCGATCCAGCATGGCAGTGGGACTTAGTAGATCGGGCTGCAGCCACTTTTGCAGCCTGTGCAGCAGATTGTAGAACTGCGGCCTAGCGGGTTCAGTCGTTTTAAAGTCCCACTGGTGGACTCTTTGGGCGCGGACCAGCACGTTCACGCCCAGTCTGGCTAGGACCTCTCCTTTCACAGTGTCATAATCTGCCGCTTGGACGTCCGACAAGTCGAAAAACACCTGCTGGGGTCCGGAAGCCAGGAACGGAGCGACCACCTCAGCCCACTGGTCACGGGGTAACTTTTCCCTCACGGCGACCTTCTCAAAAACCGCCAGGTACGTCTCAACGTCGTCTGCGGGGGTCATTTTGGGATCGCCGCACGGACCGCTTTCCGGGCATCTTGGACGTGGTGGGACGCTCCTGCCGCCTGTAACGCCATCACATGTTGTAGCAGTAGTTGGTTGGTCTCCCGCTGCTGCACGTTAGCCTCTATGAGAGCCTTCACAGCAGCCTCCATGTTGCCAGAAACTCCTGCTTGCAGCTTTGCTGGCTTAATATATTCCATACACTTTAGAAAAACAAAACTTCGGCGTTCACGCCAGCCTCACTGCGCATGCCCGCATCCGACACCAAATGTGGGGAGTCGCTCTGGTAGACAGCGGTGCGGGTGCAGTTTAGAGGCAAAACAAGGAGTCCAGATTGTGCAACAAACAGTGTTTTATTCACACTTGCACACAAAATGAAAAACAGTCTCTTGGTGACAGTTCACACACAACGGAAATAACGTAGCCAAACAAAAACAGTCCAACACAGGTTCAGTCACCTGGGAGGTGTAGGTGCAGGTTCGCACCACGCTGTCGGCCCAGCCGCAGGAGAATCCAGCTTCAGGTAGCCAGGAACAAAATACCTCCTTGCTGAGCTCTTTCCTCCTGGACAGAGAACTCCCAGCCCTGTTAGCAGCTCCAGGATAATCACACTCCACAGACACAGCTGCTGGCTGCGTTTTATATCCAGCCCAAAACATGGACTGGACCGTGGGGAGCAGCCACCCACCCTACTCTTTAGCTGCTCCCAGTAAGAGCCGGCCCGGATCGGCTTTGCAGCCATGCTATTTAACAAAGTCAAACAGCACTAGCTGCTGCAGACAAAAACCCGGCTCTCACCTCACCGAGGCCAGCAACCTCGGTGACACGTACCTGCCATCACATATGACACCTTGCACCTTACCACAAGAGATATACTCATTTAGACCCTTTGGCACCACAGAGTCCATTTTATAGATCCACTTTGTTTCAGTTCTTAGGATTAATTTGTCCCAATCGCCCCCTCTAGATGGCTGGGGTATGTGCTGGATCCCTAGGAATTTGATGCAAGATGCATCTCCCCCATGGATCTGTACGATGTGACGCGCTATAGACGTGTCTTTCTCATTGATGATATCATTATAATGATCTCTGATTCGTCTTCGGAATTCACGTTTAGTCTTGCCCACATAATCTAGTGGGCAAGAACATTGGGCTAGATATACAACTCCGGTGGTTAGACAGTTGATAAAGTCTTTTATAATGAACTCCTCTCCTGTTGCTGAGCTACGAAAGCACTTTGTCGTCCTAATTTGGTCACAAGAGACACATCGCCCTCATCTAAATGTGCCTAGGGGCCTTCTCAATAGCCAGTTGCCCGCTTTTTCTGGTGGGCAAAAGTGGCTATTAACTAAGCGGTCTTTTAGGCTCCTGCCCCTTCTAAAGGTAATTTGTGGATGTGGGCCAAGGATATCAACTAAATCAGTATCTGCTCTTAAAATATCCCAGTACCTCGAAATTATCCTCCTGACTTCTTGGTGTCCACTATCGAAGGTCCCTATTAGGCGTATGGTACTTTCATTATTTGAGATATTCGCTTTTTGCTTTTTTGGTGTCAGTAAAACCTCCCTCCTCTCCTCTAGAGCTGATTCAAAGGCTGTCCTCAGAATCCCCTTTCTCTAAATCTCAGTCTGAGGTCCGCAGCTTGCTCTTTAAAGTTTTTCATCGTTGAGCAGTTTCTGCGGGTCCTCAGGTACTGCCCTTTGGGATACCCCTGCGCAGAGAGAATGGTTGGGCACTGTCCCACCGTAAAAGGCTATTTGTAGCCGTACTCTTTCTATAGACAGAGGTAATAATTGAGTGATCCACTCCCCTTTCTATAAGTACATCAAGAAAGGGGAGGGAGGTCCTATTGCATTCATAAGTGAATCTCAAGCCTAGAATATTTTTGTTTATGAGTTCCACAAAAGAACCAAAAGAGGTTTCCGATCCTCTCCATAAGACAAAAATGTCATCAATGAATCTTAACCATAGAACCACTTTGTCTTGCCACTCTACAAGTTCATCCGACCAGATGTGGTTGGCCTCCCACCAGCCCAGGAGTGAATTTGCATACGATGGCGCACAAGAACTGCCCATCGCAGTACCCCTGAGCTGGTGGTAATGGCGGCCATCGAAGACAAAGTGGTTCCTGGTCAGGCTGAAGTTAAGAAGTTCCAGCACAAATCTGTTGTGTGCTGTAAGCCTGATGTCTCGCATGGACAGGTAATACTCCACTGCTTGCAAGCCCAAATGATGTTCGATTGAGCTATACAAAGCCTCCACATCTATAGATCCGAGGATTATTGTCTCATCCAGGCAAATGCCATTTAATCTCTGTAGGAGATCTGCAGTGTCACGTATATAGGATGGTAATGATTCTACGAAAGGACGGATTATTTTATCTACATATATTCCCACATTTTGGCTGATACTCCCTACCCCAGATACTATTGGGCGGCCTTTTAGAGGGGCCGTCCCTTTGTGTATCTTGGGGAGGGAGTAAAAAGTTGCCATAGTGGGATGCTGGGGGAGGAGATAGTCATATTCCTCTTTGCTAATCAATCTTAGTGATAACCCTTTGTCTAGGATCATTGTCAATTCACCCAGGTACATTTTACTTGGGTCTTCTCCTAGAACCTCATAGGAGTTTCTATCCTCCAGGATTGTTAAGCACATCTTTTTATACGTGATACTATCCATGAGGACAAGGTTTCCCCCTTTATCTGATGGTTTTATCACTAAGTTACGATCTTTTTCAAAGTTAATTAAGGATTGACGTTCATTTTGAGTCAGATTGGATGGACCATTTCTACATTTAAGGGCTTCAAGATCACGTGTTACTAGTTGGTGAAATATTGTGATACTTGAGTCCGGTAGAGATGGTGGCATCTCTGCCCTATCTCTCTCCCCTTCGTCCATTAATGTAGTAAGTGTACGTTTTGCTTCTAGTTCCTGCAGGGCATGTTTAGGAGATGTGATATTGCAAAAAAAAAATCAGACACCCAACTTCTTGCAGCGTTCTCTTATGCCGCACTGTATGCTAATCAAAAGCATCAGTACAAAGAGGATGATACACCTGCATTTCTCAGGGGGCGTCTCTTTCTTCTTGGCTTTGAGCGATCCAATCACAGTGGAGAGCGTCACAGCCAGTGAGAAAAAAAAAGCTCACCTTCTTCCTGGCTGTGACATGGTCTGCTGTGATTGGAGAGCTCACAGCCAGGGAGAAGGAGACGCCCCCTGAGAGACACAGCCGTCTCCTCCTCCCTGTACTGATGCTATTGATTAGCATACAGGGCGGGAAAACAGAAAGGGGTCACAGAACTGCAAAGGAGTCGCGTATCTAAAGAAAAAAAATTGCGATATCATATCTCCTAAACATGCCCTACAGTGCCAGGTATTAATATTGTAATCTCAGAACTGGTGAAAGGGGTTGTGCCTAGTTTTTCACAGGTTAGGGAATAAATAGCTGATTGCTGGGTTCAACCACTGGGATTCCTACCAATCATGAGAATGAGTGTCCCGTTCCCCTGTTCTGATGGAGCGGCAGGTCATGTATGATCCCGGACGTTTCTTTAATTCTATATGGGAGCACCGGAGATAACTGAGTACAGAGCTTCCAGTGGTCGGACCCCCAGCGATCAGCTAGTTATACCCTATCCTTATCCTCCTTTAAGCTGTGGGGGCAAGGAGAAATAATTAACTCCAGAGTTAGGATGTGACACCCAAGAGACTTGCCTGCTCTTACAGGAGTGTCCTCATTTTATAGAAATCTCTTGGACATTCTGGAATACTAGGCAAGTATGTGTTTCATTAATGTCTGTATTTCAGAGATGCAGCAGAACGGTCTGCCATGGATCCTAGCTACCTGAGCATAATGCCTGACAGTGCCTTCTTGGAAAAATTACAGAGAAAAACAAATTGGGTTTGGTTAGAAAACCCAGCAGGAAACCGATGAAAACAGGATGTTCTGTAGGGATAATCTGGGCAGATAAAAACAAAATCATTATGGAACTGTAGAACCCCTTTAAGGCCAGTTAAAAAAATGTAATTAATATTATTACAAAATCTTCCTTTTAAAAGGTTACATTTTATTTGTCACACAATAACAATAAACACTTCACCATTTGTTACCTCAGTTTGGAGTGCTCTGCCTAATTTTTAATTTTTTATTTGAACTTGTGTATCTATACCGTATTTTCAGGCGTATAAGACGACTGGGCATGTAAGAAGACTCCCTACTTTTACAGTTAAAATATGGGGTTTGGGCTATACTCGCCATATAAGACTACCCCTCTTCCAACGCACAACAAATAAAAATTAAATAGACGATCCGATCATGAGAAAACCACTGAATTCCTTGGCCACAAATTAGTTAATTTACATGCACTCATTACCATAACCGTGCAGTTTTCATCCTAACCAGTATTCGCAAAAATAACTGACTACAGCATGTAGGAGCCCTTCTGCCTTTTACACCTATTAGTTTGGGAAAGGTACGCTTTAATCTTCTACAAGGCTAACCTGGCTGGTGTTAAAACATTTAGCATACAGCAGGAAGTGGGATATTTGTTTAAAATTCTGTGCATTCTTTAATTATTGCATTAAATTATTGAATGGCAAGTGTTCCTATTTACTTATACAGATAAAGGAAACTACAAAGCTGTTTGTAAAATTAATTAAGCCTTTCTCGTTCTACAGTACTTAAATGCTGTTTGATCTGTAATATCCTGCTCAGAAGCCACTTTAGGTCTTGGATTTGTTTCCTCAGGTAATTATAATTTGTCAAACACCAACAAGGATTGTGCTGCGACTCTAAAAATCTACTAATTGGTCTAACTCCGATATCCTATAGTATTCATAGAATGAAGCTAACAGTCTGACACTGGTACTAACATAATTACTGGTTACATCTTACGATTCTTTGCACAAATCTAAATGAAGTCTTTTTTTCAAGAGTCTGTAATACATTCTGCTTTGTCGTTTATAGAACTTTAGAAGATGACCTGAAGCTAAGCAGTGACGAAGATGACTGTATTCAGGTAACTTTATTCACCTCGATGTGACAATCAATGTTCACATAACAGTATCTGTATACAGTGGGTAAATATACATTTATAAGAAAAAGTCGCAGCACTCCAAAATGCGATCAAAATGGTGAAGTGTTTTATTGCTCCATGTCATGGAGCAATAAACACTTCACCATTTGTTATCTCAGTTAGGAGTGCTCTGGCTAATTTTTTATTTATTTATTTGAACTTGTGTGTATATATACCGTATTTTCAGGCGTATAAGACGACTGGGCATATAAGACGACCCCCTACTTTTCCTGTTAAAATATGGCGTTTGGGCTATACTCGCCGTATAAGACTACCCCTCTTCCAACGCACACCAAATAAAAATTAAACAGACAATCAGAGCATGAGAAAACCACTGAGAGCAGGGAGAGGGGGCTGCTTCAGGAGCGACTGGCCGAGATGCAGCACACGGTGGCTCAGCTAGAGGGCGCCTATCCCTGAAGCGGGAGAAGGACAGCTTCTCCAGTCCGGCTTGGAAGTAAAGAGGACCTTTCACTGGTCCAACAATTGTTAGATAATGATATATACTGTATGTGTAGAGTGGCGCCCAGGGATAATAGTAAGTGCAGGGAGATCCCTGGGCGCCGCTCTACACATACATGTCATTATCTAACAATCGCTGGACCAGTGAAAGGTCCTCTTAAGTTTTAGCACGCAGTATACCGGCGTATAAGACGACCCCCGACTTTTAAGAAGATTTTCATGTGTTAAAAAGTAGTCTTATACACCAGAAAATACAGTTACTTCCCAATAATCTGATCCTGTAGGATTACTTTTCTCTGTAGCAGCCATGTTGCTATACTTCAGCTTTAAACTGGCCATATACATTAGGTGTACAATGGCTAAACCCACTAGAGTCATCTAATGTGTATAGGGGCCCCCTGAATCTACCATGATCCCAGCCAAACTGCTACAAGAGTTATCTGGCGGTGGCTTTCTCCCCTCTCCCATCTCAGAAGACATGCACGCCAAACTGAACTGAGTGTGTGTAGGTATGTGGAGGTTGGGAGAAATAGCTGGTGGCCAAACAGGTATCTAATATCTATGGATATCATTACATAAAGGGGTTGTCCCATGAAAAATATTCTACAATTTTCAAACCAGCTCTTGGATCTGAATACTTTTATAATTGCATGTAATTTAACATTTTGTATAGCCACTGAGTTATTCTATATAATGTATCTGTATAGTACCAGTTGCTCTTTGTTTTTTTTCTTATTTCTATGACCTGCTCACTGAGATGGACGCACATGCTCAGTTTCATCCTTTTCACCCTGAGCTGTAATAGGTAGAGCATGGACACACCTTCTGAGCTATGATAGGGAGAGCATGGACACACCTTCTGAGCTATGATAGGGAGAGCATGGACACACCTCCTTAGCTGTGATAGGTAGAGCATGGACATGCCTCCTGAGCTGTGATAGGGAGAGCATGGACACACCTCCTTAGCTGTGATAGGTAGAGCATGAACACGCCCCCTTAGCTGCAGCAGAACAGATGCTCCCCTTGAGCTGCCAGCTTGATATAAATGTAGCAGAGAAATGAATGGGAAGATCTCTGAATCCATGCGAGGTACAGGGCTGGTTCTAGCACTGTTAGAAAAAAATTAGGCATGTACTATATGATATTTGATTTTCATTTTTTACAATATTCATGGGATAAACCCTTTAATGATCTGGTCTTAAATTATAGAATTTCACCACCTAACCTTTGTGCCACAGAATACAGTTTGGAATTTGTACTAGGCCTTGTCATCATAATTGAGGCAGAAAGAATAATCAGTGCCATTTTCAGAAACTATGTACTGTATATGCTGCACATAGATACAGTGGGGCATATTTACAAAAATTCTGTCTGTGCACCAAAAAATGTGTCCATACGCCAGAAAATACTGTCTAGTTTACATCACCTATAAGTTGTATTATAATTTTGGCACATTTTTGGTGCATAGAGCAGCATTTAGGCCACACCCCTTTTACTGCAAAGCCACACCCATGTGAAGCCACGTCTCTCATCGGACGAGGCGTTAATTACTTATAAAATAGTGTAAAACGGTTAGTAAATGTGATGCAGCACCTGCATACCAGTCTTTTCATTAGCAAACCTGCCCCAGTATGTACACTCTACGTAACGCATTTTTACCAAACACTGTGCATATTACAATATCCAGTATACATTTTCATAGGGCATCTGTCAGGAAATTTGTACCTAAGAGACTGGCTTACCTTGGTCCCATGTTCATATAATCCCACATAGCTGCCAATAATAATGTTTTAATGTATACAAATGAGCCTCTACGAGCAATGGGGGGCGTTGCCCTTACACCTAGAGGCTCTGCTCTCTCTGCAACTGCAGGACCAGGCAGTGAAAATATCATCACGCCTATTAGAGGGTCATTTGCATATAGAAATCCATTTTCTCAGCAATGCGGGAACATATGAACATAGGACCAACACAGATGCCTTTAGCTTGCCAAGTGCACATGTAACAGGTCAGCCAGTATTATAGGTACAGATCTGCTGGCAGATGCCCTTTAAATGTTCATTTATGCAAGTTGTCATAGCAACAGACATATACTGTATGTATAGAACTATTTGTAGCCATATATTATAGATTCCTTCTACTTAATGCATATATCAGTGTAATGGTCACAGAAATGAATACTGAATTAATTCACTGAAGTCTCGCGTGACCTCCACAGAGCCAATACATTTTAATGCTGTATGGAGACAGCATTAAAATCGAAGTGTTTGAACGAATCAACTTTAGATTTCTGATCCGAAGCTCAATTTGCTCAACACTAGTCACATCCTATAGCGTAAATTGAGCGCTTGTTATCCTCAGTAGCTAATTTCAATTATCTGCTAGGTAATCAATTAAACAGAATGTACCTTTCCAGACAACTTTCTTCCTGGCAAATCTTTCACCCACATTGAAAAAGGAGTGGGCATATAACTGGCAATTAGTGATAAGTGGCATAGGCAATATTCGAATTTGCGACATTTAGCTTATTTTTGGCCGAATATTTGCCATAAATTCGCAAATTCGAGAATTTGTGATCTCCAGTCATTATTTATTTGATTGCGAAAAATCGGCAATGTAATATATTTGCGATAAAAAAATCGCGATTAGAATATTCGCAATCAACACTAAGTGGTAGGAAACTTTTCTATTGGTTGCTAGGGACGTTGCTAAGTGCCGATATCCGCAATAAATTTGCGATTAAAATTCTTGCGATCAACACTCTTTGCAAATACAAATGTATAGCACAATATTCGCGATTAAAATTAGCAATTCGAAAAATTCACGCTCAACACTACTGGCAATTAGAAACTAGAAGAAGCAGAAAGAAAGCTCAAGCAACATACAACATTAATACCAGTGAAAGTGGTAACGCCATGCAGTTTTTTATGCCCGAGGCTATATTTTGTCATCGCAGCTCTTTAACCACTTGCCGCCACGCTAACGCCGATGGGCGTCAGCGCGGCGGCTCTCTCAGGTCTCACTGCCGCCTATCGGCGTCATCTCGTGAGACCCGAGATTTCACATGAACGCGCGCGCGTCGTGCGTGCGCGTTCATGTGATCGGAGCCGGGACAACTGAAACTACAGCCTGCCAGCGCTGATCATGCGCTGGCAGGCTGTAGATGCGGAAAAAAACGCATTTAAATCGCATATCAGACGCTGTTTTTAAACAGCGTCTGATATACCTGCTATCTGCTCGTCTGGTGGTCCCTTTGTTTGGGACCACCAGAGAAGCTATAGGAAAAGTGCACCAATCACTACACACACCCCCCACCCCCATCACTGATTAACCCCTGATCACCCATGTCACCCCCTGATCACCCCTGTCACCCCCTGTCACTAATCACCCCCTACAGGCTCATTCAGGCGTCCGTATGTGTTTGCGGATCCATGGATCTGCGGATCCATGGATCTGCGGATCCGCAAAATACGGACACCGGCAATGCGCTTTCCGCATTTTGCAGATCCGCACAGAACTATATAGAAAATGCTTTTCTTGTCCGCAATTGCGGACAAGAATAGGACATGTTCTATATTTTTGCGGAGACGGAAGTGCAGACCCGAGCGCGGATCCGTAATTCGGATCCGAGCGGGACAAAGTCTGTCCCCATAGAAATGAATGGGTCCGCAATTCCGTTCCGCAAACAGAATTTCGGACGTGTGAATGGGGCATAAGGGTCCCGTTATCACCGCCAGTTAGTTAGCTACTTGTTAGTTAGCTAGCGCCCACCGCACCGCAATCACTGATTTTGGCAGAGATTTTTCATCCACATTGACCGATGCGAATGAAAAAATCTGTGCCGTTCATTTTTTTTTTTTTTTCAGCGCAGCGGCTGAGCGGAAAAAAAAATCTCATTACCCGTATGCTCAATATAAGGAGAATCGCAGAAACTCCTAATGCTGGCCATACGTGTAATGATTGCGGAGACCCCTAAAATGCCAGGACAGTATAAATACCCCACATGTGACCCCATTTTAGAAAGAAGACACCCCAAGGTATTCCGTGAGGGGTATGGTGAGTTCATGTAAAATTTTATTTTTGTCACAAGTTAGTGGAATATGAGACTTTGTAAAAAATAATATATATATATATATATATATATCAATTTCCGCTAACTTGTGTCAAAAATTTTTTTTTCTGTGAACTCGCCATACCCCTCACAGAATACCTGGGGTGTCTTCTTTCCACAATGGGGTCACATGTGGGTATTATCTCACCTGGCATTTTAGAGGTGCTAAAGTGTGAGAATCCAAATGCGTAAAAATGCCCTGTGAAATCCTAAAGGTACTCATTGGTTTTAGGGCCCCTTTGCGCATCTTGGCTGCAAAAAGTGGCACACATGTGGTATCGCCGTACTCAGGAGAAGTAGGGCAATGTGTTTTGGGGTGTATTTTTACATATACCCATACTGGGTGTGAGAAACATCTCTGTAAATGACAACTTTTTAAAAATTTTATTCAAAGTTGGCAATTTACAGAGATATTTCTCTCACCCAGCATGGGTATATGTAAAAATACACCCAAAGCACTTCTACTTCTCCTAGTCTGACGATACCATGATGTCACTTTGCAGCCAAATGCAAAGGCAAATCAATGAGTACCTTTTAGGAAGAGCATTTTTACGCATTTTCTTCTCACGCTTTAGGGCCCCTAAAATGCCAGGGCAGTATAAATACCCACATGTGACCCCATTTTGGAAAGAAGACACCCCAAGGTATTCGCTGAGGGGCATAGTGAGTCCATGAAAAATTAAACTTTTTGTCAAAAGTTAGCGGAAAGGGAGACTTTGTGAGAAAAAACAATAAAAATCAATTTCCACTAACTTGTGCCAAAAATTTTTTTCTATGAACTCGCCATGCCCCTCATGGAATATCTTGGGGTGTCTTCTTTCCAAAATGGGGTCACATGTGAGGTATTTATACTGCCCTGGCATTTTAGGGGCCCTAAAGCATGAGAAGAAAAATGCGTAAAAATGCCCTCCTAAAAGGTACTCATGGGAATTTGGGCCCCTTTGCGCATCTTGGCTGCAAAAAGTGTCACTCATGTGGTATCGCCGTACTCAGGAGAAGTAGGGCAATGTGTTTTGGGGTGTATTTTTACATATACCCATGCTGGGTGAGAGAAATATCTCTGTAAACTGACAACTTTGTATAAAAAAATTTAAAAAGTTGTCGTTTACAGCGATATTTCTCACACCAGCATGAGTATATGTAAAATACACCCAAACACATTGCCTACTCTCCTGAGCGACTACTATGGTGACACTTTGCAGCCAAGATCGCAAAGGACCCTAAAACCAATGAGTACCTTTAGAGATTTCACAGAGCATTTTACGCATTTGGATTCTCACGCTTTAGGTTCCCTAAAATGCCAGGTGAGTATAAATACCCCACATGTGACCCCATTTTGGAAAGAAGACACCCCAAGGTATTCCGTGAGGGGCATGGCGAGTTCACAGAATTTTTTTTTGGCACAAGTTAGCGGAAATTGATATATTTTTATTTTTTTATTTTGTTTTTACAAAGTCTCATATTCCACTAACTTGTGACAAAAATAAAATTTTACATGAACTCACCATACCCCTCACGGAATACCTTGGGGTGTCTTCGTTCTAAAATGGGGTCACATGTGAGTGTTATACTGTCCTGGCATTTAGAGAGCCTAAAGCGTGAGAAGAAGTCTGGAATCCAAATGCGTAAAAATGCCCTGTGAAATCCTAAAGGTACTCATTGGAATTAGGGCCCTTTGCGCACCCAGGCTGCAAAAAGTGTCACACATGTGGTATCGCCGTACTCAGGAGAAGTGGGGCAATGTGTTTTGGGGTGTATTTTTATATATACCCCTGCTGGGTGTGAGAAATATCTCTGTAAATGACAATTTTTAAATTTTTTTATACAAAGTTGTCAGTTTACAGAGATATTTCTCTCACCCAACATAGTATATGTAAAATACACCCCAAACACATTGCCCTACTTCTCCTGAGTCTGACGACTACCATAGTGACACTTTTGCAGCCTGAGTGCAAGAGCCCTAAACCAATGAGTACCTTTAGCTTTACATGGCGGCTCACAATTTAGCCCGCCCAAAATGCCAGAACAGTACAAACACCCCACAAATGACCCCATTTCGGAAAGTAGACACCCCAAGGTATTCACTGAGGGCATAATGAGCCCGTATGAGATTTTTTTTTTTGCCAGAAGTTAGCAGAAATGGAAACTTTATTATTATTTTTTTCCTCAGAAAGTGTCATTTTCCGCTAACTTGTGAAAAAAAATGAAATGATACATGAACTCACCAAGCCCCTCCGCGAATACTTTGGGGTGTCTTCTTTCTAAAATGGTGTGATTTGGGGGGTATTTATACTTTCCTGGCATTCTAGCACCTGAAGAAACACGACAGGCGCTCAGAAAGTCAGAGCTGCTTCAAAATGCCGAAATTCACTTTTTTGCACCATAGTTTGTAAACGCTATAACTTTTACCCAAACCAATAAATATACACTTATTGGACTTTTTTTTATCAAAGACATGTAGAACAATACATTTAGAGAAAAATTTATATAGAAATGTAGTTTTTAAAAAATTTACAACAGAAAGTGAAAAATGTCATTTTTTGCAAAAATGTCGTTAAATTTTTATTAATAGCAAAAAAAGTAAAAATGTCAGCAACAATGAAATACCACCAAATGAAAGCTCTATTAGTGAGAAGAAAAGGAGGTAAAATTCATTTGGGTGGTAAGTTGTATGACGGAGCAATAAACGGTGAAAGTAGTGTAGTGCGGATTTGTAAAAAAGGGCCTGGTCACTAGGGGGGTATAAACCTGTGGTCTTCAAGTGGTTAAGAGCGTCCCTTGGGATGTGAGGACAGATTTGTCGCCTTGATTGTTCTGTGCTTTACAGGAGGTTATATCACATTCTGTTTCCACGTGTGCAATAGCTTAGTCTTTTTTAGAAGGTCATTGAACTCTGCCATGAGTACAATATGAAAAACAGGCTGACATTTCAGAATGCTCATTTTTCATAGGGCTGCATTTTAGCAAAATCCCTATTATAAATTCTTCCATAAATCACCTAGGACTATTGCAGATTAAGTATTAGTCAGAAGGAAATAGTAACAAAGGGCATCTGCTTTAGGCTCCATTCACACGACCGTATGTTGTCCGCAAAAAAACGGATCCGTGTCCGCAAAAAAACGGATTGCATTCCGTTTTTTTGCTGATCCATAGACTTCAATAGGGCCATGTCCTGATTTTGGGTCCATTCACACGTCCGTGTGTGTTTTGCGGATCCACGGATCTGCGGATCCGTAAAACACGGACATCGGCGATGTGCGTTCCGCAATTTGCGGACCGCACATCGCCGGCACTCTCATAGAAAATGCGTTTTCTTGTCCGCAATTGCGGACAAGAATAGGACATGTTCTATTTTTTTCGGGAACGCAATTGCGGACCCGGAAGTGCGGATCCGCAATTGCGGACCCGGCCGGGACATCGTCTGTCCCCATTGAAACTAATGGGTCCGCAATTCCGTTCCGCAAAATGCGGAATGGAATTGCGGACGTGTGAATGGACCCTTTCACTGACAAGTATAGGACATCTATTGAAATGTATTAGTGCCGGATCCGACATTAAAATTACCGCATTGACAGAACTGTTCTTCCGGTCTCCGCATGCGCAAACCTTTAAGAATGTGAAAAAGATAAATACCAGATTCGTTTTTCCGGATGACAACCAGAGAGATGGATCTGGTATTGCAATGCATTTGTGAGACGGATCCGCATCTGGATCCGTCTACAAATGGTATCCGTTTGCATAAAGATTGCCGGATAAGCGATGGAACTGCCTGTCGGAATCCAGTAACGCAAGTGTGAAAGTACCCTAAGGCTACGCTCACATCTCTGTTTGGCCAGATCCGGCAGGCTTTTCTGGCTGGAGTTCATTTGTTCACTGATCCAACGAGGATCCGGACGCTTTCCAGTGACATGCCAGCTATCAGCAAGACAAAAACAGTTGCATGCAATGCTTTTTGTCCAGCCATGCCGGAAAATGGCCGGTTCCCTGGACAGAACAGCCTGCCGGACACATGTACTGGAGATATGAACATAATCAGTATGAGACTTTACATAAAAATTATTTTAGGTAACATATTCCATGTAAGGTCCCACAAAAGTGGCTTAATGACACAGAACACTTGAGTAGGAGAAAGTTTGTAATATACTTAGCGTTCTGAAATTGGCCTCCTGGGAACCTGGTCACGTGACACTCATCCTCTGAAAAGTCACCTCCCGCCAATGCCAGGTTTCCTTCCTGGGCTGTGGATAGGACAACACTTCCGATGTGGATGGGGCCAGGACAATTCCTCTCTGTGGCACGTATACAGATGAGGTAGATTCAGGTGTTTGTGCATGTGCCAGGAGAGGAATAATTTTGGTCTGTCCGCGGCAAAAGTGACACTGGATTTTCAGAATAGGAGAGCCACGTGACCGGGTTCTTAGGGGGCGGATCCACACAACTTTGAAACGGCAAGTATATTACAGACTTTCTCCTACAGGTGTGTTCTGTGTAATTCGGTTGGTTGCTTGGTGCCGGAAATCACCTTTAAGCAATTCTCCATTACTAGCACTGTATAGGGACACTGTAGCCACAAAATGTTTCAGCAGCTTTGATTTAGTACATATTCAGCCAAGTCTGTTTTGTTACCTATTGTGACCGTTTTAACCACCTCACTTGTATCTCTAAGGCCTCTTTCACACTTACGTTCTGAGGGTCCGGCAGGCACTTCCGTCCCGCCGGATCAGTCAGAACGCAAGTTGCCTGAAAGCATTCGAAGGCTGATCAGGATCCTGATCAGTCTTCGAAATGCTTTCAGGTTACCATGGCAGCCAGGATGCTATGGAAGTCCTGGCTGCCATGGTAATCCGCAGCAGTGTACTTACCTGCACTGCGGCCGCCGGGCGCTCCTTCATGACGTCACAGGTCCCCGCGGCGCATAGATCAATGCGCTGCCCGGACCTGTGACGTCATGAAGGAGTGCCCGAGGGCTGCAGCGCAGGTAAATACACTGCTGCGGAGTACTTACCATGGCAGCCAGGACTTCAGTAGCGTCCTGGCTGCCATGGTAACCGATCGGAGCCCCAGCTAACACTGGGGCTCCAATCATAACTGCTGCTGCGCTGACGTCGGATCTGGCAATGCGCCGAAATGACGTTTAGCTTAATTCCAGATCCGGATTAATGCACTTAAATGGGCATTAATTCCGGATCCGGCGTTACGGCAAGTCTTCCGGATTTTTGGATGCATGCTGCGGTTTTGTCAACGTCCAAAAAAACGTTACAATACTGAACGGAAGACATCCTGATGCATCCTGAACGGATTTCTCTCCATTCAGAATGCATTGGGATAATCCTGATCAGTATCTTTCCGGTGTAGAGACCCAACGACGGAACTCTACACCAGAAAGTAAAAACGCAAGTGTGAAAGCACCCTTAGTATGGTGGTTAGGAAATGTGTCTACCTTATACAACCTCCTTGTACTGTGATTTGACTGAATACTGTGAATGACTGCACTCAGTGAAGCACAGGTGAGGCCCTGTGCAAACAAATGGAAGCACAATCTAATATGCTGGTTTGAATAGGCTACAACATGAGATTTTTCCTCCTGGCTTCAGTTACCTTGTTTGGAATGATGTAAAAATTTATAGCCAGGACAGTCAATCTGTATTCTGTTTGCCAAGACTGAATAAATAGTCCTTTGTGCTTGGGTGTTATGAGTAGAGCATGTTCATCTGTATGGTCTGAACACAAGGTCCACAGGGATTCATAAAAGTCAAAGCACTGGTATGTGCTGCTGAGAACTGCGGGATAAATGTATAAATTCAAGCTGGAAAGGAAATTGCACAGCAGTGTCAAGTAGCGAGCACCAACATGAGACATCACCCTTGCAAATGAGCAGTCATCGGTAATGAAATATTATTCCACTCTGTAATATTTCAACATAAAGAGGGGGGAAAAATGCCTTAAGATCATTTATCAGCTAGACTCTATGTAGTTGCAGTAATGCCAGATCAGGGTAACCCTAAAAGAAGGCTACAATCTATCCGATATATAATGCATCTGTGGATAATATGTATTTACCTTCTATATGATTTGCAAATAAATGTATAAGTTAAAGCTGGAAAAGAAATTGCACAGCAGTGTTAAGTATAGGATAAAGCACTCATTACCACTGATTGTGTATAATCTGCCATATTAATGCAGGAGTTCTGTCAACACAAAAAGATGGATAGATTAAGAAATATTTTACATTCACACACCTCACAGGGATCCAGAGATCTGCCCATTCATTGCTGCAATTGTTCTGCTAGGTCTATTTCAAGCTGGCAGCTCAGGGGTGTGCAATTCCTCAGGGGTGTGTCCTTTCTGCTGCAGCTGTGGCAGTTAAAGGCTGGAACCAAGCATGCAGGTCGACCTCAGTGAGCTGGACAGAGAATGTAGAAAAAGAGTAAACAACGGGTGGCACTATACAGATAGATTTCAGTGAATAACTAGGTGGCAGTAATACATTTTTAATTACATTCAATTACAAAAATATTCAGATCCAGGTGCTGGATTGAAAAATGTAGAATGTATTTCGTGGGACAATCCCTATGAGTCACAGTATTAAATGGTTCCGTGACGACCATTGTAAGTTGAAACTATTGTAATTTGAAACTATGACTCTATGAAAAACTACTAGGAATTGGTTCTGAAGCCACCAAAATGTCATAACAAAATACCACAAAATGAAGATTAAGGGCTCATGCACACAAACGTATTTAATTTCCGCGTCTGTTACATTTTTTTTGCTGACTGTATGCGGAACTATTCATTTCAATGGGTCCGCAAAAAAAACGGAAGTTACTCCATGTGCATTCTGTTTCCGTATGTCCGTTCCGCAAAAGAAAATAGAACATGTCCTATTATTGTCTGCATTACGGACAAGGATAGTACTGTTCTATTAGGGACCAGCTGTTCCGTTCCGCAAAATACGGAATGCACATGGACAACATCCGTATTTTTTGCCGATCCATTTTTTGCAGACTGCAAAATACAAACGTTCATGTGCATGAGCCCTGAGCCTCATGTACACGACCATGTCCGTATTGTGGTCCACGAACCATGGATCTGTAAAATACAGATGCCTTCTATGTGCAATCTGCATTTTTCTCACTCCCATAACTAGAAATAACTATTCTTGTTCCTTCTTGTGTGTAATTTATGGACATACTGATGTGCGCAAAATCCACAAAAAATGCGAATCATAAACATAAGTAAAATACGGTTGTGTGCTTAAGGCTGGGTTCACACGAGTGTGTCCGGATTAGGTCCAGATGCGTTGCGGATGCGTTCAATGAAAACTGTGCGATTTCACAGGCAAAGCCATTCAGTTTTGCCTGCGATTGTGTTCAGTTGTTCAGTTTTTTCCGCGCGGGTGCAATGCGTTTTGATGCGTTTTTCATGCGCGTGATAAAAAACTGAAGGTTTACAAACAACATCTCCTAGCAACCATCAGTGAAAAACGCAACGCACCCGCACTTGCTTGCGTATGCAATGCGTTTTTAACGCAGCCCCATTCACTTCTATGGAGCTAGGGCTGCGTGAAAAACGCAGAATATAGAACATGCTGCGATTTTAACGCAACGCACAAGTGATGCGTGAAAAAAAACGCTCATGTACACAGACCCATTGAAATGAATGGGTCAGGATTCAGTGCGGGTGCAATGCGTTCACATCACGCATTGCACCCGCGCGGAAAACTCGCCCGTGTGAATGCAGCCTAAGGCCTAAAGACCATTAAGCAGTAAGCTAATACATATAAAGTGTGCGCTTACATATAAAAGTCATAAATAGGGTCCTGTAAGTTCACAGTGTGCCAGAAAAATACAATGTAGCCACATTCACCTGTCTTCCAAAGGAACATTGCATCCTGGCATAGGGATATAGCAGTACCGGACATGAAGTACTGTACTGTAGAGAGGCGCTACTAGCCAACCAATCAGTGCATGCCCCTTATTTATACCGGTGTTTTACCAGTGTCCATGCTGGTTGGCTGGATCTTGTCAACCAATCACTCATGTTGCAGGAAAGACCGTTATATGTTAAAAATATTGAAGCCATTGTAACTTGAGGGACAACTTGTATATTATATCTGCATTTCATGTCAGACATTAATAGCATACCTACAAAATATGCCATAAATGTCTGACTGATGCAGCTTCCACGTCTTGACCCACACCGATCTCTGAATATAGGCTGTGCAAAGTGGGCAGGTTTACAGATACAGCTGAGCATACTGTGTGTTGCTCTTTCCATAAGTCCAAGAGAAAAAAGTTAACCTTAGGGCCAGTTCATGTGGAGTTTTTTGGCCCTTATTTTGGAGCGTATCAGCCTCAAAATAATCTCCCAAAAATTTTCTCAAAACAGCCGCTCATTCATTTCAATGGGAAGCAGCACTTCCACGTGGAAAGAAGAAACTTGTAAAAAAGAGGCAGCATGCCCTATCTTGAGTCAGAATCCTTGCTGAATCTCCTATTGACAAGAATTTGAAACGTCCAAAGAATTCCTCCACGTGGTTTTTATGGGCAGCTTTTGGTGCAAAAACCGAGAGCTTAAAATGCAGTTTGTACTGAAGTTAACACCAAAAAAACACAAAAAAATGTGCTAAAAAAAAAACGCATGGATTTGATGCTGAATTTTGTAAGCAAATATTCTAAATCCATTGTGTGAGCATACCCTTAAAGTAACAGCTCAGCTCTGTCTAACATAAACCCGTCCACATCTCGCAGGGCGGATATGGCTGCTGGCCGAACAGGGTGAAGGAGGATGGGTAGGTAGTACCTAAGATAGAAATGTTTTTGTTTTTTTAATGGCTGTTACAAACCTGGGAATTAATGTATGACTAACAGAGTGACTTCCGAAATGTGAAAGACCATGGCTGCAAATAACACAGAACACTCTGTCCCGATGATAACTTTGCAGCATTTATTGGTATACCAGAAATAGATATAATAACTGTTGGCACAGGATCCGTTTTTCCAGGCTGCCACATACAGCTGACGGCTCTCAAGCTCTACTATGAATGCTTATCTGTGACTTCCCTCCATATTGGGTTTTACTTTTTACTCCAGTTTCACTACTCATCAGTGCCAACTATCAGAATGGCCCCTGAAATGCAGCCTGCCCCTGTGTATTAATAGTATTATACCTTGTTATTAGAGCTCTTTCACATTCCCATGTTCGTTTCACATCCATGGAATATCTGTCCATGTTATAAAATATCTGGGAAGAATCCATGTTTGGTCCGTGTGTCCGTTTTTAGCCCTCCATGTGTCATCCTTATTCCATGGACACTGATAGGCTGAAAATTAATTTCCAGAGCATCTCCTACCAATGGTCAGTGAAAAACCACTGACAGAACATGAACGAATGCCATCCGTGTTGTGTCAGTGTTTTTTTCACGGACCCATAGACTTCAATGGACGTGGTTGGTCCTTATAATGCATCTGCCCGTGGTTTTTTCACTGACCCACAGTAAGTGGAAAACCACTGATATGTGAACAAACACATTAAAAACCATGGATACATCTGCTGTCCATGGAAAATACAGATAAGGCCTCATGCACACAACCGTTGTTTGTTTCCGCGTCCGTTCAGTTTTTTTTTACGGATAGGATGCTTCCCCATTCATTTCAATGGGTCCGTCAAAAAATGCGGATGGTCAACGGTTTTTGTTCTGCATCCGTGGTCCGTGTTTACATTCCGACAAAAAAATAGAGCATGTCCTATTTTTTTTATGTTTGCGGACAAGGATAGGCATTATTACAATGGATCTGCCACAAAAAACGGATCCGCCAAAAAAAACGGTCTGTCATCCGTTTTTTTGGTAGACGCAAAATTTGCGGACAGAACGGACGTGGAAACAAACAACGGTCGTGTGCATGAGGCCTAACACATGTCCATGAAAAACAAAAATGTGAATGAGGCCTTATCTGCACAAAAAGTCTTGTCATAAGATCTGCATGTAAATCTCTCTATGACTAGCTTGTCTCAGTCATGTAGCAGTCTTTGAATGAGCAGTACAATGTATTATAGAAACGATCAAAATATTGCCTGTCAAAGTCCAATTGTGGGACTAATAAATTGTAAAAATAAATGTTAAATAACATTTCAGTTAAAAAAGTTTCAAAGATTACACCTTTTTCCATTGAAAAATTGCTTTTATTGAAATAAAGTTGTAAAAATAAAGTCCCCACATATTTGGTATCGCCATGTCCGTAATGACCCACACTATACAATTATGGCATAATTTATCCCACAATTTATTTATCCCATAATTTATTATACCAGATATACAAGTCATCCCACAAATATCAAGCCCTCATGCAGCTCTGTAGAAAGAAAAAGAAAAAAGAATGAGTCTTGGAATGCAGTGATGAAAAAACATTTCCTTTTATTTAAAAAAAAAAAAAAGGTCTTTATTGTGCAAAAGTAGATAAATGCTAAAATAAAATATGCATTTCATATTGCTGTAATCGTACTGACCCAGAGAGTAAAGTTATCTTTTTAATTATGTTGCAAATGCAATGTCGCAAAATTTACAACATAAAAACACTATGGCGTATTGATGTTTATTTCCTATCAACTGAGTTAATAAAAGTTAATCAATGAGTTATGTGTACCCCAAAATGGTGTCATTAAAAGATACAACTTGGCCCACAAAAAACATGCTCTCCTACGGTTACATTGATGGAAAAATAAAAAAATGTATACCTCTATAAATGTGGTAAAAAAAATTTCCTTGGTCATTGAGACCCAAAACAGGCTGGTCACTAAGGGGTTAAAGCTCATATCCAATATTTTGGTATAAGAATTTCCAATTTTCATGGCAATAGCTAGCTACATTATATATCTATATATAGAATATTTGTCATAGATAGATAGATAGATAGATAGATAGATAGATAGATAATTCATATGAGAAAGGTGATAGATAGATAGATAGATAGATAGATAGATAGATAGATAGATAGATAATTCATATGAGATAGATAGATAGATAGATAGATAGATAGATAGATAGATAGATCAATAAACATATAGATAAGAAATAGATAGATAGATATGAGATAGATAGACAGATAGATATGAGAGAGATAGATAGATATTAGATAGATAGATAGATAGATAGATAGATAGATAGATAGATAGATAGATATATATGAGAGAGATAGATAGATATGAGAGAGATAGATAGATATGAGATAGATAGATAGATAGATAGATAGTCCTGAGGTTGGTCAGTTATCCTAAGTGCTGGACAGAACTGCTCTTGCAGTAGACAGATCCTTTTTTTCCTGTGCCTATTTATTTCCTAGATCAAAATGTCCAATCTGTTCTAGTGTTTGAATAGGAAGCCAAATGATGAAGTTGCTGCTTTCTTTTAGAACATGAAGTAAATTTTTCTGCTCTGTTTTTTCTCAGCCAGCAACCCAGGGACAAGCCATCGGACTCCAAAATGACAGGTATCTTTTATCATTTTTATAAACCATAAATTGCTTCATGAAGCATAGAAACTGGTTTATAGTAGACTATAAGTCACAGTCAAGTTGTGTGCACAGAGTGCCTTACCGACTAAAATGTTATTGGGCAGACCCAAAAAGGAGGCTTCAACCAGTTCAGGGAAGTGAACTAGTTTATGCCTTCTCAGGCTGGGATTTATTGACCTGGATGTTAATAGCGGCAACCTATTGCTGTTATTTGGAATATGTATGTGTTCTAGTGGATGAAATGTATATTTAAGGCCCCTTTCACACGGGCGAGTTTTCCGCGCGGGTGCAATGCATGATGTGAACGCATTGTACCCGCACTGAATCCTGACCCATTCATTTCAATGGGTCTGTGTACATGAGCGTTTTTTTTTCACGCATCACTTGTGCGTTGCGTGAAAATCGCAGCATGTTCTATATTCTGCGTTTTTCACGCAGCCCTAGCCCCATAGAAGTGGATGGGGCTGCGTGAAAAAACGCATTGCATCCGCAAGCAAGTGCAGGTGCGTTGCGTTTTTCACTGATGGTTGCTAGGAGATGTTGTTTGTAAACCTTCAGTTTTTTATCACGCACCTGAAAACGCATCAAAATGCATTGCACCCGCGCAGAAAAAACTGAACAACTGAACGCAATCGCAGGCAAAACTGAATGGCTTTGCCTGTGAAATCGCACAGTTTTCACTGAACGCATCCGCAACGCATCCGGACCTAATCTGGACACGCTCGTGTGAACCCAGCCTAAGTGATTTCACCCTCTCCGCTTTGGCTCATTGCAGGGATTATTTCCTCTATTATATCCATATACCCTAATAGAGCATATGGACAGTTTCCTTTTACTGACACCAAGCAGACATTTTTAAAGGGAACCTGTCCCCATGGATATGCAGAGCAGCCTGCAAGCGGCATGTTATAGACTGGAGGAACTGAGCAGATTGATATATAAAGTAGTTTTATTGGAAAATATTCAGCATAACTTGTATTGTGTACCTACACCATTAAGCATTTTTATAACACTGTCACAAATACATTAATTGATTTTATTGTTTTACTAGCAAAACAGGCCCCTGAAGGTTGGGCTTTTCTGAAGTGATTGTCACTGAAGCGCATAGAGAGTCCGTACACGGTAGCTATATATGTTGTGTACGGATTCTGATATCTACAATATGTGTTGTAGTGAGCACAGTACTGACAGGAACACATAGCTGCTCCTGCTTATGACCCGGCAATGATGCCAGTTTTGGGGTTTCAGACAACCCCTGTAAAGTTCATCCAGGAAAAGACGTTGCAAAGTTGTTTCATTACCCATTTCATTACCACATTCAGGGGAAGTACATCATCATAGTATACAGATGTGTAAATGGTTGTCTCCTCCACATGGTTCATAAAGATTTTGGCATAGGTCAGGGCCCTGTTAGACCCCATAGTGGTCATGTAGTGTTGCACACAGAATATATACCTGAACACAAAGTAATTTCCATCAAGAACTATTTCCAGAAGCTGTAAAATAAAATTTGGCAACCTACAGTGTAATCAGTATTTTTCAAAGCTACAAGATCATTCTGATGTGAGATGGCGTTATATAGACTAACTACATAGAAAGATGCCAACATGGCTGTTCCTGGAATCTCAAGTCTTTGTAGATAGATAAAAAAAAATCAGTAGTGTATTTAAAGGGTTTGTCTGGTTGTTTAACATTGATGACCTATCCTCAGGATACGTCATCAATATTTGGTTGGTGTGGTCCAAGCCAGGGAGCTGCTTGAAGAGGCCACAGTACTCCAGTGAGGTCTATGGCCGATTCCTAGGCCAGTGATGTCACGTTCATTGGTCATGTAGCATAAGAAGAATTTGAAAAGTCTTCTGGCCCTTTGACTTTTTTCACATTTTGTTATGTTGAGGAGTTGTACTAAAATTACCCCATAATGACAAAGTGAAAACAGAATGCTTCAAAATCTATGCTAAGTTATTAAAAAAGAAAAACTAAAATTTTGCGTTGACATAAGTATTCAGAGCCTTTACTCAGAACTTAGTTGAGGCACCTTTGGCAGCGATTACAGCCTCCAGCTTCTTGGGTATGATGCCACAAGGTTCGCACATTTGGACTAGGGGATTTTCTGCCAATCTCCTATGCAGATCCTCTCAAGTTCTGTCACGTTGGATGGGGACCATCAGTGGGCAGCCATTTTCAGATCTTTTCATGGATGTTCGATTGGGTTCAAGTCAAGGCTGTGGCCACTCAAGAACATTCACAGAGTTGTCTCCAAGCCACTCCTGCATTTTCTAGCTATGTGGTTAGGGTTATTATCCTGTTGGAAGGTAAACCTTCTCCCCAGTATGAGGCACAGAGCACTGTGGATCAGGTTTTAATTAAGAATATCTCTGTACTTTGCTCTATTCAGCTTTCTTTCAACTATGACAAGTCTGCCTGTCTCAGCCACTAAAAAATACCACAGCATGATGCTGTCACCAACATGCTTCACTGAATGGATGGTATTAGGCAGTGCCTGGTTTCCTCAGAGCATGTATCTTGAACTGTGTGGGGATGCTTTGTGCCAGATTTTCGACTGATATTTTACATGTTATCACTGTTAAAATGCTACCTTCGTTGTTCTTAAAGGTAGCTGCTTTTGAGGTTCTGCAGCAACTGCATCTGTGCTAGAAGGCAGTAATTGCAGCTAGAAGGCACTGCCGGGAACACCCAGCCACTTCTTGCTCCCTAGCTGAAAGCTTTTCCTGCTTTTCCCTATTCTACACAATTATTCTTCTTTCTAGCCTTTCCCTAAACTGTCACTGACACTAGAAAAGAAGATTAATTGTTACTGTACACTGTCCCTAACATAGTTTTATTAATTTTTTATTAATTAAAAAAGGCAGCTAATTAAATCGAATAGTAAAAGCAGGAACAAGGTATTCTTGGGGTCAAGTGGTGAAGCCTTCTGTATTGCTAATCAGGATGTCTAGAGAAGTGTTCACTACCAATCAGCAAATGTAAGAGATACAGTATACTCCAGGACTTTTATCTGTGAGAATCAAGACAAAGGAGCTAGATGCATACTAATGAAGTATATACACCATTCAGACATATAGTCACCTACCTGTCTCACACAGATAAATCCCTCATAATATATACTATGTAATGCAGTAGTCAGGAAACCGGACAGCACTCCAGATAAAAACAGTGATTTATTCACCCATGAGGTACAGTGCAACGTTTCAGCTCATACAAAGAGCCTTTCTCAAGCAATGAACACAAGTGCAATATGGGGTATATATAGCTCAACCCCTACAAGCAATTATCAATAAAACAATTACATCAATCATCGTGTTAAACATAAAACAAGTTATAGCATAAGTACAAAATATATTCAAAATACACATAAAGTGCGATCAGTACATGCGTATGCATACATATACAGAAATAAAGTGCATACATTATAGCGATCTTATAAAAATTCCAAGAAAAGTGCAAAGTGCTGGGGATTAGACACATATGTGCAACATAATACAATATAAAAGTGGGAGGAGTGATGAAACACATGAAAAGCAAAAGATACCCTACAGGTGTATCTGGGTCCCACATGCAAACTATCGCCGAATTCGGCGTGTAGTGAATGCCAGTGTGCAAGCGGCAGGTTGCGTCAAAGATATGAGACATAGAGTCCCCTAGTGCCGTTCGTGGAGCATGCACTCTACACATTAGCCACTCGAGCGCCCATTCGTAAATATTACGGGCAGTGCCATTACGGAATCTGGCAAAGTCATATCTAGCCAAGAGTCATATCTACAGGGCATCTTGGAGGATAAATCTATGGGGAGGATGCACCTCGTCAAAGGTGCAAACCCTCTATCCTAATGGGCTAAATGTCGGCACACATGACACATAGTGCCACGTATGTCAAAACACGAAGCCCAAAAGATCCCTCTTGTCTATAGCCCATGCCAGGGATCTCCTGATGACTCAGAGCTGAAGTTCGATAGAATAATAGTATGTTTGGCACAACCTGGGAAAGAACAAAAACAAATAAAAATAATGATAATATAATTCCTAACATAGGCATGGGGACGCAGTATTCTTCTGCAGGGATATGCTTGTTTTTCGCTTCCCGGAATCCATATTTGTTCAACATCACTTCTGTGAAAATAAAAAAGGAACTGTTAGTCCTTTACGTAGCTTGTTTGTATTCATAATCAACAATCCACACAAAGGATATGGACTAAAACGTACATGCAGTAATAATGTGGGGCAAACCAATCCCCTATGAATACAATCCCGGATTATAATCAATGTTAAGCCCATTAGGTTTTAGACAATCAAAGGTATGTATCCAATATAACTCCTTCTTTTTCAACATCAATATTCTATTGCCACCACGTCTGGGTAAAGGAATATGATCTATAATCCAACATTTGAGCTCTTTTTCAGAATGTTTACAATCAGAGAAATGTTTAGGAATAGGTAAGTCATGTCATTTTTTGCGAATCGTGTAGCGGTGGTTATTGAGACGCGTCTTCAGATCAGTAGACGTTTCCCCCACATACAACAGCCTACATGGGCAGGTTAAGACATAAATGACAAAGTTGGAATTGCATGTGAGGTGGAAGCGTATTGGATAAGTGGCCCCTGTCATCGGGTGTACAAAGCATCTACCCTTGCATATCATTCTGCAATTGACACAGCATAGGCAGGGGAAGCTCCCCCTTGCCCTGCTCAGTCAATGCAGTATGTGTCAGTCTGGATTTGGGACCAATATCTGCTCTCACTAGCTGGTCACGCAGGTTCTTAGAGCTGCAGTATGAAAAGAGATGAGGGGATCTAAATTCGGTCACTTGTTTAAAACAACCCCCCATAATAATGCATAGACACTGACGAGCAGAAGGGTAAAAACTTTTGACTTTCAGGCTCTATATCTCACCATCCACTGCAGCTTTGAACGTAAGACTACCATCATTTTATAGACAATAATCTTGGCTATCTCATACATAAATTGGACTTGCAACTATTAAGCATATGATTAGTTATGCTATGATTCTTGTCATATAACAGCATTGTTACTGTTTAAAAATCCTAAATTAAAATTTGTTATTATTTTGTAAATCCACCTTTGGCTTTCAACACTGCCTGAATCCTTCTGGGCATGATCTTGTTCAGATTCAAGCATGTCTTGACCAAAATCTGTTCCCGGGTCTCTTCTACACGTTACCAATGTTGGTGCATACTGGTCAACTCACCTGGGTACGAATATAGCTTTGTCTTTAACTGTACTCACAAGTGTTCGATTAGGTTAAGGTTTGGGGACTGTGGGGGCCAATCCAGCACCTCTACTTCATTGTCATTAAACCATTTCTTCTCCAATCTCGACGTAAGCTTCGGGTCTTGTCCTGCTGGAACACTATGCCATCCTTTCCATACCCATAGTACTCAAATGAACAAAGCAACTTGTCTTGTAGGATCCTCACATATAGCTCAGCAATGAGACCACCATCAATCTTGGCAAGTATCCAATGCCTTTGGCTGTGAAATGACCCCATATTATCAGGCTTCCTCCACTGAACTTGACAGTTCCTTCAATTTCTCGATCCATTAGCCCCCTTTTCCCGTGTTTCTTCCAGATCCATTTGCATCCATCAGAGCCCAGTCTATTGATTTCTGGGTCATTGCTCCAAATTACCCGTCTCCAATCTTCTACTGTCCACTGTTCATATTTGAGCAGATGCTTCTTATGACGATATTGAAGTCGAGTCTTCTTCACCTTTTTTCGGGCCACCGTTCCAGACTTGTGTAATGTGCATCGCACGGTGCTTGCATGGGCATCCTTGATCTCACTATTAACGAAGCATACGAGCCACCTCCAGTGACGTGCTTGTCAGGCCAGAACTGATAGACCTGGTGATGAGCTGACTTGTTGACTCCGATATTTTGCCTGGATGTTCACCTCTTGGCTTTGGAATGGATGAACAGACGTCATGTCCTATTCTTACAACTGTCATGGCACTCACATGATGCAGTTTGACAATTTTCTTGGCCGAGATACCGCTATGGATAAGCTAGATGATGCTGTTTCTCTTTTCTTTGGGAAATCTTTATTCAAACCAGTGACCTTTCACTAATAACACACTGAGCTATTAGGGAATGTGTGAACAGGTTGTAATTTGTAGTATACATAAAGGAAAAGATTGTTCCACCACCAACATGCATCAATAATAATAATACCATCACACAAATACAGGTCTAGAACTCATATCTAGCCTGCTTGTTATCAGTAATTAATATAAATATTAATTAGGCCTCTTTCACACTTGCGTTGTGAAGATCCGGCGTGCACTTCCGTCGCCGGAATGCACGCCGGATCCGGCACAACGCAAGTGAACTGAAAGCATTTGAAGACTAATCAGTCTTCAAAATGCTTTCAGTGTTACTATGGCAGTGTCGGGTTTATAATAATTCAATTAAGAATTATTAATTATGGTCATAAAAAAAATTAATCAAGAATTTTCCATAACTTGTAGAAATCATGACCTGGTGAATTGTAGATAACTCAATCGATACAATTCACATCTGAGGCTGACTATTTCCTCAGATAATAGGTTCTTTTCATGAGAGATGACATTAATGCTAAAGATGTAGTTTTGACATTAAATAATACGCAGATATTATAAAAATATGCAAATTTTATTAGTTACACGATTATAATCAAATAAGTATATAAACACGATTATATATGCCAAGGAATATATATGGCAATGATATATGAAGCATTACATGCTTATCATAAGTAAATAAAAAATGATATATGCCAATTAATATATATGGCAATGATATCAGGCACTAGAAGCTTCACAATAAGTAAATAAACACATGTGGGTAAGAGCAGCTTGTCACATTATAACAAAGCTATTTGGTTAGGATATCAAAACAAGAAGTCAAATTATATACATTACTCCTGTTCAGAGGCGTGTCTAATCCTAGACATCTATATGGAATGATAAATACATTCCCCACCCCTCTCTAACCAAACTAAAATACACCTCACATGTAGTAATGGGCAAATCCATTCAAGTATATAACTTAGAAGATAGTAGTCAAATCCTAGACTACTTTTAATACTTCTGTCAATACTACTTTCATATCTGTATAACCTGGTAAGACTATTAAGACAACAGACATTGGAAGAACTTGGAACAAATCTTCCAGTGGGAATTTATCATCTAGCTTGGCGAAGAATGCTACTATCAATATATCTATATCTATGCATATATGTATGCAATCATTTAATACTCTGATAAATTATGAAACTTGATTCTTCTGCAGGTAGAATGAAGGCTCACAATTATTCTATATCTAAGACAACATCTCATATAAAGAGATGATAAATAAATTAATATGTTCGCCAACATAGATGCTATGATTTTACCCACATTATCTAAATAGTCTTAATAAAATGAAACATCATTCTTTGTGTTTCTTACCAAGTCCTAGCAGGAATCTCACTTCTGCTCCTAGGAAAGCTGGATGGTCCATCACCATGGCTTTCATATTGGTAGACCCCTCAATCTTGGGTGTAGGCTGGAATATTAGGAATGCTATGCTTCCTCCTTTGTTTCTTAGCTTCTCCTTCTTGCCTCCTTCCTCTCTCCTCTCTTCTATCTAGGGTAATTATCTCCCTTGTAATCTAACATTACCACCCCCTGGATTAGTATTCTCCAATCAATTGAGGGGGTGTAAACATATGTAATAAGATCCTATGAGATCATGTTTACCCATAATGCAACTATGGAGGATGGTGTAACGATATCGATATCTGTCTCCGGATGGCACTGTTGTGTAAGCTATTAGCACCATACTATAAAGAGTTAACTAGGGTATTTTTGCATCATATACATTTGACCCTCGTCGTCGTAAATTAGAGATGAGGATTAACTAGGACATTTTGTATCAACTAAAGATAGACAACTTGGAGTCTCTCTGACACTATTGATCTATGGGCCATTATGGTATGAATGGGCCTTGCTCTCTACAGACGGACATGTCTGGAGAATCCAGTGTATTCTTAACAGATAAGCCCACATTTGTGGCAATAACTCTTAAGACACAATACTCTCTGTATTTTTACACAGACTGAGCTTGGCATGAACTCATCTTGGCCTGTCTCAGTCGCATATGAAAACTTTGGCTCATGTATGTTTCTTAAAGACAATGAGCATGCATTTTGAATATAATATGACCAGGTATCAATATATATACCTATGAAAATGCCTGACAGCAGCCAGGACGCTACTAGCGTCCTGGTTGCCATAGTAGCAGTGGGGAGCGGGGGAGCGGCATACTTACATTCAGTGCGGCTCCCGGGGCGCTCCTGAATGACGTCAGAGCTCCCCGCGCGCATGGATCACGTGATGCATGCTGCGCTTTTGTCAACGTCCAAAAAACGTTGACATACTGAACGGAAGACCTCCTGATGCATCCTGAATGGATTTCTCTCCATTCAGGATGCATGGGGATAATCCTGATCAGTAGCTTTCCGTCCTAGAGACCTGAGGACGGATCTCTAGAACGGAAAGCTAAAACGCTAGTGTGAAAGAGGCCTTACCTGTCTCATGATTCTATTCTTGAGATTTACAGAGGAATAGGTCACACTGGGGATCCGACACCAGCAAAAAGACAAAGGTGTGATAACATGTGTGTAATGATATGTTTCTGGTACATGCTATAGAGACTAATATGTATAACACACTTTGGCCATAGCAACTTGAGAAAAAAATGATCAAATAGAAATAAACCCCCTCTTCCCCAAATCAAAAAGACCATAAGCAAAGTAAGGTGCAAAAAGTCTGATCATAACTCTCCCTGGGATATGGCTGTTATAGTAGAAACTGTCTATAGAAGATTTACATGTTATGAACAACTAGTGTGTATGCAAGATATACTGTATGTAATATGCGCTGACATACATCATGGTATATGTATATTATCATGCATCAGGAAGATACCGTCACACAAATACAGGTCTATAACTTATTTCTAGTCTGCTTGTTTTCTCAAGATTCTTTTCTTGAGGTTTACAGGGGAATAGGTCATGTTGGAGGAACACACTGGGCATATAACACCTGCAAAAGGCAGAACTGTGATAACGTGTGTGATGCTATGTTCCTGGTACAGGCTCCTCCAGAGCTAAATTTCAAGTGTCATAGCAAAGGGGCTAAATACTTATGTCCATGCGAAACTTTTCTAAAACTCACTTTTCACTTTCTCATTATGTTGTACTAAACTACAGGTTGATGGGAGAAAACTTGATATTTTTTTATTTTAGCACAAGGCTGCAATATAACAAAATGTGAAAAAAGTGTAAGAAGACTTTCTGAACACACTGTATTTGCAGCTTAATCCAATTCAATAAAAACAGGCTTTGGCTGCAATACCAAGCACAGTTGCTATATAATGTATGGTGCTGTGCTTGGTAAGCTGTGAGGAAACTGCAGCACTCATTGGAACACTGTGGTCTCTTCAGACAGCAGGGTGCTGAGTCTCAGACCTCGCTTATCAGATATTGATCACCTGTCCTGCGGATAGATCATCAGTATTGAAAACCCCTTTAATGTAACAGATTGAGATGTAGACAAATCCCCTGAAGAGTTTTAAAAATGGCAACTGGAGAGAAAAATAGAGTCACTACCTGATACAATCGGTTGGCCAGATGGTTGATTCAATTTCTGGGTCTTTGGCACACAGTATATAAATATTGTATTGGGTTGTTTGAAGATAAGGTACTTCAAAAGATCCAAATCCACAATGTATTTATAATATGCTTCACTTAAAGGCAGTTTTTTATTGTTGAATTGTACTCATTTTTAGCTAAAAATCTTTTTCTAACTCGGTCTTTATTACAAATGTTGAACCCTTTTTTCTGTACAGGGCTGAGATGCTGGAATAGAGGGATCTGAATTTTCTTTCTGCCCCGTCAGCCAGCTAATATGAGGGCTCCTTATCTCTGCTCTCTGACATTATAAACACTCATTATAGCTCAGTTCTTATCTTACCATTAAGAATGCAGCTTAAATTTACTGTTTATGACCTAAGTATAAGGGTTATTAGATGAACGGCACAAAGTAAAAGTAAAAAGTATGATTCACACAGCTAGACAAATGGTTAACTCTTTGTGACAGAACTGCTCAATATTTTTAATGAAGACCAATTGAAAAAAAAATTTTTAGCCCAAAATGAGTAAAATGCAATCACTAAAAAAATATCCTCCGTCTTAAATTTGCATTCAGAGGGCATGGGCTCGTAAATCACTGGTATAAAGGAAAACTGGCTTAGGGATTAAGGATATTTTATTTCTTCTTTAGTCTTACAATGATTGTTAGGGCCTCTCACAGTCCATTCCCTGTCAAACCATAAATCTGTTTTGTGACAAGTGCAATATATGTGGTAATTACAGGATGGTTTCAATTGCCATTTCTTTTGTAAACCCTCAGTCATTGCATGGTAACTGTACACAGTTGGTGACGGTCAAATCATCTCTAACTGGTTATTAAGAAAAATGCACTTTCAGTCTTAGAGATCTAAAACATGTTAGGGGTCTATTTCCAAATCAAACCACTCAACTTTAGTAACTTGGCAATATGATAACCCTTATTCAATGTGTTCAACAATATAAGGCAATACTTATCACAGGATTATGGGTATGCTGGCATGGATATCTCGTGTATGGTGGCCCCATTGCCTTGGGTGTTCTCTTATATCTACAGTCTGGTAATCCGTAAATCATAGGGACTATTTGTATCACATTTTTGCCCAATGTTTAATATATATATGTTTATTGGAAAAAAGATGCTAAAGCATAGCACACCTCCCATTCAGCCGAACCCAGCAAAATACATATACCGTACGCTAACAGATGCATTTTTTGTTTGTTTTTTACAATAGAACCTTATGGTGATGGATGTCACTGTATGGCATCTGTTAGAGGCATCTGTTTAACCTATACAGTTGTGTTCAAAATTATTCAACCCCCACTGAAATTGAGTGTTTTAGCCAGTTTGACATTGATTTTGATCATTTCAGTCATCTTGTTTACAATTAAATCAAAGAGGCACTTGTAAGTCAGACAAATATAACATAACATTTATAATTAAATAACCACAAATGTATTTTCTGTGCTCGCATCATTATTAGTTTTATTCAACCCCCAAGTGACATTCAATCTTAGTACTTAGTACAACATTCTTTTCCAGTTATAACAGCTTTTAAACATGAAGCATAGCTTGACACAAGTGTCTTGCAGCGATCTACGGGTATCTTCGCCCATTCTTCATGGGCAAAAGCCTCCAGTTCAGTCACATTCTTAGGCTTCTGCGCTGTAACTGCTTTCTTTAAGTCCCACCAGAGGTTCTCAATCGGATTTAAGTCTGGTGACTGCGATGGCCACTTCAAAATGTTCCAGCCTTTAATCTGCAACCATGCTCTAGTGGACTTGGAGGTATGCTTGGGATCATTGTCCTGTTGAAAGGTCCAACGTCCCCCAAGCCTCAGGTTTGTGACGGACTGCATCACATTTTCATCCAATATCTCCTGGTACTGAAGAGAATTCATGGTACCTTGCACACGCTGAAGCTTCCCTGTACCTGTAAAAGCAAAACAGCCCCAAAGCATGATTGACCCCCTGCCATGCTTCACAGTCGGCAAGGTGTTCTTTTCTTCATAGGCCTTGTTCTTCCCCCTCCAAACATAGCGTTGATCCATGGGCCCAAACAGTTCTAATTTTGTTTCATCAGTCCACAGAACAGTATCCCAAAGCTTTTGTGGTTTGTCCACATGAATTTTGGCATACTGCAGTCAACTCTTCTTATTCTTTGGAGACAGCAAGGGGGTGCGCCTGGGAGTTCTGGCATGGAGGCCTTCATTACGCAGTGTGCGCCTTATTGTCTGAGCTGAAACTTCAGTACCCGCATCTGACAAATCTTTTTTCAGTTCCTCAGCAGTCACATGGGGACTTTTCTCCACTTTGCACTTCAGGTAGCGCACAGCAGTCGAAGTCAGCATCTTCTTTCTGCCACGACCAGGTAGAGTTTCAACAGTGCCCTTTGCCTTGAATTTGTGAATGATGCTTCCTATGGTGTCTCTTGGTATGTTTAACATCTTTGCAATCTTCTTATAGCCATTGCCCTTCCTGTGAAGAGAAATCACCTCTTCTCTTGTCTTCCTGGACCATTCTCTTGACTTCACCATGTCTGTAAACACACCAGTAAATGTCTAGAAGGAGCTGAGTATCACAGTCATTTTACATCTGCCTAATTGGTGCTTATTATGCTTGATTGCTGCTCCTTGACATCCACAGGAGTTTTCAATACCTGATCGAAAACACTTGAATTTACCTCTGTTCTTAAGAGTGGTGGTCTTTAAGGGGTTGAAAAATTGTGTCAATGAAGAAATCACAAAAAAAAAACATTTAATACTGTATTACAAAAACAATTGATGTCATTTTAGTTTCATTTGGTTCTTTAAAAAGTCCTTGTAAGATTTCATTCTGAACATAATTACAAATGTACACTAAATTCCCTAAAACCCTTTAGAGCATTGGGGGTTGATATAATTTTGAACACAACTGTACATCATGTGTATATGTTAAACATGGGACAAAAATGTGATGTGAACACAGCCCTATAAAGATCCTCCATCTGATAAGTCACACTCCACTTTGGTGGTAAACGCTCCATGTCTTGGAGGGCTCTCCTTTGTCTCCTTCTCGAGTTGTATATTTCCTTTTTATAAATGTTTCCATTTGTAAATCTTGCCATTGCAGTAATCCTCCATGTCACAGTGCCATTTTTCAACCACGTTTTCTTAGAATTTCCCTGCTTCGTCTGGAGTAAAAAGAGAAAGCAACTGAGTGTCCAATTCTGTGACTCATCTTATGCTCCGTAATTGTCGAATAAGTACTTATTTGAAATCTGTTCAGACTTGAGCACAACACTCTATTGTCTAGAAAGACAGTATAGGCCAAAAATAGGATCTCAGTCCTCTTGAGATTCTCTGAGACCAATGGTATTCAATCACATTATTAAGATGCAACTCCAAAGAAATGAGTCTCTTGGATTCAGTTTCCCACTTCTATTTAATCAAATCCAATGGAAAAAAAAGTGCTAAAGTGTGACGTCATCTTGCCAATTATCCATTGTGCATCATCATCAGTTTATGCAGAAGTCCAGGAATCCATTATAAAATATTTATCAGGCGCTCATACCTTGCACACACATTGCAACAAACAAAAGTTGGTCAGCACTCCCAAATACAGATGGACATCCTGACATGCAAGGGCACGCGGGTGGGCTTGATTCATACGTCTCGGATACACAATCCAAAAGCAAAGAAGGAAAGGTAGCACACATTATTGAATGCAAATAAGATGTGGTCTTTAATTCAGTGTTACTGTATGTCCGGTGATACAGTATTTTTGCTAAACTTTGCCTTTCTCAAGCACACAAACAGTGATTATGTGCATGTATATATACAAAAATTATTATATCATATGTGCGAAACCTAACATCACCACTGGTATGGCCTTGCCGGACTATCACTCTTATTATCTTGCAGGACAATTTAGGGATATTTTGACTGGGTTCTCAGATAACTGCTTTCCCTAGGTACACTTGTAGATTCCATAGATTTCGATTGGCCACCAAGTGAAGTTCATCTTAGGCCTCTTTCAAACTAGCGTTGTGAGGATCCGGCACAACGCAACACACCAGAAAGCATTTGAAGACTGATCAGTCCTCAAAATGCTTTCAGGTAACCATGGCAGCCAGGACGCTACTAAAGTCCCGGCTGCCATGGAAAAGTAGTGGGGAGCAGTGGAGAAGCTACTTACCGTCCGTGCGGCTCCCGGGGTGCTCCACAATGACGTCACACCGCCCCTACGTTGCATGGATCACATGATCCCCGAGGACGGAACTCTAAGACGGAAAGTTAAAACGCAGATGTGAAAGAGGCCTTACAATAAAAACTGTCAAAAGAAGGGAGATATTAATTAGCAAATGCACAGCCAGTTCTTGAATTTAATATGTTGAAGCAGGCAAAATAGTCAAACGTCAATTGTGCTAGCCAAATGCCTGGGTCAGACTCAGAGCATCTCCAAACTTTCAGCTACTGTGGGTGTTCCTCATAGAGGGATGAAAGGAGGACAACCTGCGCTGCACATGCATCGAAATGTAATTGAGAATACAAAACCAGGCAAGATTTTGGTGCAACTTCGTAGCTCTGTCAATCAACAGTCAGAGGGAGCGGCTGGCCAGAGAAAGGAACGGAGCTTGTGTGCAACAAGAATAAAGGCACAGCCCTCGTTACACTTAAGGCCTGATTTGCATATTTTTTAAAAATGGATCATGAAAGCAAGGAACCAGGTTAGCAATACCTGATGGGGACCATGCTTTGTTTCTTAGAGAGGTCACTGATTACAGACTCCCTTGAAGTTTAAACCCCAGCCTGCTACTCACCTGCTTCCCAATGCTCAACTTCTGCTCCCTGGCTCCCTTCACTGGTCTTCTGATCTCCAACTGTAAAATTCCAGATGAGCGGGGTTAGGTGCACCACTGTATACAATGATTGTTCTCAGCAGTGATGCATCCGCAAGCAGCACATCACTGCTGGTTTACCTGCCCTTGGAGACATGTCAACATTGAAGCCAGTCATTAGCTGTAGCGACCTGTCATCCAGAAGGTTACAGACAGGGACCAGAAGACCAGTGAAGGGAATGGGACAAAGTGTTGGGGAGGAGGTGAGTATGCAATTGTTTGGTTATAATACTGGTGCATGGGGGCTGTTTGGTTTTTAAATACCCCACTATAATTCTTGAAGATGGCCCTCTTCCAAATGTATTATCTGTGTCTATTGGTCAGTGTGGAGAGTGGCTACAAAGTGTCTCTGTCTTTAAATCAGATACCATTTTTTTCGAATATTACATTTTGTTTATGCATCAGAAACAACAGGTTATTGTGAAGGGGGTTAAGTAGTTAAAGCCGCTTAGTGCATTTATCTGCCTATTTACGAATCACTTAGTCTTTTGCCTAGCAGTCTTTTACCAACAGTTTTATTTGACTGAATATTATATTTATGGCAAATACAACATTGTTTTTTTAATCTCTAACTATAACAACATATACGTACAAACTGCTAAATCTAGAAAATGTAGATTAATTCCAAGTTGTGATCTTAATGAATATAAAGTATAGTCGTAACATTAACTGGTCTATCTGTACAATAATATCACATAAAAAGTTGTGATTCCAAGATTTTTATATATCCAATTACTTTGAGTAAGCCATGCATAGCGAAACTATTGACATACTGAGCAATTTTGCTGATGGTAAACTGCTCAAGCCTATGTCAGCAGAACCCTGGTGTAACACAGTTCCTACAATTCATCATGCATTATAATGATCCAAATTGCACAGAAAGTGCACACAAGCATTTTTTTGTGTGGCCAATGAATGCTACATTATTTTAAAAAATAAAATTCAGCATTTGAGGAATTTGATAACATTACATTTCAAGCATTTTATTTCAGGGACTTATATGGGTTACAGGTAAACTGGCTAAGCAATTACATGAGTATTAATATGTTATAATAAAAGTCTTTTACCTGAAGAGTTAAAGAAAAATAAGGAGAAAAACGTTTTTGTTTCATGAGAATGAATATTCATCTGGAATATGTGCTTCTGTGCATTAAAATAGGTTGTTTTATTTGGACACAAAATACAGTGGGTGGGACTGCCACCTATCAGACACTGGGGGCATATCCTAGCGAGGTGAGACAACCCCTTTAATATAATGTAAGGTAAAAACAACACAAGTACAGTAAACACAAAATGCAGCTTAGAAATTATCATTCCATTTAGTGAAGTTAAAGATTTATTCAAAACCCAATAATCTCACATATGTGAAAAAGTATTTGCCCCCCTAAACCTAATAACTGGTTGTCTCATCCTTGGCAGTAACAGCTGCAGTTAAACACTTGTGATAACTTGTGATGAGTCTTTCACATCCCTGTTGTTCAATTTTGGCCCACTCTTCTTTACAGAATTGTTTTAATTTTGTAATTTTGCCACATTGGAGGGTTTTTGAGCATGAAATGTCCATTTAAGGTCTTGCTATAGCATTTCAATGGGATTCAAGTCAGGACTTTGACCTGGCCAGTCCAACAACTTAAGTTTCTTTTGAGCTATTCACAGGTGGTCTTGCTTATGTGCTTCAGCTCATTTTCCTTAAAGGATCCCCACTGAACCTGAGCTTTAGGCCGCAAACTGACAGGTGGATATTCTCCTTCAGGATTGTCTCATACAGAGTAGAATTCATAGTTCTATCAATTAAGAAAAGTTGTCATGCAGAGGCAAAGCAACCCCAGGGCAACACAATACCACCACCATGTTTACCTGTTGGTATGTTGTTCATATGGAGGATTGCAATGTTAGCTTTACACAGATATAACAGTTCCACCTTTGACTCATCAGTCCATAGAATATTATCATAGGGGTCTTCTCCATGTTTTTTGGAAAGTTTCACAGAAGCATTTGTATTTTTTGCTCAGCCATGATTTGTTCTTTGCCAACCCTACCATGGTTGCCATTTTTTCCCAGTGTCTTTTTTTTATGATTGTGGAATGATGCAGTTATTTACATGTTCATTTGGGTTCTATTATGACCTCCTAGATGAGTCATCTATGCACTTTTGGGCAAATTCAGGTAAGTTGGTTACTCATGGGTAGGTTCACATTGTCACAGGTTTCAATTTATGTGATGATTAGATTCAACAGCTCTATCAGTAATTAAGCCTTGGTATAACTAATGAAGTTGATCCTAATTGTTAAATGAATTTAGTTAACTGGTTAATTAAAGGGATTCAGCCCTGTGAAAAACAGGTTTTACTAACCTGTCAATCATAGAAATAAGGTGCCCAAGGGGAGGTCTGGGAATGCAGGGTGCCCGGCTGCAGCCATCGCCGTTCGTGCCCAGCGTCGCCTTCCCAGGGTTCTGCGCCGCCTCCTACTCCTCTGTGCCGCCTCTCCCTCCCCCTCCTCCCGCTGTGAGATGCGCCTGATGTGGCCTGATGCACCCGTACGGACTGCTTGGATCGGCTTCTTCTAGTGAAGTGCCGGCGCCTGTGGCTCAGCCTGATGCACCCGAACAGACTGCTGGCAACGGCTTTTTCTAGGGTAGTGCGCATGCGCCGGCACTTCGCTAGAATAAGCCGATCCAAGCAGTCCGTACGGTCGCATCAGGCTGAGCCTGTGCACACGCGCGGCATCTCACAGCGGGAGGAGGAGGGGGAGGGAGGGAAAGCCAGCACAGAGGAGTAGGAGGCGGCGCAGAACTCTGGTAAGGCGGCGCTGGGCACGAACGGCGATGGCTGCAGCAGGGCACCCTGCATACCCGGACCTCCCCTTGGGCACCTTATTTGTATGATTGACAGGTTAGTAAAACCTGTTTTTTTGCTAAATTAAGCCAAAGATCTCATTTATAAGTCCACATTAGGAATCATAATGAGACCCTGAACATGAGCATATGTTTAGCTCACAGGGCTGAAAAGTGGTGACAGAATCCCTTTAAGTGGGCATATACTTGTTTCCATAGGGCCAGGTAAAGCTGAACAACATTTATCCTTTAATAAAGGAAATCCACATTTAAATGTCTAGTTCACTCAGTTCCCCTCCAGTGTTGATCAAAAGGAAGACGAAACAACCTCCTGAAGACAATTTTCCTTTCCTTAGGGGAATACAATCCTCCTTAACCCCAAATATGGCAATCAGAATAGATTCCTGTATCAACAATCCATCTTCAGTAATCTGGTAGCCATAATTTCTAATACAGGGTAGGTCAAGAAAAAGTTGCCCGTCCCCAGTGATAGTATGACAAGATGAACGAGCAAGGGGACTGTTTCTTTTTAATTACCCACAAGTCACAAAGGATGCATCTTTGGGCATGAAAGATTATGTTCGTGGGTACTGCTTGCAGATCTTCAACAGTGATGCTGTGGATAGTGTTTGTGATGTTTTCCTTGAGTTCATCCAGGGTATGTGGACCAGTACCTCGTATTTTGGGGATTTATGTGACCTGATAAATAAAACCAAGCTTCGTCCATCATGAAGTACAGCAATGGGTCCAAATGTCCAGTAATTTATGCTTTTAGCTTTATCAGACTTTATCATACTCTTTCAGTTCCTGCACACACATTATATTATTTAGTATAGTTTCAGGTTCAGAGATTTCAGTGCTCGCTGAAACGTCATTCACCAACTTGCTGAGACAGTCTTGGAGTTGATTTTTAGGGGTACTTGCAATCCTATGGAGGCCTCGGTTTCTTCATATTTGCAAGAGAGTCAGTTTGATGCGATTTCTGAACCAGACTGTTCTTAAAATGTATCAAGGTCCCTTTTAAACCTTTTTCAACTAGTTTTCAACAAGTGACCAATCATATTGTGTGGCTGAGAGTTATGTAGTGTTACTGCTCTTACAGTAACAAACCCCTATGACAAAATAGAAACCTTCTTTCTTTTAAACATAAATGTCTATACAGACATGCTCATTCCTTGTTACTTACTACTGTGCTACTTCCACACCCCACTAATGGACATATATTTAACAGGGTTTTCCAGGATTACTATATTGATGTGATCCTTACGCATGCAGGTGAATAAGAAATGTTTATCCTTGCCACACCAGATTTAACTGCCACAAGCAAGTTATACAAAGCATGATGTTTTACCCACAGTCAAAAATTATGTTTTAACTCTTTTAAAGGGATCTGGACCTTGCTGCTCTGATCCCCAGATTGTATGTCCAGAGTGGTCGCAGACTGATGGCGCAAACAGGGTACAATGTAACCTAACTATGCCTTGGGTCAGTACAGGGTAACAGAGAAAACCCAAGGCCCAGCAGAATCCAAATACTGAGTCAATATTTCATTGCTAGATTGCTTACTAGATTGCTTGCATGACTATAAATAAGGCTGCTGAAGACTGGCCATTACCAACCCAGTGATCTGGATCCCATTAAGGATCTTTAAGGTATTTGATGGATTATTTAGGGATTTAGTATGTAGGGGAATGAAACTGTTTCTTCAGCATCTGAGGAAGCAGGGAGAGATGGGGCTTCCAGATTTGTATAGTTACTACTTGGCCATTCAGGCTAAATATTTGTCATCGGTGACACATGCTTTGGCGGTTTATGGGATCGATACTAGCAGATATTATGTATTCCAGATCTTGGAGATATGTATCTTCTCTTTGGTGCTAATGAATGGAAACCCATTACTCAACATAGTTCCAGAAGGTATAGCACACCCTGAGGAAAATAGTTTTCCTGTTACTCCACTCTGGAGGAATGTACATTTTAAACAGCTTAATAAAACAAGGGGTATACATACTGGGAAAGTAAATGTATATTGAATATTAGCCCATTAATGGAAAGGAGACTGATAGTTAATCTGCAGAACATAAGGCAAGACTTGGGTCCAGGGAATTTCTTCCTTTTTACACAATTGTCTCATGCACATAAAGGGAAATTCCACGTGTTATAGATCTGATTATGAGAACTTTAAATGTAAAGGGACGTCTATATTATATCATTTTATTCTCAGACAGACATTAAAAAACTCCCCTATGAAATATTTGAGGTATGGGAAGGAAGGGTTGGACCAGTAAATGCTAGACATTTACTTCAATGTTCGTTTTATTCAAGTTAATGGGAGAGGAAGCTGTAAAATTCACTGTAGACGGTGTGCAGGTAAACATTGCATATTTTACAGATCATTCTTCTATTTGCAATGTCTGCTAAAGCCAAAGACTAATATAATTGATTAAATCCTTAATTTGGCTTTTGGATGTTATTCTGGAACATTCCGTCATGTATTGGCACTGAAGTATAGCACAGATGAGACAGGGGCACCAAAAATAGCTCCTGCAGATGAAAATAATCTTCTATAACCATGTAGAGTTTGTCGCCCAAGTGCTTAACTGCTGAGGGAATCTTTTTTAATATCATGTTGTTGCAGCTTTTATGGGGGGTCTTGACACCTGTCTCGTGGTTTCTTTTCTCTTTAATGTCAAATGAGCTTATTTTAACTGTAGGCGATACAGGAAGACCGAGTCTATAAAGCTACACTGAAAGCAGAGTAGTGTGATATCAGTCACCTATCATCGCTCTCAGGCTGATATGTTTTTTTCTTCCTCGTCAGTCCTGCATCCTATCAGTAAATGCAAGTCATGAATGTTTTATGTTCATGAACCTTGCAGAGAGCTCAAAGGGAAGTTCTCAGAAATATTTCCATTGTTCTCTTCTACTACAGAGCTTGCGAGGAATTACAATGAGAATATCTTCTAGGCTAGGAAAGGCAAAATGAAACTTGAACATTTCATGTTGTTCTCCTATCAGTCTAGTCTGCGTCTTGACTGTTTTATACTGATCTTCTTGAAAAGAACTGTCTAGTGATTATTGCCCTTTTTAAAATAAAGTTTGAAAAAATATTTTTTATTGCCACTAAATAACTTTGACTCTGTGTTTTATGCTGGGTGGACTGAACAGCATGAAACAAGATACAATTTAAAGGGGTTGTGTATGATATTGATTGCCTATCGAGTTCATCGATATCAGGTCAGTGGGGTCACTGATCTGATATTGATGACCCATCCTAAGAAAAGATCATCAATATTATGGCACTGCACAACCCCTTTAAATGTATCACAAGACACTAGTAGGATGTCGGTGATAGCATTTTGTGCTTAATTCCAGATTTGGGGGGTAGTATCTCTCCTTGGGCAGAGAGCGCCTTAGTCTATGCTTGATAAAGACCCCCCCTGGGTCGAAACGTCGCATTTCACGTGGTGGAATAAACTTTGAACATTAGAAGACCTTGGAGTGCTGCGATCCTTTTTCATTTGTTTCCATTGGAGGGGTTCTTCAGGTCAGGACCTGACATCGCGGGCACCGCCACATCCTGGACTATCGGCCATTCGGTGCTGTCCCACACTTATCTATTTGCTTAGTCGGTATGAGGGGACTTATAGGATAGCTGCCTTACATCTGGTGGTATCAGAGGCAGAGCTTGTTAAGAGCTTATTTGCCTCCCTTTCTTCTCAGAATTACAGAGGAGCATGTATGGCCTATAAGTCAATGTTGGAACCTTTAAATAGGCCTTGAGACATGACTCGGATATTAACCCCTTAGTGACCACCAATACGCCTTTTTAAGGCCAACTAATGGGCCTTAGGCTGGACCGATGCCTTTTTAAGGTTGCCCGTTCTAAGAGCTGCACGGGTCCGCTCACATGAAAGCCGCGCTCCTGCTCTGACATCCTGGACTGGCAGGAGTGCCAATCCGAGCTTTTTAACCCCTAACATGCCCGCGGCATGTATGTGGTGACAGACGGAGCATTTCAATTAAAAATAATTGTAAAAATAAACTCTCCCTTATGTTTGGTATTGCCGTATCCGTAATGACCCCCCACTCAACAAATATCATGTAAATTATCCCCTACAGTGAACGCCATAAAAAAGCAAAATAAAAAATAAAAATGTCACAATTGCTATCAAAAAAGAGTAATTTACCCCAAAATGGTACCAATGAAAACCACCAGTGGTCCCGCAAAAATCAAGCCCTCATACAACTCCATAGAAAGAAAAATAAAAAGTTATGGGTCTTGGGAAGAGGAGATGCAAAAAGATTTTTTTCCTGTAAAAAATGGGGTTTTATTGCACAAAAGTAGTAAAAAGTAAAAAAAACTATATGTATTTGTTATCGCTGTAATCGTACTGACCCAGAGAATAAAGATATTATGTTTTTATACTGAAAAATAAAGGCCGTAAAATTTATATCGGAAAAACTCAGTGGCTGTATTGTTGTTTTCCCATCTCACTCCCAGATAGAGTCAATAAAAATTCATCAGAAAGTTATGTGTACCCCAAAATCATACCATTAAAAACTACAACTTGACCCATAAAAAACAAGCCAATATACAGCAATAAAGACGGAAAAATAAAAAAGATATAGTTTTTCGAAGGTGACAATGAAAAAAGGATGAAAAACACTTGGTCACTAAGGGGTTAAAAAAGCCAGCACCTCATCTGCAGACAGTCAGGATTTGGGGGTTATTATCTCTCCTTGGGAAGAGAGCACCTTAATCAATTAAGGTGCTCTCTCCCCATGGAGAGATATAATTCATGTATTTTCACTGACCTCACCCCTCTTGCCAGACCAATTTGCTGGATCTATAAATGATGAAACCTCCTTGTTCATCAAATATAGTTCCTCTACAGACAGACAGCTGTACAATTTTGTTCCCCTGATGAACCGTTGGGACTACTTTTACAAAGTTGGTACTATATTTTACTGTTTATTTTAGTCCCCTGATGAACCATTTGGACTACTTTTACAAAGTTGGGACTATATTTTACTGTGTAGTTAGATTTTACTATAGCAGTGAAAACTATGGGTCAGCACTGTGGCTCAGTGGATGCTGCATGCTGTGTTTTTCTCTGGTCTCCTCTCGGCATGTTTGCCTTGCCAAATATCTGGCCGGTGCCCATTATGATGAAAGGGGCCAGGCGGACTTCCGGCAGCACACGTTATGGATACAGCCGGCCAGAAAAGCTTAACGCCATTGTGAAACTGGCCCTAAACTAGTGTGCAGAACTAATTAGAGATAGTTCAGTGGCACAACATGAAGGCGCTGCCAGTAAGGCCCTTTTCACACGAGCGAGTTTTTCATGCGGGTGCAATGCGTGACGTGAACGCATAGCACCCGCACTGAATTCTGACCCTATTATTTACATGAGCGTTTTTTTTTCACGCATCAGTTCTGCGTTGCGTGAAAAACGCAGCCTGCTCTATATTCTTTGTTTTTTTACGCAGCCCTGGCTCATAGAAGTGAATGGGACTTCAGTGAAAAACTCATTGCATCCGGAAGCAAGTGCAGATGCAATGCGTTTTTCACTGATGGTTGCTAAGAGATTTTGTTTGTAAACCTTCTGCTTTTTATCACATGTGTGAAAAACACATCAAAGCGCATTGCACCCACGCAGAAAATACTGACCAACTGAGTGCAATCGCAGACAAAACTGAACTTGCTTGCAAAATTGTGCGAGTTTCACCGAATGCACCCTGAACGCATCCAGAGCCAATCCGTCATGCTCGTGTGAAAGAGGCCTAGCGGTATTGCCACACAGTCAGGTTTCTGCATGCAGTTTTGGAAGCCACAATCAGGGGTGGATCATACAAGGAGAGAAAGGTATAAAGAACAGATATCACTTCTCCTCTTTTTTTAGTTTATAAAATATTTTATTAAAAGGATAAACAAATGTCAGAACAGAAAGGAGCCGATTACAAATACGGGCACTTGAACATAAGTGCAGGTGCTCCGACATATACATAAACTTAAACCGACATATACATAAACTTGCAACAATAGTAGTTTTGATTAACAGTGAAATACAAAGCGTTAAACATAGGAAGTGACATATGTTTGTACATGGAAAACCAATATGAGCATCAACACCAATAGTTATTTTTAATGGCCGTATGAGCTGACTGAACCTCCACGCACCTGTGCTTATGTGTGCACTCAGGAGAGTTTCCTGTAAGATTTCCAGGCCCCCCAGGTTTTTTTAAACAAAGGGGAGTTATTGAGTTCCCAGTGTGCAATCTGTTCCAGTCTATACACCTGGTCGCAACGGGCTAACCAATGAGGCATAGTTGGAACTGTAGGTGATTTCCAGTGAGTAGCGATCAGGATCCTTAATACTGCCAGTAATTGCTGTTGTAGGCGAATTGCGTGATGAGGTATACTCCGCTGGGACTGCAATACCAGTAGACAGGTTTGTGGCTGAAGTGGTACCTCACTGCCCTGCCAAAGGGCACGTCCACCAGATATGCAAGAAGGAGCCTTCAGCTCCGGAGCATCTCCAGCACATCGGTGAGGTTGAGGGGAACATTTTGTGCAATTGCACTGGGGTGTAGTACCATTTAGTAAGCAACTTGTAGTAGTTTTCTTGGAGGCGAATGCATCTTGAGATTTTATTAGACTGTGAGAGTAAGGTCCTGACCTCTGCCGAGGAAAACGTAACCTTTAGGTCTCGCTCCCAGCTATCTATGAAGGACGGTTTGTGTGGATTGGGCATCTCTAGAATCGATGAGTATATTCTAGAGATTTTTTTATTTGGCTCCTTTAAGCCCATGACCATTTGTTCAAAGACCGTAGGTGTATTATTACTGGAAATCTGCACCCCAGCCACATACTGCCTTAAATGGGTTATTCTCCTCTTTTTTTAATTCATTCCTGCTTTTGGCTTCCAAATATGCATGCACAAACCTGACTGTGTGGCCATACCCTAAAGCAGGGATCCAATAGAAGAAGAAAGGTCCAGCTTCCCATCGATCATTAAAAAGCTTTATTCACATATTGCGGTACAAATAAAAGTAAAACAGCGGGCAGAAACGTCTACCGGTTTCGGATCCAAATATAGCGATCCTTCCTCAGGTCAATCTATTGGATTCCTGTGGACGCCGTTGGTTCCTCGGCGTGGTCACGTGCCTCCCGGCTGAGTGAGCTCACCCCATCTGCGCTTTCTAAAGCAGGGATGGTCCAGTTGTTGTAAAACTACAACTCCCATCATGCCTTGCTGTAGGCTGATAGCTGTAGGCTGTCTGCGCATTCTAGGAATTGTATTTTTGCATCGGCTGGAGGGCCACAGGTTGGGCATCCCTGCCCTAAAGCATCACTGAAAGCGCTTTTGGTGGAATTCCTCTGGGGATAGGTCTGATTGTATGTTTACTTTGAGCAGGGTTATACACAGAGAGATCACTTTTGTGTTTTGACTGGTAATTTATCATATACTTTGTAGAATTTGTATCTCCTTATACTTATATGCATTTTCAGCTTTCTTCCACCCTCTAAAAACTTTGTAATATGTCACTTTGATTGCCATAAAATTGGCCTAAAAGGGGAGGTCTCTGTATATTTTCTAAAATAAGAAAAGAAGCCATACTTACTCCTTTTCTCACTTGCTGCTTCCAGTGCTGCGCCCTGCCGCTGACATCATCTGTACATGTGCTAAAATAGCAAAAGAATCAATACTAAGCCATTTTCTCACCTGCCACTGACATCATCTTCCTGGCTGCTGCAGTGATGCTCCATGTACACAGGTCTCCGTGCAGCCAATCACTGGCCTCAGCAATATATAGGATATGACTACTAAGGCTGCACCCGTGACCTGTGTGTATGGGATGTCACTGTGGCAGCCAGGAAAACAAACAGTGGCAGGGAACATCCCTTAAAGAAGAAAGGGAAAAGGGCGCATATCAATTCTTTTGAAAGGGGCTCGCTGAGTTTTTGTTTAATTTGGACAGCCCCTTTAATGTATGTGAGACAGGATGTCAACAAAATCTGAGTATAGTGCTGCAGATATGTTGGCTGGTGCTGTATAATTAACAGAAATAACTACAAAAATAAAATATTTATTTGGTCTAGATTTTATTACATGCAGAATTTGTGAGTTTATCGCCACTTTAAAAGTGTATCCTGTTATATTTTGCTGAAATCCTACACATGGGTTTCCTATCACATTCCACACAATCTCTAATGTATAGCGTTAAATGTTTGCTTAGAGTTCTTGTGATGAATTCCAAGCATTTATATAGGCCCTGCTTTACACACGGTAAGTGGTATTCAGATACAGAATACTTTTACTGAAAGACATTCAGGAGCAGGGAACTGAAAATGATCAGATTTTCTCTTTTTTTTTTAAATAAATAGGAGTTTTGTAAAGAGCACATAATTCACATAATGATCACAATACTGTTCCAATTATGGCTCTATATCAATTCTTTGTTTGAGAGAGTCAATAGATGAGCATGATCGCTGGGTCCTTGTTTACTCTTTGAAACTGTGACATCATGTTCATTCCTTGTTAGATTATCCTCTACTATAGATGGAGGTAAACGCCACAGAAAGTGAATTATTTATTTAGTAATCAAATATAACAATCATTTCAACCAATGTTGTTAAATGACCACCTTTCAACCTTACAGACAATGGCCCAGATTTACTAATCCAATCGATGGTGCAAATTTAGACCCGCTGTCTAGGCCTGCACCAGATGTATCACAGAGACTTAGGCTGGATGATAAATGAGGTGCAGGGATAGACACTTTTTTAGGACTCTATATGAACTATTGGTTGGCTTAAGGAGAAAATACTATGCTCGCACCTTAGCTCCACAGTAATAATGTGGAGATCAGCAGACAAGATATGCAGCCGGTCTAAATTAAAAAAATGATTTATTGTATATCCTCACCCCCTTTTTCAAGTCAGTCAGAAAAAAAGTGTAGAAACCCTAGTTGCATATGTTATTACATATTTTTCCCTAAAAGAAGAAATATTACCTCATGTAACGTTTTTATTACTAGTCATATTTATATACAGTGCCTTGCAAAAGTATTCACCCCCCCCCTTGACTTTTTTCTGTATTTTGTTACATTACAGCCTTAAGTTCAATGTTTAGTTAATCTGAATTTTATGTGATGGATCAGAACACAATAGTCTAAGTTGGTGAAGTGAAATGAGAAAAATATATAAATAAGACCATTGTTTAGAAATAGAAAACAAAAAATTGAAATGTGCGTATGTATTCACCCCCTTTGTTAGGAAGAACATAAAAAGCTCTGGTGCAACCAATTACCTTCAGACGTCACATAATTAGTAAAATGATGTCCACCTGTGTGTAATGTACGTGTCACATGATCTGTCGTTACATATACACACCTTTTTTGAAAGGCCCCAAAGTCTACCACACCTAAGCAAGAGGCATCACTAACCAAACACTGCCATGAAGACCAAGGAACTCTCCAAACAAGTAAGGGATAATGTTGTTGAGAAGTACAAGTCAGGGTTAGGTTATAAAAAAATATCCAAATCTTTGATGATCCCCAGGAGCATCATCAAATCTATCATAACCAAATGGAAAGAACATGGCACAACAGCAAACCTGCCAAGTGACGGCCACCTACTAAAACTCAAGGACCGGGCAAGGAGGGCATTAATCAGAGAGGCAGCACAGAGACCTAAGGTAACCCTGGAGGAGCTGCAGAGTTCCACAGCAGAGACTGGAGTATCTGTACATAGGACAACAATAAGCCGTACGCTCCATTGTGTTGGGCTTTATGGCAGAGTGGCCAGAAGAAAGCCATTACTTTCAGCTAAAAACAAATAGGCACATTTTGAGTTTGCGAAAAGGCATGTGGGAGACTCCCAGAATGTATGGAGAAAGATGCTCTGGTCTGATGAGACTAAAATTAAACTTTTCGGCCATCAAAGAAAATGCTATGTCTGGTGCAAACCCAACACATCACATCACCCAAAGAACACCATCCCCACAGTGAAGCATTGTGGTGACAGCATCATGCTGTGGGGATGTTTTTCAGCAGCCGGGACTGGGAAACTGGTCAGAGTTGAGGGACAGATGGTGCTAAATACAGGGATATTCTTGAGCAAAACCTGTACCACTCTGTGCGTGATTTGAGGCTAGGACGGAGGTTCACCTTCCAGCAGGACAATGACCCTAAACGCAATGCTAAAGCAACACTTGAGTGGTTTAAGGGGAAACATGTAAATGTGTTGGAATGGCCTAGTCAAAGCCCAGATCTCAATCCAATAGAAAATCTATGGTCAGACCTAAAGATTGCTGTTCACAAGCGCAAACTATCCAACTTGAAGGAACTGGAGCAGTTTTGCAAGGAGGAATAGGCAAAAATCCCAGTGGTAAGATGTGGCAAGCTCATAGAGACTTATCCAAAGCGACTTGGAGCTGTGATTGCCGCAAAAGGTGGCTCTACAGAGTATTGACTTTAGGGGGGTAATAGTTATGCACATTGACTTTTTCTGTTATTTTGTCCTATTTGTTGTTTGCTTCACAATACAAAAAAAAAAAAAAAAAACATCTTCAAAGTTGTGGGCATGTTCTGTGAATGAAATGATGCAAATCCTCAAACAGTCCATGTTAATTCCAGGTTGTGAGACACCAAAACACGAAAAAAGTCAAGGGGATGAATACTTTAGCAAGGCACTGTACCATTATGGTAGAGTATGCTATTGGCACCTTAATTTGTCACATTATCCAAGGTTCTTAATTATTAGTATTTTTCAGCTATCAGTCGGAACAATTATGAAATCATTTCAACTTCTTTAAGAACAAAGGTTTGTCTATTAAAATGATTTGGAGTGACATTCATACAAGCAGTATAAACCCTGCCAGCTTTTGGTGCCATGTAGACCTCTTTGAAAGCTTGCCAGATAGTCACAAAGTCGTAAAGTTTTATAGTTTAATAGATGAAACCATAAACTATTGAAATTAAAAGACTTTGGGGAAGCTGTTTCAGTGTCCTCCAACATCACAGGAGCAGTCTCCTTACAGTAATTTAATACATCAGTTTTACACATTGTACACAATTCCCCATGATACATCCTCATTAAAACTGAGTAAAGTCAATGTCTTACCAGCAAATGGTTGAGTCAGCCATTATAAGATAAAACAAGACACCGTCCTTCACGCCTCAGCGATAGCATTTATTTCTACGAAATTGGCAAAATATATTGACTATTAGGTGAGGATATGCAGTACCGAAATACTGAGAAGTTGTCTTTGACAAGATTTTGATCAATAGAGATGTCGTAATTATTGATATAAGGTAGTCACCATTAAGTGTGGACATGCTGCATCTATGTAATGACAAGTTTGCTTTTTTTTTTTTTTTACAAGATCTTGATTTATAGAGATGTAATTATAAATATTTTCTCCAGTCCATACTTGGTGAAAAATAAGCTGAATTTAAACTTTATCTATAAACGCCATATATCCACCATGATGCATTTTGATCCCCTAAAGCAGTCCGTCTACGTTCTAAGTCTACATTCTCACGACCGTGAATGTGTCCTATTCACTCTCTATGGGGCCAGACGAGGTGCGGAGAGCACACTATGTTCTCTCCGCTTCCGCTTTTGCGGACCCAAACTTCTGGTCAGCGGCTCTGCAAAAGATAGAACATGTCCTATTCTTGTCCGCAGCTGCGGACAAGAATAGGCATTTCTATGGGGGGTGCGGCTGGGTGTATTGCGGATCCGTAATACACTATGGTCGTGTGAATGTAGCCTAAGGGTCCTTTCACACTGGCATTTTTGTTTTCCGGCATAGAGTTCCGTCCTCGGCGCTCTATGCCGGAAAAATCCTGATCAGGATCATCCCCATGCATTCTGAATGGAGAGAAATCCGTTCAGGATGCATCAGGATGTCTTCAGGGCCGGAACGTTTTTTGGACGCAGCAAATACCGCAGCATGCTGCGCTTTTTGTTCTGTCCAAAAATCCGGAACACTCAGCCGCAGGTCGGATCCGGAATTAATGCCCATTGAAAGGCATTAATCCAGATCCGCCTTAAGCTAAACGTCGTTTTGGCGCATCACCGGATCCGACGTTTAGCTTTTTCTCAATGGTTAGCATGGCAGCCAGGACGCTAAAGTCCTGGTTGCCATGGTAAAGTGTAGTGGGGAGCGGGGGAGCAGTATACTTACCATCTGTGCAGCTCCCAGGGCGCTCCAGAGTGACGTCAGGGCGCCCTACACGCATGGATCACGTGATCACATGGATCACGTGATCCATGCGCATGGGGCGCTCTGACGTCATTCTGGAGCGCCCCGGGAGCCTCACGGACTGTAAGTATACCGCTATCCCGCTCCCCACTACTACTATGGCAACTAGGACTTTAATAGCGTTCTGGCTGCCATAGTAACCTGAAAGCATTTCGAAGACTGATCAGGATCCTGATCAGTCTTCTAATGCTTTCAGGCGACTTGCGTTCTGACGGATCCGGCAGGACGGAAGTGCCTGCCGGATCCTCAGAACGCAAGTGTGAAAGGACCCTAAGTCATATAAAGACTTTCAAGTGCTTTAGAAGAAACTAAAGACTCTACCCACAGCACGGAGTTTCCAATGCACATCTGCAGTTCAGTGCAGTATGGAGCAGGTTCTACATTTGGAGAAGACTGTATGTCACTCATACCATAAGACATATGGCATGGCAGGATTATTTTTTTTGCAAGCCTTCTTGCACCTCCCCTACCCCCAGCTGAATTGCATTTCTCCCTCATGCTTAAGACCTGAGTCATTTTAGACTAGTGACAATCCAAAAAATCCTAGGGAGGTCACTTAAGCTGGCTTCACAAGTTGTAGTAGTATGCTTTTCACCTGTTAAAAACTATGCGGCTGGTTGGTGGCCATGTGTCACACTACCACTATGTGTGAACGCAGCCTTAGCCATCAGGCTGTCAGACCTGACTCAGCTGAATGCCATGGTATGGTTTCACATACGACAGAAATAACAGAAAGCCATGCAACAAAAGTTACTATGAGGTTGTCGCGTAAAAAAACATGCCGTGATTGTATTGGAAAACAAGTTTGTAAGTTATTCTTTATTAAAATTCTTGATACCACAAGCTATAGTCTAGCCCCCTTTTTTCCTTTCTATTTCTCCTCTTTGGCACTATTAGTGGTGACGTTCAGAAATGCAGTAACACTGTCTCAGCAGTCTCCATCAAAGGGTCAAGCAGCTCGAGTGAAACTGACACCAGCTCCGAATCAGACTCCGAGAGTGAGAGTAGTTCCAGCGAAAGTGAGAGCAGCAAGCCATCTGCATGTACCAGCCCTGAGGTAAGTCATTCTTCAGAAAAATGTGAGTAGTCTTTGTGCACCCTTCCACCGAGAATGCTTCAACCCCCAAGTGCAATGTAGCCTGTTGGTTTACATACTGGTAGCTGGTATCCTGCGTGAGTGAGGATCCTGTTCCTGAAGTTTGGTAGAGATGAGGTTTAGAGCTGCAGTCTCACATAACAGATCACTTTAGCTGGAGAGGAATAGAGCGTATCAATAAGATAAAAGAATACACAAACATTAGTAGTAGTGGAAATAATACACAGCACTGATTTAGTAGCAATCATTTTATGGCAATGTTTACAATAAAATGTATGATTTGAATATTTATTCTAGATACTGAAGTCCTCAATGTCTGCAGGAAGATTAGACGATTCGGTTAATAACTTGTTTGTAACATAGGTAGCAGCTAGGAGATGGGAAATCCACAACATGTTAGTTGTATGAGCTACATTGCGGAGATTCCTAGCTATATTAAATATGAGATTCCTATGTCTATTAAATCATTATTAACGGAAACCTTCCTGTGATATGCTCATGTATACTCGTAATACAACCGCTCATTAAATATGTCTTCCACTGATGTTACTGTTTACTACTGACTAAAAAGGATTGCAGAAGTTACAGTAATCAAAACTGGATAACCAACGACATGTGATGATGTAACATTTAAAAAATAGTCCCTTAAAGGGAACCTTTCACCATGAAAATTCAGTCATTTACAGGCAGCATGTTATAGAGCAGGAGGAGCTGAGCAGATCAATATATAGTTTTATAGGAAAAGATTCAGGAAAAATTTACTCATTTATACCTGTGCTCATTCTGGACTTTAAAGTCAAGGAGGCGGTCCTATCAGGGATTGACAACTATCTCTGTATACATAGTCATAGAGCGCAGGCTGTCAATCACTGATAGGACCGCCTCCTGGACTTCAAAGCCCAGAATGAGCACAGATATAAATGAGTAAACTATAGGCTGGATTTAATCTTTTCCCATTAAACTGTATATCAGTCTGCTCAGCTCCTGCTCTATACCATACCGCCTGCAGCTCAGACATCATGTTCAGTTTAGCAGGTTCCCTTTAAATTCTGATCTGGAGAGTCCTGCTGCAGAGTGGGGGGCTGGGATTGGATGTTTATGCATGCTTGTTCATACAGACGGCACTATGGACAGGATGCGAGCAGAACGTGGATACGTTCCAGGAGTAGAGTAGCCTGTATGACAGCTTTCTATAAACAATCCTCATCAGCAGCCCCTGAGATGAGACATATTTTTAAGGCTACTAGCGTTTTTGCAGATCTGTTGCAATAATGCAACCGCATGTATCCGTTATGAACGGATCCGGTTGTATTATGTCTTCTATAGCCATGACGGATCCGTCATGAACACCACTGAAAGTAATTGGGGGACGGATCCGTTTTCTATTGTGTCAGAGGAAATGGATCCATCCCCATTGACTTACATTGTGTGTCAGGACGGATCCATCTTGCTCCGTACCACATCGCATCACATTGCAGCGTAATTCTGTCCGCGATGGGAGCGCAACCAAATGGAACGGAATGCATTCTGTATGCTCCGTTTCGATCAGTTCAGTTTTTTCCCCATTGACAATAAATGGGGACAAAACAGAAGCGTTTCTCCGCTATTGAGATCCTATGACGAATCTCAATAGCGGAATTGAAAACACTAGTGTGAAAGTAGTCTAACAAAGACTGCTACTTTTTTATTCTGTGTATACTTTACAATCTACAAGTACTGTATGTCATTTAATTTTCTTAGTTATTAGTTTCATTCCATGTGATTTTGAGGATAAATCACAATATGAAATAACTCATATAAAAAGGTGGGAACCACAGTCTATATATTTTAAGATATTTTCCAGATAAATGTATATTTATTTTTAAACAATCTGATTAAAAATGCAGCCATTTGTAACTCAATATATTTTTCTTTACCTTCATTCTAGAAGTCATTGTGGGGTTGGTTACAATTACAATTTATAAAATGCTTTAATATATGAATATTTGACACAGGGAAATAATGTTTTCACATGCAACATTGTTTTAAATAAAGTGTTAACTTTTTTTAACAAAGCACTAGGTTTTGGGAGCTTAGAGTTGCTTTCTCCATTATGATGAATGTTTAGAGAGGTTCAGATTATCTGTGTGGATACGAATAGTTATAGACAGTTAGGCTCTTCATTGCCATCACTTGACTTTAAACATTTTTCTTACAGACTCAGCACACAACTGCAAACAAATGGCAGCTGGATAAGTGGTTGAACAAGGTCAATCCAAAGAAGAATACCATTTTCAATCAGTCATCAAACCTAAATCATGGAGGAGTAAATCAAGGTGAACAGGGCTGTGAGAAGGTATCTCAGGTTGATCAGGCATGTCCAAGTCACAGAGATGACAGGAGCCCAATCAGAGAAGACCGGAGTGCTGAAGCACCGCGCACTGTTATAGGAAACAGAGGTGTGAAGCTTCGACCGCCGCCACCTGTTTCACGTGCTGCTACAGTTGTGGTTGCCGTTCCAACTGAAAACACATCTGGAAGGACACCAGTGTGCAGAAAGCTTACAAAGAGGATAGAGAGGACATCTAGTGGTGATAATCTGAACTGCCACAAGCTAGATGATCATACCCTCAGCCAAGGAATTCTTGGGAGTGAAATATCGGAACAAACTAAGTTGACTTGTTATAGCAGAGGATTGCATAGAAAGGAATCTAGAGCAACTCTGCTTGATCACAAAAGTAGGCGAACTCAAATAACTAGATCTGTCCCTAAATTCAAAAGGGATATTGGCCTCTCATTGCAACTTTCTGAACACAGCACAGAAACAGAACCAGACATACCTCCATTTTGTAAAAATAACTCTGCCTTTACATCAGAAGGAAATCACAGGAATAATGAGTGTGGACGTACTAATATAAACCAAGGTAGTTCTTATAGCACACAACATTTTATTAGTAGGAGGACGACAAGTGACGTTGCCCCTGAGCTGGAAGAGCACTTTTATACTCTAGTTCCTTTTGGGAGGAATGAATGCTCAACAAAGGACAGCAATGATATCAAGTCTTTATGGGTTCAGATTGATTTGATGCTTTTGTCAAGAATTCCACACTGTGTTCCTCAGGTGAACCTCAATATGAATAACAGCTCAGAGAAGATACCAACTTCATCACAAAGTAAATGTTTACTCCAAGTGAGAGAGAACCCTTTATTGAAAATGCGACGGAAACGTAAGGTATGTTCAGTGCTGTTCCATATAAATGTGTGTGTTGCATTTCAAGTAAATGACACCCTGCTTTCTGAGATTTTCAGGCTGATGACCTATCCTCAGGATAGGTCATCAGTGTCTGATCGGTGGGGGGATCCCAGTTGATCATCTGTTAGAGAAAGCAGTGGCTCTTCTTTGAGCGCCGCAGCCTTCTCTCCACTTTTCCTAGGTCGAGGATAGGTCATCTATAAAAAAAAATCCTGGAAAACCCTTTTAGGCTGGCCGTTCAAATTCAGCAGCTGATGGCAGAATCGTTCAGCTGACAGCTATTTCTCCCAACAATCTCCTGGCCCCCCTTCCCTTACACATACATGTTCAGTGTGGCCAAGCGTGTATGTGTTGTCATTGGGGATTGAGGAGGAAGGCACCTCCCATGGCAGCTTATCCTGTGGGAGAACAAAAGGAATTAGTAAATACATTCTGTCGTGAGAGAGCCATGAGCGCCCCATACACAGTAGACTGTCAGCTAATACACTACTGTATGGGGGCCTCTACACCCAGATGGTATGCAGATGCTACATAATAAAGCCTAAAATATTAGCCCATGATACTTGTTTGCTTTTCAGACAATGGGGGAGATTTACTGATAAAAAGAATTCTTGGTTAAATTGTGCCAAAAAATTGATGAACATTCCATGCACGAATATTCAGAATTATTTTACACACATTATTTTATTTTTTTAGAAAAGTGGGTGTTGTGTGGCTATGTGGAGTCATAAAATGGGGTAGAGCTAATAACGGTGTGCGCCATTATTTTGGTTGAAAATTGCCATGGTAAAATAAGCCAACCAAGAGGTAGCGCAACAAAGAGAACGGTGTCTAACATTTAGAAAGACGCATCAAATTTATTATATATCCCACGCTACAGTAATACATTTGGCGCAGCTCCTGCTAGTCTGGTCCAGATTTATGCTGTCTAACTTTAGGACAGTAATTGGCAAAGGCTACAGACAGGTGCAGATGTTAAGGAGTTGTTTAGTTTTAGCAACAAACTGAACAATGCCAGAAAATGCCTCCCTTAAAAAATACAACTGCACTTAAAGGGATTCTATCAGCAAATTTTACCCCCATAAGCTAAGCGCATGCGCACTTCGCTCAACGGAGCCTTTGCCAGGAGTCCGCACGGAGCCTAGTGCGCTGGCGCGGGATCTCGGCAGAGGGACAGGGAGGCATAAACTATTGCAGAAGCGGCGCTGGGCAGAGGAAGGCGGCGCTGGGCACCAGACAGCGAGGGGTGTGGCCAGGCACCCTGTATTAACGGACCTCCCCTTGGGCACCTTATCTGAGTGATTGACAGATTATAAAAATCATATTTATGTGGAAATAGAGCCACAGTGGAGTATAATAATGCCATCATAGGATTTAACTTATCAGTGTGGACATGGACATATGTTTAGCTTATGGGGGTAAAATCTGCTGACAGAATCCCTTTAACTAGTACATCCAGCGCTACTATTCCAGAGCCAGCGTATATCGCACCTAGGATGAATCAGCTGAATCCCTTTAACACAAAAACGTGGGTAAAGGGTTAATCCATTGGCTATGCCGTTGTCATAACTCATTTCCCACCTGGATGCAGCAGCCTGTATTGGTGGACCTCCTTACTGGAGATAGGAGAAAAAAAAACGTATTCACATTTTAGATGTATTGCCTCTTTGGTTCACTCTGATTATAGCATGTCTATCGTTTATGTGACTGCTGCTGCCAATCACTGGTTTCAGAGCTCACGTGCTGTTCTTGCGTGTGTGACTGCCGAGGCCAGTGATTATTGGATCAGTCGCACATTTAAAGGCTACGTACACCTTTGGGGGCAATTTTTTATGATTGCATTTCACTGATTCTGAGCATAAAATCATTTTTGTAATTGATCTTTATTAAAAAATATTCTTCAGTTTTGTCCTAAAAGATTGACTTCTGCCTAGCTGTATGAATTGTGCTTTCACTTTCACTTTGTTCCTGCTATGTAATAACCCTTATGTCTAAATTATTAATAGCTCAAAAAACACTTAAGCCTGTATTACATAGGCCGATTGAGCAAGCGATTGTTGGGAGGGAAGCAATCCCTCCCGGCAATCGCTTTCTAGCTAGCGGAAAAGACCGCTGCTATTACATGTAGCAATCTCCTCCTCCGCATGGGGAGGAGCAATAGTTATGGCATTGCTCGTCCCCATGCTGTCTAGTGGTTTCCCGGCATGTGCTCGTTCATCGGGCACTTTGCGGTAGTATCACACTGCAAGACGATTATCGCCCAAAAAAATCGGCCATTATAATACAGCCCTTATTTAAGCCACATTCTTATCAGTAAAATAAGAATTGAGCTATAATGAGTTTTTATAAGCTCAGAGATGATAGATAAGGAGCGTCTGCTTAGCTGTCTGACCAAAACAGTAAAAACATAGAGCATGCTATTAGAGAATCTCAAGGCTGTACAGAGAAAGGGGCTTACATTTTTTTGGGGGGACCCGCTGGGACCCGCACCTATATCGAGAACGGAGCCCGGCAAGGTGGTGGCTGGAGGACTCCGGTCTGGCCACAACCAAGCCGGCTCCCCATAGAAGTGAATGGAAGCGCACCGCGCATGACTGACCATAGCTCCCATTCACTTCTATGGACTTGTCGGAAAAAGCCGATAGAAAACCCATAGACAACAAACGGAGGGCGGCTGAACACCTATAAGACAATGGAGGCATATCCTAGTGATATGCCCCCATTGTCTGTCATGAGAGAACCCCTTTAACGAGAAAAATGCAATAATAAAAGAATGTCCTCATGGGTGTACATAACTTTTAAGGTTTTTTATCAGTTGTATACTGCCTCCTGCTCTGTGCCTATAAAAAAAAACTCAGGAAACCTTATTTATGTTAGGAGTAGTTGCAATCAATGAACTGATTTATATCATTGTGCGCAAAAACATCAAGCTAAAATATGCAAAACAGCCACCCTGAAGGTGTGGATCGAACCAACTCTTAAAGGTTATGTACACTTTTGGGGGCAATTTTGTATTACTGCATTTTACTCATTTTGAGCTAAAAAAAAAAAAATTTTAAATTGGTCTTTATTAAAAATATTAAGCCGTTCTGTCATAAAGGGTTAACTGTTTATCTAGCCTTATAAATCATACTTTCATTTTGTGCCGGTCATCTAATAAACCTTATCTCTCTCTAAATTACTAAAAGGTCATAAATAGAGATGAGCGAACTTTAAAAAATAGTTCGGCGTTCGGCGTTCGGGTTGTGGTAATCGCCGCATCCCGTTATGGATTCCACTACCGCGGACTATCCCGGCATATGGAATCCATAAGGGGCGGCTTCCACGAACCCGAACTGTTGAAAAGCCGAAGGACCTGGGGTGACATCACCGTCATGTGATCAGTGCAGGGGGCGTGGCTCAGCACGGGATCAAATCCAGTGCTGAGCCACGCCCCCTGCACTGATCACATGACTGTTCATTATTAATTGAGAAGTAATCGCATAGCTGACCAGTGACCAGATCTTTAGTGGATTCAAAAGTAGGGAGACCCTGCAATCCCAAGTAAGTAGGGAGACCCTGCAATCCCAAGTTAATAACAAGTAGATACATTATTGTTTGTGAGCATCCTGAATGGTATGTTCACATGGGATTGAAGGAGGAAAATCCACAGCATGTTACTGTGCCAACAAAGTAGATAAGATTTTTTTTTAAAAATCTTCTCCATGTAGTGCTGAAAAAATCCGCAGCATATCTGCTGGAATCCCACAGCGGCCAAATCTACAACAAATGGTGCAGATTTTGTTGCAGGAGTCATAGTGTAAATTATGCTACCTTACTGCTGATTTCACCCTCTATATTGTGTGGCCGTAAAGTTCATCCTTTTCAATCTAATGATTAAGGCCTCTTTCAAACGTGACCCTCAGATCAGAGGCGGGTGCGTTGCGGGAAAATGCGCAATTTTTTCGCGCGAGTGCAAAGCGTTTTAATGCGTTTTGCATGCGCGTGGGAAAAATCGGCATGTTTGGTACCCAGACCCAAACCCGGACTTCATCACTGAAGTCCGGTTTCGGGTTGAGTATTCTGTAGATTTTATTATTTTCCCTTATAACATGGTTATAACGGGAAATAATAGCATTCTCAATACAGAATGCTTAGTAAAATGTGGATTAAGGGGTTAAAAATAAAAAAATGTACTCACCATATCCACTTGATCGCGTAGTTGCCGATCTCTCCTCTCTTCTTCATTCATTAGCTGTCGGCTGAAGGACCTGTGATGAGGTCACTGAGCTCATCACATGGTCCAATCACATGGTCCATCACCATGGTGATGGACCATGTGATTGGACCATGTGATGTGACGTCATCACAGGTCCTTTAGACGGCAGCTAATGCTTGAAGAAGAGAGGAGAGATCGGCAACTACGCGATCAAGTGGATAAGGTGAGTTTTTTTGTTTGTTTGTTTTTAACCCCTTAATCCACATTTGGTATTGAGAGTGCTATTATTTTCCCTTATAACCATGTTATAAGGGAAAATAATAAAGATCGGGTCCCGTCTCTTAGCAACCTTGCGGGAAAATCTCACTGCATCCGCACTTGATTGCAGATGCGTGCGTTTTTCCCGCAGCCCCATTCACTTCTATGGGGCCTGCGTTGCATGAAAAACGCAGAATATAGAGCATGCTGCGATTTTCACGCAACGCAGAAGTGATGCGTGAAAATCACCGCTCATGTGCATAGCCCCATAGAAATGAATGGGTCCGGATTCAGTTCGGGTGCAATGCGTTCACCTCACGCATTGCACCCGCGCGGAAATCACGCCCGTGTGAAAGGGGCCTAAGTCTTGAATGTTTTACTGTGCAGCCACTCTGCATGACCGATTGGCATAACTTACCCTTCATACAGCAGCTTAATTTCAGACAGATGTTTTACAAAACTGTATATAAAACATTATATACACTGTATGTACATATATAACAACACGCTAGGAGAAATGTTCTACTTGTGCAGTTTGCAGTGCTTCTGTATTTTTGTGGACCCATTGACTTCAATAGGTCCATGTTCTGTATTTTACAGCCTAGAATAGGACATGTTCTATCCTTTCGTGGAATGGACATACAGATGCGGAAAGCACATGGATCATCTGCATGCTTTGCGCATCCATATGTCCATTCCACAAAAGAAAAGAACATCTCCTATACATGTCCGTAAAATGTGGAACACGGACCCTTTGAAGTCAGTTGGTCCACACACAGACCATGAGGCCCTTACTGTGATTCTCTAAATGGATTGTTTAGTATGTGTTTACTAAAACTTTAACCCTTTGAAGAAATGTCTGTGTTGTGTAGTGTGAAAATGAAGGATCTCAGGAGATGAAGAAGAACCCTGTGGAAAAGGAAGATAGTCTACAATTTCCAGTTGAGAGTAATTATACAGCAAACAGCCAGAGCTTAGAACTCGACAGGTATGGAATGCCCTTCCCTGGTGTGATGTACAGCGATGACCACAGCCTTTTCCCCTCTATTTCTCTATATAATAAAAAGTGTTGGAATTGCAGTGTGTGCTGGTAACATCTCTATGGGCACAACGTACAAGACATGTAATAATGCCATGTACCTCTGATGTTACACACAAATAGCAGATGCATGGTATTTATAAAAAGCACAGTTACTTCTGTGACAATTGTAGGTTAACCACTTCTTTACTGGACGGTTTACTCCCATTCATTATTAGGCCAATTTTTTCCATTTTAGTCATGGGTCTATATAACTACAAATATCGATTTCATTTCTTAGTCAACCTACATATAGTTAGCGCTATTATTGTTTTTCAAGATATATCAAGCATTTTTTTTCAGAATTAAATTTAATTAGATTTTTTTTTTAAATATTAGGAATAAAACGCAGAACTCATGGGAAAACTTTTTTTTTTAAGCTGTAGCAAAAGAATTTGAGACAGAACAAGAATTGTGGGGGAGATCTATCAAAACTGGGGCTAAGGAACACTGCCCACAGCAACCAGTCAGTCCACCGTCAGGGGTGCGCCTAGCCTTTCGGCTCCATGAGGTGAAGATTGAAAAAGCCCCCCCGCATACCAAATTCTTAATCTAACCCCATTCTTCCTAACATTACGTATATCACTACAGAACATACAGGGTAAGGCCTCATGCACATGGCTGCTATGCGGCGGTCTGTGCAATGAACGGGCATCATCCGTGCGGCGGCCAGGACGGATCGAGACCCATCCAACTTCAATGGGTCTGTGATCCGTCCGGAGGCACGGACAGAAACATCACAGAAGGACTCAGATCCGTGCTTCCATTCCGCACCGCATTTCCCGGATTGCAGAAACATTCAAGTGAGTGGGTCCGCATCCGTGATGTCCGTGTATTGCAGACCCGCTGTTTGCGGGCCACAATGCGGCCACAACCGTGCAACGGCCGTGTGCATGATGCCTAAGGGTCCATTCACACGTCCGCAAATTGTGGATCCGCAAAACACGCACACTGGCCATGTGCGTTCCACATTTTGCGGACCGCACATGGCCAGCACTATAATAGAAATGCCTTTTCTTGTCCATGTCTGCAGACAAGAACAGGACATGTTCTATTTTTTTGCGGGGCCGCCGAAGGGAAGTGCAGATGCGGGCAGCACACTGTGATACGGACGTGTGAATCGATCCTAATGCAGCGCCACATTCCTCTTACATCCAGTGACGTCTCCTTTGATGTAGATGTTCTCTTTCCTCATCTTCTCCTTTCAATAGTTCTCCACAAAGTCCCACCAATAGTAATAATTCTCTTGTAGAGCACACATTGTAGTAATAGTGCTCCTACAGTGCCCCCAACTTATCCCCAATGTGCCCCAGAAGTAATAATGCTCCCATAGTGCCCATACTAGTAATCATGTTCCCCATAGACCTTCAGTAGTAATAATTCTTCTTATAATGTGTGCCAGTGCAAAAAATACCCCCTTTTAATGCCCCCAGTTGAGCTAATGTCACTGTAGTGCCCCCATAATGTGCCAGTATAAAATTCCCCTATACAGTATAGTGCCCCCAGTAAATGCCCCTATAGTACTCCTCTCTCCCCTTCCTCCTAGTGCCCACCAAATTGTACCAGTATAAAATGCCCCATATATAGTGCCCCAGTAGATGACCTCAGTGTCCCCCATAATTTGTAAGTATAAAATACTCCTTCTTAGTGCCCGCCGTAGATGACCCCATAGTACTCCTCTCCCCCCTTCCCCATAGTACCCACCATTATGTGTCCCAGTATAAAATGCTTATTTTCCTGTGCCCTGCCGCCGCCCCCCACTTGTCACCAGGGCGGCGCTGCCTAATTTCCGGTGCGGCCCTGTCCACATTTCATTTTTTTAGAGCTCTTATGCAAAATTTTAGGATCAATCTGATTAGTTGCCAGTTTTCCTTTGCACCAGTTATGATAAATCTTCCCCCTTTTAACTTTTTTTTAATGAACTAGAACACCTACATATATATATATAACACAAGAAAGACTAATATGTTAATTATAACTAAAAGGAACTCCATATTTTTCTTTTGTTTGTTTTATGAACAACCCTAAGGATAGGCCATCAGCCATCAACATTAAAATCCTTGAATACCCCATTTAAAGGGGTTGTCCCATTTCGCAATTACTAAGGTAAGATGGGACTAAGCCTCGACCACCAGGTGGCTGGGAAACAGTAGATCGGGCCAGAACTCTGCTATTTCAGTAGCTCACATTGCAGTGCATGGTAGCTATACTGTTTCCCTGCTTTGGGGCTTTGCTGTTTCTAGGCCATCTGGTGGTCCGGGCTTAGTCCAATCACACCTTAGTAACATGAGGTGACACAACCCTTTTAAGTCTATTTTGGTAAAGTACTCTTGTCTATTGGCTGTGTCTGGCATTGCAGCCATCCTCTTTCACATAAATAGGACTGAAATGCAATACCAGACTAATTTGCAACAAAACACCGATATGTATGATATTTAAGCTTCTGTAATTGGTTTATATAAAAATTGGAAGATGATGGAACATTTAAGTGTGCTATATATGTTGTATAAGGCTTCATGCACATGACAGCATTTGTTTTACGGTCCACAAATCGTGAATCTGCAAAAACACGGATACTGGCTGAGTGCATGCCGCCTTTTTTTACTCCGGTGGAAATTTCCTATCCTTGGCAAAATGGATAAGACTAGGACATGTTTTATCTTTTTTGCGGGGCTGCAGAACAGACATGTAGATGCAGGCAGCACACGGCGCGCTGCCTGCATCTTTTGTGGCCCTATTGAAATGAATGGGTCTGCATCCGATCTGCAAAAAATGCGGATCTGGTAGTGTGCATGAGGTGTATGAGGTCTAATGTTGTGGTTAAAAGTCGGTTTGCTACCAGCCGTTGCCATATTAAACCTGGTATCCACATTACCGTATGTTGATGATTTTATACAGCTTTGAGATGACTCTATCAAAACCAGGGAAATGTCTATCTCCGTTACCTTCTCTTCCTGATGAGCCTAAACCGAAATGCACAATTGAGAAAATTTCTTCTGTAAATAAATGTGATAGAGATATCATGTCTACCAACACTTCTTGCAATCGACATCAACAAGAAAAGCACTCACATTCTCGACAGGTAGGTTTTATGTTGTGTTCTACAATTAAAATAGAATTCTAGTTATATATTAAGACCAATAAGACTGGAGTACATTTTATAAGTGGATTTGCTGTACCATCTGTAGTAACACAATGAGGTGCAAGGGATATGGCCTGAGCCAACATAGGGCCAACATTAAAAAACCATGGAAATTGCTAAAAGCAATTGATGCTTCTCTTCCTAACAGAGACAGTAAATGTGAATTGCAAATATAGCATCTTGGTGTCAAAATCCTGGACCAATTAAATATTATTTGGATAAATTGATAGTAAGCACCTTCAATGCTTTAGAATACATTTGGGATCTAAAAGCAATCACTGGTGCCAGGCTTCATCCATACTGTATGCCTACGTACTCATTCCTTGATGGAGCAAGGCTCAGACTGATAAACAATGTTACACTTACCTTCTCAGCCTGTTCCAACACTCTGATACTACACGGTCCCCTTCCTCGAGCTGTAGCCTGTGATATCTTGTTGTGGTTTCAGCAGTGACGTCCCTCATACTGCTGCAACCAGTCACTGGCCTCAGCGATGCATGGCACATAAGAATGCAAGGGGGAAGAGGATGGTGCTGGATCGGAGAAAGTTGGTAAGATAGGTGTAAGATTGTTTATCATTTTGACAGACTCCCCTGCAAGCTAGTGAAATAAAATCATACCTTGTAGGACCCCTTAACTTTCATTTTGTAGGGAGGCACATAGCAGTAGTATTACCTCTCTATACAAGATGAACATGTGCACAATACCTTAGTACTACATTTATGTATAGATGTCTATAGATAGATATAAGGTCAAAGAGTAAAAAAATCTAAATTTCATTGGCGTGTTATTCTTGATACCTTAACGTTAATAATTGATCAGGTTTAATTGGAGCAATCTGATAACTCCAGTCTCATAATCAGTATCCAGGAGACATTGTGAACACGCAAGCCCATTTTCCACATGTAGAAGATTGATGATGTGGGCAGAAACACCGGCTGTCATCATCTGTCTCCAAACCTCAGCTAAGCTTCATAAACCACATTATAGCAATTGTTTTCATGCAATGCTTTAATGGTTTTAGTCATTTCATTTTACAACTTAATCAATTCTTTCCTTTCTTGTGTATTGATCTTTTTATATATGTTTATGTGTTTTATAAATCTATTATAAACTTTTGATCCAATTTTGAGTATTTTGCAAATGCTCCAATCTTCCAATTTAGGTTCCCGTGTTGCATTCTAGTGACATGTAGGGTGGATTCTTTTAGGCCATGTTGGGGTGCTTTTTCCCTGTGACTACCATGTCGGCAGGACATAGTACACGTAGTCATCAGTGACTGCATGGGAACAACAGTTATGCCTATGTGATCAGAAGCAAGAGTATGACTGTAAATTATTTATTTTAGAAGTAAAATAATTAGTAAGTACACTTTGTAAAAACGTTACAAAAACTCGTGATACATCATATCGTTGGTGTAAGTCTGAGTCCCGATCGCTAAAACAAGTGGTTGGAAGCTCTCAGAGGAGCTACAGTCTCTCCTCGCTTCTAAAGATGAAGCTCCCTCCCTTTAACTGGCACCGCTTCCAACAGTATGTGGGGCTGATGGCAGTTGAAGGATGGAACTGTGAATGTGTAAGCACCTCAGACATGAAGGACAGAGAAATAAGGAAAAGTAAAACAGTAGGTGGCGCTAGATTTAAAAGAAAGTAATTAGTTGTAATTCACATTAAACATTAATTCACAAGTGACAAGTAATACAGACTACATGGACTACTGAGGCAAAACAAAAATGTGTTGCTTATAAAATAGCATGTATAATGTGTGTTTGTATGGTATTAAATTACAGCTTGTTTGCTACTTTTTTGTTAGAGATCACAACTATCAAACAATACAAGTTCTTGGTTGAATAAAGACGACTCAAATATGAACCTTTGCTCACCTGCACAGAATGGACATACAGATCCAAGGCTAACAAAGCAGTTGCATAGCCCAAGGTACAATACAATACAGCAGTTTGAGTTTCCAGGATTTTATATCGGTCATATGAGGAAAATGTAAATAATCTCTTATCCAGGAGGACAAAATTCAGGCAGTATCCTGGATGGCTACCCTCCAGGTCGGACTAAGGTTCCTTGGGCCCACCAGAAGAAATTATTCTCAGGGCCCAAACCTCATATCATCAATAAAGTCTAAAATATTTTAATTCAAAGAAATAAGCCCTAGTTGCAAGTTATTGGCTCCAAAGGCAGCACCAAATGTTTTTTTCTCCTGGACCTTTGGGACTCACTATGGTGTCAGAGCCTGAGCCCACTGGAGGATCCTCTGGTACTCTGGTGGGTTAATCCAACACTGGCTACCCAGCAGATCAATGCTTGGCCCTTTAAACTGACTTTGGAACTGTAACTTGGAAAAAAATATCCCACGAGGAACAGACACAGATTTGCAGATATCTGTTTGGGGGTATTTGTCCTTCATCAGTTCAGAGCAAGGAACTGGTTTGGCTGGGTGAAAGGTCCTTGGTGTGGTTCTGGAGGAATTAAGTTTCTCCATGTGGAGACTGCCAAGCTGGCACAGGGAGTATTATAGGTAATGCTCATTGGGGGCAAAACAGGAAATGTAAATAAGCGATTATCCAGGAGGACAGTAGTCATCCAATAGGTGGCACAAGGTCATAGCAGAGAAAGTTGAAACCCCTATGTTAAGAGATTTTTACCGGAGCCAAAAAGAACATCCCATGTAAAAACTGCAGTTGATTGGCCTGTGTAAAAGGTCCATTGATCAGCCAAACATCACTGGTTTGTCAGCTGATAGGATCTTTTATGCCTTCTTAAAAATGAACTGTTGTCGGTAGCACATTTATGCACAGGGGATGTGCTCTTCTGCCCCAGCAATGTAGACAAACAGCTCCAGGAACGATGCAACCATTTATACATCTCTTCATTCAGGCAATTACCTACCCTTGCAGATACTTATAAGAAAAATATCACAAGTGGATCACTGTTGGCCCAGCTGCTGTACACAACCTTTTTAACAGGGCCATCTACACTACATCCTGTTACAAAACTGCTATCCCATGTCTTGTAAGTGCAAAAGTCATTCTTTTCTTCTGCTGCTTGGCAAAAAAAGTATAAAAAATGCATTGTTTGTCTGCACAGTGTTTAGTTAATGCTACAGGATGTAGTGGAGAGACAGCTAGGGCCAGCTTTAAGAGGACCTAACTTTAGACGATGATGAAGGAAGGAATCAGCAACCCCTAATGATATACCCCTTAGCAATAGCTTGGGCTCATACACATTGCACATGAATTACTGCTAATTGCTGGGTTGTACCTGCATGTGTCAGGGTTTAAATGTGCAGTTAAAATTGCAGCACAGTGTTAATTCAAGGGCAGTTACCATGGCTCAGGAGCAACGTGTATGGGCACCCTTGTGGTATAAATTATATGTCTATTTATCTATCTACAGTTGAAACCAGAAATTTACATACACTATATAACAAGACATATGCATGTTTTTCTCAATATCTGACATGAAATCAGAATAAACCTTTTCTGTTTTTGCTCAATTAGGATTACCATAATTATTACTATTTGCCAAATGCCAGAATAATGAGAGAGAGAATATTTTAAGGCATTTTTTAATTACTTTCTGCAATGTCAAAAGTTCACATACACTAAGATTACTATGCCTTTAAGGCTACGTTCACACGACGACATTGTCGCGCGACAAATAGGACACAACTTCACTGCAACATTTGTCGCGCGACATTTTGTCGCACTATTGTTGCGCGACAATTTTTATAATGGGAGTCTATGGTGTCGCATTGCGACATGCGACATGCTGTGACTGCGACGCGACAGTCGCAGAAAAACCCATCTTGAATGGATTTTTTGCAACTTTCGCGTCGCAGTCGCAGCATGTTGCATGTCGCAATGCGACACCATAGACTCCCATTATAAATATTGTCGCGCGACAATAGTGCGACTTTTTGTCGCGCGACAATTGTCGTCGTGTGAACGTACCCTAAACAATTCTGAACTGCCCATATGATGATGTCATGTGTTTGGAAGCTTCTGTTAGGTTTGTTGGCAACATCGGAGTTAATTAGAGACACACCTATGGATATATTCTAATGCACACCTGAAACACACTGCTTCTTTGTGTAGCATCATGGGAAAGTCTAAAGAAATCAGCCAAGAAATCAGGAAGAGAATTGTGGATGTGCACAAGTCTGGCTCAACCGTGGGTGCAATTTCAAGATACCTGAAGGTGCCTCGTTCATCTGTACAAACAATTATACGCAAGTACAAACAAGATGGGAATGTCCAGCCATCATATCGCTCAGAAAGTAGATGGGTTCTGTGTCCCAGAGATGAACGTGCTTTGGTCCGACATGTGCATATTAACACTAGAACAAAAGCAAAAGACCTTGTGAAGATGATGGCGGAAGCTGGTAAGATTGTGTCAATATCCACAGTGAAACAAGTACTGTATCAACATGGGCTGAAAGGCCGCTCTGCCAGGAAGAAGCCATTACTCCAAAAGAAACATTATAAAGCCAGATTAATGTTTGCAAATGCACACAGGAACAAAAACCTACATTTTTGGAGACCTGTCCTGTGGTCTGACGAAAATAAAATTGAACTTTTTAGCCATAATGACAATTGTTACGTTTGGAGGAAAAAGGGAGAAGCTTGGAAGCCTAAGAACACCATCCCAACTTTGAAACACGGGGGTGGCAGCATCATGTTGTGGGGTTGCTTTGCTGCAGGAGGGACTAGTGCACTTCACAAAAGAGATGGCATCAGCCAGGAAGTATAATCTTGGGCAGAAATGGGTCTCCCAAATAGACAATGACCCGAAGCATACTGCCAAACTGGTTACAAAGTGGCTTAAGGAATAAGGATAACAAAGTCAGTGTTTTGGAGTGGCCATCACAAAGCCCTGATCCCAATCCTATTGAAAATTTATGGAACAAGCTGAAAAGGCAGGTGCGAGCAAGGCGACCAACAAACATGGCTCAGTTACACCAGTTTTGTCAGGAGGAATGGGCCCAAATTCCAACCAACTATTGTGAGAAGCTTGTGGAAGGATATCCAAAACGTTTTACCCAAGTCATACGGTTTAAGGGCAATGGTACCAAATATCAATGAAATGTATGTAAACTTTTGACTTTGCAGAAAGTAATAAAAGTGCCTGAAAACATTCTCTCTCTCTCTCTCTCTCTCTCTCTCTCTCTCTCTCTCATTATTCTGGCAATTGGCAAATAATAATTATAGCAATCCTAATTGACCAAAACAGGAAAGGTTTATTCTGATTTCATGTCAGATATTGAGAAAAACATGTATATGTGTCTTTTTATATAGTGTATGTAAACTTCTGGTTTCAACTGTATGATGAATGATGATAATTATATGAATTAGATTTTATGAAGGTTATAAGCAGGACGAAACACCCCTGCAAATATCAATTTCATAAAAGAATACTTCTGAGCATTCTCATTCTCGTTTCATAGAGTTCGAAATGCAGATTACTTTATGCAGGAAGCTAAGCGAATGAAGCATAAAGCAGATGCCATGGTAAGTACACTCTCCTCCCAGATACAGTATGCTAAATTAATTTTGTCCTGGTATTTTATGGGCATGAAGTTATCATCAGCACAAACCACCAAAGAGAATTATAAAACCTATTACAAGCATGACTGGCTTTGTTAAATTATGGAATACTTGTCTCATTGAGTGTTTTTGTCAAACAATTACTCTGAAAACAAGTGATTATGCCGTCTGACTATAAGGACCTTAGTAAAGTTATAGTCATATTATTTTACAAGCAAGAGAAACTTTTATGATGTAGTCTCGGATGGATCAGATGGAATTCAATATGTATCATTTTTTTTTTCTACTCCCAAGGTCACATTCTGATCTGATCATTCATCATTTAACTAAACTGATGAGAGTCTGTCACTAGGACAGACCCTGAAAATTAAGGTCATTTAACATGGACCAATGTTTCAGGCAATTATTAGGAATGAACCAAGCGTTCCCAATAATTGCCTGATTGTCAGCAGAAATGAGGGTTGGGTTTATAATTACAATTGCTCTAACGATTGCTTATCCCCATAGGAAATCATTGATCATTGTTTATACAGACTGATTAGTGGCACAGAAACAATTATTTTAGGTGCTGTCTGAAGGACATGATCATCGACGAACAAGTGCTCGTTCATCTGGTGAACGTTGGCTTCTTTTACACAGGGCAATTATTGGGAATAAACGTTTCTACAAACACTCATCCCCAATAATTAGCTTGATTATAATATCTGATAATTATTCGTTCATGTAAGAAGACCATTTGGTTGTCCAAGATGACCTAATAATGCTGAACTAGCTTGTAAAGTACATGTACCAACATATGAGCTTCTGACTGACAAAGAGGAGACTTTGGGAGGTGTGTTCTTTCCATATAGCAGTCTCATTTTTGCGCCTGATGAATACTTTGGGTCTTCATTTTTTAATGGCACTCATTGACGTAGATTTATTAGAGCATGTTACAGATGAGAACAGATTTTCTTCTGTTTATAGTAAATCAGATCATTATACTCACTATATACTGGCGGATGAAAACATCCGGCATAGGGCGGGGGGGTGTGGGGGATCAGCCTATGGCAAGCAGTGACGGGGATAAGCCTCCTTAGCATCACCCGCAAGGCTTGTCCCCATCCCTGGGGCCCCCCCCCCCCCCCACACACACACTTCCCCTGATGCTGGATGTTTTCATCCACACGTCAGGGAGATGCAGAGGCGTCTGTGCTGGCTTCAGAAGCGATGCGGATGCCGGGGAGCCAGGTAAGTGCATTATGTGTGAGGGGACTGGACATATGGTGGGACATTTCAGGGGTCAGATAGCACCTTTAACATCCTACAAGCTTGAAACCTCCAAAGTCCAGTCCCTAATATTCTGTTACCTTGGGAACTTCCTCTAGCTTCAGAAAGCAACAGTTCTTGTCATACCTGAACTACCTCAAAAGTTCTGAGAAGTGGAGTTAACCATTGTCTTATTTACTAAGCCAAGTGTGTGAGCTCCCAGGCTCTCTGCTCTTGAAGTAGTATATGTCCCTTATTCCTCTGCTGTTTGATGGGGTTTTAACTTCAAAAGACTAGAAGCAATGAAAAGGCAACACTATTGACCATTACAAATGCTGTGATGGAAGGGGGGGGGGGACTGATGTTAGTAGTAAATTACTGTCATTTGTGACCCATTGTCAAAGCTTTAAAATAAAATATCAAAATCTGTTTTGGGGTATACTAGCCAGATGTGCCTGTTATATAATAAAAAGGTCGGGGCGTGACAGACTGCTAAGGTTACATTGCTGCTGCCAGTTTATGTCTACCATATGGTCTTCACTATACCAGCTCATCAAACATGTTTTTATTGTTTCACTTGCACCAGATGTATAAAAGTTAACTGTTGTTTCATTAGATCTGCTTAAGGCATCTAGATGCCATGTTAGCAAATTAGCCCCACTGTTCCATTTTATGTGACATAAGAAACAACTGCATTCAATTTATCTTCAGTTGTCAGTGTCATAAAACTGATTCTCTGCTTATATCATATGGATATAATCTGGATGAACATGATAAAACACACTGTTAAACCTCTTTCACACGGGCGTCATGTTTGACGCCTGGATAAGAGGCGGGTGCGTTGCGGGAAAATGCGTGATTTTCCCGTGCGAGTGCAAAGCGGTTTAATGTGTGTTGCATGTGCGTGGTAAAAATCAGCATGTTTGGTACCAAGACCCGAACCCGGACTTCATCACTGAAGTCCGGTTTCGGGTTAAGTATTCTGTAGATTGTATTATTTTCCCTTATAACATGGTTATAAGGGAAAATAATAGCATTTCAATACAGAATGCTTAGTAAAATGTGGATGGAGGGGTTAAAAATAAAAAAATTAACTCACCATATCCACTTGATCGCGTAGTTGCGATCTCTTCTTCATTCATTAGCTGTCGGCTAAAGGACCTGTGATGAGGTCACTGAGCTCATCACATGGTCCAATCACATGGTCCATCACCATGGTGATGGACCATGTGATGTGACGTCATCACAGGTCCTTTAGACGGCAGCTAATGCTTGAAGAAGAGAGAAGAGATCGGCAACTACGCGATCAAGTGGATAAGGCGAGTTAATTTTTTTATTTTTAACCCCTTAATCCACATTTTACAAAGCATTCTGTATTGAGAATGCTATTATTTTCCCTTATAACCATGTCATAAGGGAAAATAATAAAGATCGGGTCCCATCTCTTAGCAACCTTGCGGGAAAATCGCACTGCATCCGCACTTGCTTGCGGATGCTTGCGATTTTCCCTCAGCCCTATTCACTTCTATGGGGCCTGCGTTGCGTGAAAAACGCACAATATAGAGCATGCTGCGATTTTCACGCAACGCAGAAGTGATGCGTGAAAATCACCGCTCATGTGCATAGCCCCATAGAAATGAATGGGTCCGGATTCAGTGCGGGTGCAATGCGTCCACCTCACGCATTGCACCCGCGCTGAAATCACGCCCGTGTGAAAGGGGCCTTACTGTCAATGGAAAAGACTTACATCTCTAGATGGGATAGAGTCCAAAAATGCAAACGTCATTGGACAGTCCACTCATACATGGAAATCACTACAACATGTTATATGGTTTACTAAAAAATTACTATAAGCGCAAGTACTGGTGCGTTAGCATTTTGTCTGCAATAATAGAGATTTGTCGCCATCTAGTGGATAATTTATTATTTACAACATAGCTGCAAGGTGCATTTTTATTTTTATTCTTTTCGCCAGTGCAGTGCAGCTGTGGTGCACTTTTTTCTAGACAAAATAATAGTGGATCTTTGTTGTTGATAGACCCCTGTCATTATACTCACTTAAAAATCCTTGAAGCCTTAAAGAAGCCTTCAAAAGTGCTTCCAGTAAAGCCCCAATTCAGCAGTGTGTGAATAAGGTATCGGCTTCAAGGGAGTAGCTATAGGGGGTGCAGAGGTAGCAGTCGCTATGAGGGGGCCCAAAGAACCTTGGACCACATAAGAAGACACTGGTATTAAAGAAAGTGCATGCTGGTCAACTTACACCTCTGGCTGGAGGGAAGATGTTAGGTCAAGAATTTGGTATGGGGAAGGGGAGGGTTGCTGTTTCAATTTTTGCCTCAGGCAGCAGGAAGGCTATGTGCTTCCCTGCCCCTTGCCACAAAGCACTAAGGGAAGAGGGGCCAAGCTGAACTCTTGCACCAGGGCCCATGAGCCTTTAGCTACGCCCCTGTTCATCCTCTTTGTTGAATTGTGTACATAGGTCTATAAAGGGGTTGTCCGGTTTCTGTAGGAATAGACTCAGTCTATAGAGACAAGTGTAATTCAAATCTATGAGTCTTGGGAAAAAACAACAACATGAAAATGCAGTGTGTGAACTTGTGCTGTTTCATAAAATAGGGTTATAACAGAAGTAACATATGGTAAGAGCAGGGGTCCTTGTCTCCTTGTATAAATGAACAACGGTTAAGCATGTGGACTGCCATACCATTAAACACTGTGGGACTGCCAATGAGAAGCTGAATAAAACAATTGGTAATTTTCAGCACTGCTGTAGAGATCTAATATATAAAGCTGAGTGTATGTGTATGTACTGTATGTATGTATGTCCACTAAAGGAAATCGCACCGTCGGATTTACAATCACAAAATTTGGCACATAGAGACATCAGGTGTCCGGAAAGGTTTTAGATCGGGTCTCAGCTCTCTAGGATGTACCGTTCCTGAGATATTCCTAAAAAAATCATTAGCTAATAGAAGCCTGGTCACATAACCCTTATCAGCCAATAGAAGCTCGCAGGCCCTTAGTCTCCACATACACACAGTTTTACACCAGATTTCCATAGCAACACAGCCATTTTTCTTCACTGCTGTAGGTCACCTTTAAAGAGGCATGGCGCTGTGGATGACATTGTTAAGAGAGCGGAGTGCTGTGTAGGTCACAGTTAAGGGGGCAGATGGGGTGGCCTTTTAGGCCACCCTCAAAAGACGGACTTAAAAACTCCCCCCCCCCCCCCAGGTCCCACCAAGCCACGCCCCTGGCCCGGTTAGACCACACACCCTCCTACTCCGCAGCCAACGGGGATTGAAAAAATGAGGGTAAAAATCTACTTCTGTCAGCGGCAGGTGTGGGAGGGAGGGTGACTTTCTACCTGCAGCTCACACTCAGACAGCACAGTGCTGCTGCCTGAGAGTGAGCTGTTCAAAAGGACATCCCTGTGTCCGTCCAGACCCTGCGCAGAACGGAGGACAGGGAGTCTGAAAGCCGGACTGTCCGGCCTAAAACCGGACCTCTGGCTACCCTAGGGGCAGGCTGCTGTGGAGGTCACAGTTAAGGGGCAGATTGCTGCAGAGGCCACTGTTAAGGGGGCGGAAATCACTGCAATCACTGTGGAAATCACTGTTAGGGAGATCGGGTACTGTGAAGGTCATTAATAAAGGGGCAGCCGCTGTGAAGGTCATTGTTAAAGGGATGGGCTGTGGAGGTCACTGTTAAGAAGGCAGGGAACGGTGGGAATTGAATGAGCATTTATGAGTGGTCAGGAGAGCAGAGATACTACAGGACTACAGGAATACAGACCGTGCAGTCAGATGTGCTGTCTGATGGATTTCACACAGAAGATTCATATTTTTGTTCCAGAATTGCATTAAAAATGGTCTTCTACGGGTATGGTCCTTGGTCCTCATAAAGCAGATGGCCAGTATGCATAGTATATGATAGAAGAGAGGTTTCACTGTGTCACTGCAATTTCCATTTTAAATAGACAGTAACCGTTTTATGTGCAGGATCCAGCCTTTTTTTGTCCAAAAACCTGTTGAAAAGCTTCTACAGTTCATAAGTGTACAGTAGACATATTTCCCAGCATCACATATTCTGCCTCATATGCTGCACAATTGCACCTTTTTCTTTCAAAAACCTGTTGCATCGCTTCACAGTTTAGACATATGCAGTAAGAGTATTTTAGTACTTTAACAGAATCACAATAGCGTATAGTTTTGTCGCACACTCGGGGACGTCCAATTGCTTCTAGTGTTTTTTTGTTTTTACAAAAAAACTGTTGTAATTGTTTTACCATTTAGAAGAACACAAATAAGTGTGCTTTAGTGCATCAATAGCAGTGTATAGCTTGGTTGCAGCCAGGGGACATCCCATTGTGCCTTTTGCTGTTTACAAAAACCTGTTGCAATTTCTCTACTGATCCTTCTTCTCTAATAGTGCGCAAATAAACACATTTTAGTGCATCAATAGCAGTGTATATAATTTGGTAGAACTCATGGGACATCTAATAGTGCTATTTTTTGTTTCTGAAAAATTAGTTGCAGTTTTTCTAGTTTATAAATGCACAATTAAGCATATTTTAGTGGATGAATAGTGTATCTTTTTGTCACACCCTGGGAACATCCATTTCTTAAAATCCTGTTGCAATTTTCTACCATTTATAAATGTGCAATAATTGTGCATGCATATTTTAGTGTGTCAACCCAGCAGTGTAATACAGTAGCATACATTTTTGTCGCACTCAATGGATGTCTAATTGTTCCTGTATTATTTTCCAAAAAAAAGTTTACATTTTTTTTATAGTTTATAAGTGAGCATTGTAATAATCGTATTTTAATGCATCAACAACAGTGTACTATATATTTTGGATGCATCTTTTGTGCACTTGTTTTTTCCAAGTGAGCATTGCAGTAATTGTATTATAGTTCAGAACAAGCCACTGTTTCTTCCTATAGTACTGTGTGTGTGTGTGTGTGTGTGTGTGTATCAACATGTGCAGGCATCTGCTCCAGTTAAAGTATAGTTTTTGGACCACTTTTTGAGAACAAACCATTGTTTTTTATGATGCCACTGTGTGTGTTTAAACACCGGCAGGCATTTGTCCCCAATGTGTCCTACATCTCTGAACGGTTTTTAATTTTAAAAAGCATAAATTAGACTGTAAAATATGTTTTTAAATAGGCTGTTGGTAAACACCATAAAGCATGAGTTTACCCATAGCTGTATATGTTACTGCTAGTATGACATTATTGAAGCCTCATTGACACATCAGTGTTTTAGTCAGTGATTTTTTTCAGTGATTGTGAGCCAAAACCAGGAGTGGAGGCTACACAGACATAAAGTCTAACTGAAAGATCTGCATCTGTTTTGTGTTTAGAGCCGCACCTGGTTTTGGCTCACAATCACTGATGGAAACCACTGACCGAAAGACTGACGAGTGAATGAGGCATTACCATTGCTGTCGTTGTGTTAACCACTTCAGCCCCCCTAGCTTAAACACCCTTAATGACCAGGCCACTTTTTACAATTCCGCACTACACTACTTTACCCGTTTATTGCTCCGTCATGCAACTTACCACCCAAATGAATTTTACCTCCTTTTCTTCTCACTAATAGAGCTTTCATTTGGTGGTATTTCATTGCTGCTGACATTTTTACTTTTTTTGCTATTAATCAAAAATTACCGAAATTTTTGCAAAAAAATGACATTTTTCACTTTCTGTTGTAAAATTTTTCAAAAAACTACATTTCTATATAAATTTTTCTCTAAATTTATTGTTCTACATGTCTTTGATAAAAAAAGTCCAATAAGTGTATATTTATTGGTTTGGGTAAAAGTTATAGCGTTTACAAACTATGGTGCAAAAAGTGAATTTCGGCATTTTGAAGCAGCTCTGACTTTCTGAGCACCTGTCATGTTTCTTCAGGTGCTAGAATGTCAGGAAAGTATAAATACCCCCAAATGACACCATTTTAGAAAGAAGACACCCCAAAGTATTCACGGAGGGGCTTGGTGAGTTCATGTATCATTTCATTTTTTTCACAAGTTAGCGGAAAATGACACTTTCTGAGAAAATAAATAAAAAGTTTCAATTTCTGCTAACTTCTGGCAAAAAAAAAAATCTCAGACAGACTCACTATGCCCCTCAGTGAATACCTTGGGTGTCTACTTTCCGAAATGGGGTCATTTGTGGGGTGTGTTTACTGTTCTGGCATTTTGGGCGGGGCTAAATTGTGAGCCGCCATGTAAAGCTATAGGTACTCGTTGGAATTTGGGCCTTTGCACTCAGGCTGCAAAAAGTGTCACTTATGTGGTATCGCCGTACTCAGAGAAGTAGGCAATGTGTTTTGGGGTGTATTTTTACATATATCCATGTTGCGTGAGAGAAATATCTCTGTAAATTGTCAACTTTGTATAAAATTTTTTAAAAGTTGTCGTTTACAGAGATATTTCTCACACAAAGTATGGGTATATATAGAATTACACCCCAAAACACATTGCCCCACTCTCCTGAGTACGGCGATACCACATGTGTGCCACTTTTTGCAGCCTGGACGCGCAAAGGGCCCTAAAACCAATGAGTACCTTTAGGATTTCACAGGGCATTTTTACACATTTGGATTCCAGACTTCTTCTCACGCTTTAGGGCCCCTAAAATGCCAGGACAGTATAAATACCCCACATGACCCCATTTTGGAAGAAGACACCCCAAGGTATTCCGTGAGGGGTATGGTGAGTTCATGTAAAATTTTATTTTTTGTCACAAGTTAGTGGAATATGAGACTTTGTATAAAACAAAAAAAAATATCACTTTCCGCTAACTTGTGCCAAATTTTTTTTTCTATGAACTCGCCATGCCCTCACAGAATACCTTGGGGTGTCTTCTTTCCAAAATGGGGTCACTTGTGGGGTATTTATACTGCCCTGGCATTTTAGGGCCCCTAAGCGTGAGAATCAAATGCGTAAAATGGCCTGTGAAATCTTAAAGGTACTCATTGGTTTTAGGGTCCCTTTACGCATCTTGGCTGCAAAAAGTGTCACTCATGTGGTATCGCCGTACTCAGGAGAAGTAGGGCATTTTTGATATATACCCATACTGTGTGTGAGAAATATCGCTGTAAATCGACAACTTTTTACATTTTTTATTCAAAGTTGTCAGTTTACAGAGATATTTCTCTCACCCAGCATGGGTATATGTAAAAATACACCCTAAAACACATTGCCCTACTTCTCCTGAGTACGGCGATACCACATATGTGACACTTTTTTGCAGCCAAGATGCGCAAAGGGGCCCAAATTCCAATGAGTACCTTTTAGGAGGGCATTTTTACGCATTTTTCTTCTCACGCTTTAGGGCCCCTAAAATGCCAGGGCAGTATAAATACCCCACATGTGACCCCATTTTGGAAAGAAGACACCCCAAGGTATTCCATGACGGGCATGGCGAGTTCATAGAATATTTTTTTTTTTGGCACAAGTTAGTGGAAATTGATTTGTTATTGTTTTTTCTCACAAAGTCTCCCTTTCCGCTAACTTTTGACAAAAGTTTAATTTTTCATGGACTCACTATGCCCCTCAGCGAATACCTTGAGGTGTCTTCTTTCCAAAATGGGGTCACATGTGGGGTATTTATACTGCCCTGGCATTTTAGGGCCCTAAAGCGTGAGAAGAAAATGCGTAAAATGCCATCCTAAAAGGTACTCATTGAATTTGGGCCTTTGCATCTTGGCTGCAAAGTGTCACTCATGTGGTATCGCCGTACTCAGGAGAAGTAGGGCAATGTGTTTAGGGTGTATTTTTACATATACCCATGCTGGGTGAGAGAAATATCTCTGTATATTGACAACTTTGAATAAAAAAATGTAAAAAGTTGTCGTTTACAGCGATATTTCTCACACACAGTATGGGTATATATAAAATACACCCCAAAACACATTGCCCTACTTCTCCTGAGTACGGCGATACCACATGAGTGACACTTTTTGCAGCCAAGATGCGCAAAGGGGCCCTAAAACCAATGAGTACCTTTAGGATTTCACAGGCCATTTTTACGCATTTGGATTCTCACGCTTTAGCACTCCTAAATGCCAGGGCAGTATAAATACCCCACATGTGACCCCATTGTGGAAAGAAGACACCCCTAGGTATTCCATGAGGGGCATGGCGAGTTCACAGAAAAAAAAATTTGGCACAAGTTAGCGGAAATGTGTTTTTTTTTGTTTTTTTACAGTCTCATATTCCACTAACTTGTGACAAAAATAAAATTTTGCATGAACTCACCATACCCCTCACGGAATACCTTGGGGTGTCTTCTTTCTAAAATGGGGTCACATGTGGGGTTTTTGTACTGCTCTGGCATTTGAGGGTCTCCGCAATCATTACACGTATGGCCAGCATTAGGAGTTTCTGCGATTCTCCGTATATTGAGCATACGGGTAATGAGAATTTTTTCCGTTCAGCCTCTGCGCTGAAAAAATAAAATGAACGGCACAGATTTCTTCATTCACATCGATCAATGTGGATGAATAAATCTCTGCAAAATCAGTGACTGCAGTGCGGTGGGCTGGGAGCTAGCTACCTAACAAGTAGCTAACTAACTGGTGGTGATAGGGGACCCTTATGCCCCATTCACACGTCCGCAATTCTGTTTGCGGAACGGAATTGTGGATCCATTCATTTCTATGGGGACAGACTTTGTCCCGCTCGGATCCGGAATTACGGATCCGCGCTTCGGTCTGCACTTCCGTTCAAAAAATATAGAACATGTCCTATTCTTGTCCGCAATTGCGGACAAGAAAAAGCATTTTCTATATAGTTCTGGCAATGTGCGGATCTGCAAAATGCGGAAAGCACATTGCCGGTGTCCGTGTTTTGAGGATCTGCGGATCGGATCCGCGGATCGGATCCGCGGATCGGATCCGCGGATCCGTGAATCCACGGATCTGTGAATCCACGGATCCGCAAAACACATATGGACGTCTGAATGGAGCCTTACAAGGGGTGTGATCAATGACAGATGGGGTGATCAGGGGGTCTAGATGGGGTGATCAAGGGTTAATAGGTGAGGGGGTGGGGGGTTAGTGTAGTGTTTGGTGCAACTTTACTGTAGTTACCTGGTCCTCTGGTGGTCGATCCCAGAAAATGGGACCACCAGAGGACCAGGTAGCAGCTATATCAGACGCTGTTCATAAAACAGCGTCTGATATAGCTGTTTGATGCGATTTATATCGCATCTACAGCCTGCCAGCGATTGATCATCGCTGGCAGGCTGTAGTACAACTCTTCAGACAGGAAGTCTCGCGTCTCGCGAGATGACGCCCCGGCGCGTCCGATCAGAAGAACAGGACCGCCCACAGGACGCAATCCTGCATACGGCGGTCCTGAAGCGGTTAAACACCGGCAGGCATTTGTCCCCAATGTGTCCTACATCTCTGAACGGTTTTTAATTTTAAAAAGCATAAATTAAACTGTAAAATATGTTTTTAAATAGGCTGTTGGTAAACACCATAAAGCATGAGTTTACCCATAGCTGTATATGTTACTGCTACGATGACATTATTGAAGCCTCAGGCCTCATGCACACGACAGTATTTTTTTGCGGTCTGCAAAACGGGGTTCCGTTTTTCCGTGATCCGTGTCAGCTTTTGCTTCCGTTGTGTTTCCGTGTGTCTTCCGTTTTTTTAGCGGACATGACCCAAAAGATTTTACCAAAAGACAGGCTGACAATTTTTGCCAAGTGCCTGCCAAGGGATCCGCAAAAAAAACGGACGCGGATGACACACGGATGGCCATCCGCATTTTTTCACGGTCCCATTGACTTGAATGGGTCCGTGAACCGTTTTTCACGGACAAGAATAGGACAGGTTATATTTTTTTGACGAACTGGAATCACGGACGCGGAGGACAAACGGTGCATTTGCCGAGTTTTCCACGGACCCATTGAAAACCAATGGGTCCGCAAAAAATCACAAAAAACGGCACAACGGACACGGAATCAAACAACAGTCGTGTGCATAAGGCCTCATTCACACATCAGTGTTTTAGTCAGTGATTTCGATCAGTGATTGTGAGCCAAAACCAGGAGTGGATGCTACACAGACATAAAGTCTAACGGAAAGATCTGCATCTGTTTTGTGTTTAGAGCCGCACCTGGTTTTGGCTCACAATCACTGATGGAAACCACTGACTGAAAGACTGACGAGTGAATGAGGCATTACCATTGCTGTCGTTGTGTTAAAGAACTTTAAAGGAAAAAGACAGAGAAAAATAATGTGCAAAAAAGAGAGAAAGACAAAACAAGAAAATATGAGTCCTAAGAGACCTGTCATACACTAATTTCCAAGCCAATTGGAGCACTTTTGATTTGGGTAGAATCATTTCATGCCTAAATTAAATTTTCTGACCAATTTGTTAAAATCGGACCCAAAATTATTTTAAGAAATACACTCATCTCTAATGTCCCCTAGTAGAACTACAATAAAAAGTAAAACAAGGTTTAAAAATATTTAACATTTAAATAAATAAATAATTTTACCCATTAAAAATGCTCTATTGTGTCCTAACAAAAAAAAAAGTATACATAAAGTATCGCTGTGACTGTAATAACGTGAACTATGAAAACTATATACGGTAAGTAGATAGAAAAACAATTGCAGAACTGCTTTTTTGTTCAGTCTTCTATACATGAAACAGGATAAAAAGCAAATCATAAAGTCTCATGGGCCCCAAAATGGTACCAATGAAAATGGCAACTGATCCCCCTAAAAAAAACAGCCCTTACTCAGCTCTGTAGATGAAAAAATAAAAAGTTATGGCTCTCTGAAAGAGGTAATGCAAAAAAGCAGTTTTTTTTAAGTGTTCTGCAAAAGTAGTAGAAAAAACTCTATATATAATCGTGGAAATCATACTGACCCAAAATATCACAGCAAAAAAAATCTATGATAAAACTTCACTTTTATTTAACCGTCTAAGAAATATAGAAAACAGTCCCCTACTTGATATACATCAGATAGACAGATAGATAAAAAAAAAAAAAAATGCAAAATGAAAACTGATACCTGACATTAGATAGCATACAACAAGGATCAACAAAATCCAGCACTTCAGCTGTTGTGAAACTACAACTCCCAGCATGCTCCATTCACTTCTATGGGAGTTCCAGGTGCAGCTAAGTGTGAATGCTGGGACTTATAGTTTCACAACAGCTGAAGTGTCTGAGCTTGCTGATTCATGGCATAAATCGATCACTTCAGCAGATAAAAAGTGTTAAAGGGTTGTCTCACTTCAGCAAATGGCATTTATCATGTAGAGAAAGTTAATACAAGGCACTTACTAATGTATTGTGATTGTTCATATTTTACATAACATATACACTGTTTGTTTCCATGGTTACGACCACCCTGCAATCCATCAGTGATGGTCATGCTTGCATACGATAGGAAAAAGCTCCCGCCTCTCTGGTGGTCAGGACCGTGGTAGCTCACATAGGCTAGTGCTTTTTTCCTATAGTGTGCAAGCACGACCACCACTGCTAGATTGCAGGGTGGTCATAACCATAAAAACAGTGTAAAATGAGATCGAAAAATGGAAGCAATATGAACAATCACAATACATTAGTAAGCAACTTGTATTAACTTTCTCTACACAATAAATGTCAATTGCTGAAGTGAGACAACCGGGTTAAAAAGCAGGAATGTACTGATGAGGCCAAAGTGTCTTGATGTACACACGGCCCACATTACTTACTGTTTAGTTGAGTGGGGCCATATATCTAATGCTTCTTAGGATCTGGGACCACCGTATCCTTTCCCTGCCATGTCCCTGAACTTAGGAAGCATGAGTTATATGGCCCCTTAGCTTAACTGTATGTAAGATGGGCCGAGTCTACTTCAATAACTTATGCCTCATCAACATATCCCTGCTTGCTGACACATCTGTTGAAGTGATCAATGTTTGCTATCTATCCAGTTATCACTTTCCATTTTGCATGTGTTTTATCTATATGTATATCTGATGTATATCAAGTATCGGCTGTTTTCTATATTTTTTTTAGACAACTCAATAAAAGTGAAGTTTTGTCATAGGGATCTTTTTGCAGTGATATTTTGATTCACATCCTGTGATTGGTGAGATCTGAGAATACAGTGATAGTAATTATACAAACCCACATAGTAAAAATAATGTTATTTAGGCTGCATGAGACAAAATTTATAAAGCAAAAAAAAAAATGGAATTGCTCATTATTTTCTATTTCCCCTAAGGAATTAATAAATATAAAAATAAATAAATAACTTGTATGTACTGAAAAATTGGACCTGTAGAAAATAAGCCCTTGTATGCTGACCAAAAAATGAAGAGTCATGGCTCTTGGGATGCAACAATGGATTAAGGCTTGAAATAGCCTTGTCATTATGGGAATATTAAATACAATTCATACTTACAGTTACACACAGGAATGTATGCAGAACCAGAGTTTTCTTGTCTTTAGAAATGTTTTGTTATGTTGCTGTCTGTGCTAAAATTTTAAAAAAGTGCTAAACTTTTGCCATCATTCTGCACTTCCCATAATGAGAAAGTAAAAACAGAGGAAGTACCTTTGGCAGCTATTACAGCCTCCAGTCTTTTTGGGTATGATACCACAAGGTTTGCACACCTGGATTTGAGAATTTTCTGCCATTCTTCTCTGGAGATCCTCTCAAGCTGTGTCAAGTTGGATGGGGACCGTCAGTGGACAGCCATTTTTAAGTCTCTCCAGAGATTTTTGATTGGTTTCAAGTCAGGGCTGTGGCTGGGCCACTCAAGGACAGACACAGAGTTGTCCCTAAGCCACTCATGTTGTCTTGGATGTGTGTTTAGGGTCACTATCTTCTTGGAAGGTAAAGTGTCTGCCCATTCTGAGGTCCAGAAGACTCTGGATCAGTTTTTTATTAAGAGTATCTCTGTACTTTGATCCATTAGGCTTTCCCTCAAATCTGAGCAGTCTCCCTGTCCCATCTGCTGAAAAACACCCCACAACATGATGCTGTCACCACCATGCTTCACTGTAGGCATGGTATTGGGCAGTGCCTGGTTTCTTCTAAACATGAGGCTTAGAATTGAGGTGAAAAAGTTGGTTTCATGAGACCAGAGAATCTTGTTTCTCACAGTCTGCGAGTCCTTTAGATGCTTTTTTGGCAAATTTTCATGTGTCATTTACTGAGAATAGGCTTCCTTCTGGACATTCTGCCATAAAGCACAGATTGGAAGAATACTGAAGGGATGGTTGACCTTCTGGAACTTTCTTCCATCTGCACATGGCATATTTGGAGTCCAGTCACAGTAACCATTGGGTTCTTCATCGTCTTTCCTAACATGGGCTCTTTCTCCTCCTTGGTGGTGAGGCCAGCTCCTGGCTATTCCAAACTTCTTCCATTCAAGAATTATGGAGGCCACTATGCTCTTGGAAGCTTTCAGTAGAGCAGAATTTTTTTGTTCTATTATTATTGTTATAGAGTTTTTTAGTACCCTTCTCCAGATCTGTGCCTCCACAAGATCATGTCTGGACTTTACATGAAGTTCTTTCCTCCTTATAGTTTGGTTTTTGATGCATTGTCAGTTGTGAGACCTTATATAGACAGGGGTGTATCTTCCCAAACATGGTTAATCAACTGAAGTTACCCTAGGGGGACTCCAGTCAAGGTGTAAAAACATCTCAAAGATGGGAGAGAAATTGGAGGCCTCCAGAGCTAAAGTGTCATAGCAAAGGGTCTGAAAACGTACTTATGTCCATGCGAAATTTTAGTTTTTCCTTTATAAAAGTGCAGATTGTTGACAGAAAACATGATTTTTTATATTAGCACAAAGCTACAACTTAACAAAATATGAAAAAAGTGTAAGGGTCTGAAGACTTTCAAAAAGCACTATCCCTTTACTTTTCACCTTCTTGTATATATAACATTGCTATTTACACATTTTACAATTATTTTTACTAGGTGGACAAATTTGAAAAAGTGCTGAACTATACAGAAGCAGCCCTGGCATTTATTGAATGTGGAAATGCTATGGAACATGGACCAGTGGAATCTAAGTCTCCCTATACAATGTACTCAGAGACAGTAGAACTTATAAGGTAATGTCTAGTGATTTGGGGAAATATTTCAGGTTAAAATCATCATAAACATGGATGTACTAATAGTGTTCATTGGCAGCCAGCTGTTCAACTGGAATGCAAGTAATATAATCTCCTATTAAAAAAATATGCTAGAACAAAAATATACAGCATTACACTGCCAACACTACTTGTTATCCAGCCAGTTGTTGGTTGATGCATAATTCCAAAACCATGAGTGGTTTGTGCCAATACCCTTTATTTAATATTACATTTTCTTTAATGATCAGGACATTCATTGTGACAAACATGCAATACTGTTGGCATTCCAGAAGCGAGCAGGCTTTTTTTGACAAACATATTGTACATGGATGTTGATCAGTCCGAATGGTTGGCCTCCACAGATCACAAATAAAAAGAGACTGCAGCAGTGCATATGCTGTATATGGCATTGCAGCTCAAACCCTCTCCTCTGTGCCCTATCCACAGAAAACCGCTGGGTTCTGATCACTAGAAGAGGGGGCTTGCGTTGCCCAGTTTAAATGGAGTGGCAGGCATGCATGTGTGCTGCTGCTCCATTCAGTTGGAGGAAAAGGTGCGCCTCTTCGGACACACATGCACACTGCTGCTCCATTCAAAAAAGATAACACAACGGCCCCAGCAGTAAGACCACAGTCGATCGAGATAACGAGATAAGTTGTAATAAGACAACTCCTTTAACCTCCTCAAGGAGGCGTGAGCTTTTCTGCAAGAAGAGTCACAGATTAGTGTCAGTAGCCCTGATACAGCAAAAACCAGTCGGCAATGCAGTGTAAATCCCGACTCATACTATCCGCAAAATAAAGCAAAAAATAGGACATGTCCCATCTTTTGCGGTGCAGAAGCATGGACCCGAAAGCTCACAAAAGCCCACGGCCCTACGGTATTGTGAATGAGCCCTAAGGCTGAGATCAAGATTATAATTAATTTTACTAGTCAACTGTAATTGCATAAACATACAAATAAGGCCTCTTTCACACGGCCGTTGTGCCGCCATGCCCGTGCTGCGGACTGCAATATGCACATGCACCGACCGTGGGCCAGCCGCATGCGGATCGCGGACCCATTCACTTGAATGGGGTCCGCGAACCGTCCGTTCCACAAAAAGATAGGACAAGGTCTATTTTTTGCGGAACGGAAGCACTCCGGACTCCTTCCGTTCCATTGTTCCGTTCGGCACCGCATCTCCGGATTTGCGGACCCATTCTCTTGAATGCACACAGCGAAATGCACACAGCCGGTGCTCTGTGTATTGTGGACCCGCCGTATGCGGGCCGCAATACGGCCACGGTGGGACAACGGCCGTGTGAAAGAGGCCTAAGAGCGATAAAGAATAATCCTTAATCGGCAGGCAATACAATCAAGGCTGGGGCTCTTTGTCCTTTAAATTGGATGCCAGGCCTGATGCCATCAGCAGGCAATATTTGACTGGCAATGCAGTGCAGCCAGCCAGGGAGAGAAGAAGAATCATGACTGGATCTGGGCAGACCACATCCAATATTTGGACTGATGAAGGAAGCGTCCGATTGCCTCACAACTGGACAGAGACATCATCAGGAGCCACAGCCTCTCTCTAAGATGTGGCATTGGAATCAGACAAGCTTACTAACAGATGTGAAATGTACAGAACCCAGATTACATCTTCGGCCCGTGTCTGTATCTGCCCTACTACCACTATTAGGGACATTATTTATTGAATTACTGGTGGGTCACCTGCACCAAAGGCCAAATCCCTGTATAGGGGTTATAGGGTGGAAACCAGGGGATCATCAGGATAATGCCCTTAGGACTAGACCAAAGTCAAATCGGTTAGTTGGTACAGTGGGTTACAAGCCCCCTTTACCTATGATTCTTTTTCATTTGTTTGACTTTTGTGGGCATTTTCACCCATAAGAACTATTGTTGTAACTGATGATAAGGTTTTTTATACATATTTTATTATCAATAAACAGTACTGCTTGTTTTACTGGAAAAGCTATTCCTTTTTTATATATTTTGTCTGTGCATATTTTATGTATATATTGTTTTTTTAAAGGTATGCCTTGAGGCTAAACTCACATTTGAGTCACCGTACGACTTCTCAGGACAAGAAAATTACAGCTTTATGGTTTGTAGCTTAACAATAACCTTCATTTATTTTTCCCATTACTTCTGTTTTACTTATGAATTGCAATACATAATATTGCATTGTAGTCCTTTATTTTATCTAATTCAGAGTAAATAACAGTCTATACTAACAAACTCTATCCAGTCCAACATTAGATTAAGGAACAGATTTCTAGGTCTAATGAATAGAATATGATCTTAAATGGTCACTAACTTTGCATAAATCAATAGTACAAGCAACCACAAAGAACTTTTTAATATCGGTGACAAATGTCTAGTTCTCATGTTATCAACTGTTTACCTCACCCCTTTTGCTATTTGCCTTTTACTTTGAAAAATGCCTTAACCCTGTCCTAGATGGGAGCAGCTCCACAAGAGGATATTACAAGCAAGCCTATGGAGAGGGGGATAGGGAGGAGTGAGCAGGAGCACAGTGAAACACACACACAGACAAGCAGACTGCTTAAGCAACAGGGGCTAGGATATAAACTTCCTAAGAGCTTTATTCACAACCATCCAGGTCAGCTCTGCTCTGTAATGTCCTTCATGATCTTGGGTCTGCTTCTGAGTGAGTGTGAGACTGTTGGGAAGCAGATTCTCCTCTACTTTCTGAGTGCAATGGATGGCAGCTAGTCAACACCCACCATCTCTGGGAGAAGTGCAATCTACACGTTCACCCTGCACAGAGGAAAACTGCTAAAAATGACAGATACAGGTCATATAGTGACCAGAAATAGTATTATTCCTCTTGTACACACGTGGTACTATTGATTAGTGCAAAGTTTGTTGAAAACTCAGTGGCCCTTTAATATATCAATACACATTGGGTACACACTGGATAGCTGATGGCAGAATGCTTGTTCCACTGACAGCTAAGGCTCTTAATCCCCTCCCCATAAACCTGTATGCCTAGCTATTTATATCAGTGGGAAAAGGGGAGTAAGCTGCTGCCAGACCCCTGTAGTCATGCTATCCTCTGAATAGTACAAAGCATCCAATGAACCCCGTCCTTGTTTCTCTAAACAGCATACATTTAGGGATAATAAAGATGCCCCAACTTAGGCACCATATATTATGGCAAATGCCATTTTGAGACCCCCCAACTGGCACAGATATGCCATAAATGTCATTCTGAATGGGGCTTTAGGCTGTATATTCTTGTTGAGCAAACATGTTTAAGCTGGCCATACACATGAAATAACTATTGCCCGAATGCTTGGCCGAGCATATATATGTAGTGACTGGGGAGAGGGAAGACAGCTGGGAGTTGGACTCCCCTCCCGATCTGATATCGATATCCTAACCTGAGGTTCGGTCATCAGTATTTACCCACTGCACAACCCCTATAAGTGCTGCTAATACAAACTATTTCAATTGTTCATTCAGGACATCTTCTGTCCTTGATGTGAAAAGGAGAGGAACATAAAACTAAATTATATTTTAATGTCTGCCTTCCTAGTCTATAAACATTCTACAGACGTAGAAGTTCTAAATCATTTTACTGCTGGTATACCCTCATCCATCACATTTATATTATAAACAGAATGGTTGTATGTGCAGTGCGATATCATTTATGGATTTTACTGGCATATTTATGTACCTTCTCTGCTTATAGCTATCGTTGTCTGGCTCTTCTGTACTGGAGAATGTTTCGCCTCAAAAGGGATCATGCAGTGAAGTATTCTAAAGCTCTCATTGATTATTTTAAGGTAAGAAGTTGACTAATATTCTAAATACAGAGTAGAAAAGCCAATGTTATCATGCTGATATTTTGCTGTATTTGTGGCATAAAACATCAGCAGTTTTGCAAAACAAGTGCAAAAATGAAACCACAGCACCAGCATGTGTGAACGCATCCTTAATAAGTTTTCACCAAGGGCAGTCGTATCAGGCAATTAAATCAAGAAACATTCTTATTGTTGGGACTCTCATGGTACCTCCCATAGATAATATAATGTGTATGGAACAGGTCTTCTCAATCATCTGCTCTTTGGGGTCAATAAGATTGGCCATGTTTGATTTTATGTGTTCCTGAGATAAGCAGAGCCCTTTCAATAGAATTTGACATACATGTCTGGCTGAACCAAACATACATATTAGGCTACATGTACACGACAGTTGTTTTTCTCGGCTTCCGTTTCAGTTTTTTTTGCGGATACGATAGGAACCCATTCATTTCAATGGGTCAGCAAAAAAATGCTTACAGTTCATCCGTTCGTGTTCCGTGTCCGTTGTCCCGTGTTTCCCTTTAGCAAAAAAAGTAGTGCATGTCCTACTTTTTTCTCATATGCGGACAAGGATAGGCTTTTATTACAAGGGATCTGTAAAAACAAAGGTATCCTCCAAAAAACACTGATGGACCATCAGTTTTTTTGTGGATCCCGATTTGCGGACAGCAAAAAACAACTGTTGTGTGCATGCAGCCTTAGGCTACATTCACACGACCGTGAATGTGTCCGCATCCGTTCCGCAATTCTGCGGAACGGGTGCGGACCCATTCACTGTCTATGGGGCCAGACGAGGTGCCAGCCGGTCCGCGGCTCCGCAAAAGTTAGAATATGTCCTATTCTTGTCCGCAGCTTGCGAACAAGAATAGGCATTTCTATGGAGGGTGCGGCTGGGTGTATTGCAGATCCGCAATTTGCGGATCCAAAATACACTACGGTTTTGTGAATGTAGCCTTAGTGGGAGAAGCAGAAATGTTATACGATAAATGATTAATTACCAAAGAGAGTTATGTCTGAAGAGGAGAAATAAGGTGTTGGATCTTAATAAATACATTTAAGCTATTTTTGGGTGGAGATTTACGTGATCACTGTATCAACAATGACATTTTCTCACACTTCAAACAAAGCTGGAGCTTGCAATGCATCATGCCACTGCCACTAATGCCTGAGGGTCAGTTCCGTGTACTCACTTTCCACATGGTAGAAATTTTTACATTTTTTTTCCTCCTCTCCGTTAAACTTTTTTGAAGGCGTACTGGCACCACATAATTTTGGTGGATTACTGCATCAATACCGCTGTTTTCTCACAGTCCAGGCAAAGCTGAAGCCTTGAATGCATCATGCCACTGCCAATAATGCTGAGGGTTAGTTTCCGTGTACTCACTTTCCACACAGTTGAAATTACAGACAGACATTTCGTCAATGTCTAGGCAGGTCAATAGACCTCTTCTTGCTACCAGTGCCCCATATTGCCACTTATTGTCTGTCTCTCTGCCTCCCTACCATCACGTTGTGTACAGCTGCTGCTGCGGTCTGCATTATGCCACAAATGCCACTTGCCATCCATCACGTTGTGTACGGCTGCTGCTGCGGCCTGCATCATGCCACTTGCCATCCATCACATTGTGTACGGCTGCTGCTGCGGCCTGCATCATGCCACTAATGCCACTTGCCATCCATCATGTTGTGTACGGCTGCTGCTGCGGCCTGCATCATGCCACTTGCCATCGATCACGTTGTGTACGGCTGTGGCTGCAGCCCACATCATGCCGCTAATGCCACTTGCCATCACATTGTGTACGGCTGCTGCTGCAGCCTGCATCATGCCAATAATGCCACTTTCTATCCATCACGTTGTTTACAGCTGCTGCTGCGGCCTGCATCATGCCACTAATGCCACTTTCTATCCATCACGTTGTTTACGGCTGCTGCTGCGGCCTGCATCATACCACAAATGCCACTTGTCATCCATCACGTTGTGTACAGCTGCTGCTGCAGCCTGCATCATGCCACTTGCCATCCATCACGTTGTGTACGGCTGCGGCTGCAGCCTGCATCATGCCACTTGCCATCCATCACGTTGTGTACGGCTGCTGCTGCGGCCTGCATCATGCCACAAATGCCTCTTGCCATCCATCACGTTGTGTACAGCTGCTGCTGCAGCCTGCATCATGCCACTTGCCATCCATCACGTTGTGTACGGCTGCAGCCTACATCATGCCACTAATGCCACTTGCCATCCATCATGTTGTGTACGGCTGCTGCTGCGGCCTGCATCATGCAACTAATGCCACTTGCCATCCATCATGCTGTGTACGGCTGCTGCTGCGGCCTGCATCATGCCACTAATGCCACTTGCCATCCATCACATTGTGTACGGCTGCTGCTGCGGCCTGCATCATGCCGCTAATGCCACTTTCTATCCTCCACGTTGTGTACGGCTGCTGCTGCGGCCTGCATTATGCCACTAATGCCTTTTGCTAACCATCACGTTGCCTCAAGTCACTTTTTTTTTATCTCATAACACCGTGTGCCTACGAGCAGGGACAATTTTTGGAAGCTTTGGAATATGAAAAACCATGAGACATGTGTCAGCGCAGTGCCTTTTAAAACAGATTGTATGTAAACGCCCTTAAACGTGCATTTACCCAAGTCTACGTATGTCAGTGTCACTCAGACATCATTTGCTATTGCTGTCATTGCATGCCAGAGCTTGAGGAGGGGGGAGGGGAAAACAATTATAAAAAAAAAAACGAAAAGAGATAACCCGTTTTCCTAAAAAGTCCTAGGAGGCTAGAGGGGCTGATATACCGATGTTCAAGGCAATTGGAGCAACTTTAGTTTGGCCCGACTGGTTTGCTCATCTCTAATCAGTACTGTATGTTACTGAACAATGTGCTGCCAAAAACTGATGTTTTGATGCCTGCATAACAGATGCAACATGTGTGTATAGGGCAGTAATCTGCAATGAGCGTTCCAAAGTGCAATTGTTCATTGCTCTTTCTAAATGGTCCTTTATATAGATCTTCAGAATTATAATAGAGCTGTTATTAAAGGGGTTGTCCAACCTATTTCAAAAATCCCCTAAATCCCCTAAATGTGTAAAAATAAATCCTGCCGTTTATACATTTGTGGTTTCAGTTGCTAATTGCTGTGTCAGTTGAGGTTCCTGGTGTGATTATATCATCAACTCTGCTGCCCTGTTAACCCCCTAGATGCTGTGGTGCCTAATCACCCGCAGCATCTATGGGGTTAATCCGCTCTGCCATACTTGAGTGAGGACGTGGTGGACGTTGCTCCAGAAAAGTGCCAAGAAGTTTAAAAAGTCGCAAATTATGGTACACAAATGTCATGCACCATAATCTGTGACTTTTTTACATCAGTATAGTGGCATAAAATGATTAGTAAATGTCCTCCATTGTGTCTGTGTGACCAAATATCAGGGGGTGTTACTTGCAGAAACACAGAGCATCCTTGGCATCACTGTGCTGATTAGTGGGAGAGTTCTAACCCCCATGATCAGTATTGATGGCCTACAATAGCACTCAGAAACCTTTGGCCAGGGGAGTAGCTATAGGGGGTGCAGAGGTAGAAGTGGCTACTTGGCCTAGGAATCTTGAGGGGGCCCAAAGACCCTTGTTCTGCTTAAGAACACACTGGTAATATACAAACTACATGCTGGTCAAATCTCTCCTCCGTCTGAAGAGAAGGGGTTAGGTCAAAAATTTGGCATGGGGAGTAGGTGTTGCCATTTCAATTTTTGCCTTAGACACTGCAAAGGCTATATGCTCCCTGCGCCTGACCATAAAGCACTGAGGGAAGGGGGGACCAAGCTGAACTCTTGCACCGGGGCCCATGAACCTTTAGCTACGTAATCCTCATATAATTCACTCCTCAAAAAGAGGGCGCCATCTATTAGACTCATAGGGCCAGATTTATCATTAGCCTAAGTCACTTTTCTGGAGTTGAAAAGTCGCAAAAAATTGCGCAAAAAGCCAAATTGCGCAATTTTTTGCGACTTTTTGGAGACTTACGCCACTCACTCCAAAACCAAGTTTATGGGCGTTTTGTCGTATGTAAATCACTTGCAAGACAGATTTATTATTGCGACTTTTTAAATAGTCGCAAAAAAGTCGCAAAAAATTGCGCAAACTCACTCCACTCATGACCATGCTTATGTTTGACAAAATCACTTTTTTAAAATTGCGACTTTTCCAAAGACAAAGCCAAAATACAACTAGGAACCAGAAATACACCAGATTTATCAACCTCTGAAAGAGCCCATGATAAATTTGACTTGACTCAAATACACATACGCCTTCTTTGAAAGTGGAGTGAACTGCAAGAGTAATGATAAATCTGGCCCATAATCTTATCCTATGCATTCACCACAGTACTAAGATTTCACTGTCACAGCGCCATCTATTGGAATGATAACCTTGATCCTGTGTTAGCTGTTGGAAATGTGGAGAAGCACAGCGCCCTCTAGTGGACATACACTGTCTGTTCAGTCAGGAATTAAATAACATTTTGCATGCTGCACCACGCCCACTGCTGCTCATTTACATGAATCTGAATGTTAGTACAAGGTTAAAATGAAAATTCAAATGGGCTTTTTTTTTTTCTTTTGAATTTTAGCAGGGAAAATGCCTGCAGGAGATGAAATCGAAATCTCAATCTACCATTTTCAGCTTCTACTTGTTTTCATTTGATTTATGATTTTGACATAAAAAACCCACTATAGTAAGAGAAGAATTAATTGACAAAGTACAAATTTAAAATGAAATAGGCTATTTATTTTTACATTTATTTTTGACACTTATGACCCACACTGGAGTTGGAAAAGAAAATTTAAATAGAGAAATTGAATTTTCTTTTTAATTTTGGCATGTATTGTGCAGAAAGTTGATTAAATTAAAATGTTAAAATGTTATTTCAATTAAAATTTTAGGTTTTTCAATTTCATTTTAATTTTGGCAGGTTTTACCTGGCAGGTTTTTAAAAGATCATATACTTACCACTTAATCTTCTTCTGTTAGCACTGTTGCCGCTTGGTCATCACCTCCAGTCCATGTTTACAGACTGCATCGGTCAAATGCGATATACAGCTACGTAACCATTGCAGCCTGGAAACACAAACAGGAGGTGAGGACCAGGGTAGTAGTGCTGCAAATGGTGTGGGATTATAGGGTAAGCATATAGTCTTTTAGTATTTTAACCCAGGGGCTTTGGGGAATTTGTGAAATAAGTCTAACATCCCTTTAAATCCCACGCTTACTAATGATATTAAGACAGCCCAGTCATACAGCAAACGTGACACGTGAGCCTATTTGTCTTTCTTAGTGATCGCTGTAAAAACTCCAATATTTTGAAAGTTGTCTATGTGGATAGCTACATTTTTGAATAATAATGCTAATAAAAAAATATATAGAAGAATTTCATCCCATTGTTTCACTTCGCCAGCTAAATCAGAAGCTTATCAATGGCACCGTAACCTTTATTTTAAATATATTTGTTGGTGAAGTATGTGATATGCTAATAGTATAACTCCGCTTTTCAGAATTCATCTAAAGGACCACGAGTACCATCACCATGGAGTGCCAATGGAAAGTAAGTGTTAATAGAAATGGTGTATTAAAGTATCCCTCGCCTTACTAAAGTCATTACTGGGGTATTTCTCGCATTGTTCCCATGCAAATTTACAAGCAAGCAAGCAAGAGAACTGGACAGAAAGGAGGAAAATGATACTTCCCTGGTGAAATCTCTGACATGATTATTTCATCTTAGGCTAGCCACAGAAAATAAAGAACTATAATGTATTTTTGCCAACATCATTTGCTACTACAATATTAATTACCAATAACAACAAAAATATTCTATAACTGAACCAATACTTGATCCAGTATCAATGCAAAGTGTCCGAGACTTATCAATATGGGACACCCAAAATAGCATATGACGGATACATCAACAAAGCGCACACTTTATGACTCATTAGTGCCACGTCTTCTTTTAACATCATGTCTTTACGTGTTTTCAGAATCTCACAGTCCCTCTCTGCAATTGCCAGCTTTTGAGGGGATATTGTATGGGGCAAGGAGTTGGACTTTTGACAAGGCTTGATTTGTGACATTTCTTAATAACGATCACACAAGGACTCAATTAGTATGTGAAATAGTTATTTCAATGGAAGCATGATGAACACCTGAACCAACACCTAAACAGCAATGAGAGTAAAAGTTACTAGAAGATTTAAATATATTTTAACAGTTTACCTCAACTCTTCATGATAATGATAGAATTATTTGTGAACTAAGCCTGGTAATGCTAGACTTTTGCTTCCTATACCATTCTGTGATAGATTACAGTGTTTATTTTAGCATGATAAAATCACACTTTTCACAAAATGGAGACACAATACAATCTATCATCATAATTTAGAATGAGTTCCAAGCATTGTTATATTTAATGCTGTCCTGTATAAATGTTTTATTTGTGCACAGCAGATTTTTCGCTTCTGTCTGGAATAGACAGGCTCTGCTTAGCTATCCCTGTCACTGGATCTCTACCCAACTATCCCTGTCACTGATCTCTAACCAACTATCCCTGTCACTGGATCTCTACCCAACTATCCCTGTCACTGATCTCTAACCAACTATCCCTGTCACTGGATCTCTACCCAACTATCCCTGTCACTGATCTCTACCCAACTATCCCTGTCACTGATCTCTACCCAAGTATCCCTGTCACTGATCTCTACCCAAGTATCCCTGTCACTGGATCTCTACCCAACTATCCCTGTCACTGGATCTCTACCCAACTATCCCTGTCACTGATCTCTACCCAACTATCCCTGTCACTGGATCTCTACCCAACTATCCCTGTCACTGGATCTCTACCCAACTATCTCTGTCACTGGATCTCTACCCAACTATCCCTGTCACTGGATCTCTACCCAACTATCCCTGTCACTGGATCTCTACCCAACTATCCCTGTCACTGATCTCTAACCAACTATCCCTGTCACTGGATCTCTACCCAACTATCCCTGTCACTGATCTCTACCCAACTATCCCTGTCACTGGATCTCTACCCAACTATCCCTGTCACTGATCTCTACCCAACTATCCCTGTCACTGATCTCTACCCAACTATCCCTGTCACTGGATCTCTACCCAACTATCCCTGTCACTGGATCTCTACCCAACTATCTCTGTCACTGATCTCTACCCAACTATCCCTGTCATTGGATCTCTACCCAACTATCCCTGTCACTGATCTCTACCCAACTATCCCTGTCACTGATCTCTACCCAACTATCCCTGTCACTGGCTCTCTACCCAACTATCCCTGTCACTGGCTCTCTACCCAACTATCCCTGTCACTGGCTCTCTACCCAACTATCCCTGTCACTGGATCTCTACCCAACTATCCCTGTCACTGGATCTCTACCCAACTATCCCTGTCACTGATCTCTACCCAACTATCCCTGTCACGGGCTCTCTACCCAACTATCCCTGTCACTGGATCTCTACCCAACTATCCCTGTCACTGGATCTCTACCCAACTATCCCTGTCACTGATCTCTACCCAACTATCCCTGTCACTGGATCTCTACCCAACTATCCCTGTCACTGGATCTCTACCCAACTATCCCTGTCACTGGATCTCTACCCAACTATCCCTGTCACTGGATCTCTACCCAACTATCCCTGTCACTGATCTCTACCCAACTATCCCTGTCATTGGCTCTCTACCCAACTGTCCCTGTCACTGGCTCTCTACCCAACTATCCCTGTCACTGGCTTTCTACCCAACTATCCCTGTCACTGGATCTCTACCCAACTATTCCTGTCACTGGTTCTCTACCAACTATCCCTGTCAGTGGTTCTCTACCCAACCATCCCCTTCACTGGTTCTCTTTCCAATCGTCCCTGTTTTTGGTTCTCTTCCCAAGTATGCCTTCATTGGTTCTTTACACAACTATTCCTGACACTGGTTCTCTACTCATTATAAGGGATCATGTACTTGTGGTGGGGTCAGCAATGACAGATTCTGTGCTCTCCTTAGCACAGCACAATTCATGGCATCCAAGTTAACAGTCACTTGGGTGAATCCAGTACACATAAAGCATAACATTATACAAGGAAAAACACCTTCTCGTCTGGCATCTAACTAATACAGAGTAACGTCTCTCTCACCTAAGCTTTCAGCTTGTCAGGAGGATTCGGCTTTGCACAGCCTCCCAGTCAGATAGCCGGAAGACTCTGACCCTGACTGATGCTCTAAGGCTTGTATTTATTCCCCAGTAATGATCCCAGTAGCTACAACTGGGATCTCTTCAGGCTAGAGGGAATAGCCATACTGGAGCAAGGGTGTGCTGGTAAGTCCCACTAAGAAACCTTTCTACCAGTCCAAAAATACCCAGCCTAGAACAAAGGCTTAAATAACCTGTCTCAGCAAACTATGCTTTACTGAGACAACATAGCTTTCTGGATTCTCTTATTTCACCAAGCTGAGGACTCTGGGTAAAATATACACTTTGTTACATTATATACTTATTTGCTAAACTATACTTGTTACTAGATTTTTACTCAGCTACCACTGTCAATGGTTTTCTACTCAACTATTCCATCACTGTTTCTATACCAAACAACAGTGTCTTGAAAAAGTATTCATGCCCCTTGAACTTTTCCACATTATTTAACGTTACACCCACAAACTTAAATGTATTTCATTGGGATTTTGTGTGATACACAAACACAAAGTAGCAAGTGTGTGTAAAGTGAAAATAAAATGATACATGGTTTTTAAAAATTTTAATAAATAAAAATATGAAAAGTGCGGTGTGCACAAGGAACACACCAGACAGGTCAGGGATAAAGTTGCGGAAAAGTTTAAAGCAGGATTAGGTTATAAAAAAATATCCCGAGCTCTGAACATCTCTCAGAGCACTGTTCTATCCATCACCCTAGAATGGAAGGAGTATGGCACAACTACAAACCTACCAAGACATGGCTGTCTGCCTAAACTGACAGCCCAGGCAAGAAGAGCACCAATAAGAGAAGCAGTCAAGAGGCCCCTGGTCACACTGGAGGAGCTGCAGAGATCCACAGCTCAGGTGGGAGAATCTGTTCACAGGATAACTATTAGTCATGTACTCTACAAATCTGGCCTTTATGGAAGAGTGGCAAGAAAAAAAAAACATTTTTGACAGCAAGCCATAAGAAGTCCCTTTTGCAGTTTGCCACAAGCCATGTAGGGGACACAGATTACATTAGGAAGAAGGTGCTCTGTCAGATGAGACCAAAGTTGAACTTTTTGGCATAAATGCAAAATGCTATGTTTGACAGAAAACGCAGCACATCACCCAGTGAAACATGGTGGTGGCAGCATCATGTTGTGGGGATGGTTTTCTTCAGGAGGGACAAGGAAGCTGGTCAGAGTTGATGACAAGATGGATGGAGCTAAATACAGGACAGTATTGGAGGAAAACCTGGTAAAGGCTGAAAAAACAGAGGTTCACAGAGCCGTCCCATTGAAATGAATGGAGCGGCTTGGGTGTAATTACACATGCTCACCGCTGCAGATGCAACGGCCAGCATGTAAACAATGACGAGGAGGCAGCGCTGGCACGGCGCTCGCCTTCTCTTCAAACAGCTGATCGGCGGGGGTGCCGGGTGTCGGACCCCCGCCGATCTGATATTGATGACCTATCCTGAGGATAGGTCATCAATAAATATAACTTGGATAACCCCTTTAAATGTTAGGTGAAATGCAGATTGACATAGTAAACTTAAACGAAGTGCAGCACTACCTTAAAAAAAGGTTAAAATAGATCACTTGGTCCAGAAGACACTCTTGCATTCTAATGGAATTAAGAGATTTACAGACTCTTTTGTCTAAAATGTATGGACTCTATAATGATAGAGTCTTTTCCACAGGACTGATATATAGCAAATGTGGTGCCAGTTTTCACAAAGGGGTCAAAAAGTGAGCCTGGAACTATAGGTCTGTAAGTTTAACCTCTATTGAGGGTAAATATCCTGGAGTATTTCAGTGAAAATAAATGTATAAGTCAGTATCACCATGAGTTTATGAGGTCTTATCAAACTAATTTGATCGGTATCTATAAAAAGTTCTAGATAGGCTGAGTGAGTAGTTGGATGTTGTATATCTCGCTTTTTGCAAAGCATTTGATGCTATGCCACATAAAAGGTTAGTACATAAAATGAGAATGCATGGACTGGGAGAAAATGTCTGTATGTGGGTAACTAACTGGCTCAATGATAGAAAACAGGGTGGGTATTAATGGTACACACTCAGATTGGGTCACTGTCACTATTGGGGTACCACAGGAGTCAGTATTGGGCCCTGTACTGTTTAATATATTTAGAAATTTTCTTGTAGAGAGATTGCACAGTAAAATCTCAATTTTTGCTGATGATATTAAGCTATGTAAGGTAATTAACAGAACAAGACAAATTATAATGCATTATAATTTTATGTATTATGTAGGACCACAGGAACTTCCTCACCAATGTCCCCCACTCCATCTCCAGTGAGCTCTCAAGGAAGTATCTCCAGTTCTGGTGCCACCAGCTCTAGTTCTTCTATTATAAGCATTCCCCAGCGAATTCACCAGATGGCAGCAAACCATGTCAGTATTACAAACAGTATCCTGCACAGCTATGACTACTGGGAAATTGCTGATAATCTTGCCAAAGAAAACACAGGTACATATTCACAACTCACATGTCTTTTATCCGTTTCAATAAAATAATTACAGTCTGCATGTTGAATATGTTTAAGACACTCATGAACAACTTATGGCCTTAAGTCGTCAAGCAACCTGGAAGAACTTTCTGTGCAACCCCTAATAGTTGCATAGTTAGTATGGTTGAAAAAAAACTTAAGTCCATCAAGTTCAGCCAAGGGATGGGTGGGGATGGAGAGTGAGGCTTAATGAGGTTCTTTCAGTGAATCATGTTTTTTTCCCTAAAATAAAAAACTCTGGTGTCAGGGAACTTTTCCAGTACTAAGGTTGTCTTCACACATGGAAGACTTTGTTGCAGAAATTTCTGTGATCGAAAATCAGTGACATTCATCTTAATGGGGTTGCATTTGGGAAGCACAATGATTTCTGCAAATTCTATTCAAGTGAATAAGGCATGCAGATGAGCACTTAGCAAGCTCTGCCTCTGATGCCACCAGATGTAGGGCAGCTATCCTATGTCAATGTTTGACCATTTAAATAGGCCTTGAGACATCACTTGGGTAATAATTAAAGGGGTTGTCCAAGTTATTTTTATTGATGAGTGTATAGTTGCATATATAGTTGTGCAAATATATATATATATATATATATATATATATATTAGCTGAAGGACCCGGCTTTGCACGGGTATATTTCATCTATTTAATTTAATGTTTGTGTGTGTTGTTAAAGTACCCTGCCCCTTTAACAGTGACCTCCACAGCATCCTGTCCCCTTAACAGTCACCTACACAGCGACCCCCCCCCCCCTCTTAACAGCTTAGATGTTTTCTATCTTCTGAAAATCCAGTTTATTTGGTATGCAAATGAGCCAGGAGGTGCCCAGAGGGGCGTCACTCTTGCAGGAAGGAGCCCAGGAACGCCTCCTGCTAGTGCCCAAGCCCGCCCTCATGCTGGTAGCAGGGAAAAGGGGGGCAGAGTTATAGCTTGAATGTCATGAGAGAGGGGTGGGTGGACACATTGTGGCAGGAGGCTTGCTTTGTCTCCTTCCTGCAAGAATGACGCCCCTCTGGGCACCATACTGGCTCATTTGCCAAATAAACTGGATTTTCAGAGGATAAAAAACATCTATTGCTGGAACAAAGGCACATCTGGAAATACGGTACTAAGTGCTATTAGGCTATGGCTTTACTTCAATAGCGATTATCCTGGCTTATTGGCTAAGTGTCATGTGACCAAGCTTCTATTGACTAATGCATTTTTTGGGAATATCTCAGGAACGGTGCATGCTAGAGAGCTGAGACCTGGTCTAAAACCTTTCCAGACACCTGATGTACCTGTGTGCCAATTTCATGATTGTAAATGCGACGGTGCGGATTCCTTTAGTGGACATACATACATGCACACACACATACATACACTCAGCTTTATATATTAGACCAGCAGAAGGACCTGGCTTCGCATGGGTATATTTCATCTATTTAATTTAATGTTTGTGTGTGTTGTTAAAGTACCCTGCCCCTTTAACAGTGACCTCCACAGCATCCTGTCCCCTTAACAGTCACCTACACAGCGACCCCCCTCTTAACAGCTTAGATGTTTTCTATCTTCTGAAAATCCAGTTTATTTGGTATGCAAATGAGCCAGGAGGTGCCCAGAGGGCGTCACTCTTGCAGGAAGGAGCCCAGGAACGCCTCCTGCTAGTGCCCAAGCCCGCCCTCATGCTGGTAGCAGGGAAAAGGGGGCAGAGTTATAGCTTGAATGTCATGAGAGAGGGGTGGGTGGACACATTGTGGCAGGAGGCTTGCTTTGTCTCCTTCCTGCAAGAATGACGCCCCTCTGGGCACCATACTGGCTCATTTGCCAAATAAACTGGATTTTCAGAGGATAAAAAACATCTATTGCTGGAACAAAGGCACATCTGGAAATACGGTACTAAGTGCTATTAGGCTATGGCTTTACTTCAATAGCGATTATCCTGGCTTATTGGCTAAGTGTCATGTGACCAAGCTTCTATTGACTAATGCATTTTTTGGGGAATATCTCAGGAACGGTGCATGCTAGAGAGCTGAGACCTGGTCTAAAACCTTTCCAGACACCTGATGTACCTGTGTGCCAATTTCATGATTGTAAATGCGACGGTGCGGATTCCTTTAGTGGACATACATACATGCACACACACATACATACACTCAGCTTTATATATTAGACCAGCAGAAGGACCTGGCTTCGCATGGGTATATTTCATCTATTTAATTTAATGTTTGTGTGTGTCATTAAAATATATTGACAGTATTCCCGATAACAGTGACCTCTACAGAACCCCACCCCTTTAACAGTGAACTCCACAGCCCTCCACCCCTTAACACTGACCCCCCCCCCCCCCCCACAGTGCCCCGCCACTTTAAAATGGGACCTTCACAGCCGCTCGCCCCTTTAACAGTGAGTTTCACAGCACCCCACTCCCTTGACAGTGACCTCCTCAGGGGCCCACCCCCTTAACAGTGACCTCCACAGTACCCCTCTGCCTTAACAGTGACCTCACAGTACCCTGCTGCTTTAACAGTGACCTACACAGGAGTTGCCCCTTTAATAGTGGCCCCTGTCCCCTTAACAGTGACCTCCAAAGTGGCCTGCCCCTTCAACAGTAACATCCACAGTGAACGCCTCTTTAACAGTGACCTGCACAGTGCGCCTCTTTAACAGTGACCTCGACAGTGTCCGCCCCTTTAACAGTGACCTCCACAGTGCCCTGCCCCTTTAATGCTAGGGCTACACGACGACATGTGTTGTGTGACATTTTGTCTCAACAATTTTTATAATCATAGTCTATGGTGTCACACTGTGACATGTGACATGCTGCGACTGCAACGCGACGCATCGCAGTCGCAGCATGTCACATGTCGCAGTGCAACACCATAGACTATCATGATAAAAATTGTCGCGTGACACATGTAGCGGTGTAGTTGTGCCCTATGTGTCGCGCGACACATGTCGCCGTGTAGCCCTAACCAAAAGCTGACCTACAGCAGTGAACAAAAATGTCTGGGTTGTTATGGAAACCTGAAGTAAAACTGTGTGTATGTGGAGACTAAGGGCATGCAAGCTCCTATTGGCTGATAAGGGACATGTGACCGTGTGTATGGCAGTTGGGATATGAAGAGAAAGACTTGCAGGCTTGTGTTGACAATCTAAGGAACAGTATGTCCTAGAGAGCAGTGACCCCCACAAGATTTCTTTCCAGGTAGCAAGGGATGTGTATACCAAGTTTCGTTGAAATCGATGGTTGCGTTTTTGAGTCATCGTGGAACATACATACACACATATATACGTCCTTCTTTCTATATATAGACAAGTGTATAGAAACGAGCCGACCCATTGAAATGAAAGTTTTGCATAATAAAAAAAAATAAGTTTAAAGTAAAAACAAAAAAAGTGTTATTTTCCCATAATTAAGTAATAAAAAATTGCAAAGAATAGGAAAAAAAAGAAAAGTATATATTATCGACCGGCTCTATAAAAATATCACATGATCCACCCTGTCAGGTAAATGCAGTAAAAAAAAAAAACAGTGCTAAAGCGATCAAAAAGTCTAATGTACCCCAAAATGGTACCAATCAAATTGCCATCTCATCCCACAAAAAATGAGACCCTACCTAAGATAATCGCCAGAAAAAAAATAAAAAATAGGGCAGTCAGAAAATGGAAACACAAAAACAAGATTTCATTCTGTTCAAAAATGCATTTACTGTGTAAAACTTAACAAAAATAAAAATAATAGACATATTGGGTTCCAAAGTTATTACCACATAAAATGACACGTCGGATTTGAAAAAAATTATCTGGGCAGGAAGGTGAACTGGCCCGGGGTAGAAAGGGTTAAAAGGATTTTATGTTTTTATTTAAATAAAGCTTAATCGGTGCATAATAAGTATTGTCGCTTACTGTCTTCTTGTGTGCACCCAGGGGCATACACCCATGCAGACCTAATCCCTCACAGCTGAGCATTTGAAACAATTGTGTCTAGTGTAGGCAGCACCAATTTTTCTACTCACAAACTGCTGTAATAAATCACTGTAAAATGTAGGCAACATGTGCAGTCAAGGCTGTTTAGCTCATAGAGGACTCCTCGGACTGGATACAATTCTAGCAGCCTGATCTAATATGGATGGGGCTTTCAGAGTTTTCAGTTACTAGATAAAAACTCAAAGGTTTATATTCAGCAACAGGAGGAATTGAAGACAAAGTATCTTTAGATACAAAACTTACATAGAAGTGAGATGTACCTACCTTGTATTCTAAAATAAGCGAGAATTTCAGTTTACGGTATGTGGCTGAATAAATAGTCACAGAGAAAAAAATCACAAAAAAATCCGATGGCAGACCTTGTTAAATCACTTACTTAAATTAAACAAGCCATTTTCAGTATTGAACCTCTCCAGTGAAAACCAAGTGCTGGAGCCTGCTCAATATGGAGTCCTCATATTCAGGATCTTCTGGCTTGTACAGTCTATTGAGGGGACTCCAGCGCTCGGCTCTTGCTTCTGCTGTTCAATATAGATTTTATCAAAATGATTGGTTCAATTAAACTAAGTGAACCAAGCGTTTTGCTCAGGATCTCGGTCACCGGTTCATGCTGCAGACCCTAATGCTTGAAAAATGTAAGGTAATGAAAAAAACTCAGACAATGTTGACTTTATTTTCACAGAGTTCTTCAATGAGCTTGATTCATTAGTGGGAGCGATAACACTGCATAGTTCAATGGAGCACTTGGTCCAATATACCCGACAAGGACTTTCCTGGATACGACAAAGTTCACGTCATCTTATGTAGTGGATTTTTATTACTGAACGGTTACTTTTCCAGGTATTAAGCTTAAGAACAGCTCCACCACTTTCAGCACTACTTTGTAATTCTGTAAATCGCTCATCAGCATTGGACAGATTATATATATATATATTTATATATACTAAATGGACACACTGAAAGCTAAATATGGGAACAGCAAATTTCCCTATTTCTGCTCTGATACCAGTCTGTATGGTTTCAATGGCGATAGGATGGCCTATTGTAATGGCTGACAAGGTATAACAAATCTCTGTAAAGTTGTCAGAACCCAGTGAGAAGACCTAGAAGATTACTACTGAATTTGGTTTGGGTTTATACAAGGGAACACAGTCTATGAGACTATATGTTATATGCACACTAAACATCTGCTAGGCAGCAAGGACTTTGCCAGAGGGAATCCCAAGGTCACAGTTCCCTGCATTATAGCTTACAGTAAAAAAAGAGATGACAGGCAGGGAACCAGACATGCAGCACAAACAAAAAAAGACAAGCAGAATTTGCAACAAGCACAGCACTTTAGCAGTCTATATATACTTTACATTTTTTGTATAGAGGGTAATAAAAAAAAAACACTACTTCCTTTCTGCCAGTTGGTTATGCTCATGCAGTCTACACAGACCCAACAGCAGTGAATGGACTAGACCAGGGCTACCATCAGAAAGTTCTGGTTTCCATACAGGAAAACTATCAGAAACTTCTCACACATCTATCAGCTTTTAAGAGAATGACCCTAGAGTGGTTGATTTAGGCCTCAGCTAGACTGAGACTTTTTGTAGTACTACTGATTGATTTTGACCATTGGATGACAGAAGCAGTCGTCGAGATTCCATACAACTAAATGTATCTTTTTCTTCAGCTGTACACATTGCAAATATATATTTTTTTTCATATTTTAGATTAATAAAAGTCTGATTTTTATTTATTTATTAATAAAGTATTCCTTTAAACATACTATACTAACAGTTGTCATGTGAAGTTGGCTGAGCAGTGTCAGAGATGGGGCAGATTGTGAACCCCTATGGGGACAGGGACTGATCTGAGAGAACATTCAAAATTCACTATATCACCATGTTATGTTGACAGCAGACAAAGCATCATTCCTTTTCTTTGCACATATTTGTATTACTATGTATGGCTACACACTATATATAGCATTAAACATTATATTCTGCAATGCTGATGAAAAGATCGACAGTGAATTTGTAATGCTTGACCTCTGTATATTATCATAGTAAACATATGTAGCACACTTTCTAGCATACTTTGTAACAGAACCGAATATAACAGGACAGACTGCGCCTTAATTATCATATGAAAAAGCACTTTTATATTTAAAAAGAAAGATTTATGTTCATCTGTGAAAAAACTTTTTTTTAAATATGATACTAAAAATAAAAATCAAATCTGTTATCAAAGCTTTTCTGTGTAGTTGATGTATTTGTAAGTCTTTCCTGCATATCATATGTATTTGTCATATTTCTATTTACTGTATTTGCTGGACTATAAGACGAACTTTTTTTTTACCCCAAAGTGGTGAGAAAATGTCAGTACGTCTTATAGTGTGACTATAGCACATGATCACGTGTACGTCTAAGGCCGTACTGTGTGGCATACGGACAGCGGCCTGCAATGTACAAATGCAATGTTGTGGCAAGGGATGTGCACTAACCTGGATGTTCTCCCATCCCCTGTGTGGCTGAGCCATGATAGTCCCCTCCTGTCCCCTGTGTGGGAACAGCGTGTGGATCGTTGTGCTTCAACTGGAGCGAGAGGTGGGTGGGTGCAGGCTTTCCGTCCACATAACATGCGTGCGTCTTCATGTGACTGCCTGGCCAGGAGTGTGCAGGTACCATTTTAAGGTACCCTATTTATGTATAAAAGCCTAATAATGTGTCATCCTGAGATCCCACCCTTCCTATAAAGATGTGTCAGCAGTGTGTCCCCATAAATATGAAGTTCTTTTATTATTTTGTTGAAAGATACTGTAATCTCCTGCTGCATACATGCATACATTGTTGAAATATTATTCTGTTTATTTATTAAACATTTTAGCACACCACTTGGTTCAAAATATTTTTTTCTTACTTTACACCTCTAAAACCTAGGTGCGTCTTATGGTCGGGTGCGTGTTATAGTAAAAAAAATACGGTAGTTTAGGTGTTGCAAATTAAAGTATAATGTCCAGTCACCAGCTTAAAAAAGAATTAGCAAGTCAGCACCTATAAGTGATGCGTATATGCGCTAGTTGTTTTGCACATGTAGGTGGCCCTTAAAGGGACTGTCCCGCTAACTAAAGTCAAGTAGAAATAACTGTGACGACATGTATAATACATTTTATTACAAATGGCTTTATGGTATATATACTTTTCCATGTGGCCACAGGATTTGTTATTCCAGGCTCAGAAGTATAAATATATATTATCATACTTCTGATATACATGAATGCATAATTTAGCCTCTATTTCTAAAAGGTTTCCACCAGGACTCGAACTCACAAACATCAGAGGCAAAAACCCTAACCACTGAGCTATGAAGCTCAATGCTAAATTGTGTTGGAAAAACCTCTTAGTAGTGTATCATGTATTAGGTATTCCTATATAGCAGAAGTATAATTAAATAAAAAAATAAATGTGTAATTACTATATATATATATATATATATATATATATATATATATATATATAGTAATTACACATTTATTTTGTGTCATGCATTTTTTTTTACAATTACTGGGAAAAAAAATGTAAATTATACTTTTTGAAAAAGGTCAAAAACTTGGGAGAATGTTAGTTGATAACCTCCCTTTTGCCTGCAAAAAAGTTGCCTCGCTGAATAACATGCTGATTAGAAGTGACAGACACCCTAAAAAAATGGGTGCAATCCTTGCAAACCAGAGGAGGGTTAGTTTCCCCTGCCTGTGCTGTGGGAATTGTAGTGCTGTAATTAAAGGTGACACTGTAGTTCATCCCACACAGGGAGACAGGATACAAATTAAAGATTTTGCAATGTGCGAGACACATAACGTCATATGCTGCTTGAAATGCCCATGTGGTAAGATTTACGTTGGGCAAACGTCTCAGGCTATAAGGATCAGAATCAATGAACATAAGTCCAGCTTTAGGAAGGAACTGATAAGGGAGAGTAAGATGGATACAATGGAGGTGAAAAAACAAGGCAAAACTACTGTTGCCTGACATTTTTATGATCAGGCCCACCAAGTGTCAGATCTTAGGTGGCAGGTCCTGAAGATACTAAAAAGTGGAGACAATGAGGAGGATAACAGTAGGAGATCGTTACAAAGGGAGACCTTTTGGATAGTGATACTGCAGTCTTTAATACGTAAAGGGTTAAATTAAATTTGTAGCTTTAGTGCATTTATATGATTGATCACTTTCATGTTTTAGGGTTATTTATGGCTATATATTTTGATTAAAGGATTTGGTTTGTATATATGTATCAGATGCTGGTGCTATAAATACCCCACCTCCCCCTCTACCTGCACGCATTCATATCCTGAATATGAGCTGAGCGCTGCGATTGGCCAGCGCTCCAGCCTTGGGAGAAGGAGACGCGCAGGGCAAAAGAAGATGTTTCCGCCCCAGGCAAAATTATCAGAAGCACGAGCGCCGGTACCGGGGGCTACAGCGGACGAACGGAGCGGCACCCAGGGATACAAGTAAGTGCAGGGTCATCTCTGGGTGCCGCTCTGCATGTATATACATTTGCCTAATAAACTGTGGACCAGTGAAAGGTCCTCTTTGAGTTCTCCTTTGCTTCCAAAGACTGCAGAGTGATGCTCCCTTGTGGAGTGACGCCCTCACTGCCTCCACTTTAGCCTCCACTGAAATACCTTCACCAAATGGTGGAGCAGAGAGCAAACTGTATTCAACTGTATCTTCGTCCTGAGGATACAGAAGTTCAGAAGAGGGTCCAGAAAGCTGGCTACCGCAGTCTAGATTCGGTCCGCAAGCCGCCAGTCCTTTCTTGACCTCTTTCTTCTTACTTTCATTCCATCCCCAACCCCATCCTTTCCCCTTCCCTTTTTTCTTTCATTCTTCCTATCCTTTCTTCTTAAGATTTCTCCCATTCTACATTTCTCTGTAATCCCCACCCTCTTTCTTTTTCCATTTTTTCTTCTTTTTCTAATCCGCCCCCACTTGTTTTTTCCCTCTCTTCTTGTCCTTCTCATTCATTTCATCCCCCTTTTTTATGTTCTTTTTTCTTTTTCTCTTCCACTTTTTCTGTTTTCTTTCCTTTGTCTCTACCCTACACTTTTGTTTCTGCACACTACATAAACATGCTGCATGCTAGTGCCATCTTTTAGCGCAAAAATGCAGGGCACTTCACTTTCATCTGGACGGTGGCAAGTTCACCCCTAACCATTCCAGCATCCGACCAATTACAGTTTCTTGACCACTCACTAACCCTACATCACTGGCTGCCATTGCCCCCATAACGATACTCTCATGGTGTTCCTCTCCTGTAGTGCAGCTTGGCACCATTCCACTATGTTGAGCACACTGTGCTCTACTTATCTCTCGCGATCCTCCTTCATGGTAAGCTGATGCCTTCATTTCCTTAGGGTGCTCTCGTGCACGCACTTCTCTTCACATGGGTATTGGAGTTGCTCAGTTAGTTGAACTGGTGTGATCAGAAATAAACATACCAAGCAAGCTGTTTGGCATCAGAAGCAGACTTTACCAGAAACCACGGTGCTTGGCTAGGAGTGGCAGAAGACGAGTCAAACTGGTATCAGACTAAGGGCCAGATTTATCATTAGCTAAAGTCACTTTAATGGAGTGAAAAAGTCGCAAAAAAATGCGCAATCGGTAAAATTGCGCATTTTTTTGAGACTTTTTCAAGCTCTGCACTAAGCTCTCCAGTTTTGTGAAAGTGGGCGTGTTGTCTTATGTAAATGAATCTCTAGACAGATTTACTATTGCAACCATTTAAAAAGTCGCAAAAAAATGCGCAATTTCACTCCAGGGGGGACCATGCTTATGTTATGCGACTTTTTAATAGAACATGCGACTTTTTTGTAAAGACGTGCGACTTTTGTAAAGCTGCTTACTGAAGGATAAACTGCTACCGTCAATCCACATTTATCACAGTATTAAAGGACCATTAATAAATCTGACTGACTAAAAGTGACTTTGGGCAGATGTAAAAGTGGAGTAAGATGTAAGTGTAATGATAAATCTGGCCCTTTGTCAAATGGCCCCTGGGGGTTCAGATATCTTGCTTTGGAGGCAGCAGAACGTTGGTGGTAGTCATAGTCAACCGTCATATACAATCAAATAGAGGCATTAAATGGATTCGCAAAGCGATTAATAATTGTAAGTATTATTCGCATTGCGATTACAACTTAGAGCTGAGTTCCTAATGGTTGTATTGCTAGAATATAACGTATATTCTAGCAATACAACAACCATTAGGAACTCAGCTCTAAGTTGAATTCGCAATGCGATTAATGCAGGTTATATTAATCGCATTGAGAATTCAACTTAGATCTGAGTTCCTAATGGTTGTTGTATTGCTAGAATATAACGAAGATTGAGAATATAGCGCTAAATTCGTTATCTTCGTTATATTCTAGCAATACAACTATTAGGAACTCAGATCTAAGTTGTAATCGCAATGCGAATAATACAGGTTATATTAATCGCATTGCGATTTACAATTACTATTACTGCAGCTTCAGAATGAATGTAAGATGGATCCTATCCTTGTGTTTAGATAGGAGGTGGGAGGGTCTGGGAGGGAGGGTATGCTGATTGGCTGGAATGTGTCTGCTGACTGTGAGGTACAGGGTCAAAGTTTGCTTAATAATAAAGTATAGGGGCGAACGCGAACATCGAATATGTTCGCCCGCCGCGGCGGACGCGAACAAGCTATGTTCGCCGGGAACTGTTTGCCGGCGAATAGTTCGGGCCATCTCTAGTCTTTGCTTAAACCCCTCCGGGAAAGCAAGCCCCTTCCGGAGCAAACACACAGTGACTACAAGCTCCAGGCATACGCACACCATACAACAACACCAGGTGGGGAAGGGGTACACACTTGCACACTGGAGAGGCTACATAGAATACAAAGCATAGGGAACAATACATAGAAAACAATATAACAAATAAGGGTGACTAACATAGACATAACATGGGTGCAAGCAACCACCTCCAGCACATGCTCACACCAAGGCTGGAGACAAACAAACTGAACTCAGGCTCCAAACACAGACACTTAAGGAGGCCAGAGGACACACCCAGCACACAGACATTAATCATGTGTAAACCACACCCAAGGAAAGTGCTCTCAAACAAGGTGAGCACACACATGCTAAACCACATGTTGCCACCGGCAACATCATGTGTGGCTTTGTGTCACCACACCAACTCAGAGCTGCCGTGGCCCAGCCCCCACATAAAATACGCAACAACACGTTGCCAACGACAAGCGCATGTGAGGCAGCAGGTCAAAAGCCACAACCGCAAAGAGGGTGACAAGTTGCCAATGGCAACCGCACGTGAGGCAACGGGATAGCAGCCCCCACGTGCAGACGACACATTGCCGCTGGCAACAACACAGTCGCAACCTTAACCAAGGTCGTGACACCCCTGATATGTTTGAAGGCCGATTTATTGGCCTGTATTTGTGGGAGGGGCGTTAGTAGCACATTTATACCAGGCAGGCGCCTACCTTGGGTGTGACGACGGTGCTGCGTAGTTGTGTGCAGTCTGAGCCACCTGTTGCAGCACATGGGCTGAATCAGCAGCTTCCATACCCAGTCGGCATTCAGGATCCCAGTTGAGGTCGTTCCGGTCAGGTGAGGGTTCGCTGCTTGCTTGTGCAGCATCGTCCTGTTACAGTCCGGCCGGCAATGTGTCGGCTCCTTTGGTGAGGAGGAGCAGCATTGGACCGGAGCGATTCTGCCTGGCAGCCTACGCTTGACGCCCACACGGCAGCACGGTTAGTCCGGCCGGCGGTGTGTCGGCTTCTTTGGTGAGGAGGAGCAGCACTGCACCGGAGCGATTCTGCCTGGCAGCCCATGCTTGGCGCCCACGGTTCAGTACGGTTAGGCAGCAGGGGTCAGCGTGACTCCGTCTCGTTTTCTCGCACATTTCTATGTCTTGCACAGGCCACCTTGCTTAGTTTGTCTGTGTATATCTGTATGTCTTTCTTGTCTGCTTTCACTTCACTGCTCGCCAGCCAACCTCTCTCGCTATCCGCTATTATTTCTGCAGACAGACTAAAGCCTTGTTCACACTGACATCCAGCATTATCCCCTTACTTGCATTATAGAGAGAGAGGCAGCTGATTAATCCAGGTGGATCAGAGTTGCTGTTTACAGTGTTATTGTTTCTATAGTATAAATGCTATTTTCTGATATGTATATTGAGTAGACGGTAAGCTCTGTGTTGAGGTATCTTTCTTTGTCTTGTTTCATTTGTTTTGGAAATATAAAATATGTGTGTGCCACTTTAAGGTGGTGAACCTGAGTTTGTGTATTTAAAAAGCACCTGTGCAAGGTGCTGGGAATCCATCTCTTCCAGTTCAGAGTGTTAGCTGGACACTGGGGGAGCTACTTGCTACAAAGGTAATTGCAGAGACCCATGAGGACCATTTATTTTGTTATAAGCATGGCTTTCGCCAAGAACTGAGTTTAGTTTGTTTTTACGGCATGTACACCCACATCTCAACAGGGCGCATGTGCTGATGGTGGTAATGTTTGTATGTACTCACCTGTAGCAGTGTGGTGTGATGCAGGTGGTTTATATTACTGCATGCCTCGTGTTAGTGTCAGCATACTTCCACAGTCAGGATTGTCTTTACATGTCATGTTTTGCTTTTCGGGTCACGTCACAGCTCGCCATTCTCAGTTAATGTGGTCAATCACATCTTTTGCTAAGGTAGTAGAAGAAAAAAAAAAAAAAGGTCACATTACGGGTGGATTTCCCATTGGGTTACCGGCTTTGCTACTTGACGTGTTATTTTTAGGTTGTTATAGGTTCAGAATGTTGGGTAAGTCGTGTTTTCATCAGTTTGCAGTGTCACAACATCAGACCTGACCCGATAGGTTCAGAGTGTTGGGTAAATCAGTTTTCATCAGTTTGTGGTATCACAACGTCAAACCGAACACTTCGTTCAGGTCATGGCGGTTTCAAGTATTTGGTTTTTCTGGTGCTTCCGCCGCCACTGGTTTTGTTGCCATTTCTTGGCCCCCAATATAATCATTTTCTTTTCGACTTTCCATTAAGGGTGCCCGGTTCGTGTCTTTCAGCAACTACTGGCATCAGTAACAGACCAAGGCCTTGAGAGTACTCTGTTGCGGTTCCCACGGCACCACTCGCCACTGGTGTTGGGGGCAGGTACTCGTGGGGCGAGTTTTGATCTTGAATATCGTGATTTTGAGATTTTTGAGAATATGTCGAATACATGACCCCATATTCGCAATTACGTATATTCGCTCTTCAGATGGAAAGTGAGTGATAGGAAAACTGTATCATAAAAAATACAAAAAAATAAATAAATTTCAGACATAATTTTCCCCAACCTTAGTTGCTTCTTTAACAATTTCCACTGTTCCGGTCAGAGTAAAGATTTAATAGGTTAAAACTGTCCTGCGAATGTTCGTCACTTGAATATTCGCATTAATCTATTCGCGGTTTGTATTCCCTTACCTACCTAGCATTAACAGGTTTTGTCAGACTCCAGTATGCTGCATGTATTGCGAAAATTCATATATGTCTTTTCACGCCCTTCCATTCGCACAAACGACTCCTGCTATTTCAAGCTTTTAATACGTGTAAAGCTGTTTAAACATTATTAATAACATACAGATTCTATGCGCACGCGAATATTACTTAAAAATGAATCACAAGTTATGATATTGAATGCGAAATAACGAATATTGCAAAATCACGAATGTGTGACGAATGTGATGCGGGTTGTTCGTCAAATATCGCGAAGTCGAATGTGGGTCTTTGCGCTCATCACTTCTCAACACCTCTCAGTCGTGCGGCATGTCCGTATGCCGGTGTCCAATTTAGGGTTGAAACCGACAGCTATCGGGCATTTCCTTCAGGTGAGGTGCGGCATCTGCTGCCTCTGGGAACAAAGTTCTGGCCCATGTTATCCGGAAATTAGGTGCTCTGCATGTTCAATAGGTTCATACCTCAACCTAGTCGAGAGATGTTCTTGCATTCCAGAGGTTGGTCATGTTGGTGTTGTTGCTATAAACTATTGTGTATTATTTAGATGTGGGATTTTTGCCCCCTTTCAGGCATTCCTCCTATGCAGCGGTTATGGCACAATTCAAGCCGCTTAGTTTAGTTAGTTAGGCAGGTAGACAGTTACATGTCATGTAGCCCCGACCACAAGTTAGAAGGCCGATTTATTGGCCTGTATTTGTGGGTGGGGCGTTAGTAGCACATTTATACCAGGCAGGCTCCTCCCTTGGGTGTGACGACGGTGCTCCTCCCAACCCGCCCTTCTTTTTCATAAACACCTTGCAGGGTATGCCCCCTTTCAGGCATTCCTCCTACGCAGTGGTTATGGCACAATTCAAGCCGCTTAGTTTAGTTAGTTAGGCAGGTAGACGGTTACGTGTCATGTAGCCCGACCACAAATTTATACATAGTTATTAGATCTCCCCTCAGTCGTCTTTTTTCTAAAGTGAATAACCCTAATTTTGATAACCTTTCAGGGTACTGTAGTTGCCCCATTCCGGTTATTACTTTAGTTGCCCTCCTCTGAACCCTCTCCAGCTCTGCTATGTCTGCCTTGTTCACAGGAGCCCAGAACTGTACACAGTACTCCATGTGTGGTCTGACTAGTGATTTGTAAAGTGGTAGGACTATGTTCTCATCATGGGCATCTATGCCCCTTTTGATGCAACCCATTATCTTACTGGCCTTGGCAGTAGCTGCCTGACACTGGTTTTTGCAGCTTAATTTGCTGTTTATTAAAATTCCTAGATCCTTTTCCATGTCAGTGTTACCGGGTGTTTTACCATTTAGTATGTACGAGTGACTTGCATTATTCCTTCCCATGTGCATAACTTTACATTTGTTAAACCTCATCTGCCATTTCTCTGCCCAAGCCCCCAATCTATCCAGATCCCTTTGTAGCAAAAAACTGTCCTCTTCAGTGTTAATTACTTTACAAAGTTTAGTGTCATCTGCAAAAATAGATATTTTACTTTGCAAGCCTTCTACAAGATCATTAATAAATATATTGAAGAGAATAGGGCCCAATACTGAGCCCTGAGATACCCCACTAGTGACAGTGACCCAATCTGAGTGTGTACCGTTAATAACCACCCTCTGTTTTCTGTCACTCAGCCAGTTACTTACCCACTTACAGACATTTTCTCCCAGTCCGAGCATCCTCATTTTATATACTACGGTATATAATATATATATAATACTTTTGTGTGGTACAGTGCTTTGGAGAAGTCCAGATATACGACATCCATTATTTGCCGCTGTCAAGTCTAGAACTTACCTCCTCATAGAAACTGATTAAATTCATTTGGCATGACCGATCACTCATGAAGCCATGCTGGACATGTCCTATTTTTGCACGTTTTCACAGTCAGACGGACCCCACTGAAATCAATGGGACCATTTTTAATGGCCGCTTAGACAGGAGTGCACACGTCTAACAGCCGTTAAAATGGGTACACTAGTAGAAAATGATCATTCGAGGTTAAAAAAAAAACAACAAAAATTTGTGGTTTGAAAATTGCAGAATATTTTTTGTGGAACAACTCCTTTAACACTTCAAATATACCACCCTGTGAATGCTGAAAGAAAGAAAGAAAAAAAAAATTAGATTTTTGTTTGTATCATCCTCCCTACAAAAAATAAATTGACAGAAAAATAAAACAGTTATTGTGAGAATGTGTGAAGATGAAAAAAAAAAAAAAATAATAAAAATTGCCATGTCTTTATGGCCCAAAATAGCCAGGTCATCATGGGGTTAAATATCTTAAGAGGCCACAAGATGGCACTATGTGAACACAGTTGCAAATCCAGTGTTCTTGATCTCTAGAAATTGTAATTGTAATCAGGAGTCTCTGGGCATTAACTGTGCCAGACTTTTCTGTTGTTTTTCCCCCATTTGCATAAGCCTACATGCAGACGAACGTTTGTGTTTTGTGGTCCGCAAAAAAAAAAAAAAAAAGATGACGTCCGTATAGCATCCTTTTTTTTGCGGATCCAAAACGGACAAGAATAAGACGTTCTATTTTTTTTTTTGTGGGGCCACTGAACGGAGCAACGGATGCGGCCAGAACACGGAGTGCTGTCCGCATCTTTTGCGGCCCCACTGAAGTGAATGGGTCTGCACCTGAGCCGCAAAAAATGCGTCTCGGATGCGAAACAAAGCAGCGTTCGTGTGCATGTAGGCTAACGCAGACTATCACATACACAGCATTAAATGTATATATAGCTGACAAACTTGTGAGACGCCAATCACGTAAGAAATTTTTAGTGTAACAAAATGGTAAAATCGAGCTTGCAATCTCCATCAGAAATGTCACCCCCTTTAAAGTATGCTGACATAACAGTAGACAACCTATCATGTCAAGTATGTATATATTTAGAACAAAATAATTGCACAAACAAAGTAACTCTTCCCTGGTTTACCGATAGTAGCAATTACCATACAGTGCGGGAGAAGGTAACGGGGGCCACAGCGGGAGAACGGAGCGGCGCCCTGGGATAATAGTAAGTGCAGGGACATCCCTGGGCGCCGCTCTACATGTCCAGATAGTTATCGTACAATATTCGGACCCATGAAAAGTCCTCTTTAGGATATTGATAAAATATAATATATAGGTTACGCTGGTCATGTGGACTTTTCCCCAAATTGACATGTCACTTAACCTTTGAATATACAGTAGATAAGAAATGTGTCATACAAAAGATCCCATTGACAAATGATCCGTGTATCCTGGGAATGACAGCTAATACTGAATATGAATGAGGAATGGGTGTCTACAGTGCACTGGTAAATCATCACTGCAGCCCTCAGGATGGGTGCTTTGTCATATTCCATTTGCAGCAGAGACCTCACACCACTAATATTAACATTTCCATGGCAACCAGAATTCTAAGACTCGTTATTAGGTGCAGTCTAAACAGCTCTAATTTTGCTGCCTACCCCCCACTCTGTGAATAAAAGCCGAGGCCTCACCGGCCGGCACAGCCGTGTGCAATAATTGCCATTTTCAGTGTCATTATGACAAGCACTGCAGATATTTTTATGTTTTATCACCTGGAAACATATGATTATTACCATAAACTGTGTCATGTCCCACAAAACAACCAGCTTTCTCTTCTACAGTGCTTGGGTACAATCACGTGGTATAGTTGTGTCATGGTTGTACTTAAAGGGGTTTTCTGAGATCTTTTTACTGATGGCCTATCCTCTGGATAGGTCAGTAGCATTTGATCAGTGGGGGTCCGACACCCGGGAGCGCCGTGGTCCTCTCACAGCTCTCCCTAGGCCGCGTGACGTCTAGGGTTGCCACCTTTCCCAGCAAAAAATACCAGCCAAATTAGGCCACACTGCAAAGGGGGTGTGATTGTGGGGGCGTGGCCAAAGGGGTTGTCCAAGTTATATTTATTGATGACCTATCCTCAGTATAGGTCATTAATATCAGATCAGTGGGGGTCCGACACCCGGGAGCGCCGTGGTCCTCTCACAGCTCTCCCTAGGCCGCGTGACGTCTAGGGTTGCCACCTTTCCCAGCAAAAAATACCAGCCAAATTAAGCCACACCGCAAAGGGGGGTGTGATTGTGGGGGTGTGGCTTAACACAGGGTATTAAAGGGGTTGTCCAAATTATATTTATTGATGACCTATCCTTAGGATAGGTCATCAATATCAGATCAGCGGGGATCCAACACCCGGCACCCCCGCCAATCAGCTGTTTGAAGAGAAGGCGCGCGCCGTGCCACCTCTACTTCATTGTTTACCTGCTCGCCGTCGCATCTGCAGCGGTGAGCAGGTGTAATTACACCAAAGCCGTTCCATTCATTTCAATGGGACGGCTAGTTCCTATAGAAGTGTATACTACAGAGCCATCCCATTGAAATGAATAGAACGGCTTGGGTGTAATTACACCTGCTCACTGCTGCAGATGCGACGGCGAGCAGGTAAACAATGAAGTAGAGGCAGTGCTGGCACGGCGCTCGCCTTCTCTTCAAACAGCTGATTGGCGGGGGTGCCGGGTGTCGGACCCCCGCCGATCTGATATTGATGACCTAACCTGAGGATAGGTCATCAATAAATATAACTTAGACAACCCCTTTAAGTCACTGTCATACTGTGGCTCTCAGCAATATTAATGCCCCCATTAGTGCTGCCCAGAATTAAATATGTCCCCAGTAATAGTAATGCCTCCATTAGTGCCCCCCGGAATTAATAATCCCCCAGCAGTAATAGTAATGCACCGGCAGGGCCCTAGTGGCGTCACGTTCATCAGTCACATGGCCTAGCCGCAGCTCAGCCCCATAGTTGGTTAGTGAATGGGGCTGAGCTACAATACCAAGTACACGGTGCTGCGCTTGTTGAGCAGAGAGAAGGTTGCGACGCTCACAGGAGTGCCACAGCCTTCTCAAAACAGCTGATCGGCGGACCCCCACCGATCAGATACTGATGACCTATTCAGAGGATAGGTAATCAGTAAAAAGATCTCGGAAAAACTTTTTTAAGTATTATGCAGCTTCACTAGCCATAAAGGGCTCCCATTAACTAATTAGAACCTCATTGTTTAGTCGGTCTTCATTGTTAATGGCTGAGCAGCACCCGCAAAACTACGTGGCCATTAACAAAGAAGGACAATTAAACAATGCGGTCCTAATTAGTTAATTGGAGCCTGGAGCCCACTGTGGTTTATATAGCAATACTCAACTGCGGCACGACTGCGCCATGTGGTCATATGCTAATGTCTGTGAGTTATAATTTGGCAGATTTATTCAAGTAATTTTGCTAGTCTCTGTCAGGCTGTGGTGTCCAACATCTCTTTTTCTACTCGTTATAAAATGCTGTGAACATTGGGGAAAAAACACTAAAGTTGCAAATTCTGATATGGGGCTTGATAAATCCCCTCCTAGAGTATGCCCAAACTCTACCCCCAGGTGCCTCTGCTTTTTCTCATGTATGAATCCCTGAGAACACATGACACGTTATGAACGCATGTCACATTACAGAGGTATTGTCCCCTAGAGGCATGGTTTATACAGGAGAAATACAAGTTCCCATGGAGGTACCGATGTGTGGTGTGGTACTGGGTCTGCACGACATGATGGTAAATCCATGAACCTAAGAGCACATGCACACGTCAGTGTAGTTTATGTGGATTTTCCATGCAGATTAGGCCTCATGCACATGACCCTGCCCGTATTGCGGCTTGCAAACAGCAGGTCCACAATATACAGGCCCTGGCCGTGTGCACTGAATCACAGATTCACTTGAATGGGTCCGCAATCCAGGAGATACGGTGCGAAACAGAGACACGGATCGGAAACCCACGGAAACACTACGGAGTACTTCTGTGGGTTTTCTGTCCATGCCTCCACACCGCAGAAAAATAGTGCATGCACTACTTTTTTGCGGTGCGGACCATTGAATGTGGATGGTGGACCCAATTCAAGTAAATATGTCTGCATCCGCAGACGGTGGCCACAAGGTCAGTGCCTGTGCATTGCAGGCCACAATTTGCGGTCCGCAGCATGGTCAAGGCCGCCACAGTCGTGTGCATGAGGCCATGTGCTGAGTTCGGCATCAAAATCCACATTTGGATTTTGTCACAGATTTTGACACCAATTTGCCCTGGATTTCACCCTGTGCATATACATAAAAAATCTGCACAAGCAACTGACATGATGTGGATTTCAAAATCTGCACCACAGGTCAATTCCCGCACTGAAAATTTCCTCACCATGTAGATTTTAATAATCTCATCTACATAGCTGGTTCTGTATTAGGCCCCATTCAAGAGATTTTGGCACTTGATACTGGGGGGGATGGGTCGTAGAGGAAGAGATTTTGGCACTTGATACTGGGGGGTGGAGAAAGAGATTTTGGCACTTGATACTGGGGGGGTGGAGGAAAAAATTTCGGCACTTGATACTGGGGGGCGGTGGAGGGAGGAAGAGATTTGGGCACTTAATACAGGGGGTGGAAGAGATTTTGGCACTTGATACTGGGGGGGGAGAGATTTTGGCACTTGATACTGGCACATGGGGGTTGGTTGGCACTTGATACTGGCACATAAAGGGGGGGTTGGCACTTGATGCTGGCACATGGGGGGTTGGCACTTGAACTTGATACTGGCACATGGGAGGTTTGGCACTTGAACTTGGTACTGGCACATGGGGAGCTTTGGCAGTTGTTACTGGCACATGATGATGGGGAAGAGGCACTTATTATTGGGGGCACTATTGGTAACCACAGCGGCACAGTATTTGAGGTAGTGGGATGTTTTGTGCAGAAGATGGGAGGATGATGAAAAAGTAGTAAACTAAGATTTTTTTTTTGTTAAACTGCAGAGACAAAAAACGGTGGAAAAATGGTGGTCTGGTCTGAAAGGAGAAGATGAGGACAGAGAAGATCTACATCAAAGGAGACGTCACTGAATTTAAAGGGAATCTGTCACCAGCATAGTAGCATCATTTTTTTTCATGACTCCTTGTTTAATAAAGTACCTTATTGCCATAACTGTTGGTTTTCTTTTTCGTCTTGTCATTTCTTGTAAAAACCGCTTATTCAGATATGCAAATGAAGGTCTTAGGAGCCCAGAGGGGCGTTCCTCCTTTAGCAAGGAGCCCAGGAACGCCCCCCTGATGTGCCGTGCCCGCCTAAAATTTTAAAAAACGAACGCCTATAATCTGTATAATCGCCTCCCAGAGGCGAGGCTAAATACTCCGCCCCTCCCCCGCCAGCTCCTCTCTGTGCGGCAGATATCCCCGCTCCGGCTCTCGCCTGCATCCCGAAATCTCGCGCAGGCGCAGTGCCAGCGATTGCCAGCGCCTACGCGCTTCCTTCTCACTGAGGCAACATCGCTCTGGAAAGCGTCACTTTTTTTAAATTTTAGGCGGGCACGGCATATCAGGGGGGCGTTTCTGGGCTCCTTGCTAAAGGAGGAACGTCCCCCTGGGCTCCTAAGATCTTCATTTGCATATCTGAATAAGCGGTTTTTACAAGAAATGACAAGGCACAAAAGAAAACCACCAACAGTTATGGAAATAAGGTACTTTATTAAACAAGGATTCATGAAAAAAAAATTATGCTACTATGCTGGTGACAGATTCCCTTTAAGGTATGGGTGCGATATATGGGTGGGGCTGTGGGTGTGGCTTGAGGGTGGGCGGGGACACAGGGGGCCCCATAAGTGCTGTCCCCCCAGATTTTTGGGGCTTCCTACGCCCATGGGCCCAGGCAATAGAGCTGAATAGGAGTGGAATGACTGCGGTAGTAGTAATCATTACTCCCACATTTACTTGCATTCGCCTCTGTAACATCATGAACTTTTTTTTTGCGGCCCCTTGAAATAAAACAACGTGACAATGTGGCCCCCAACATAAAAATCACGGTGCACCCCTGCTCTGCTGCCACAGACCAAGCACACAGAGCAGCGCAGCAGCAGACACCAGCGCAGAGTAAGGTCTCTGTGCGTTTTGTCCTTTTTAAATAAAGCTTTGTGATGAGACTGGCGGGGGGAGAGCAGGGGCCGGAGAGGAGGTGCAGACAGAAGGCGGGAGAGACAGCAGCAGCACGGGGGAGGGGACACACAGGAAGCGTTGCAGGGGGACATCGCTTCGGGACCGTCCACTTGGAGACTGCCAGTGACAGCCGCGTTGTCTCACACGCCAGTAGCGACTGAGGCGCTGCCGCCGGCTGAGGAGGAGGGCAGTCGTTCCGGGAATGCTGGGCTTAGCCTGGGAGACAGGTGAGCGCTGCCTACAGCTGGGAGCACAGGTAGGGAACATGTGTATGGCGGGAGGTGGCCTGGGATGACCCGCTCTCAGCACTCTATACACCCCCGGCGGGCGGACACCCCCTCTGTAGCTCCTCCCCCTGTGGCCGCTGCAGGGCTTCACAATGACAAGTGCAGAGCTGTCACTGCATGGAGTGTGATCAGGGCAGTGGAGGGCCTGCCCTCTGCATGTGCCACCCTGCCATTCTGTGCCTGCTCACCCACAATTGTGACTTCAGGTAGCGTCAGCGGATCATTGGGCTCTGATGCCAAGGCTTGCCTGCCATACACCTCTTTTGTTAAAGATTTTTTTTTTGTAGAAGGGCCATATTTTTATTTGTTTTATTTATTTTTCTCACTTATATAGAAGCTTTATTCCGCAGCGCTTTACAGACACCATCATCACTCGATGTCCCCAATGGAGCTCACAAGGTCCCTATCAGTATGTCTTTGGAGTGTGGGAGGAAACCCACCCAAATATGGGGAGAACATATAAACTCCGACCCCAGCGCTGCAAGGCACCAGTGCTAACCACTGAGTTTTCTTGGGAGGAGGAGTCCAGACCTGTGTGCATTTCACCACTACTACATCATCTACAATGAAGGAAGCTGCGCATGTGTATAGCCACCTCCCCACCCCATGTCCAACCCTCCAGAGCGGCAAACAAGGGGTCAGGGTCCTAGAGATGGTACCCCTGCCTATCACCTCCAATACAGAGCGGCAAGCAAGGGGTCAGGGTCCTAGAGATGGTACCCCTGCCTATCTCCTACTATCCAGAGCGGCAAACAAGGGGTCAGGGTCCTAGAGATGGTACCCCTGCCTATCTCCTACTATCCAGAGCGGCAAACAAGGGGTCAGGGTCTTAGAGATGGTACCCCTGCCTATCTCTTCCAAAACAGAGCGGCAAACAAGGGGTCAGGGTCCTAGAGATGGTACCCCTGCCTATCTCTTCCAATACAGAGCGGCAAACAAGGGGTCAGGGTCCTAGAGATGGTACACCTGCCTATCTCTTCCAATACAGAGCGGCAAACAAGGGGTCAGGGACCTAGAGATGGTACCCCTGCCTATCTCCTCCTCTCTAGAGCGGCAAACAAAGGCTCAAGGTCCTAGAGACAATACCCCACCTATCAGACTGGTATGGCATATGAAAGACTTGCATTATCAGGGCCCTAGAGAGAGTACCCCAACCAATCAGACATTTGTATATCAGGGTCGTAGAGTTGGTAACCCAACCAGTCAGACATTTCTGGCATATCCTGTGGATTTGCTATAATTGCTGTAGATGGGAGTATCCCACTTAAGGACGATACTAGTAGGAACTGGTACTGTCTTGTGGCAAGTGCAGGACTCTGAAGAGAGCGACTGCCGGTCATGTACCGGACCTTCATGCTTGGACTAGGCGTTACACAGTAACAGTAGGACTAGGGTTCCTTCTTAAAGTGGTTATGCAGGGTGTAGATATTTAGGGTAGGTCATCAATATCCACTCAGTGGGGGAACAATACCACGCACCCCCACTGATCAGTTTCTCTCAGCATCCACTGGAAATAACATTGTAGATGGTGCCGGAAGTAAACAGCTTCTAGTGAATGGGAGCTGACCTGCAGGAACCCGGCGTGATCATAACATGGTGGACGTCTACTGTGATATTTCCAGCACTATTAGTGAAAGCCAAACCCTGCCTGCCAATACTTGTCAACCACATAGTGCACCATTAACCCTGGGTTCAGACCTGAGCGTTCTTGAAACGCGCGTAGGGTGTTTTACAGCGCGTTCGAATGCGCTGTAAAACGCGAAAATGTGAACCAGTCCCATAGGGAAGCATTGGTTTGCATGTGTTGAGCGTTTTACAGCGCGTCGAACGCGCTGTAAAACGCGCAAGTGTGAACTTGGGGTAAAGGGTTATTCTCATCTCGGACATTGATGGCATTTCGCAAGGATTTTGCATCCGTGTCAGATACGTGCAAGTTCTACCTGCAGAAAGGGGTCCCAAAGTGAAGGAGAATGCACAGCACACTCTCCATTCATTGCTATGGGAGTTCCAAAAAGCCAAGTGAGCTGGCGGCCGTAGGTGCCCTCTTGAATTAGCTGTCCCGCCGTCCTCAGGACAATGATAGTTGAATACTGCAGTACGGGCGGCAGTATATTGTGCTGCACTGTGGTATCTGGTTCTGCTGGGGCAGTATATTGTGCTGCACTGTGGTATTTGGTTCTGCTGGGGCAGTATATTGTGGTACACTGTGGTATTTGGTTCTGCTGGGGCAGTATATTGTGTTGCACTGTGGTATTTGGTTCTGCTGGGGCAGTATATTGTGCTGCACCGTGGTATTTGGTTCTGCTGGGGCAGTATATTGTGCTGCACTGTGGTATTTGGTTCTGCTGGAGCAGTATATTGTGCTGCACTGTGGTATTTGGTTCTGCTGTGGCAGTATATTGTGTTGCACTGTGGTATTTGGTTCTGCTGGGGCAGTATATTGTGCTGCACCGTGGTATTTGGTTCTGCTGGGGCAGTATATTGTGCTGCACTGTGGTATTGCTAGCCCCTGCCTACTTCTGTTGCCCCTGCCTTCTGTTAATTTGGACCTACAACTTTTAGGATTTTTCTGGGGTCGCCTCTACTTCCATCCGCTGTATAGTTTCTGCTGTGAGCAGCTTCCAGAAAATAGCTGATCGGTGGGAATGGCCGATGTAAGACCCCCACCGATCTGATACTGATGACCTATCCCAAGGACTGGAAAAAAAAAAAAAACCTTAGGCCTCTTTCACACGAGCGTGTCCGGATGCGTTGCGGATGCGTACAGTGAAAACTGTGCGATTTCACAGGCAAAGCCATTCAGTTTTCCCTGCGATTGCGTTCAGTTTTTTTCCACGCGGGTGCAATGCGTTTTGATGCGTTTTTCACGCTGGTGATAAAAAACCTGAAGGTTTACAAACAACATCTCCTAGCAACCATCAGTGAAAAACGCAACGCACCGCACCCGCACTTGCGGATGCAATGCGTTTTTTTCACGCAGCCCCATCCACTTCTATGCGTGAAAAACGCAGAATATAGAACATGCTGCGGTTTTCACGCAACGCACAAGTGATACGTGAAAAAAAAAACGCTTATGTACACCGTCCAATTGAAATGAATGGGTCAGGATTCAGTGCAGGTGCTATGCGTTCACGTCACGCATTGCACCCGCGCGGAAGACTCGCTCGTCTGAAAGGGGCCTTAATTGTGGCAGGTGGGAACATTGACCTATGAAGGGATGCTGATGACTTGTACCAGCACATGTCGGTGGCCTGCCCCCCTCGACACATGGTCCCACTGGTCAATAGTTCAGTTCCTTCTATAGGAGAGGAAGAAGAGTATGGGGCGAAGAATGGAGGCCACATGTGTTCCTATATGTCGCTGTAGAGGAACTAGATGTGCGACATGAGGAATTGGCGCTCTCTGTTTCAGTGGTGGGCAGTTGGCAGCATGGTCCCGGTCTTCCCTCTTCATTATGTGCATTTCCCCGCCTTGTGTACAGTGCAGGGCATACACACAAGACGTGTAGTCCGCCTTCACTCCCTACACGAGGACCTTTTCACTGGTTAAGGTCTGATTTGGTTTTTATTCAGTGAACATGATCAGCACGGTCAGGCGGAATTGACCTATAGCAGATCAATGCATTTTTCAGATATTTTATTATCTAGTCTACAGAAAAATATTGGAAAATCTACGTTCACTGTTTTGTGTCTTCTGTAACACAACATGCGTTGGAGAATGCCATGTAATATCAGTGGTACAATATCGGATCGGTATTTGGAAACCACAGCGGCCAAATATTACATTTGTGTAAATGAGAGTAAAAGATCATAAAGCGACAGCATATCGATAAGATCTGCCATCACAGTATGATCAGTGTAGGTCTGACCACCAGTCCTTATGGTCCCTTTACACGGGACTATACTACAGCAGATTATTGGGAAGCAAACGTTCCTTCCCGACAACCTGCTGATCGCTAGCGGAGGAGAGCTGTGGATTTACATGCAGCGATCTCCTCCAGAGTAGGGGAAGGAGTGATCGCGAATGCCATCGCTCTTCCCCATACTGTTCACGATCTGCCACTGGGAAACAATATTGTGTGCTGCACAAAAGATCCAATTGCCCAATGAATGAGCGTTTTGCTCGCTCCTCTGGTAATTGGTGGTGCACTTACACTGCCAGATCATTGCTAACGAGCGCTACTAGCGTAACTGATCTGTTTGAAGGGGCACTTAAAGTAATGTCTGTTAGGCCGTGCCTAGATGGATGCTTTTTGTGATGCGACTTTCTATTTTTAACCTGTGAGCCACAGTTATCCCCCAGCTTGCGGTTTAGTGGTTATTGCAGTGATCCATCTGGTGGTCTTCATGTACCCAGCCGTCTCGAAGTTCTTATTCCTAAACCACCTGTTGTCACTGCACGTGGGCATAGGCATCAGATCACCTTGCGTGTGTGCTCACCGGGGGCTGGTTCTGGCACAGAGACGTTTGCAGCCGATTAAAGTAGCTTGAATACGTGCTAAACCAGTCCTGTGGTCCCTTCATTTTTTGGTGGGCACAGTGAGCTCGCAGTAGTTGGCCCCCACTGATAAGGATAATGACCTCAGTTTATAAAACTGGACTAATCCTTTAATTTTTGGAGGTCCCAGGAGCAGGAACCCTGCGATCAGTCATTATAAGACGAACCTTCTAACAGAAGAAGGTCTAGCGCAGGAAGAGCTCAATTCTGCAGGTCACTGAAACATTTGCAAGGTTCCAACTGAAATGCTTTTGCAGTTGCTATTGTAGACCGTGTGTCCTATTCAGGTTGGTATTCCAGATACCTCATTGTGAGTTTTATTTCAGAATATCAATGACGCTATAAACTATTTTATTTCTATTCATTCGACAGGACCTGCACAATGCGTAGAGGAGGGTGGAGGAATCGTACAGAAAACCGTGATGGCTGGGGTGCCACCGTAGGTCATATTCGCTTATATATTGGGAGCTTGCCTCCCGTTAAGAATATGCGATGTGACTACTTCAGAAGAAGTTGCAATTTCTCTGTGTTGCACTTGTATTCCAGGGGTACATGGCGGCTAAGGTACAGAAACTAGATGAGCAGTTTCGACTAGATGCCCCACTGCAGCAACAGAAAGATGGAACAGCCACCAACATCTTTAATGGGGTTTCAATCTATGTGAATGGTTATACAGGTATGTGTATTGTGCTTATTAAATACCCGATATAATTCAGTTATTCAAAACGTGAATCTTGTATTATTAAAAGGGTTATCCAAGAGTCTGACAGACCTCCCAGTGTGGCCGACCCGTGGTGAAGATCATACTTTACCTGGGTTCGGGGTCTAGCGCCCCCGTGGCAGCTCTTCCTCTCTCTGCCGCACTCAGATCAACATCGTCGAGAGAGGGACACATGACCACTGCAGTCAATCACAGGCAGCAAAAGTGATTGGCTGCAGTGGTCCCATGTCCCCCTGTCGACGATGTTGATCTCAGTGCGTCAGGGAGTGGAAGAGCAGGCCCGGGAGCGTTAAACACCGAAGCCAGTGTTGGGGATCAGATAAGTAGGATCTCCAGCAGGGGTCGGCCACTCTAGGAGGTCTGTCTGACTCTTGGATAACCCCTTTAAAGTAAAGACCCCATACACATTAGACTGTTGTCAGCTCGAAAGGCAACAATCGAATGTGCATGGGGAGCCCCCGACTCTCCCTCGACATCAAGAATCGGTCGCCTTGAATTTCATGTTATGATCTTTTTTGTTCTCCTGGGAGATAAGTCTCTGACAGAAGTGCCTGGCATCAGCTTTCTCTTCTCGCTCCATTGAAAACACATACACGCTCGTGCATGTCTATGAGTGGGTAGGGAGAGGTAGCGCTCAAATATTGAAGCTGTATAGGACCCTTAAAACCATTGCTCCTCGAAGGACTTTTGCCTCATTCTCAGGTTGTATAGACTTGCCCACTTGGATACTGTTGATGTTCCTAAGTCACCGGTGATGTCACACGGTTTCCTTTTGGCACAGAAAGCTGGAGGGGATACAGAATAGACAGTTTTGTCCTTTTTAAGTCTCTTTGGTTTGTGCAGGTTCCTAAAATATGAAATGGCACAGTAAAAATGAATTTGAAGTGCAATGTGGTTTACGCGTGTATCATTGAAAGTACACCAGGAGGTTGCCTTGCGTGGGGATGCGACATTTTAAAAAGTTGTACATCATAATTGAAACATAAAGGTGTTCTAATATCTAAGTGGCGAAATTTCACTAAAAGTCACTAAAATGCACAAAATGTTACATGTTTGCGTAGCAGATTTTATAAATGTCCCCCATGGTCTTTGTCTTCTGTGCACATTCCTATCACTAATGGCTGTTTCCATTATATCATTGATATATGAAGACATGCAGGGAGCTCTCTGATGTGTAAAATAAATCTTTGCAAAAAAAGCAAAAGTCTAAGAATGCTTATCTCCCCCTGATCCCACACTAGTAAGAGACAACCCATTTGTCATGAACACATTGAAGGACATTTAATAAGCCCTTTACGCCACTATTGGGGTGTAAAACATTCTCCCATTATGGTGCACGCGATATGTGCACCATAACTTATGACTTTTTAGGCTTATTGGGGGCTTAGTGAAATAGGGTGGGGCTTTGTGTCCTCCGCCGCATTTACAATACTTTCACCAAAAAGTGGCGGAAGTTATAGCTGAAGTCTGTGCCAGACTTGTTAAGAGGCATCAGTAGGCGCATCTCACACTAGTGCAAGGAGATCAAGACTGGATATGAATGATGTCCCTAATTGTGTATAGGCATGACATGCTTAGGCTACTTAAACATATGTGGGTGTAATTTTGGTGTTCTCTTTTGGCAAAGGAACAGAACACCAAACTGTATTTGGTGTATATCGGCAAAAGTAGTGCCCGATGGATCCCATTCACTGTAATCGGATTCACTAGGCGCCTGGCATGATTACTGCCATTCTGCAGGACAAAATACCGCTGTGTGCTCGTGCTCATATGCATGAGCCCTAAGAAGTGCAGAGATATGCTGCGTCAACTGCAGTAGATGTGTCTGCTGGTAAGCAGTGACCTGAGGGTATTGAGACTGATGCTTAGAAACCAGCACAATGGAAAGAGAAATTACTGTATTTTGGACTATAAGACTCGCTTTTTAGCATGAAAAAAATCTCGCTTAAAAGGGCATCTTATAGTCCAGAGTCATGGTGCTCATGGTGCCGGACCAGTGAAATAGCTGTGTGTCTGCACACTTCTAGATCTCCCTGCCCAACATTGATCTGTGTGATTAGTGCAGGCAGGGTGAGCGATCATGGAGAGGACAGTGAGAACCACCTCCCTCCCCATGCTGAAGATCCCCAGGCAGCAGGGAAATACATAAAGCTCTGCCTTAGTGTAACTAAAGGACCTTTGTTGATGTCACCAGTGAGAGGAGTCAGACCAGTAAGAAGACTACACAGTGGGTACTGTATTGTACTGTGCACTGTAACTTCCTGTCATGTGACCAATGCGCCATTGCTGTTTGCTTTAATGGTCAGAAGATGACTGACAGGAGCTGACTGTAATCTATTAATAACTTTCTGTTGTCTAAACCCAAAGGCGTCTTATGGTCCGAAAAATACTGGTAATTACTGCAGATACAGATATTTTTGTTGCCCATTGTCCTTTGTACAAGTGTTAATAAATTGATAAATGGGAATATAATAGTGTTTTCCAAACAATGTGCCTCCAGGGGGATCTGTTATGGGGGATCTGTGGATGACGCTGTTATGGGGGATCTGTGGATGACGCCGTTATGGGGGGATCTGTGGATGACGCCGTTATGGGGGATCTGTGGATGACGCCGTTATGGGGGGATCTGTGGATGACGCCGTTATGGGGGATCTGTGGATGACGCCGTTATGGGGGATCTGTGGATGACGCCGTTATGGGGGATCTGTGGATGACGCCGTTATGGGGGAATCTGTGGATGACGCCGTTATGGGGGATCTGTGGATAGACGCCGTTATGGGGGATCTGTGGATGACGCCGTTATGGGGGATCTGTGGATGACGCCCGTTATGGGGGATCTGTGGATGACGCCGTTATGGGGGGATCTGTGGATGACGCCGTTATGGGGGATCTGTGGATGACGCCGTTATGGGGGATCTGTGGATGACGCCGTTATGGGGGATCTGTGGATGACGCCGTTATGGGGGATCTGTGGATGACGCCGTTATGGGGGATCTGTGGATGAGCGCCGTTATAGGGGATCTGTGGATGACGCCGTTATGGGGGATCTGTGGATGACGCCGTTATGGGGAGATCTGTGGATGACGCCCGTTATGAGGGATCTGTGGATGACGCCGTTATAGGGGATCTGTGGATGACGCCGTTATGAGGGATCTGTGGATGACGCCGTTATGGGAGATCTGTGGATGGCGCCGTTATGGGAGATCTGTGGATGACGCCGTTATGAGAGGATCTGTGGATGACGCCGTTATGGGGGATCTGTGGATGACGCCGTTATGGGGGGATCTGTGGATGACGCCGTTATGGAGGATCTGGATGACACTAATGGGGGATCTCTGGATGACACTAATGGGGATCTCTGGATGACACTAATGGGAGATCTCTGGATGACACTAATGGGGGATCTCTGGATGACACTAATGGGGGATCTCTGGATGACACTAATGGGGGATCTCTGGATGACACTAATGGGGGATCTCTGGATGACACTAATGGGGATCTCTGGATGACACTAATGGGGATCTCTGGATGACACTAATGGGGATCTCTGGATGACACTAATGGGGATCTCTGGATGACACTGTGGGGATCTCTGGATGACACATATATAGCATATTATGCTATATACGTGTCATCCACAGACCCCAATAGTGTCATCCAGAGATCCCCATAGTGTCATCCAGAGATCCCCCATTAGTGTCATCCAGAGATCCCCATTAGTGTCATCCAGAGATCCCCCCATTAGTGTCATCCAGAGATCCCCATTAGTGTCATCCAGAGATCCCCCCATTAGTGTCATCCAGAGATCCCCCCATTAGTGTCATCCAGAGATCCCCCCCATTAGTGTCATCCAGAGATCCCCCCACAGTGTAATCCAGAGATCTCCCATACACTATTGACGTAAACTTAATCTTTATTAATGTGGCCGGAATTACTAACTATTGATGTGCAGTCTCCCTCAGGTCAGGCGCTCAGTCCCTCCATGCTCCTCCTGCCCCTCGCGCCTTCAACATTCATAAAGTGGGCGGAGCGCGCAGGAGGGATGTGAGGTGCTTGGAGGAATCTTGAGCTCTCAGTTCCTCCATGTGCCTCATGTCCCGCCTGCTCGCTCCGCCCACTTTTATGAATGAAGAAGGCAGGCGGGGCAGGAGGAGCATGGAGGGACTGAGCGCCTGACCTGAGGGGGACTGGGCATCAATAGTTAGTAATTCCGGCGACATTAATAGAGGTTAGGTTTATTTTAATAGCGTATAGGAGCTGCCGGACCGGAACTTCCGGTATCGGCGGCATTTTCACGAGTACAAGTACTCGTGAAAATGCCGGTATCGGTCCCGATACCGATACTGGTATCGGTATCGGGACATCCCTATTTATAATAGTAAAACCTCGGGCATTTCCTTATCATGTAGACTCAGGACGGCGTCCTAGTCACTGGGAAGCGCTGCTGTGCTTCATTCACAATTTTTTTTCTGCGTTCTCTGTAGTACACGTTCTGCATGCATCAAACACTCGGTTGCCTAGCAACACTGGCAGAAGCACATCCTGTGTGTGACTGCTCAGATAACCTTTGTATTCTGCGTGCGGCTCCTGGGCTGTGGCTGGGAAGAATACAGAGCAAAGAAACAAATCCAGGAATAAAGAGAATGTAGATTTTTATGGAAAGCAGTAAAAATGCTGGTTTCTTCAGTAAGGCCGGTTCACATCACCGTTTATTTTTCTGTTCCTCTGATTTGTCAGAAGAATAGAAAAATAAAGAAAACATGGATTCTGTATTTTAAGCATCCATTATGCTCATTTTTGCACATTTGGCACCATTTTAGCCATTTCTATCCAAATGCTTAAAATGCAGGATCCGTTTTTTTTTTTGTTTTGTTTGTTTGTTTGTTTGTTTTTACTATTCTGTTTTTCTGACAGACAAGAGGAACGGAAAAATACATGGTGATGTGAATTCTGCCTAAATTGAACATTATCATTCACCCACACCCATGGCTAAGGGTCTTTTCTCACTGTGTTTTTTGCTGTCCTTCAGGGCTCTTTCACACGAGCGTGTGCGTTGCGGAAATTGAGCTCTGTGTGAGAGAGGGATTGTGCGGTCTGGACTGCAGAAGCGCATGGCATAATGATGATTGATAATGCTGTGGGACCTTTCTGTAACGGATTCATACTGACAGCTTTATGTCAGTATGATAAACCGCTTCTGTCTTCTCTGCTCCCCCTCTGTCACTAACAGCTAGGGACCCGACCTGCTCCTGCTGCAGTGCAGGAGCTGTAATCTAGCGGCGCTCCGGGCATCGCATGATCAGCTGTATTTCTGTCCTGCAAGACGAGGGACGCAAACCTTGGCTCTGGGGGCCGCAGGTTGTGCACCTCTGCTGTAGACAGTGGAGAAGGAAATTGGTGGGGACATTATATACCAGTGGTAGGTACTCAGAACCCTCTCTGTGGGCACCCACCCCCTGGAAAAAGTCTGGTGTACCAATATGCCTTAGACTTTTCCTGCCATTCATCAGCTCAGGGCGCACTATGGCCTTACCAGTGATTGGTTAAATAAATCTGTTACTGGTTTTGCTAGTACACCTCTAAGCTCTTTTAATAGCTTTGGGTGTATCCCATCAGGCCCCTGTGATTTATTTGTATTCATTTTAGACAGCCGACTTAGAACCTCTTCCTCTGTAAAGATACATGCATCAAAGGATTCATTAGTCTTCCTCCCTAACCGAGGTCCTTCTCCTTCATTTTCCGTTGTAAAAACTGAACAGAAGTATTTATTGAGGCAGTCAGCTAGTTCTTTATCCTCTTCCATATACCTTCCTTCTTTTGTTTTTAATTTGGTAATTCCTTGTTTTAATTTCCTTTTTTCGTTTATGTATCTGAAGAATGTCTTATCACCTTTTTTCACTGACTGAGCTAATTTCTCTTCTGTCTGAGCTTTAGAAGCTCTTCTAACTTGCTTGGCCTCTCTCTGCCTCATCTTATAGATTTCCCGGTCATTCTTTTTTTTTTTTATACTTACTAAATGCCATCTTTTTGTTTTGAATGATTTTGGCCACTTCTGCTGAGTACCACAGTACTGACCAGCCTAATGCACTTTTCTGTTGCCTTCAATAGTGCCAATTTTAAGTAGTCCCATTTCTCTTGGACTCCATTGAAATTGTTCCAGTCTGATAGGGACTCGTATACCACTGATCTCATTTTAGAAAAGTCTGTTTTTCGAAAATCTAAAACTTTTGTTTTTGTGTGGAGTGACTCAGTCACTGTACTTATAGTAAACCTCACTGACTGGTGATCACTGGATCCTAAGCTTTCCCTACAGTAATATCAGATACCAAATTGCCATTTGTGAACACCAAATCTAAAATGGCCTCCTTCCGGGTTGGCTCCTCAACTACTTGCTGTAGAGATAATCCCAGTAGGGAATTTAGAATGTCATGAACCCAAAACTGTGCTGGGAAAGAAAAAACGGAGTTTACCCTTCCCACCTGCACCATTTTTCAAGAATACTAGAGGTTGGAGGGATTTGTTCTGGCCTAACTTTTTCATACGGCATCACCCAGCCAATCTGGCGCTTCCAACCATTAAAACTGGAATTTTTTTCCGACATCCACTTATGAGTGATACAGAGTCAACCCAAACAAGCAATAAAATTATACTTCACCCAGTGTCTCAGTATTTCAGCATTTAAATAGCCCAGTATAAACTCAAGGGGATGAAATTGTAGTTCTTCATCTAGTGTTGTATTTATATAATCCTTACTCTGGGACCAGTATCTGACACACTGAGTAACAAATGCACCAAATCTGCATCACAATTTCCACATTTAGGACAATTCGAATGTCCATAGAACCTTTATATTAAAGGGCATCTGTCAGCAGATTTGTACCTATGGCCCAGGCTGACCTGTTATGTGTGCGCTTGGCAGCTGAAGGCATCTGTGCTGGTCCTATGTTCATATGTGTCCGCATTGCTGAGAAAAATGAAGTTTTAGTATATGCAAATGATCCTCTAGGAGCAACGAGGTTGTTACCATTACACCTAGAGGCTCTGCTCTCTCTGCAACTGCCACGCCCTCTGCGCTTTGACCAGACCAGGCATTGAAAAAGTCATCTCACCTGCCTGGCCCTGTCAGTAATACCAGAAGGCTGCCAGACGTGGGTCTAAAATTAACAGTTTAGTGACCCCAACTGCGTATGGGGCTCCAAAGCAGAAAGATTGTCACTGCACCTCTGCTAACGAAGTCTTATCGGCAGAAAAGGCTTCAATTTTCACAGCAGTATTAGAATTGGACCTCTGCTGATTGGCAAAGGGGTGTCTCCTGCAATGAGTCACATTTTCTACTTCATTGAATGAATGGACGTTAGCGTGACACCAGAGAACACAGACCCTGCAACCACTGCTGGAAGAACACAAGCTGGTGGTGGCACCATTGTGATCATATGTGATCCATATGGAAGGCACTCTCAACCAATTTGTCTATGAACCTATGCTTGCAGATCACATACACTCATACTTGCTGATTGTCTTCCCTGGGGCGGATGGGATCTTCCAGCAAGACAGTGCAACATGTCACGGCTAGAAATGTCCAAGGCTGATGGGAAGAGCATGACCAAGACTTCCAAGTACTGACCTGGCCCCCAATGCCTTAACCTTAAACCCAATGGAGTTTCTGTGGCACCACCTCATTCATCATGTTCGCTCTATGGATCCTCCCCCATGCACCCTCCCGCAGCTGTGAGATGCACTGTAGTCAGCATGGCTCCGGACACCTGTGACAACCTACAGGACCTTAAGTAGCCTCTCTCAGCCCGTCTAGCTCCTGACCCTGCTGCACACTGTCGATATTAGCTGGTGGTCATAATAATGTGACTCGACTGTGTGTTTGTATCCATAGCATGCCTATCGACGGCTGTGATGCTTAAAAATAAGTCCTGAGATCAGGAAATTTAAAGCTACTCTTATCTATAGGAAATAATAAAACCCACACTTTTTTATCCAATTATATATCATTAATAATTATAATGTACTAAAAATTGCATTGGTAATCCATGTTGGGGAGTTAGAATAACTTACAATATTTTAGGGAGTACCACCATTTTTATCAGTACCAACCGTGAAGCTCTACTCAATGTTGCTCTTCTCCAAGCCTTTTCCCTTCCCTTCAAATGTTCTAACAATGGAAAAACATTTACTTTAAAGGGGTTGTCCAAGTTATATTTATTGATGACCTATCCTCAGGATAGGTCATCAATATCAGATCGGCGGAAGTCCGACACCCGGCACCCCCGCCAATCAGCTGTTTGAAGAGAAGGCGAGCGCCGTGCCAGCGCTGCCTCCTCGTCATTGTTTACATGCTGGCCGTTGCATCTGCAGCGGTGAGCAGGTGTAATTACACCCAAGCCGTTCCATTCATTTCAATGGGACGGCTCGTTCCTATACAAGTGTATACTACAGAGCCGTCCTATTGAAATGAATGGAACGGCTTGGGTGTAATTACACCTGCTCACTGCTGCAGATGCAACGGCCAGCATGTAAACAATGACGAGGAGGCAGCGCTGGCACGGCGCTCGCCTTCTCTTCAAACAGCTGATCTGCGGGGGTGCCGGGTGTCGGACCCCCGCCCATCTGATATTGATGACCTATCCTGAGGATAGGTCATCAATAAATATAACTTGGACAACCCCTTTAATATAATCCAAGCTTTCACCAGATATTGGAACTTATCTACTCCTCTTATCCCAAACTGTAGTACCTCGGAGTTCATATCACTCCCCAATGGTAAAGTCTTATTCCAATTTATATCCAAACCAGAGACACTCCCAAAGGTTCCATACAGGCAGACGACATGCTCCACCTGCCTTACATCCCTCATAAACAGAAGCCTGTCGTCCACGTATGATGAAATCTTCTCTGTCCAGTCCAAAATAGGAAAGCCCCCAATGCAAGAGGAATAAACAATGTATTGTATTTGTTCTTTGTTACAGATCCTACCGCAGATCAGCTGAGACATCTTATGATGCTACATGGAGGCCAATTTCATGTTTACTACTCCCGATCTAAAACTAGCCACATTATTGCAACTAATCTCCCAAACAGCAAAATCAAAGAGCTAAAAGATGAGAAAGTGGTGCGTCCTGAGTGGATTACAGATAGGTAAGTCCTTTTATTTCTGGTCTTATATGTTGCAGTATTCTGGAAAACTAGATGAATGTGGCAAAGAAGTGGTAACCATTCAAGAGGCAACCGCTTGGTTTGCATTTTGAAGAGGTATTACCATCTTTGGGATTTGTGGCATGTCCAGAAGATATGTCATAATATCTCATAGATGTGGGCCCTACCTCTGTGACATCCTATTTACAGAATGAGGTCCCACATCCCAGTTGGTGAGGGAGCCTCTTGCCGTGCCTCCCATAGGAGTGACTCAAGAGAGCTGCACGGATGTGCCACCTGGATCTAGTGGTCGAGTCTCATCTGCTATTGGTCTCTTTATTCAGATGGAACCATGTCTTGATTTGTGCTGTGTTTGTCTCATAATAAAATCTGGAGTGTAGAAGACATGACTTTTATTTGGTAATATCCTCAGACGTCCAGCGTTAAAAGCAGACCTGCCAACTCAAAGTGCAGTGAAGTCTGCAGGCACCATGTTATAGAAAGGAAGAAGCTGAGCGGATTGATACATATTTTTTGTGGGAAAAGATTCAAGGGGTTATCAGGGAATTTGATATTGATAACCTATCCTCAGATTGGTAGTGGTCCGACAAATGGCACCCTTGCCTATCGGCTGCTTGAAGAGGCGGCTGTGGTCTTTTGACAGCGCCATACACTGTACAGTGACTGTGCTTGGAACGGGACCTAACTGCACCTAGGCCATGTGACTGATGAACGTGACGTCACAGGCCTAGGGAATGGCCCAAGCGCTCACAGAACGTCACAGCCTCTTCCAACAGTTGATCAGCAGGGGTGAGGGTAGACCATAAACATCAAATCCTCAAATAACCCGTTTCACTTGTTTTAACTTGGAATTTATCAATTTAAATCTCTGCTGTTTCTGACTTCATTGTGCACAGGGGAGGTGTTATCAGTGTATAATTACTGTGTGTGTCTACGTAGGTCACTGATAACACCTCCCCTGTGAACAGTGAAATCAGAAAGAGCATACATATAAATGTTTAAATTGCAGGTTATACTGAATCTTTTCTCATAAAACTTTATATCAATCTGCTCAGCATTTTGTGGTGACAGGTCTTCTTTATAACTTGCTGCATGTGGCAGCGAGAGTTCCCATTCTGACCTCTGCTCCTCTGACGGGATTGCACAGCATTACAATGATTTCTAATGCTGTGTGATCCTGTTAGAAATCGAATCAACTGAATTATAGCATTATGTCAGAACAATTCAGTAGATTTGAGGTCTCGCAGGGACACATTGAACCTGATTGTCATTGAAGTTGGGAAAACCCTTCTGAAAATGTCACTTTTTTTTATAGTAGATTTGGAATTTTTGTCTGAAGCAAATACACCTAGCACTCAGGGGACAAGCACGCTTCAGCGAATGGCATTTATCATGTACAGAAAGTTAATACAAGGCACTTACTAATGTATTGTTTTCTCATCCGTATCATTGGGGGACACAGTCTTGACCTTTGGTATAGCTATTGCCACTAGGAGCCGACACTAAGCAAAAAAAAGTGTTAGCTCCTCCTCTCAACTATATCCCTCCTGCAGACACTGAGCTAATCCGTTTTAGCTTAGTGTCCGTAGGAGGCAGACCTCCCTGCTTTGCAGGTCTGCTGAATTTTTTCTTTTCTTTTCATTCTTTAACATTTTTCTCTTTTTCTTTCCTTTAGCTGGGCTGAGGGCAGTCTCCAAGCTGCCTGCGTTCCCACCCATGAGACGGGAGTCCAGGGGGTCCCCCAAGCCTGCTGCACGTTCCCGGTCTCCAGAAGACAAAGAGGAACAGAGGTTGCTATAAAAACCTTTGTATCCCACCAGCTTTCGGGTCACCAGGTCCGGTCTCCGCCAAAGTCCCCTCTGTTACCGGTGTAGCTGCCCTCATCAAGGTGTAACACACCGATGCTGGTGACCCGGCTGGAGCCAGGGGAGCAGAAAATGCCAGACGAGTATTCTCTCAGTCCCCAAGGCCCCCATTCCTCCTAACTCCCCCTCCCCCTCCCCCTGAGGGTCCAATCTGGTGCAGTAATTGCTCTAGCCCCACCAGCTGCCAATAAGCTCCGCCCCTGCTTAACCCCTTTCTTGCCTCAGTGCTACTGTGCTGGGGAAAGTGCTTCTGGGCTCTCTGCTGAGGCTTGCAGTGCTGGTTATTAGTACAGATAGATGTGGATGCAGTTCCCTCACATCTTTTTTGAGAATTGAGCTGTAGGTATAAAAAAAAAAAAGTCGATATATTAATATATTATTAACCCTTGGAGCTATTTGGTTTGTCTGAACCTAGTTCCTATGCCATTCTCTTGGCAGAATTTCTTTACCCTTCGGCTGGATAGATACGTCCTATAGTGCAAGCTGAATCCTGGTGCTACCGCCGGATACTGCACTCCCTGTAGCTTGCCCTCTTTCTATAGGCGGAGTAGTTACATGGTAGCATACCCTTCTTCCATAGACGGAGTAATAGCACATGCTCTGGATACCGTACAGCCTGTAGCATTGCCCTCCTTCCACAAAAGGCGGAGTAACTGCACTTGCACTGGATACAGTACAGCCTGTAGCATTGCCCTCCTTCCACAAAAGGCGGAGTAACTGCATTTGCACTGGATACCGTACAGCCTGTAGCATTGCCCTCCTTCCACAAAAGGCGTAGTTACTGCACTTGCACTGGATACCGTGCAGCTTATAGAATCACCCTCCTTCCTTAGGTGGAGTAATTGCACTTACATTGGATGCTGTACTCCCTGTTGCATTACACTCCTTCCATAGGCGGAGTAATTGCACTTTCTCTGGATGCTGTACAGCCTGTATCATAAACCCTTCTTCCATAAAAGGCGTAATAACTGCACTTGCACTGGATACCGTACAGCCTGTAGCATTACCCTCCTTCCACAAAAGGCAGAGTAATTGCACTTGCACTGGATACCGTGCAGCTTATAGCATCACCCTCCTTCCATAGGCGTGGTAATTGCACTTGCACTGGATGCTGTACTGCCTGTAGCATTACCCTCCTTTCTATAGGTGGAGTAATTTCGCTTACATTGGAGGCTGTACTGCCTGTAGCATTACCCTTTTTCCATAGGTGGAGTAATTGCACTTTCTCTGGATGCTGTACTGCGTGTGGAATTGCCCTCCCTCTTTAGGCGGAGTACTTGCACTTCCATTGGGTACTATATAGCCTGTACCATTACACTTCTTCCATAGACAGGGTAATACCACTTCCATGGGGTACCGTACAGTCCGTTCTATTATTCTCTTTCCATAGGCGGAGTAGTGCGACTAACTGTGGACACGGTACAGCCGGTAGCTTTACCCTCCTCCCATGGGCGGAGTAATTGCAATTCCAGTGGGTGCCGTTCGGCCTGTAGCATTACCCTCCTTTTTTAAAGGATGGAGTGTTTGCACATTTCCTAGGCAGAGTATTGGCACCTCCCGTGGGCTCCTGTACATCAGGTAGTATTGTTCTCCTTCCATAGGCGGATACCAGAGGTCCTGTAGCACTACTCTACTTCCATGGCGGAGTAGTTGCAGTATCACTGGATCCTATGCTTCCGCTAGCATTCCTCTCCTTCTGTAATAGGAGTATTTGCACTTACTCCGTATACTGTACATTTTGTAGTATTACCCTCTTTTTATAGAGTAATACCACTGGTTCCTATACAGGCTGTTGCATTACACTCCTTTACTGGGCGGGTAACTGCACTTCCGCTGGATACCATACGTCCTGTGCATTACCCCCCTCCGCAGGTGGAGTAATTGCACTAATACTGGTTGTCATCTGTCCTGTCGGATTTCCCCTTCTGTAGGTGGATCAGTTGCACCACAATTGCATACTGTAGATCCGGTAGCATTACCCTCCTTCTATTTGTGGAGTAGTTGCGCAACCAGTAGTGCTTGCACTACCAGTGGACCCGATATATTGTGTCGGGTTTCCCTCTTCAGTTAGCGGAGTGATGCTCTATCGCATTTTCCGTCTTTCTTAGGTGGGACGGGTAGAGCTGTCGTACTGTCCTTGTCACCCCTAGATGCTGGTTCCCTACTGAGCCGCATCAGCCTTTTCTACTTCTCCCCTTTCGCAGGGCGAGTAGTTGCACTTTCTTCACATACTGTTACTGCCTGCTCGGAATAACTGCACTTGTACTGGATACATAGCCATTGGGGCTCGTATGCCCCCTTTCTGCTGGGGGGTGCCTGCGCGGGTGGTGTTGGTCCAGGTTGCCTAGCCTTTGTTCGTCATGGTCCCGCTGGAGTGTTCTTCTCTTCTGGCAGTCCCGTATGGTGTGTGGGGCCTTTGCCTTCAGGAATCCCTACTTCCTCCCCCATGGGGGGCAAGTTTTGTCACATCTTTGGCCCTTGATATCCAGACACCATTCTTTTTCAGCGGAATTTGGTTTCTCCTGCTGTGGTTCGGACATTTCTGCAGGGGGTGGCGCACGCTGCGCCCCCTTACTAACTTCCGTTAGGGATTCAGCGCTCTCCCTTGGGGACTTAATCCCTGGGGCTCAGTTCTCTCTCCGTTTGAGCCTTTAGTTTTGGTTTGGGCCGTTTGCATCTATTGGTCTCCGACGTCCTCTTTACGACGATCGGAGTCATTATTCGTCATTCCGGAGGGACAGAGACGAGGGCTGGCTATGTCCAAAGTTTCCATTTTTTGATGGATTCGTTTGGCCATGGTGGAAGCGTACCGCATCAGTGGCCAGGCCCCACCCTTCCGGGTTACTGCTCATTTTGGTCGGGCAATGGTTGGGCAGTACATCATGGAACTTCGGCCCTTCAGGGGTGCAGGGCGGCTGCCTGGTTGTCTGGGCACACTTTTCCAAGTTTTACAGAGTGCACACCTTTGCATCTTCTGACAAATTTTGCAGAAAGCTTCTTCGTTTAAGACCCACCCTGGGGACTGCTCTGGAATGTCCCAAGGTCAAGACTGTGTCCCCAATGATACGGATGAGAAAACTAGATTTTTGTACTTACTGTAAAATCTGTTTCTCTTCTGTTCACTGGGGGACTCAGCTCCCACCCTGTATGTATATTACTGGCTCTCCTAGACGGGCCCTTCTGGTTCTTGATGATGACCCATCTCTGGTTTTCGTACTTTTTATTGTTTTCTTTTGGCTTCTCCTGGCTGCTCCTACTGCTTTTGTACAAACTGATTAGCTCAGTGTCTGCAGGAGGGATATAGCTGAGAGGAGGAGCTAACTTTTTTTTGCTTAGTGTCGCCTCCTAGTGGCAATAGCTATACCCAAGGTCAAGACTGATTCCCCCAATGAACGGAAGAGAAACAGAGTTTACGGCTGGCTTTGCTGGCTGGATTCATTTTTCCAGCCCATTATGTACTGCTCATTTCCATGGTTACGACCACCCTGCAATCCAGCAGTGGTGGCCATGCTTTTACATTATAGGAAAAAGTGCTGACCTATACTCGCTCCCACAGTCCTGTCCACCAGAGAGGCCGTCAGTTTTTCCTGTAGTGTGCAAGCCCGGCCACCACTGCTGGATTGCAGGGTGGTCATAACACCTGGAAACGAGCAGTGTGTAATGTGATATAAAATAAATCAAGCAGTTTATTATGGCAGTCTCAATAACATAGAAACTGTCATGAAATGGACATTATCATTACCTTAGCTGGGTTTATTCCATGACTGGTGTTTAACACCTTAAAAAGGGGTCATCCTCTTTTTATATTGATGACCTACCCTCAAGATAGGTCATCAATATCTGATCAGCCAACTCCCAGAACCTCTGCCAATCAGCTTTTTGAAGAGAAACCAGCATTCGTACAATCGCTGCCCTCTCTCCACTGTTTACCTACTCGCTGTTTAGTGTTGAGCGAACTTGTGTTTTAAGTTCTGTGTCCAAAATTCGGGTTATCGAAGAATCTCATTATGGATTCCAAATTCCGTTATGGTCCATGGTAGCGGAATCCATGACGGGATTCTTCGATAACCTGAACCCGAACCTTGGACGCAGGACTTAAAACACAAGTTTGCTCAACCCTATTGCTGTTGCAACTGCAGTGGTGAGTAGGTGTAATTACAACTACGCCGTCGCATTCACTTAAATAGGAAGGAGTCGTCCCATTGAAGTTAATTGGACGGCTTACTTGTAATTACACCTGCTCACCCCTGAGGTTGCAGCAGCGAGCAGGTAAACAATGGAGAGAAGGCAGCGCTTGTTCGAATGCTGCTTTCTCTTCAAACAGCTAATTGTCAGGAGTTGTCACCCGCTGATCTGATATTGATGACCTATTCTGAGGATAGGTTATCAAGAGTTGAGAGAACCTGCCTTTTGGCAGGTTCGAGTTCGGATTTAAGTGAATTTCGTGATGGATTCTGTTTTCACGGATTCCATTACGTAACTCGGCATGCCGCATAATACAAGTTTATGTCCAGCCCTGAGGGTTCCGTTCTGCTGGCCATACACTTGTATTATGACAGCACGCAAAAAGGAATGCTTCTAAAGGCATTCCGTTTGGCATGCCGCCATTGAATTACATTATGGATTCTGTGAGAACGGAATCCATTCCGTATTTCACTTAAAGGGTTATTCTCTTCTCAAGCAATGAGGGCATATTGCTAGGATAGGCCCCCATTGTCTGATAGGTGCAGCCTCCCTCCATTCATTTTCTATGGGGCCACCGAAAGAACCCAGCGCTGTCTCGGCTATTTCCGTCAGGCCCATAGAAGTGAATGGGAGCGGTGGCCGGTCATGCGTGGTGCGCTCCCATTCACTTCTATGGGTAGAGTGCTTGATGGTGGCCGGACCAGAACCCTCCAGCCACCACTTTGCCTGCTCTGTTCTCGAGATAGGTGCGGGTCCCACCGCTAGCGATATGCCCCCATTGTCTAAGATGAGACAACCCCTTTAGACCCCGAACTCAAACCTGCCAAAAGGCAGGTTCGCTTAACTCTAGATAGCAATATTTAAAAAAATCGAACACACCCTTTAAGAGGTTAAACACCAATCATGGAATAAAACCAGCTATGGTAATGATAATATCCATTTCGTGCCAGTTTGTACCAGGTTATTGATGCTCTTATAATTTACTACTTTATTCTTATGGAATATGAGAAATATAAGTTTTTATTGTTTGTGTTAATAGCATCAAAGCTGGACGGCTTCTTTCTTACGTTCCCTACCAGCTTTATACAAAGCAGTCCAGTGTTCAGAAGACTTTGAGCTTCACCTCCAAATGTAAACCAGAAGATCCATTCACAATAGACAGCAACCATAAACTGTAAGTACAATTAATAATCTATGCTGATTAAGCTCATTTAATTATTTTTAGGTGAAAATTTTCTTAGATTTTTAAAGTTTTAGATCTCTTTACAAGCAGGTGCTTCACTGCACCTCTGTAGTATTTACTATATATTATATACCAGAGTGTCTACTCAGCCCTGATCTTTTTCTGTGAAGAAAGTAGTAGCAGCCAAAAAAAATCCTGCTCACACGATTAAGGTTTGTGCGGTCCAAAGATATTGATGACCTAGCCTCAGGATAGATCATCAGTGTCAGATCGGTGGGGATCCAGCTGTTTGAAGGAGTAGCAATGCTTGTGTAATTCACTTAAATGAGATGAGCATTTGTAATGACACTGGTAATATTGAAGCGGAAGCAGCTCTTAAGTGCCACTACCTATTCAAACAGCTAATCAACAGGGAGGGTTATGGGCAGGAAATCCGGTTGTAGCCGATCTGATGTTGATGGCCTATCACAAAGTTGGGTCATCAATATCTTTAAACTGAGCAACCATTTAAAGAGGACCTTTCACCACTCCTGACATGCCTGTTTTAATAGCTCCATGCATTCTCCATGTAATAACGATTCTGGATCATTTATTCTTATGGCTCTATGTTGTGCCATTCCTTTAATATTTCTACTAGAAGTTATGAGTGAATTGCTAGCAGTCTGCAGTAAGGGTACATAGGGGTGGTAACCAGTTGGGGTTGTGTCCCTGCACAGACTCACTCTATCCAATCAGTGCTGCCATTGTCAGACTGTGCAGGTACACAACCTCCACTTGTTACCTCCCCTATGTACCCTTACTGCAGACTGCTAGCAATTCATTTATAACTTCTGGTAGAAATAATAAAGGAATGGCACAACATAGAGCCATAAGAATAGGTGCTCTGGAATTTTTATTACACGGGGAATATATCTAGCTATTAAAACAGACATGTCAGGAGTGGTGAAAGGTCCTCTTTAAAATAAGTACACGTGAAGTCTGATGTTGTCTTCTTAGCGTTAGGCTTCGTTCACATCACTGTTCAGTCTTTCCGTTCTCCTGCTCTGTTTAGGAGCAGGGTAATGGAAAGGACGGATTCAGCTCATAACTGAGCCAAACGGAGCCTAAAGACTCCATAGACTATAATGAGTCCGTTAGGTGTCCGCTCAGAAGATGATTTTGGAGCGGAGACAAAAGTCCTGCATGCACTACTTTTGTCTCCGCTACAAAATCATCTTCTGAGCGGACACATAACGGACGCCATTGTAGTCTATGGGGTCCTTAGGTTCCATTTGGCTCACTTATGTGCCGAATCCGTCCTTTCCGTTCTCCTGCACCTAAACGTCCCATGAGAATTAGTAACTACTTAATATTATGTCTTCCTTATATGATTCCTTAATGGAATAGATGGTCATATAATCTGCCCATTTCATACATTCATCTGTCTGCCCCCTGGATAATTCAGTGTCAGGGAGTTCCTCTTTTAGTGGAGAATTGTGGCCCTTCCAGCTAAAAGTTCTTATTCTGACATTTTGATGAAAAAGTCCAGCTAAAATAACAGTTTTGTTAAAAGGATCATGCCATGGTTTATTATTGATGACCTATCCGTATATTAGGACATCAACATTAGAATGGCAGTGATCTGACTCCCAGCATCCCCACCGATCAGCTCTTTGAAGGGGTGACAGTGGGTAGGTCATCAATATCATACCACTGCACAACTGCTTTAAATTTGACTAAACATTCTTATGATTCTAATTTTTAATTTTTTTTGTAAATTACTTTTCTTTAGAAGCCATTCCACGGCAAGCGCCATTCAGGCAAATGGAACAAATGGCTGGGAAGAGAATTTTGAAAAGTTCGATGAGGAGAAAGACTTTGAAATGGATGGTTTAGAAGACTTTTCTGAGCAGAGCAGAGAACAGAACTGCAAAGACAGCATTGTTGTCATCAACGGACACAACTGTAGCCCTAATGGTGCCTTAAAGTCGCTGGATATCTCTGTGCATCCGAGTAACCCCATTGCAAGTAGACTTCATTCATTGAATCAGCAGGAAAAGCCTAATGTAGGCTCTACGGACTGCACTTTACAGCAACTACAACCAAACCATGGACAACTAGATATTGCATTGGATCCTTACAGGACCGAATCAAGCTCAGCCTCATCCTCATATTTGCACAATAAGACTAAACTCAATGGTGCTCACCACTCGCCTTCAAGCACAAAAAACACTACCATGCATTTGCCTGCCAAGGCAGCCTCTCCACAACTGCCTAAAACAGCAGACTCAAATTTTATATCAGACTTTTACTCTCACTCTAGACTGCATCATATCTCAACATGGAAATGTGAATTCACAGAGTTTGTACGTGAGCTACAGAGTCAGTGTAATGGCAACTTTCCAGGTCGGGAGAGGTTAAAAAAAACGAAGACAGGTAATATGCTTCATCACATAACTTACATGCTGGAAATGTAGTTGCTTCCTTCCAAAAATCGTGCCATCCTTGTCCACAGATTGTGTGAATAGAGTTCAGCTGCAGTATCACACACAGTCTATGGACAAGTGTCACTGTTTCTGAAAGAAAGCAGACTCATTTTTCTAAGGGCTCATGCACATGACCGTATGTGTTTTTTGGTCTGCAAATTGCGGATCTGAAAAAAAATGGATGATGTCCGTTTTGCATCCGTTTTTTTTTTTCACAGATCCATTGTAACAATGCCTATCAATGTCCGCAAATGGACAAGAATAGGACATGTTCTATCTTTTTTGCAGGGCTACAGAACGGACATACTGATGCAGACAGCACACCGTGTGCTGTTTGCATTTTTTGCGGACCCATTGAAATGAATGGGCCTGCATCCTATCCGTATGTGTGAGTTTAGGGCTGCAGCTATCGTCTAGTTTTGTAATCGAGTATTCTATCGATTAATCCAAAGATTATTCGAATACTCTAATAACAAAAAACTAATTAAAAGAACGTTTTCCTTTATAAAAACTCATCAGCTGCCCCCCTAGTGCCACCAGCTTGCCTCCTAAGTGCCACCATCTCCCCCTGCTAGCCATGTACCCAGCTCCAGTATTACCTTTCCTGTAGGGGCGCCATCCTGACGTCACACAGCATCGGGTCATAGTGCGCGATTACGTGCTGTGACAGGATACAGAGCGGTGCGGGACGGCAGGTGACCACGGAGCAGTGAGTAGTAGCAAGCGCTATGGCATATACATTAAAGGGATTAACTTCCCCAGTATGGCATATAGTATATACCATACTGGGGTAGTGAATTCCTTTAATGTACATGACATACTGCGGAAGTGAATCCTTTTACTGTACATGCCATCCTCCCTCCACACTGATACATTGCAGGCCAGCGATGTATCAGTGTAACAGTGTTGGTGGATATCTGTGGCTGACACTTATGGGGGAATTCTGTGGCTGACACTTATGGGGGAATTCTGTGGCTGACACTTATGGGAGATCTCTGTGGATGACACTTATGGGGGATATCTATATATGTGTCATCCACAGAGATCTCCCATAATAGTGTCATCCACAGATCCACCATTAGTTCAAAAGCACACCTTTTGGTTTAAAATATTTTTTTTCTTATTTTTCTCCTTAAAAACCTAGGTGCGTCTTATAAAGCGAAAAATACGGTATACAGTCGATATAAAAAGTCTACACACCCCTGTTAAAATGGGTTTTCTGTGCTGTAGAAAAACGAGACAAAGATAAATCGTTTCAGAACTTTTTCCACCTTTAATGTGACCTATAAACTGTACAACTCAATTGAAAAACAAACAGAAATCTTTTAGGTGGAGAGAAGAAAACAAAAAAAACTTAAATAATGTGGTTGTATAAGTGTGCACACCCTCTTATAACTGGGGATGTAGCTGTGTTCAGAATTAAGCAATCACATTCAAAATCATGTTAAATAGGAGTCAGCATACACCTGCCATCATTTACAGTGCATCTGATTAACCCCAAATAAAGTTCATCTTCTCTGGTTGGTCTTTCCTGAAATTTTCTTAGTCGCATCCCACAGAAAAAGCCATGGTCCACAGAGAGCTTCCAAAGCTTCAGAGGGATCTCATTGTTAAAAGGTATCAGTCAGGAGAAGGATACAAAAGAATTTCCAAGGCATTAGCTATACCATAGAACACAGTAAAGACAGTCATCATCAAGTGGAGAAGATATGTGACATTACAAACAACTGGACGTCCCTCCAAAATTGATGAAAAGACGAGAAGAAAACTGGTCTGGGAGGCTACCATGAGGCCTAAAGCAACATTGAAGCAGCTGCAGGAATATCTGGCAAGTACTGACTATGTGGTACATGTGACAACAATCTCCTGTATTCTTCATATGTCTGGGCTATGGGGTAGAGTGGCAAGACGAAAGACATTTCTTACGACGAAAAACATCCAAGCCAGGCTACATTTTGCAAAAACACATCTGAAGTCTCCCAAAAGCACGTGGGAAAAGGTGTTATGGTCTGATGAAACCAAGGTTGAACTTTTTGGCCATAATTCCAAAAGATATGTTTGGTGCAAAAACAACACTGCACATCACCAGAAGAACACCATCCCCACAGTGAAGCATGGTGGTGGCAGCATCATGCTTTGGGGCTGTTTTTTTTCACCTGGAACTGGGGCCTTAGTTAAGATAGAGGGAATTATGGACAGTTCCAAATACCAGTCAATATTGGCAAACCTTCAGGCTTCTGCTAGAAAGCTGAACATGAAGAGGAACTTCATCTTTCAGCATGACAACCACCCAAAGCATATATCCAAATCAACAAAGGAATGGCTTCTCCAGAAGAAGATTAAAGTTTTGGAATGGCCCAGCCAGAGCACAGACCTGAATCCTATTGAAAATCTGTGGGGTGATCTGAAGAGGGCTGTGCACAGGAGATGCCCTCGCAATCTGACAGATTTGGAGTGTTTTTGCAAAGAAGAGTGGGCAAATCTTGCCAAGTCAAAATGTGCCATGCTGATAGACTCATACCCAAAAGAGTCAGTGCTGTAATAAAATCAAAAGGTGCTTCAACAAAGTATTAGTTTAAGGGTGTGCACACTTATGCAACCATAATATTTTATTTTAATATTTTTTCTTCCCTCTACCTAAAAGATTTCAGTTTGTTTTTCAATTGAGTGGTACAGTTTATAGGTCACATTAAAGGTGGAAAAAGTCCTGAAATTATTTATCCTTGTCTCATTTTTTTTACATCACAGAAACCTGACATTTGAACAGGGGTGTGTAGACTTTTTATATCCACTGTGTGTGTGTATATATATATATATATATATATATATATATATATATATATATATATGTATATATATATATATATATATATATATATATAATGTTTGCCTCAAATAATAGCATCAAAAGCTTCCACAAAAAGCTGTATGATGCCAACAAAGCATCTTCCAATTAAAATATTAAATCAGTATGTGATAAATGATAAAAAGTGTTCAGCATTTTTTTTTCTAAAAAGATGAATATAACCCCTGAGGTCCCGGCAAATGGAGTTGCTATGCACAGAAGAGTACAGCCATTTCTATAAGGCCTTATTCACACGTCCGCAATGTAGTCCGCATGTATTCCGCAATTTTGCGGAATACATGCGGACCCATTGACTGTGAATGGGGCCGGGAAAGATGCGGAGAGCACACACTGTGCTCTCCGCATCCGATTTTGCGGAGCGCGCCGCCGATTTTCCGGTCCGCGGCTCCGCAAAAAAAATAGAGCATGTCCTATTCTTGTCCGCAATTGCGGACAAGAAGAGGCATTTTCTATGGAGTCCGGGCAATGTGCGGTCCGCAAAAATGCGGAATGCACATTGCCGGTGTGTCCGTGTTTTGCGGATCCGCGGCTCCGTGGATCCGCAAAACACTTGCGGACGTGTGAATGTAGCCTTACCCGGATGTTTTGGTCCACAAGGACCTTATTCAACAGTATGCATCTGTGGCAGAAAGAGGTGGAGCACCTGGACTCAAGAGCGCCTTACCCTTAGGAGTGCAGGTGTAATGTCCGTGTATGTAGAGAAAAGAGGGGCTGTGACCTCAATGCTCATGGCAGATCTTGTGAAAATTGTAATGACTGAGCCGGTGCCGACTCCTCCAGTTTCTTTTCCATACAAATGGATGGGATGCAACAAGCCTGTCAGGAGTGTTTTCTGAATTCATTCTTAAAGTGCACCTCCAGTGTTTATTTTCTGCAAGTTTGTAAGACTTCATATAGAAAATGTTGAGATTTCAAAACAAGGTGATAGCGTCATAATGCCCTTTGTCGCAACCCCTGCAGGCTTTGGGCAGGACTGCAGTTTCAGAGCAAACTTGCTAAAAATATGTATCATGGCATCCCACATACTCTCTCACCATATTTTCGCAAGCTGCCCATTTGTTGACTGCACAGATTGTTTCTCCGTGCTTCTACTTGCTCTAATTACTATGGTTAATCAACTACTGCTCCACAATCTCTGATTGCACATGCCCAGATATTTAAAGGGGTTTTCCATTATAACCGATGACCTATCCTCTGGATAGTATCAGTAACTAATTGGTGGGGATCTGACACCCGCATCGTGGGTGACGGTAGGGAGGCTCATGCCTATCACCACCTGCCATTGGCTGCTTCCCCCGACACCGGATGTTTCTATCAGCGCACGAGGAGAAGCGGCTGTGCGGGGACCAGGAGCGGATCAGGGAGCCAGGTAAGTAGAATCAGTGTGAGGGACCCGGCATATGTGGGAGCGTTTGTTAGTCTCGGATAACTCCTTTAACAATTATTGCAATATCATTTTTCACAGGTTGGGAAAAAAAACTTCCACAGAATAGGTGTTAAAGGGGTTTTCTGAGACTTTTTTTTTTTTTTTTTTTTTTTTAAGTGATGACCTATCCTCTGTATAGGTTATCAGTACCTGGGGGTCCAACATCCCGGACCCCCACTATCAGATGTTTGAGAATTCAATGGTGCTCGCAGTAACGCTGATGCCTAAACTCAGATCACCAAGCTCAGTGCCGTGCATTGTACAGCGGCAATGCCTGGTATCGCAGCTTGAAGTGAATGGGGCTGAGCTGTTCCTAGGCCACGTGACTGATGAACATGACGTCACATGGCCTAGGCAAAGCTGTGAGAAGGCCGCAGTGCTACGGTGAGGGCCGTTGCCTTCTCAAACAGGCCCTAGGCAGGTGTCCTGGGTGTTGGACCCCTACCGATCAGATACTGATGACCTGTCTAGAAAATAGGTAATCAGTTAAAAATTTTGAGAAAACCCCTTTAAATGTATGATCGTTGGGACCCCTACAATCACAAGTATGGGGATCCTGAGCCCTTTGTTCCCGGGGAGTATGGAAGGAGTGTTGGTCACATAATATGAATATGTTCATGCCCCAGGAAAGTTCACAACACATATGCTTAATGTTGCCATAGTCTATGCAGACTCTTACAGTAAAAAGAAAGTGTGTGAAATCCTGCTGATGTACACCTCGTATTAATGCTGAAATGCAGTCTGAACACAGCCGTGACATGTTTGTTTGTTTTTTGGTAACTGTGACCCTGTGTATTCTCTATAAGGCTACTTTCACACTTGCGTTCGTGTGATCCGGCAGGCAATTCCGTCGTTGAAGCTGCCTGCCGGATCCGCCGATCAGTGTGACAACTGACAGCATTTGTAGACGGATCCGGGTGCTGATCAGTCTACAAATGCATTGCAAGAACGGATCAGTCTCTCCGCTTGTCATGCGGAGGGATCCGTCTTGCAGTCTTTTTCACAGTTTCAAACTGAGCGGATTTCTCTCCATTCAGAATGCATTGGGATATGCCTGATCAGTTCTTTTCCAGCATAGAGCCCTTTTGACGGAACTCTATGCCGGAAAAGAATAACGCAAGTGTGAAAGTACCCTTAGGGTACCTGCACATGTTACATATTACTGCAGATCTGCAGCATAATACAGTACCTTCAAAATTTCATCTACACGGTGTGGGATTTTTTTCAGTGTGTAAATTGACCTGCAAGTGCAGAGTTTAGAATACACATCGTGTGCGGATTTCACTCATTCCAATGCAAAGAGTGAAATCTGGTGAAAGTCCGCAGCACATGCGGATTTTGCTGTACATTTGTTGTGGAAACGCAGCAAAGTCCGCTTGAAAATCTATGAAAAGACTCTGTGCATATTATCCATGACCAAATCACGCCAGTAAAAGGGGGCAGAGAACTGTAGCAGCGTTTCAGCATTTTTAGACATCAGTGTTAGGTTTGTTAGATGCAGCTTTAACAAACATGCACCAAGGAACAATGACTTCATATATTACTCTCATGATACATTTTCATATGTCTTTTTTAATGTTTTTTTTTTTTAGGATCCGTGCCTGCTTCAACCCATTCCAAGTGCCAGAACTGCATAATACATGTGGACATGGATTGCTTTTTTGTATCTGTTGGTGTACGTAACCGACCAGATCTAAAAGGTAAGTGCTCACCAGGTTGCTAGTCGCAGTTTAATTGTGCTTCAGTATCGATTTGCACAATGAGTTGCTGTTATTTGAAGTACTTGTCAGAGTCTATGTAGCATTTTGTCATTTGATTTTGCTTCATATAAGTTAGGCTAAACTCACATCTCCGGTGAACGTTTCCGGCAGGCTGTTCAGGCAGAGAACAGCCTGCAGGAGTTCACTGGATCTGGCATTGCCAGATTCTACAAATCCACTATAATGGATTCGGCGATGATCTGGTCGCCATTTTTGTCCAGCCAGCAGCCGGCATTTATGCTGGAACAGCCTGCCAGATCAGGCATGCCAAGCAGCCAACTGTATGTTCATGCATTGTGTATGTGGTTGGTACTGCCCCTTGCTTATTTTACTAGAATTGAAAGTGTGCCATTGAAACAGACGTGGACAGAGAAACACTTTTGTAATTTGAATTATACATGGAAAAAATTAGGCCAGGTTCACATCACGTTTATTTTTCCGTTCTTCTGATCCGTCAGAACATAAAAATAAAGGAAGAAATGGCCTTAGCGCCTGTTTTGTAACTGTGCATACTGCATGTTGTATGGGTATAGACTGCAGCATTACTGAGGATACAACACGCTTACTCCACTCTGTAACGATGCAAACTTTCCAGCAGGCAAATAATGTATATAGGGACATAGAAGGAGATTTATCAAAACTAGAGTAAAGGAAAACTGGCTACTTCTACCTTTCAGTTTCCAAAGGAGCTCTGAAAAATGCGCCTGGAGTCAAAACTACTGTGTTTCCAGGTGTAAAAATTAAGCTTATATCACACTATGCCAGGGATGGCCAACCTCAGGCTTTCCCGCTGTTGAAAAACTACAACTCCCAGCATGCCCACACTGCCTACAGCTATTAGCCTACAGCAGGGAATGGTGGGAGTTGCAGTTTTACAACAGCTGGAGAGCCGCAGGTTAGCCATGTGATCATCAAGGTCAGGCATGTCCAGACTGCGGCCCTCCAGCTATTGCAAAACTACCACTCCCAGCATGCCCTAAAAGCTGAAGGCTATCCAGGAATGCTGGGAGTTGTAGTTTTGCAACAGCTGGAGGGCCGCAGTCTGGACATTCCTGATCTAGGTGATTGTCAGGGAGGAACCATTCCTTCCCTGCAGTCGCCAGCTCGTTAGTGGAGGAGACCGCCTCAGTATGAGGAGCGATCACCAATGCAATCTCTTGTCCCCATACTGAAGCACTGTTTACTGGCAGCAGATTGTGTTTACATGGCACGATCTGCCGCCGGCAAACAATAATTTTTCTGCCAAAAGGTTCCCGTACATTGGGTAATCGGCAGTATAACACTGCCATATCATCATTTCAGTGTTCAAACAAACGCTTGTTAGCGATGATCTGCATAATCATCTGTAAGTGTAATATAAGCTTTAGTAAATTTGTTGGGGCCAATGTCCTGGCCCTCACCACTTCCAAGTGGCGAGGATGCCATAAAAATGCCCGTGCAACAAAATAATGTCTCACAGGCATTTAAAAAGTTGCAAAAAGGGGTCTTGTGACTTTTTGAACACCAAACAATGAGGCCCCCCACCACCACCACCATTGTGCTGTCTTCTATTTTTATTCACTTATCCTACTGTTATTTTTGATTGGTGGATTTATTTTAATTTTTTCTGCTACGTACTATAGGTAAACCTGTGGCTGTCACAAGCAATAGGGGTAGTGGGAAATCGTCTTACCGTGAAGGAGCCAACCCTCAACTAGAGTTACAGTACTATCAAAATAAGTCAATGAGAGACAAAACAGGTAAGGAAAAAATTGGTTTGAGTAAAGATTCAGTGAGGCTAAGATTTATAGTCTTGAGGGGCTTGGGGTGCACTCAGAAGAATTGTTGTTTTTCCGACACAAAGTAGTTGCGTTTATTGCCTGCCCATCTTATTGGAAGTCCAGTTTACTTGCGGGATAGTCTAAATTTACTTACCAAAATTTATTTTTTCTTGAGTCCAAAGGCAGCAAAACACAAAGAGTAAATGTCTTGCTCCTCCCGTCTAGGACAGAAGATAAATCATTAGTAAATCAGACTAATTAACCCCCCTATAAAGGAGTGCACACCCACCAGGTAGATTTGTTTTTTTTCTAAGCAATGTCTTTTTCAGGGAGGGATATTTGTGCTGCCTTTGGACTCAAGGAAAGATAAATTTCGGTAGGCAAATTTTGACTTTCCTTATTGTCCTACAGGCAGCACAACACAAAGGGATCTGAAAAGCAGTATTAAACAAGGAGGGGGGGAGGGTCACAATAGCAGCCTTAATCACTTGTCTGTCAAAGGCTGAATCGCAAGCACCAGATACATCTAACCTATATTGTCTTGTAAAGATGCATGGAGAAGATCATGTAGAGGCTCTGCATAATTATCCAATAATTTTTATTTTTTTTCCTCTGCCCAAGCGACTAAGTTGAGTGTGCTATAACTCCACCTGGTAACTGGAGTACTCGGAATTTAGAAGCAGACTTTAATAGTATTCTTAGTTCAAGCAGTGTAGCTTGCTGGCTTTTATACTACTCTATATAAACAGCTGGTCAGCTGACCTGTAGTACCCTGGTTTTCCGATGACCAGTAGATGAAGCTTGTCTTGTTCAGCTGATTGAGGATTCTGACAGATGAATTTCTTAACTTAGGGCTCATTCACACAAACGTATGTGTTCCATTCTGTGCATTGAACCGCAAATTGCACGGAGAACATTCGTGAGGTCTCCGGGATGGCTCCAGACCCATTCAACTTGAATGGGTCCACATCCCTCCGCTCCGCAAAAAGATAGAACATGTCCTATCTTTTTGCGGTACAGAACCCCAAAGAAGCACTCCGTAGTGCTTCCGTAGGGTTCCGTTCTGTGCTTTCGTTCTGCACTGCTCCGCATCTCCTGATTTGCGGACCCATTGAAGTGAATGAGTCCGCATCCATGATGCGGAATGCACATGGAACGGTGTCCGGCATCAACCTTAAAATAGAGTCTTCTTGATGTACTTTCAGATATGGCCCTTGCAAAGTTCTTGGCTGATGCACATGCCACCAGAAATGCAACCTTCCAAGATACTTACCTTACTGGTGCTTCTGTAAGAGGCTGAAATAGAGATTCAACCAGGGTCTTGAGGAGAACAACCCGATCCCAGGCTGGAATAGGAGGCTTAACCGATTGAATTGAATAAAGAACGTTAAAAAAATAAAATAAAAGCTCCATCTATTCAAGCAGTCGGGGTTGTGAAATGCACTCTTACAGTGTTGGATTTTAACCCAAACTGGAAACCTTCCTGTAAAAAAAATGTAAGACCGATCAGGGTTCTGCAAAGTTTCCTCCTCCACACTTTACAAGCCATTCTCTAGTCCTGAACCATCAGATTCCAGGCTATGAGCTGAAACATCTGCAGTAGACTCTGTAGCCCTGCTTGAACCAGAAGGTTCGGCTCGACTGTATCTCCAATAATTTCCTCTGGAAAGTGTCACACTTCGGTGTGGGAGGGAAACATCACACCAAGCATAGGAGGGAAGGAAAATGGACACCTAGTGAAAACCCTAACCAACTGACTGACTACTAGTATGAACAGACCCCATAGGTATGTGAGTTCATACACAGGAATGCCTAGAGTCCTATTAAGCCCTATAGGACCCTGGTGCTAATGGCAGGGACGGGACTACCTGTTCCTCCAAAAGGAGGGACAAACAAGAGTCTCCTTCAGGCTTAATACAAACAATACAGAAATGCAACGCACAGAACCCAAACAAAATACAAAAGGGAAAGGAAGGACTTAACTTCAAAGGAGCAATGGAAGCACCAGGAACTTAGCCGAGATCCAACCACAATCTATCCAAAGGTCCAAACAGAAGCTATAAACTGCACAGCATTGTGGGAGAAGCAACTATAATAGAGAAAGTTCAATGACCCTAATAGCCACACCTAGTGGATCCGCTGGATTCAGGGAGCAGAACTTCTTGAGCTTTGTAGAGGAAGCTTTCCCCTTAGCATCTAAATGGGGGTACCCTATCTGCACACAATCTGTTAAAAATACAGTCGCTAAGACTTCAACTGTGACCTATTTAACAGATCCGTCTGAATATTCATAATACCTTGAATGTGGATGGTTGTCTACCTTTTGACAATTCCACTGCCCAAGTCAAAATTTGACTGCATTGTCTGTACCGTGGATCAGAGCGAGTCCTGTGCCAATTGTGGATATAGCACATGGTGGAGATTATCTGCTTGCTCCCCCCACTGATTGATTCTTGAGCCGCCCCTAAATAAAGAGCTAGATATATTGCTCCCAGATCTCTGATATTGAGGAGACCACATCTCCTGAACTCAAAGAATATGGAAGTGTGCTTCTCGACCAGAGTTATCGGATGGCCAGAAAGATCTACTTTGTTCAGTATTTCTTGGACGAAGCCATCAATACAGGTCTTCCAGAGTTTCTGGCTTGATCACCACAAGACGAACCAGACTTGATAAACATTGGTTTCTTCCTGAAACAATGCTGGTTTGTAATCTACACTAATGCCCATGTTACGGCTTCTATCTAAGAGGTCAGGAAAGTATATATTTGTAGACAGACCGGCTGCCTGGCCTGATAGCGATCTTGACTAGCGTCAAGAGCGGAGGTTGCACGGGAGGGTGGGGATTTGCACAGAAGATGCTTGGGGAGCCCTGTTCAAATATTTGCTGTGGGGCCCAGTTATTTCTAGTTACTCCACTGGCTCTTGGTGATGAGACCTTAGAACTCGCATCCACCCTGATTTCTGGATCCGCTCCTGTGGGATCTTAACCAACCAGTTTCTGGAGTCTAACTGGAAGCTAAGGGCTGAGTTAGTGCCACCACTTGGTAAAAACACCAGGCGATGAAACCAAAGGCCAGTGAATTGAAGATGAGATACCCTGGTGAGTGATGGCCAACCCGAGAACTTGCGATGGGTTTGCAGTAACGTGCATATAAGTATATATGAAATCTTGGCTATAAAATCATGCTGCTGGTGAATGTTACATCATGAAATTGTTCCGACAAGGTATTTATTTAAAGACGTCAGATCCAACCTCCATCTTGCCTGTGGCTTTGGCACTGCATATACTCTTAAAAAGACCCCATAAATTTCCTGGAAAAGAGGACAAGATTTTCCTGTGACGTCCTGAAACAACCACCATATGAGGCTTTGTGAAGAGTTGACCATTTTGCCTTGGGGGGGCCAACTTCTTTAACCTGAGGGAGTGACCGGGTACAAGATTCTATCCAGGAGTCTGACTCTGACATAATCCTTGCCCAATTTGTGAAAAGGTTCTGTAATCCCACCGGACGCCTGGTGTCCTAAATTTGATATTTCCCTGTTCCAAATCTCTACTTGCTAGTGCTTGGAGATCCTGAACACTTAGAACTTACTCTCCTCTATCTGTTCCTTCTGAGCCCCTCTTAGGTGATCTTTGGAAAGAAAATGACAAGATTGAAACTAGACCTAGAGGTATATTGTGGAAAAGAGACCCCTCTGTAACAATGATTGATTTTATATAGAATTAATTTGGTGACAGAATGTCCCTCTGCAGAGTGTCTATGGGGATCACATGAACTGAGAGGGACATTCAGGGCCCGTTCGCATGAAATAATTTTTTCATTCCGACACGTCTTGCAATTTGCATATCCCGTGCGGACCCATTATTACAATGGGACTGTGAGACACGGACAGCACACAGTGTGCCTTCCACATCCGCACATCCATTTTGCGGCCCCGAAAGAAAGGAGTTGTCCCATCCTTTTCCATATTGCAGACAAGAATGGGCATTACCATATAGGGCAGGAAATTCTGAACTGCAGATGCAGAATGGATCCGCAACTTGTGGCCCGCAAAATTAGATATGGTACTATGAATGGACCCCCAATCTTAGTGACTAAGCGAGACTTCATGGGGAAGCAATCCCTATGACACTAGGAAATTAAAGCCAAAGAAGCTTTGCTCTCCGCCATAGACAAGGAATTACTATGTTTCAGAAGGAAACAATGTTTCTGACCATGGGGATAACCTGACAGTTAAAAAAAAGTCTTCCCAGACAGACCGGCCACCGTAATATTACCTTAGGGGGGTTACCCCGCTGAGCTGAGAATGCAGGATCTGTAAGACACGGCTGTAATCTAGCTCCTACATAATGTTACCTGTCTGGCTGAATCCACACTCCTGCCATACTCTCCCCCTCCATTTTGGGCTTATCTATGTAGTGCTGTCCAATCGCAGCACAGAGCTCACAGCCAGGGAGAAGGAACGCTTAGGGAGAGAAGCTGAGGTCTCCTCCCTGTTGCGCAGTTAGTAGCAATTACCATACTGCGCAGGAGAAGGTAACGGAGCCACAGCAGCCAAACGGAGCGGCACCCGGGGATAATGGTAAGTGCAGTGAGATCCCTGGGCACCGCTCTACATGTCCAGATAGTTATCGTACAATGTTTGGACCCATGAAAGGTCCTCTTTAACAACCATACTGACCTTCACATCAGCAGGAGCCTCTGTATGTGTGAGCTTCATTGTCCTAGACAGGAGAAAAAAACACATCTACCTAGTGGGTGTACACTCCTTTATAGGGGGGTTAATTAGTCTGATTTACTAATGATTTATCTTCTTTACTAGACGGGAGGAGCAAGACATTAATCCTTTGTGTTGTGCTGCCTGTAGGACGATAAGGAAAGGTTAGATTTCATTATTTTTCTACTTTTCTGTTTCAAACAAACTAGATTCTGTAGTGGAGAGTCTGAATTCTGCACAAAGAAATGGACACGACATGGATATCTCTGTATGGGACCATCCAGATCTTGCACAGAAAAATGGGCTAGATACGGATACCTCGCACCTGTCCTTTGCAGAAATTGCATCCTGTAGTTACGAGGCAAGGTAAGAATCCACAATGTATATTTTTTGTATAAAAACTCAAACATTATCCATCGTTTGATCTTTGCATTTATATACCAACATATCTAATTGCTTTTATGTACTTTTATGTATTTCTTCTCATTTCCCTCCAGGCAAGCTGGTGTGAAGAATGGAATGATGTTTGGTAAAGCAAAGCAACTATGCCCCGATCTTCAAGTAGTCCCCTATGATTTTGAGGCTTATAAGGAAGTAGCCATGACTTTGTATAAAACCTTGGCAAAGTAAGTTGTCTTTGTTTTTTGTAAATGTCTGAAAACCTCTAAAATCGCTTGTAGTAAAAAAAAAAATTACCTACTCATCCTTTTCTCCAGCTCTGTACTCTGCAGCACTGGTCCATTACACCTGCCACTGCTTGCAGTCAGCGGTCTATAGCTGAGGACAGTGGCTGCAGTAGTCACTTGGCAGATTGCGGCATGCCACTGTGCACATTTGAATACTGCTCTTACCGGCCCCTATAATCTCACTCATGCACACAAAGCACGCGTGTGATTATGAGGCCAGGCAACAGCAGTATTCAAAAGCCTGACCCTGTCAATATGGCAAGGAATGGGCTTACTGTGCAGAGTTCTGTGGTGCACCGAGGGGCTTGGGCCCGCCCTCAGTGCATCGAACATCTCATTTACATACTGGGTGCTTGTTCTACATAATGCAGCCACTCTGTTTAGGTTAATAGGTGACAACTTGCTGACAGACTCCTTTTATTGTGCCGTCTCTGTGTTTTTACACCAGTTATACTCATGACATTGAAGCAGTAAGCTGTGATGAAGCCCTGGTAGATATTACAGAAGTCCTTGCCGAGACCAGACTCACTCCAGATGAAGTTGCTAGTGCTATTCGAGCTGAAGTTAAAGAGAAGACTTTGTGTACCGCATCTGTTGGAATGGGTTTGTACTAGCTATAATCTTTACCTGACTCTCAGAGACATAACCTGTTATTTGCTGTAAACTGCGTAATGTGTTGTCTTTTTCCCTTTTACTTCCATGTTGCCCATATTTTGTGCAGTAGATTCAGTTAAAGGAGTCATCAAAAAATTACCTATTATTTTAAACATTTTTTATTTTAGAATATGTGGTGATTTATTTTAATTTTTAATTTTTCTGTCACTATATAAAATTGTATATAATACTGAAATTTTCACACTGGTTACTAGGCCTAAAATATTTTAGACTTATGTCTTTTGAGAGCAGCTACAATGCAGGGGAGGGGACCCCATTGACTCCTTCTATGGGAAAGTTTTCTAGGCATGCTCTGTGACCTGTGCAGAGGTCAGGAGGGAGTTGACGAGCTGTGATATCGCCTATTGTGACTAGGGCATCCTATGTTATCTATATAGAGGTATTACTAGTCATTATAAATCGGAGTGTGGTGATAAGATAGCTACTGAAAAGTTACCTGTACAGTACAAGAAATTGTGACCTATTAGACCAAGCAGCTAGTGTGAACATTGCTGGCTTACATACATCTTTATTAAATATAGATAGTGACATGGAAAAATGTACAAAACTCACCAAAAGTCTAAATAAAATGTTTAAAACGGGATTTAAACAATAGGTCTGATCCCACGTCTGATCCCTTCATTTTTTGCAGTCAATAAAGAAGCGCAGCGCTATGGCACACATATAGTGCAGACATGCTAGCGGCGATCTAGCCGTGCATGTCCGCATCTATATATGCTGTAACATGGTGACAGACTCCCTTTAAATTTTCTGATCACTCGTTCCCTTTAACGGCTCTTTTACATGGGCATGTCCCTTGTGGAAATCACACTCGGTGTTAGAGAGGGATTGTTCGTTCTGGACTGAGGTAGCACACTGCATTATCATGATTGATAATGCTGTGTGCTTCTGCCTGACCTTTTTGTAACGGAATCATACTGACAGCTTTATGTCAGTATGATTCCATTACAAAAAGGTCACACGGAGGCACACAGCATTATCAATCATGATAACGCCATGCGCTTCTGTAGTCCAGACCGCAGAATCCCTCCTAATTTGCTAGTACATTTTGATGTGCAGAATTCCACAAAATCTTGAGAGGGCGAGATCTGTCTGTCAGTGATTCTGATCCCATCATATGGCGTGATTACTGTTTCTGTGTTTTTATTTAAAAGGGTTATCCGACACTAACCCATGCCCCCCATATGCTGGGCCCCTCACACTGATTCTACTTACCTGGCTCCCCGCTCCCTCCGCTGCTTCTGTCCCCGCACTGCCGCAGCTGCTTCTCCCCGTGCGCGGATGAAAACATTCGGTGGGGTAGGGGGGATTCAGGTTGCATCCCAATGGCAGGTGGTGACGGGGACGAGCCTCCCTAGCGTCACTCGCGAGGCCGCAGGCCTCTTCCAACCTATGGCCTGAGTTGTTGTGTCTATCGCAGGCAGTTGTGATGACATCACCACGACCACCTCCATTTGGCCTCAGGCGGTGTGATGACATGATTATAAATACCTCTGTCAGGATGACATCACAACCTCCTAGTATATGACCCATAGTATATTTTTTTTACTTTTTCTTCTTTTCTTTATTTATTTTTTTAGCCTCCAATATTCTTTTGGCTAGAATGGCAACCAGAAGAGCGAAGCCAGATGGACAATATCACTTAAAGCCTGAGGAGGTTGATGATTTTATTAGGGGTCATCTAGTTAGTACATTACCAGGTAATTCTATTTTACAAAATTACTGGCAATATTATTAAACGGGTTTCCATGTTTTGTTTTCTTAAAAGATGTAGCTGATCATCAGGGGTGCGGGGAACTACAGCACTGCTCCCATTGACTTCAGTGGGAGCAACTCCGTAGTAGCGAGCTCCCACCACTGCAATGTTGCTGGTGCTGTGTAGCTCTGGTGCTGACCTCCACTGATCGCTAAGGTGGGGGATGTCTGACGGCCACTGATTAACTAGTGATGGCCATCACTTAAAAACTCTGCACAACCCTATTAAGGGTCCTTTCACACTTGCGTTCTGAGGATCCGGCAGGCACTTCCGTCCCGCCGGATCCGTCAGAATGCAAGTCGCCTGAAGCATTAGAAGACTGATCAGGATCCTGATCAGTCTTCGAATTGCTTTCAGGTTACTATGGCAGCCAGGGCGCTATTAAAGTCCTGGTTGCCATAGTAGGAGCGGGGGAGCGGTATACTTACAGTCCGTGCGGCTCCCGGCGCGCTCCAGAGTGACGTCAGAGCGCCCCATTGATCACGTGATCCATGCGTGTGGGGCGCCCTGACGTCACTCTGGAGCGCCCCGGGAGCCGCACGGATGGTAAGTATACTGCTCCCCCGCTCCCCACTACATTTTACCAAGGCAACCAGGACTTTAGCGTCCTGGCTGCCATGGTAACAATTGAGAAAAAGCTAAAGTCGGATCCGGCGATGCGCCGAAACGACGTTTAGCTTAAGGCCGGATCCGGATTAATGCCTTTCAATGGGCATTAATTCCGGATCCGGCCTTGCGCAAGTGTTCCGGATTTTTGGACGGAACAAAAAGCGCAGCATGCTGCGGTATTTGCTGCGTCCAAAAAACGTTCCGGTCCTGAACTGAAGACATCCTGATGCATCCTGAACGGATTTCTCTCCATTCAGAATGTATGGGGATGATCCTGATCAGGATTTTTCCGGCATAGAGACCCGACGACGGATCTCTATGCCGGAAAACAAAAACGCCAGTGTGAAAGGGCCCTAAGTCAGTATTTGCTCCACTGTATCAAATATTAATTTGTCACTTGCTGTCATGCTTCTGATGATATGGCAGTTTTCACTCGTGTGATTTTTTTTTTTTTTTTTTTTATTTGCATTGAACAAGATTTTGATACATTGTGACCACTGTTTTTGTTGTGGAGATTGTTCTACTGCAGGAAATACAATGTACCACAGGACACGTAATAAAACCAGAGCCAAAAGACTCTAGACACAATCCAAAACAAAGAAGCTCACGGTCGGCACTGTCCACACATTACAGCATTACATCCAGTGGCCAGGGCTATACCAGACTGCGGTGATACTCAGTGTTAAAAGACAAGTCCACATATCGATCCACAGTTAGAAAATGAAAACATGGTGCTCACCATAGAAGTATTTTATTTAATCCACAGTATAATAAAAAAAGCAGGACGGGAGCAAGGGTTTGAGAAAGCGTCTGTGTATGCGAAATGGCCGTAGACCGCCTACTTTCCAGATTATTTCCTCCTGTCCTGCTTTTTTGTACACTGTGGATTATATAAAAGAAGTCTTTTTTTATGGTGAGTGGCATATTTTCATTTTCTAACAGTGGGTAGACACTTATCATTCATAGTGTGCCACTTTATGGACAAAAAATTGTCACATGTTTTGGTGCAATTCTTCTAAAGTTAAGCCCCAATGCCAGGTTTCGCCACTTTTCGAAGTGGAATATTATTAAGGGCAAGTTTAGTGTTAAGATCTCTTTTATAGCGCATTTACTATGTGCGCAAAAAAGTTGCATCTCCACACCAGGCAACCCCTTGTGGCAAAAACAAATCATACCTGCGCCAAATTTATCAAAACCGAGCAACATTTCATATATGTGGTAGAGCAACCCAAACCACAGACAGACAAAACGGACACCAAAAACACAGCCAATGATAAATTCCCACCTAAGTGATAAATAACCAGCACATCTTTTTACCCCGAAAAATAAGAATCCGAAATGTTATGTAAGCAACTGGTTTCATCATAGATTTTCTGTTAGATTACTAAACTTGTGGAACAGCATCTCAATGAAACGATTTTTTTTGGTCTTCGCTGTTATGTCCAGGAGTTGGCAGATCTATGGAGTATAAATTGTCATCTTTAAATGTAAAAACCTGTGGAGATCTCCAAAATCTTACAATGTCAAAACTTCAGAAAGAGTTTGGGCCAAAAACTGGCCAGATGTTGTACAGATTCTGCAGAGGATTAGATGATCGGCCTATTAGAAAAGAGAAAGAGAGAAAATCCGTATCTGCTGAAATCAACTATGGCATCCGGTTTACAAAGGTACCGTCTTTTATCCTATGTTTTTGGATGTTTTGATCTAATTTTATTTGTAATTATATTTGACTAGGTTTATGGTATTTGCTGTATGCATCACATAAATGCTAGTATTTACTACTGAGAAGAAATTTGGACTTATGAAACTATGAAAATAATAATGTAAAAGGATGACACATTTTGTAATGTATTTCTTTTACTTTTTAGTGCTCCGATTTTCCAGTCTAGGCTGTGATCACATGATCTCCCTGCAGCTGTTTCTTAGTTCTTGTGATGTTATGTCCAGGGGACTGTCTAAGCAGCAACTGGGGCAGTGATAGGGGATTGTCTATGTAGCTAGCTGGGTGGGAGGAGCTATAAACTAGCTGGGAGTTGTTAGCGGTGGTGCTGGAGCTGTGGGATAGAAAGAAGTCATAGGTTTGGTTGGATACAGCAACCAGAAGTGATACATACAGGTTGTAAGCAAACCAGAGGGATTTCTTTACATTGGGGAAACAATATTGAAAAAGCAGCATGGGCAGAATGTACATGAAGTATGCAACTACATGAACATTTCTGTTAAAAACCTTAGTAATCCCAGAAACCCCCTAACAGTTTTGCTTGAACTCTTCTTGGGCTCTGTGAAAAGCCGTAACAGTTCAGCTCGAGCAGAGTGAGGGGTGAGGGCTGTTTTTTAACCCTTCTTATCTCGTGTTGTGTAACAGCTAAAGATATATGTTTTTTTTGAAAGCTGGAATCTAAGCTTTAAAACAAGACCAGGATCACAGCAATTAGCCCCTCTACATCAGGAGATATTGCCTTTAGAAAGTTTGTCAGGAGTGAAAGAAGTTGAAACTAAAAGCTTCTAAAGCTTTTATCATACAATACAATGTAGTGGGAAGCTGGAAAAAAATCAAAATGGGGTGAAACTGGAAAAAGGGGGGGGGGGGAGAGAGAATGACAAGGTGGGGAGAGAGAATGACAAGGTGGGGAAGTGAATGACAAGGGGGGAAAGTAAATGACAAGGGGGGGAAAGAGAAGGAAGGAGCACTATGGGGGCATCTACTGTGGGCCCTATGTACTGGCATGCATTATTGGGGGGGCTCTATGGAGAAGTGGGGGGGGGGGAGCACTATGGGGGCATCTATTGCGGGCTTTATGACGCAGCATCGCCTGGCTCCTAACTTTTTTAGCTGGCTCCTAGATTCCAAGGAAATTTGTCAAGCCCTGATTTAAAGTATACAAAAAAAGTATATGTTAAACAGATGCCTCAGACAGATGCCATACAGTGGCATCCATTCACCATAGAGTTCCATTATAAAAAAAAAAAAAGTATCCTTTTTTTTTTCTTTCTTGTATCCTGCAGAGTCCAGTAAAAAAAAAGTATCCTTTTTTTCTAACGTATACGTCAAACGGAGGCATAAAATGTGAATGCTCACCTTTCCAGCAGGGGGACTCCAGACACTCCACAGCACATCCATGGTCCCATGCTGCACTGACGTGCGCACGCCATGACCTGACGCGCTGTGTAATGCTAGCAGCGCAGAACGATGGAGTGTCGGCGGCACCTCTGCTGAAAACAAAAGTTGGTGACACCGAGGGGGTGGGGGCGCAACTAAGGCCGGGCGCCCGGAGTGCACAGCATCATAACAACCAATGACACTGTGTACTCCAGGTGTGTCCGTGGTTTAACTGAAGTGTGGTCAGGCCTTGGGGGAGAGATGGCATAAAAGGAGCAGAGAGGATGGCACAAGGGGGAGTGGAGCTGATGGCACTGAGGTGGGGGGAGAGCTGATGGCACTGGGGTGGGGGGAGAGCTGATGGCACTGGGGTGGGGGGAGAGCTGATGGCACTGGGGTGGGGGAGAGCTGATGGCACTGGGGTGGGGAGAGCTGATGGCACTGGGGTGGGGGAGAGCTGATGGCACTGGGGTGGGGGGAGAGCTGATGGCACTGGGGTGGGGGGAGAGCTGATGGCACTGGGGTGGGGGGAGAGCTGATGGCACTGGGGTGGGGGGAGAGCTGATGGCACTGGGGTGGGGGGAGAGCTGATGGCACTGGGGTGGGGGAGTGGAGCTGAAGGCACTGGGTGGGGGAGTGGAGCTGAAGGCACTGGGTGGGAACGAAGGGTGTTGGGCAACGATGGCAGGGGGTCTAACGAGTTTTTATTAAGGAAAACAGTCTATAAATTCATTTTTTCTTATTAGAGTACTCGATTAATCGTTAAAATAATCAGTAGAATACTCAATTGCTAAAATAATCATTAGCTGCAGCCCTACCGCCAGCAAATAACTATACAGCATGGGGACAAGATGGCATAGCAATTGCTCCCCCCCTGCTGCGGAGGAGATCGCTGCATGTAATAGCAACGCGCGCAGGCGATTCCCGGGAAGGAACGCTTCCCTTCTGACAATTCTCTGCCACATCAGGCTGTGGAATACAGCCTTTAGTGACCCCTCTAATGAAACAAATTTGCATCTGGCAGAAGCCATCGTTTTAGTACCATAATAATATCATGAAATCATAATATCATTACTAAGCATTACTTTCCCTCTGAGATTTTCTCATACCTGCTCAGTAGTGCTATGTACAGATAATACTGTTTACTACATGTCATCAGATGTAGATGCTTGTGGACTACTCCTTGGGACAGTTTTGGTCTAGCGGTTTCAATGGGTTTGTGCTCTGCTGCTTCATATGTTTGTGTGCCGGCCGTGATCTTAGTGATGTACTTGTTCGCAGTAGCTGAGTGTTTCCGGCTAATAGAAAGTGTTTGTTCTCAGACCAGTGAAGCTGAAGCCTTTTTGATGAACCTTGCAGAAGAAATTCAGCGACGGCTAGAATCCGCTAAAATGAAAGGCAGGAAACTTACGCTGAAGATTATGGTGCGAAAAGCTGGGGCCCCCATAGAACCTGCAAAATACGGTGGTCATGGAATATGTGACAACATTGCAAGGTGAACATTTGTCTGTATTATAATGTTTTATATCACTGGCCGATGGCCACCGTAATGGCTAGCGGAGAGTAAGTAGCAGCATGAAGAGACTCATGAGACTTCTGAGACACATAGTGGCCAAACTGGTGTTTTGCTTTTTTACTTTTGTTGTACTTATTCTTTGTGATTTTTCACAATGATCAGAGCTAATCTCGCATTTCCTGGTAGTGGCAAGTTGTCCCTATGACTGCCTGTCTCGGTCTGCTTCACACAGGGCTTTCTCATTAAAGGGAATCCGTCACCCCTACGCATTATTTGGACCATAATCTGCAGTAATACATGAGTAGTACTGCAGATAAGGAGTCCAGATCACTATTTTTTACTTGCGCCTCCACCCCCACCACAGTTCCCCCACTGTCAGAGTTGCTTTGAAAGACATTGTCAGGACTGCTGCATGCGCATCAGTCCTCTCCATTATGTTAGAACAGCTTAGCAGTCCTGACTGTGTATTACAATTCAGCTTTGAATGCTGACATCGGGGGCAGTAGAAAAATAAAAAAAATAGTGGTCTGCACTCCTTATCTGGAGTACTACTCATGTATTACTGTAGATGATAATCCAAATGCGGGGTGACAGATTCCCTTTAATACAGACATTCATTTATCATTAGCAGCTATTAGATAATTGTATCCCTCTGTGCATCTACTGACACTTTTGTCTTCTGGTTACCCAGGTCAGTGACTCTGGACCAAGCCACAGATAGTGCTAAGGTTATTGGCAAAGAAACCGTGAAAATGTTTCAGTCAATGAAGCTGAATGTAGCAGACATGAGAGGGGTAGGTCAATTAAATAATAATACTTTTTCTCTCCATATCAGATCCTATGACTGTGATTAATACTACATGTCTGAGTACATGTAGCCTGTACATTATCCCAGAAGGTTTATGAATTACAACTTCTTGTCATCATAAGGTTGGACTTCAGATGCACCAGTTGGTTCACACGAATGTATCTAATGGAGTTTCCTTGTCGTCAAGATCCGGTCTGTTGCCTGGAGTATCCCGTTCACTAATCAATATGTTTCAGGAAAAGAGGAAAATGAAGCCAGCCATGGAAGAAGATGGCAAAAGAGGTAATCTCATCGACTCAAATAGTGTTTTTATCTGGCAGTAGTACAAATAAAGCCTTCCAACATTAGAAAATATTTGCCAATATTTCCCAAAAACAAGGCACATAATTCACATTTAAAGAGCATTCATCAGCAGGATCGACCCTGTTAAACCAAGAATTGTGTATGTTAGTTGGTTGTGCAGAGTGATACTACGCCTCTCTTGTTCATATATGTGGGCCTGTTTTGGTGAAATTAAACTTTGATTCCATATGCTAATAAGGCAGTGTGTCGCGGGGCAGGCCTAGCCCCTTGAAGCACCACAGCTCCTCCAACTTCCCCCTTAGCCAGTCCAGAGCGACTGGGCCCGGCACCATCATTGTCCTACTGCCTGGATCTGTAAACGCACGCATACATAGATGTTTCCACAACTGGCACCTGCGCATCCGAATGCTGAGATGTACTGCGCATGCGCTGATTAGATTCCCAGGGCCAGGCAATAGGACAGTGAGGATGCCTTGCCCATTCACTCAAAAGGAGGGGGAATGGATAAGGAGGGAAGGTGGAGGAGCTGTGTTGTTCCAAGAGGCATGCCCAGCACTGACTAGCATGTGGAATCAAATACTTATTTCTCGCCCATATTCCTTGGGGGACACAGGAAACCATGGGTATAGCTCAGCTCCCTAGGAGGCGTGACACTAAGTGAAAGCTGTAAGCCCCTCCTCCAGCAGCTATACCCTCAGCCTGGAGAGAGAGACTGCCAGTTTTTTGCTTAGTGTCCAAGGAGGCAAGACTCTCCCTGCTTAGGCAGGGTCGCTTCCCTTAGATTTTTATTTTTTGCGTTGTTTTTCTGCTGCCGTACTTGGACGATATCCTCATCAAGGCTCCGTCCTTTTCTCAGGCGTCTGCCAGCGTGGATCTTACTCTAGAGACCCTGGCGAGGTTCGGTTGGGTCATCAACTTCCCCAAGTCCTCTCTTCTCCCTTCCAGACAACTGGTCTTCCTGGGAATGCTTTTGGACACGGCAGCGGCGTGGTCCGTCTTCCCTCGGAAAAACATCTGACCCTCCGCCGCACGGTTCAGGGTCTCCTTCTCCACCGTCGACCGTCCTGGGGCAGATGGTTGCCTGCTTCGAGGCAGTCCCATTCGGGCAATTCCACTCCCGTCCTCTTCAACGGGCGATCCTTTCCTCCTGGGACAAATCTCCGGAGTCTCTGGACCGGCCCTTCAGTCTATCGCCTCCAGTTCAGACATCCCTCCGCTGGTGGTTACAGACCCCCCTTCGGGGCAAGTCCTTTCTGCCGCTCAACTGGCTGGTGGTTACCACCGATGCCAGCCTCTTGGGCTGGGGAGGGGTGTTTCCTCCCAGGTCCGTCCAGGGCATTTGGTCTCCATTGGAGTCCAAACTCTCGATCAATGTTCTGGAGCTGAGAGCGGCCCTTCTGTGTCTGCGGCACTGGACTCATCTGTTGCGGGGCCATCCAGTCCGAGTGCAATCGGACAACGCCACGGCTGTGGCGTACATAAATCACCAGGGAGGCACTCGCAGCGCAGCAGCGATGCGGGAGGTCACCAGCATTCTCCTTTGGGCGGAAGCCCACGTCCCGGCTCTATCTGCGATTTTTATTCCAGGGGTGGACAACTGGGCGGCAGACTTTCTCAGCCGCACCACCGTCGACCCCGGCGAGTGGTCTCTTCACCCGGAGGTGTTCCAGGCCATTTGCCTTCGTTGGGGTCGTCCAGACGTGGACCTCATGGCCTCCAAGTTCAATCACAAGGTCCCCGCCTATCTGTCCAGGGCCAGGGATCCGGGGGCTTGCGGTGCCGACGCCCTCATTCTTCCTTGGCAGGGCTTCGTTCGTCCATACATATTTCCTCCTATTCCCCTCCTGCCCAAGGTCCTTCGGAAAATCGCGGCGGAGGGCGTCTCGGTGATTCTAGTCGCTCCGGACTGGCCCCGCCGGTCTTGGTACGTCGACCTCATGCTACTCCTGACAGACGCGCCCTGGCCACTGCCAGCCAGGGAAGATCTGCTCTCTCAGGGACCGATCTTCCACCCGCGTTTAAGGTCCCTACGTTTGACGGCGTGGCTGTTGAGACCGCCATCTTGACGCGTAGAGGCTTTTCCGCGGACGTTGTCCGCACCATGATCCGCGCTCGTAAGCCGTCCTCTTCCAGGATCTATTATAGGACCTGCTGGACTTATTTGGGGTTCTGTGCCGATCGGGAGAATCCTTCGCTCCGCTTCTCTCTCCCCACCGTTCTGTCCTTCCTTCAGTATGGCCTTACCCAAGGTTTGGGTCTTAGTTCTCTGAAGGGTCAGGTGTCGGCGCTGTCCATCTTCTTTCAGCGCCCTCTGGCCCCCCTTGGTCCTATCAAGACCTTCCTCCAGGGTGTGGCCCACGCGGCTCCTCCGTACCGCCCTCCGGTACCGCCCTGGGATCTGAACCTGGTTCTCTCAGCGCTCCAGTCTTCCCCCTTCGAGCCGCTGCGGACAGTTTCCTTGCGACTGTTGTCCTGCAAGGATGTTTTCCTTGTGGCCGTCACCTCCCTTCGGCGGGTGTCTGAATTGGCTGCACTCTCCTGTCTGGAACCCTTCTTGGTGTTCCACCAGGACAAGGTGGTTCTTCGTCCGGTTCCTTCTTTCCTTCCTAAGGTGGTATCCGCCTTTCATCTGAATGAGGACATCGTCCTCCCCTCCTTGTGCCCTTCCCCTTCCCACCCCCGGGAGAGGGAGCTTCATCGCCTGGACGTGGTCAGGGCGCTGAGGGTTTATCTGGAGGTCACTAGCTCTTTCCGACGCACTGACTCTCTCTTTGTGGTTCCGGAGGGTTCGCGCAAGGGGATGGCGGCATCCAAAGTTGCTATCGCCCGTTTTGTCAAGATGGCTATTACTGAGTCTTATCTCGCCATGGGCAGGGTTCCTCCTCTTGGTGTTACCGCTCACTCCACTAGAGCGGTCGGTGCTTCCTGGGCTCAGAGGAACCGGGCTTCGGCGCAGCAGATTTGCAAGGCGGCCACTTGGTCCTCCTTGCACAATTTCACCAGATTCTACAGGGTGCATACTCATGCGTCAGCTGACGCTGCTTTGGGCCGTCTGGTGTTGCAGGCGGCAGTTGATTGATGCCTCTGGATGTTAGCCTGGTTGTTCTGGTCCCTCCCTTCTGGGACTGCTCTGGAACGTCCCATGGTTTCCTGTGTCCCCCAAGGAATATGGGTGAGAAAAGGAGACTTTTGTATAACTTACCAGTAAAGTCTCTTTCTCGCTCTTCCTTGGGGGACACAGCACCCGCCCTTCATTTGGTTTTACAGTTGTGGTTCCGGCTTGGTTGCCCCCGTTGGGGCTTGACAGTTATTTTTTTCCGGTTGGTGGTTATCTTTCACTACTTGGACACGCAACTGGCAGTCTCTCTCTCCAGGCTGAGGGTATAGCTGCTGGAGGAGGGGCTTACAGCTTTCACTTAGTGTCATGCCTCCTAGGGAGCTGAGCTATACCCATGGTTTCCTGTGTCCCCCAAGGAAGAGCGAGAAAGAGACTTTACTGGTAAGTTATACAAAAGTCTCCTTTTCTCAGAAACGGGGCCATGGATTTGAACAAGACAGGGGTCTTTATAGGGTTGTTCCCACTGACAGATGCTTTTTAAGGACAGTGATCGGACATGTGCAAAGTGCACGTTTATTTGTTATTAAGGCAAAGGATGAATATTTTCACTTTTTATAGTTTCTTAAAGACTCTACAAAATTGTTTTGCTGGTTTGTTTGGCTCAAGCAAATACCACAGTGCTCACCTGAGATCTGCCAATGTGCTAGTATAAGGAGTAATATTGAACTCTGCTTTTGTTGTCTATATTTGGAATTAAAATTGGTGATTTGACCCTTTTCCACTCTTCACATCAGTATTCTCACATTGTTGTAATGGTTGTTCTAACACTTAGGTCAAAGCATACATGTCTATACTTAAAGTGCATGTATGTCACATCAGGTGTACAGTAAATGGCATAAAGCTCTTTATAAATGTCCCTCAATAGAGATGCTATTATTATGGTGTAAAAAAGATGCAAATTATCGTGCATAGCATATGTGCATGAAATTTCCCTGGTTGCTCTGCTGTGTTATTGATATTGATATGCTACTCGAGACATTGCCAAAAAAGTCTGATTCTTCTATATGAGTAGTGTTGAGCGAACTTGTGTTTTCAAGTCCGGCGTACAAGGTTCGGGTTATGTAAGAATTCCGCTACTATGGACCGTAAGTTATGGTCCGTGGTAGCGGAATCCATAACGGATATCTTAGATAACCTGAACCTTGAAAACACAAGTTCGCCTTACACTACTCATGAGGTGTTCAAACTATCATTTACTCGTGTATTTTCTCTGTTTGCCTCCACAGTCATTGTTGCTGCTTTCGATGTTGAAATTTCATCTGCCTCAGACACGTGTTTTTCAGTCTCATCTAGCCATAAGAATCTCACTTCTAGTCAGGATCCAAGCACTAGCAAAGCAGAATCGACTGGAAGGAAAAATGGCTTCCATTCCCCAATCAACGTGAAATCAAGAGTAAATTTTACAATTGAAGTCCCATCCCCTTCACAAGTAAGTTATGGTTGGTGATTATAATGATACAAGACTAATATAATCACACACATTGTGGGTGCCCTGGGGTAGGTCTCTGTGAGCTAGGAGTTGTTATTTTACATTGTAACATTATACTTTGTAACACTTTTAGGTTTTTAATATGTTGTGTTTTAATATTGTTGTGTTTGTATTTTAATCACTTGTCTAATGATGATGAAAATCTTGGATTGCAGGTCGACCCATCGGTCTTAGAAGCACTACCCCCTGATATCAGGGAACAAGTGGAGCAGGCATTTGCCCTTCAGCACAAATTGCCCCTTAGTGAAGGCAAAAAAGAAAATGGTTGCAGTACGATTGGTTTACAAGAACAGCCGGTGGCAACTGTCCTTCTACAGATCCCACCGCTTTCTGATCAAGCAGAAGAATCTGGAATAAATGTCATTGCCCTTCCAGCTTTTTCACAGGTAGGACCATAGTCTTTTTCTGAACAAGGGCATTGTGGAATTGTTCTTGGCAACAACTCAAATTCGAGCAGCCATTTTATGGTTGTGGATTGCAGTGAACAAATGAGGCTTATTATAGAAAGTGAGTCGTCAGATCTTTTAAAGGTGGAACATTATTTTTCCACTGTGCAGTATGATAAACAGAAAGGGTTTTTGATCTTACATTGAAAGATGTAGAGTAATTCAAAAATGTAACACAAAATAGATGTAAAATAGGTGTAAAATGACTGTACGGATGACTTTTGTTTCGATCAGGTGGATCCAGAAGTGTTTGCAGCCCTGCCCGCTGATCTCCAGGAGGAGTTACGAGCCGCATATGGTCAGAGAAATAAACATTCTGAGAGCAACATGGGTAAGTTGAAAATGGGTTAAACTAAGTAAAAAGAGGCCTTCCCCAGCAGTCTGTGTCTGCCATTGCTGCTGCCGCTATTATCACTATGATTATCAGTTATCATAGGACTTTCTTCATTGTCCCATTTTGTTCTGTTTATCTTCTGCAGTTCCCAAAAATGCTTTGCTCCAGCTCAAAAAACCTGCACTGAAAGCAAAGAAAAGGAGTCGAAAGAAAAATCAAGTCAGCCCTACAAAAAAGATGCATAGTCCTTTAAAAAACAAACTTTTTAGCAGCCCTGCTAAAGGTTTTTCAACAAATGGGAGTCCTCAAAAAATTAAAGATGCCCTTCTCAAACAAGAAGCCATACCTCAAGTGCAGTCTCAGGTGAACTAAATTATGTTATATTCTGTGAAAAATATTTATCCAAAACTATTTATTTGTCTGCTTTGCATTACAAAAAAAAGGTTCATTTTCCCAAACTAACCACGAGTTGAGACTCCATTCTTAGATATTTATTTTATGTATAATTTATAGAACTGCAATTTTTGGATAACGTACATACACTTATGTTTTTAGGTTGAAATGGGTCCTTCAACATCAAATGCCCAAGGCTCCATGCCTGAAGGATGCAGTTCTTACAGATCAAAAGCTCCTAATCTGGCCGGTGCTATTGAATTTAATGATGTGAAAACATTGCTGAGGGAGTGGATAACTACAATTTCTGGTATGTTCTGCAGAAAACAAGCGTTATTGAAAAAATCCTGCTTATACATATATAGTATAGGATATTCCATTTGGCAGGAACACAGTTTCAGCTTCTTAAAGGCTACAAAGGTCCTGGCAGGGCAGACACTGCACATATTTCCTCTGCTGTGTGTACCAGTGTGTGTGTTATTTGCACACTGAACAGTCACACTTCACAGGCCTGTGTGTGTAAGATGTGACAGTTCGATAAGCAGATACCACATAGTTTATGTGCACAGAGCACAGTTCATGCTGCGTCCTCCCAACTGCACTGCCGTGGCCTGTCAGTAATGGAGCTCAGAGTCTCCTGCTTCTAATGCCAACATTTGGTCTATTAAAAGCACCAAAAGCTGGCGGCACGAGATTGAGGAGACAAATGTATCATGTGAGTTATTTAATGCTGGGGTTACACAGCAGTCTTGGCTGCGACATCCCTGACACTATCAAAGATGGCTGTGTAGGAGTGCAGCCTTTGAACTGAATGGGCTTGCAGCAGATTTTTTTTGTGATTCCGGGGTTGCAACAACTTGTGAGTGAGTTCAATGTATGTACCACAGTGATCTTCGGTCACTCAATGCTTGTCTCACATAGACCACGACCTAGGAGAAAAGACAAACCCCCAGTGTGGCATCACAATAGTACATTGCTTAGGCAAAAAGGATTAAAACATGATTGCAGTCTACATAAACAGCAGACTGATGAACTTTGGGTTGCATAAAACATGTCAATATCCACTTTTATTAGATTTCATACCTGTACCCCGAATCCTTGCTTACAGATTGTTCTCTAGAACTATAAGCTTGATGGACTTGTATTATCACAGCCTCTTCACTGTGCTGATCAACAAAGGTTCCTGAGGTTGGACCCCCACCAAAAAAAAAAAAATGACCTGTGCCAAATTTGTGTCCTTTTGACATATGTTCAGGAGGTTTCTTTAACACTGCAGTCTGCAGGCAACATACACATTCGAGTCACATTATTATGGCCATAAGCTAATATCCAGAGTAACTGCTGAGTGCAGCATGGACAGCAGCTAGATAGGCTGGGAGTGATTCAATAAGGTCCTGTGAGGTTGTTACAGGTATCTGGAGCTGGAGGGTGCGTGGGGGAGGATCCACAGAGCGATCCCACAGATGCTCAATTAGGTTCAAGTGTGGGGAACTAGGCCACCAGGGTAGTACTTGGAAGGCTTGTTCATGATCTTCCAACCAATGCTGGACATTTCTTACCTTGTGACATGTTGCATTGTCTTGCTGGAAGATTCCATTCACCCCAGGGAAGACAATCACCATGTATGGTTGTGCGTGATCTGCCAGGATGGATTTATACCCAAATCAATAGGGAGTGCCTTCCACATGGATGAGTGGGCCCAGAAAATTCCACAACCATTCTCCAGACCATATCGCTTCCACCACCAGCTTGTGTTCTTCCAGAAATGGTTGCAGGGTGTTTGTTCTCTGTTTTTCTTGACTGACATGCCAACATCCGTTAGATGAAGCAGAAAACGTTACTAATTGGAGAAGACAACCATTTGCCAGTCAGTGAGGTCCAATTCTGATACTTCCATGAAAATGAAAGCCTTTTCTGCTGATGCAACTTTGTTAGCAGAGGTGCAGTGACCATCCGTCTGCTTTAGAGCGCAATGTGCACTAGGATTCTCTGAACTGTTGTTTTAGACACGTCTGGTAGCATCCTGGTTCATTTTGGCAGAGAGCTGCTCTGAAAGACAATAATCACCCCTTTTACCCTAGACCGCAACAAGGGATATGTGTGCAGACAGCCTATTACACACCTTAGATATCCACCAAGCCAGCTCACAACACGTAACTTCTTTCACGAGCTACGCACTGCTGACGTCAAAAGTAGGAAGTGGTCATAATAATGTGACGACTGAAAGATGCACCAAAAGCAAATCCGAAACAGTGTGACAGAAGCCCAGTGTGAGCGCCATTTGGATATGTTTAATTATACGAGTTTATTTAATCGATAGTAATGGCTTATATTTCTCACTAGATCCTATGGAAGAAGATATATTGCAAGTAGTGAAGTACTGCACTGATCTAATTGAAGAAAAAGATTTGGAAAAATTAGATCTGGTTATAAAATACATGAAAAGGTAACTTGTTTTCTATCACAACAGAGAGAATCAGCTTGCGTAATATTAGTGATAGATAATATAGATGTTTTCCCCTTTTTCAGCCTAGTTTACTAGAGCATTTAATTGGAAAAACTAGAGCAATGTGGGAGATTTACTAAGGGTGCATTCACATCACCATTTAACTTTCCGTTCTTCTGATCCGTCAGAAGGAGAAAGGAAAAAAAAGGATTCTGTAAAACAACAGATCCTGTTGCATCACTTGTCATCCATTTGAGCCATTTCTGTCTGAGAACCGTTTTTTTTTTCCTGCATGCTGTACTTTTGTTTCAGTCTTAAAAAAATGGATTGAAGAAAGAAATGGCTCAAACAGATGACAACTGATGCAAGAGAATCCTTTTTTTTTCCCTTCTCCTTCTGACGGATCAGGAGAACGGAAAGCTAAAGTGATGTGAATGCACTATTCCTTAATACAAAATCATGTACGTAATTTGTGTTAAGGGGATGTATGCGGTGGTCTCACGAGCTGAGCCCGCTCATGAATTACAGATGCCATTTAACATAGCTGACGTCTGCTACCGTTGCCTTTAGCACTCTTTCACACGAGCGGATGCCGTGCGTGGAATCCGCTACGTAAAAGACAGCCAAGCCTTGTTCCGGACAGCAGAGACACTGAGCATTAACATGATTGATAATGCTCCGTGCCTCTCTGACCTTTTTGCTACAAAATCACGGTGACAACTTTCTCATTGTGATTTTGTAGTAAAAAGATCAGAGAGAGGCACGGAGTTAATGCTCCGTGTCTCTGCTGTCCAGAATGGGGCTTGGCTGTCTTTCACGCAGCGGATTCCACGCACGGCATCTGCTCATGTGAAAGAGCCCTACATCTAGAAGCTTCTTTACCTGAATGATGGGAGCTGGCTCCCAAGTGAGAGTGAGCTGAAAACACAGACTGGGCAGACAGTGGCCATCTGCAGAGAATAAATGAGAGGCAGGGTTTCAGGCAGGCATCAGTGGCCTAGCCCTACTAGTCTCATTAGGATTAAGCAACAAACGTTAGATTACATTATACAAGAACTGAATCATACCTCCCAACTTTTGAAAAACGGAAAGATAGACAATATGGGCCAGATTTATCATTACACTTACATCTTACTCCACTTTTACATCTGCCCAAAGTCACTTCTGGCTCAGTCAGATTTATTAATGGTCCTTTAATACTGTGATAAATGTGGATTGACGGTAGCAGTTTATCCTTCAGTAAGCGGCTTTACAAAAGTCGCACCTCTTTACAAAAAAGTCGCATGTTCTATTAAAAAAGTCGCATAAGATAAGCATGGTCCCCCCTGGAGTGAAATTGCGCATTTTTTTGCGACTTTTTAAATGGTTGCAATAGTAAATCTGTCTAGAGATTCATTTACATAAGACAACATGCCCACTTTCACAAAACTGGAGAGCTTAGTGCAGAGCTTGAAAAAGTCGCAAAAAAATGCGCAATTTTACCGATTGCGCATTTTTTTGCGACTTTTTCACTCCATTAAAGTGACTTTAGCTAATGATAAATCTGGCCCTATGTGCGTTGCATATATTGAGCCACGACAATTTTTTTTCATACTAGACCCTGCCTCTGCCCGAAACATAACTATACACACCCAGTCCCCTTAATGCCCCCATATGAATATTCCCCCTTTGTGCCAGCACACAGTAGTATTGCCTACACTGTACCCCCTTACAGTAGTTATGACCAGATATGTGCCCCGTTCAAAGGAGAAAAAACTAAACTGTAAATATTCACCTGGTTCCTCCAATGATCACAGCTCAGCTGCCAGCACTCCCCAGCAGCAGAGGATGCATGTCGCGCTTGCTTTGTGGGAGGAGCAGAGGCTGATTCCTGGCCAGCACCGCTCCCTCCTGCACAGATCAGCAGCAGAAAGAGAGAAGAAACCGGATCAGCCCCTGTAAACTAAGGCTCTTAGGGGATTATATATTATGACCAGCGTTTTAGACTTGTGCCCTAAACACGCTTCACTGGTTTAAGGCTTCTGGTTCCACATTGTTATTCCTTTTCTATTTGTGATATGGCACACTATACAGCCTGCCAATAAAAAAATGCTGCTAAATAAAAGCCATAAACTCTACTAAAAAGAAGAGCCAAAAGACCCACTTATTTTTGGTGAGCAGAGCCAAATGATCAGGATCACTAAGAGTCGAAATGCCCATCACTACCATCTTCAGCATAGTCCCAACATCCCTTAGATGATCACTTCAGGAGTACTTTTGGTGATGCAACTACATAGCTCCATTCATTGTGTAGTGGACCCAGCTGGTTACTGCAGCTCTGCTCCCATTCAAGTGAATTGCAGCAGTGCTACACTAACCAACTCCATAGACTATATAATGGACACCTTGATGGGGGTGTGGGGTGCTGCACCCCCTACTGATCTGACATTGATGGCCTATCCTGATGTCAGGCAATAAATATCAAAATCCTGATCCTGAAATACCTTTAGCCCCTGAGTCACCACCAGCATGACTTTTTACAGCAGTCACTAAGGGCCCTTAGGTGGTGGGGCGGCTGCCTTTTTATGGCAGCACAGTTTTCTCGTACAGCAGAGAGCAAGGGCATGACCCTAATAGAGTGGCACTCCTGCTCCAATCGCCTGGAACGACAGGAGTGCCGAACTGAGCCGTTTAAGTGAGATCACGGCATCTAAATACAGTCAATGTGGGCATCGGTAGTTGCGCTGAACACTGTAAGCCTCGCTGATGAGGCTTATAGTGTTCATGCTGACCCAGAGAATGAAGGGCATGGGTCAATTTTGCCACAAACTAAACGCTGTGGGAACAAAACCCGTAAAGTGTTATTGTTTCCAATTCCACCCCATTTAGATTTTTTTTTTACTGCGCTTCCCACTACATTTTATGCCATAATTAATGGTGGCATTAGAAAATACAACAGGGAAAAGGTGAGCTTCCCCCCCGCTACAGCCAGAAGGAGATGCCCATTGAGAAACAGGACAGTCTCCTCCTCGTCCCTGTACCGATGCTATTCATTAGCATACCAGGCAGGAGAAGGGAACGGGCACAGCGGGTGAACGGAGTGGCGGCCAGAAAAAAATAGTAAGAGATCTTACATCCATGGACTATTCCCTATATGACCCTGCTACTTATTTCATAATGTTTGGACCCATGAAACGGTCTTTATTAAAAATATGGAATCCTTTTTTCTGTACATAGCTGAGATGCTGTAGAAAAAAGCTTGTGGATTTTCTGTCTTTTCCGGCATCTGGGGAGCAGACGGTCTCCTTATCTCTGCTCTTTGACATTATAAAACACTCATTGTAGCTCAGTTCCTATTTTACGGATAAGAATGTGGCTTAAATAAGCGTTTATGACCTCTTAGTAGTTTAGAGATGAGGGTTATTAGATGACCGGCACAAAGTGAAAGTACCAGTCACTCGGTTAGAAAAAGTTAACCCTTTGTGACACAATGCCTTTTTTTTTTTTTATAAAGGCCAATTAAAAAATATGATTTTTAGCCAAAAGTAAATAAAATGCAATCAAACAAAGGCTATGAACACCTTTGGAGGCCATTTTTAAGTTAATCAGTCCCGCAAAAAAAGCCCTTATACGGCTACATCGATAGAAAAAAAAAAAAGTCCTTGGAGGGAGACTATGGGGAAAAAAATAAATAATAATCATCACTTGGTCATTAAAGCCACTAAGGGGTTAAGTGCTTCCTTATTTTGCCCGTTTCTAAATAATAAATCTAGTATATTACAATGAAAGGATGACCCTAGCACAACCATGTGGATTTTCTGTAATGCTTTTCCTGTGTTCCAGGTTAATGCAACAATCTGTGGAATCCGTGTGGAACATGGCATTTGACTTCATTCTGGACAATGTTCAGGTCGTTTTACAGCAGACTTATGGAAGCACGCTGAAAGTGTAAAATGCAATGAGAAGCACAACAGCCCAACTATCTGGGATCTTGTGGGGCATTTGCATGATTTTAAAGCTTAAAAATCATTTTAAAATTTCTTTTAATAAATAATTTTGTACATTTTCTTCATAAAGTGCCAAATTTGTCAGTATTGCATGTAAATATTTGTGTTTCAGATTCCTTTATTGTAGTATAGGCTATTTACAAATGGTTTGTTTATAAGAGTTTTATGGATTTTTACAGTGAAGTGTTCACACGTGTTTAATAAATAAAAGTGCAATACATTTTCCTTTTTAATTACCACATACACATGTCTAAATATCAAGTTACAATGCCCCAGATTGTCTTCGCTTTTTAACAAACATAATCTAATTGTGTATCCTATGTGTACTACAGACTTATGTCATTGCTGGAGCAGAGCTTGTATCTGCATTGGATTACGTGTGTTCACACATTTTGTGCGTCAGTTAAACCGAAACTCTATCCTAAACACAAGGATAATATAATGGAAACATTTATCCTTTTCTCTGCATCCATTCCTGATCTTGGTTTACAAATACCAACCAAATCTGCATTGTGTGAACAAGCCTCCTCTCAGCAGAAACTGCAATACGACCACAATAGTGGAACACATGCTAAGGATTCGTGTACATATTTCGCACCGGTATTTGTAACATGGGTGGCCTCAAATCAGACTTATCGTTCCATTATCCCCTTAAGGTTGACCACTATACATATAGGGTGGAAGACTGAGGTTTAAACATACTGCAAAAAGGGTAGAGGAAAGTGTTAAACACTGAATAAACTGTTTCTAGTAAGGTATATTCCACACAATAGGGGATGACTTAGATCGTAGAGGTCTAATATCACCGGGACCCAAACAGATGAGAAATCAGACATTGTATCCTTGCCCCGAACTGAACAAAGTGGCAGGCCAGGCATGAGTACGGCTGCTCCATTCATCTTGATGGGAGTTCCAGAAATAGCCGAGTGCTATACTCTGCTGTCTCCAGAACTCCCAAATAGATGACACTCTGCTCATTTTGGGGGGAGGGGGGGGCGCCCTGAGGGTTAGATGGTCTCCATTCTCATGAAAAGTCCCATTGGCAGGACCCCCAAATATCTAACAGGGCTAACCTCACAAGTGGAATACCCCTTTGATAGAATACTGCCACAGAGCAGTCAAGTTTCAGTCATGTGGCAGTAACCATGCATTAAGGGATAAAGGGTGAGTCCTAACTGTTCCTAGTTGACATATGCCCATCATCTATCTTCAGTTCATGAATAGGTAGAAAGTCCCATAGACTTCCCAGGTCCCTTTTAAAGGAAACGTGTCACCAAAAACTTTATCTGCCAGTTAAAACCAGATGGCAACACATCCTTTTTTCTAATCTTCATTTTCTAAACATGATTATGAGGACGGCCATCTTGCCTGAGTTGTTCTTAAAAGCATTTAGAAAACCGCTTTATGGCAGCCTCATGGGCCATTGACTTCTCGGCTCCGTGACCTGTGCAGATTTGACAGTCACCTATTGTGAACAGTGGATCCGGTCTTATTCTTATTTTGCCTGTAATGATATCATCTCTGTATATAAATGACATAAGCAGGTAACTGCAGTAAAATCTATACAGACCAAGAAGTGGTGCCTATGAGGCCAGTGGGAAAACTGCAGATTAAGGTTTTGTTGTAATTTTTAATTTTCCATGTCAATATTTTTTAACAAAAATTGTTTAAAAATGTGATTCAAACAATAGGTTGTTTTTTCTGATGACACATTCCCTTTAAACATTGGTATTCTGGTTAGGAAAGCGTTAACAGAATCTTCTCTTTGGAAACCAGAAAAGTCAATTCCAATAGCAAATTACAACTACTGCCTATATGAAGACATCTTTGTCTTATCAGGACCCTGTATAAACCATATTACCTGGCAAGAAGTAAAAGGCAGCAAGGCACGCAATATATAAAATGACAGACTATTAATATTGCCCATATACTTTATTTCTGGCTCTGTGTGTAATGAATACAGTCAGAAGTGTTGGCAGGAACTGTACAAGCACTGAAATGCTGCCCACAGTACATTTTACATCACCATTTAACATGAAGCAGATAGAGTAGCTTTCCTGCTGACCTTTAAAAATGTAGGCACAAACCAAGAGAACAATGGGAAAGCACAGTGCTGGGGCAGGCAATATGCATAAATAATGACTTTTAATTCATTGTTTCTACATCAAAAGATCCAAGTTTAGAGGCTGCAGAGCATTATCACTGCAGTGCCAATTTTACAAGTAAAAAACAGAGAAAACCTGTAATAAAACATTGCGACTATTGATTCCTTTTAAAACAGAAGCCAGTGAGTGATTGGTGTGGTCAGATGGGCAGGCACGCCGGAACTGTGGGGATGTGTAAAATTGAGCACTGTCAAACCAGTGTAAAATTTCTTGGTTTCTCATGGAAAAAAAAATTTAAACTACTCTTATTTTCTTCTTCCAAACCACAGGTTCAGTATTCTCGGTTTCGCCCCTTGCATCGCGTCATCTCTTTACAAGTTATAATTCCTCTGGTCTTATGAGTTCCAACAATTGAGAGAAAGCTTTAAATGATCTCAAACACCTTTTTCAATTCTACTATGAGTTGCCAGTCTGTTTTCTGCATCTCATCTCTAAACCAATTCTTTAAAGCGTCAATCGACTGCCGGGTGATCTGGAATAGGAGCAATGCAGGAGATTAGTAAGAGAACGCAACAAAGACTAACTTTATGTGATGCAAGGTACAGCAGTGTCAAGTACAAGGCAGGCTATTATAGGACATCGTCATCTTGTAGAACAGGGCTTCTCGCCCTCAGCAGATGCTGATGGTTCTCTCAACTGAGTTGTCAGCTGATCAGAGCATAAAAGGAGACAGTATACAAAACTAGAGATTGGTGCTGGCAAAGAAAGCCCGCGGCAACTTCAGATCAGCCGTCAATGCAGATCAGATCGGAGTACATGGCATTACCAAATGGTAATTGTGGGTTATGCTCATTTTGTAGTCAGTTGATTGGGGATAAATATATTAACCAGCTTCCACTGAAATATGAGATTAGGTAGTCTATCACTTGTTCTGATTTTGTAGTTTATTGGATTATGTGTTCTCATGGGTTCCATTATATAGGATAAAAAACAATTTAACATACAGAAAACACACTAAGGGTCCAGTCACACGTCCACAATTCTGTTCCACAGTTTGCGGAACGGAATTGCAGACCCATTAATTTCAATGGGGAGCAGACGATGTCCCGGCCGGGTCCGCTATCGCGTTCCCGAAAAAAATAGAACATATCCTATTCTTGTCCGCAATTGCGGACAAGAAAAGGCATTTTCTATATAGTGCCGGCGATGTGTGGTCTGCAAATTGCGGAACGCACATCGCCGATGTCCGTGTTTTGCGGATCCGTGTGAATGGACTCCAAGTCTGACACACAGCCTTGAGATGATTGGTGGAAAGAACAGTCTAGGCATTTCACATGACATCATAATGCCACTTTAAGCCAAAACGTGCTGTTAAAATTGCATTGCAAGGTGGAACATGAGAGGTCTGGGAGATGACCAATATGTCCCATACTGAACTTCCCATCTTGAAATATCTTAAAATGTGATTTCAGTACCACCTTTAATAGATTCACAAAATAAAAAAGCATATTGATAGAAAAAAAATTGTAGGTGAATTAAAATCCACAACATGTATGGTGTCAGGTCCCAAAATCCTGTTTAACAGGTACCAACTGGGACTCCAGCAACACTAACTGGGGTCACCAAATAAATGATCCCCAAACAGTGGTATCACACAGTTGGAATGAGCAGTGAACCATACATCAAACACAGGGTTTGGGCGTGCAAACGTCACTGCGGCTGATCAAACCCGCAAAGCCTGTATGTCAAGCAGGTAGTGTGTGTGTGTGTGTGTGTGTGTGTGGCGGGGGGGGATACTGTACAAGCAAATAGCACGGCTTCTCTGATTTAGAAGCAGTGCAGGGGAGCGCAGCCACACTAAGCTTCGAGCACCAATGCTGACTGCAAGTCCCTCAAGTACACACCCTCATAGCGCATCTGAACTTGCCCTACCAATGCTACACATCTGAAGGCATAACCCCTCAACGCGTTTCTGCATGCCAACTATGCCTCATCAGGAGCGGCTAATGTGAGCATTACTAAGAGCGGCATTCATGAGTGACAGGGCAATGAAAAGAGGCGCTGCCCCTCACACACATAGGGGCAGCACCCCGGCACTATAATGACCGTTACAGCACCGGAGTGCTGCCCCTATGTGTGTGAGGGATAGCGCCTCTTTTCAGTGCCTACCTGATTTTTGCTTAGTATAGTGAGCCAACAGTACCACCTTTACCCCAAGAACCCAGGACAGAACTAATTTTAGGAATCCCTGCAATAGGTTTTATCACTTACCTTGCTAACAAGATAATCTGTAGCCTCAAAATGTCTTCCAAACATCTTTGGAGACTCTCCAGGGATAGGTTCTATCTTCACACAGACCTCTTGGCCCTTTTTTGCCATATCTACAGTCTTGTGGTTGATCTCAACGCTGGTCACTATCCCAATATCTACAAACTAAAAGGAGAAAGTTTACTTTTAATAAAGAATCTACTAAAATACATACACTTTGCTAAGGAAATGCTTGCATACACAATGGATATTTGTCCAAGCCAACTGGAACAGTGCAAAAGTCCCTAATTTTTAGGGTATATACTCGGCTAGGAATCAGGTAACCAGTAGTAATGTATTGGAGACGTAGAAATAAGCAGTTACAGGGTAGTATAAAAACCAACAGATCTAAGACAAAAAATGATGGCCTAACGTGAATGACCAAAATGTTGACTTACATTCTTACTTGGTACGCATATGGGTGTCCCCTGTTTAAGCTGACCAGCTTCCACAATCACTCCCATGACAATAGGATCACGAGAATTAAAGATAAACTGAGGAAGAATTCTCATTTTACATGGGAATACTGCAATATGTCTGTAAAAAGGTAAAAAGACAGCGGCATTGGATTTAGACAATAGATAAAATGGGAAATCAAGGTTGAATTAAAAAGAATTAAACACTGAAATATCCAGGAATCCTACAATCACTAATTGTGGCGCATACTGTAGTAAAGGGAACCTGTCAATCTTAAATGGGTTATCCCACAAATTGAAGACTGTTTTCACATATCTGGAGGACTTGCTTCCACAATTTCCTTCACCGTCCAGAGAGATATAGCTGTATATTTAGATGAAGATGGAAGTGCATGAATGAATTAAAGGTGTCTGGACCGCTTCACCTGCTTCTCTATGAAAATCACCACACGAGCACTGAGGGGAGGGGAGGATACTGAGCATGTTAGCCCACATCAGAATGCAGAAGGATAAACAGCAGGGGGCGCTACGAGAGAGGACAATGTAATATGCATAAAAACATTCTTATTTTATTGCATGTATATTGCAATAATAATTCATTTGAACGGCCTTAGTTATTGCATAGTAATGCTTTTCATGGGATAAACCCTCTAATGATTTCTTGAATCCCTGTATTTCTTGAAGGGAATTTTTTTTTTAAGAAGCACAAATAAAAATTGTCACGGACATTCCTGACTTGGGCTTGCAGAATCCCATGTTGCTTCAGAAACAACTCAAATGGGTGGAACTTATTTACAGTCAGAACAGATCTGCTGCATGTGAACGCTCCTGAAAAGGTGACAGATCCACTTTATAGGGAACTAGTCACTTACAAATGATTTTCAATCTGCAGGCATCAAGTCATAAAGCACATTGTTTACTGGGAATAGATTCTATTTAAAATGTAATTTATTGATTTAAACCTCTGATTGTTCTATTTTAAGGTGTCCAGTGGGTGGTCCTATCAATGAGTCACAGCATACAGAGATAGACAGAGCACTGCTAGGACCACCTACCAGACTCCTAAATCAGGAACAAGCAGAGATTTTAAAAAATTACAAGTTACATTGAATCTTCTCCCACTATATATATATATATATATATATATATATATATATATATATATATATATATTTAAAAACACACACACACACATACACAAGGATTCATTGCAGAGTAAATTCTTTTGAAATGGTGTTCGTTGGTCAGAATATTTACCTTATGCTTTTATCAGACATGTATGATATCAACTTGTTAAAATAATAAGTCATTTTATCTAAAACGTGTGTCAATCCACAAAAGACAAAATTACCACTGAGCCCTTAATAGTGACGTAAACTTAAATATGTTGTTTTAGTAGAAGGGTATAATTCATCTGATAAACCTGAGAACCGCTTTTGGAAAAACAGTGCAGCCAAAAACTGCAAGAATTCACTGTAAAACTGCATGCAGTTTTCAGATGCAAGAAAAAAAACTATATATATATTTTTACCCACAGGATAGAGGCTATATATATATAGAGTATTGGGGTCTTGCCCACTGAGAACCCTAGCTATTAGAGTGATACGCGCGGTATGAGACCCCTGAAATGAATGGCGCTGCAGGTCAAGCATGTGCACTCCATCGCTATGACTGCTGGAAATAGCAAAGCGCTTGTACTCCGCTACCTCCAGCAGTCCTATAGAAATGAATGGAGTGGAACTGTTCATGCGCAACCTGCCGCTCTATACGTTTTGAGGGTCCCCACGATGTATGGAGCTCCCATTCTTATGATCAGTGGAGGTCCCAGTGGTCAGGCTCCCACTGAATAGGGTAGAACCTGAAATAAGCAGAATACCCCTTTAAGAGCACAGCCAAGAAGGAGGCGGCAGTCTAAACACAGAGTACTTACTTGAACTCTTCTTGCTTCTGTTTCTTGTAATCCTGTCTATATTTGGTGAAGGCATCAAACAAGTGGTAGATGATTTCAGCACTAAAAATACGTACACCCAAACTATCAGCCATTTCTTGAGCTTCTCTTTCAATTCTTACATCAAAGGCTAAAATCACAGCATACCTGAGAAGGGAGGAGAAAAAAAAAAATGAATTTTAAACATCTTTGTACAACTACAAGTATAATGCCCCACCGAGCCTCCAAATTACATCTGTAATAGTTATTCTGAGGACTACCATCTAAAGCATTAAACAAAATGTCTCCAGACGAGTCTCACCCTTCAAAGGCCCAGATTCTATTGGCTCTGCAGCTCAATTCAGTCTACAGTTTTGCTGCATTTTAGTGCAAAAATGTTGCATCTTGTGTTTTAAGCATTTTTTTTTGCCAAGCTCGACAAGTGGGTGTGGCTTAATGAGAAAGGAGGTATGGCCTAAAATGTGAGTTTGTGCCAAAATTTAGCTGTAGTTGCGAAAATCTGAAAGAAAGTAGGACAACTTGTAGACAGGCAGTCCATAGAGTAATCATACAACCCAAGTCAATGTGATAAATCTGGTGCATTTAAAGACCCCGGGGGAGATTTATCAAACTGGTGTAAAGTAGAACTGGCTTAGTTGCTCAGTTGCTCATAGCAACCAGACTCCTCCTTTGATTTTCCAAAGGACCTGTCTAAAATTAAAAGTGAAATCTGATTGGTTGCTATGGGCAACTAAGCCAGTTCAACTTTACACCGGTTTGATAAATCTCCCCCTATGTCTAGATGTCTACCTTATATTAAACCTGGACCATTGTCTAGGCCGGGTCTCTGCTCTCAGGCTAATCTACAGTCTGGGGTTCCCCTCTAGCACACTCTTCATGTGCCTTAATGAAAAGGGAAAAAAATGTAATCTATAACACCTCTTCCCAAACAATACTGGAATAACATGCCATATTCTATAAATCATACAGTATTACTACATAACTTACTGAGGATCATGCTCCAGCATCACAGAGGCCTTCATGACATCTTTTTTATGTACAGGTCCTATATTAATTCCAGCATACTGTATGGGTGGAAAAAATATATGCATATCAAGTCATCACAACAAGCAACTTAGGTGTGTAGGTCACTGCGGAAACAAACTTCCAGCGACAAAAGAGTATACCAAGAGGTTAAATCAATCATCAATATCAGATTAGTGGGGGGAAAAACACCCCAGACCCCCACCAAATCAGCCCTTACTTGCAGCCTCGGTTATTGGAACTAAACAGTTTACGGTCAAGAACACCGGCTGAGCTGCAGTACCTAACAATGGCCACTACACCGTGCACAGGGCTGTGATGTTACCGCTCCCTGAAACCACGGCTGCAGGTAACAGATGATTGCTGGCGGTGCTGGTTGTCTTTTCTACCAATCCTATGGATAGGTCATCAATATCTTAGGCCTGGAAAAAACATTTTCACAAGATAACCCTAAAGGGCTATTGCCATCATAGACATTTTTCATTTTAATTTTGGGATATCCCCAAGATATGTCCTAAATCTCTGGTAGGGGAGGATCCCAGAGAAGGCATACACATCTAACTCCAGAATGGGGGTCCTCTAACCCCATTCCGCAGTGCTGCATCCGGGGGCATAAACATGGAGAGGAGGTCATGGATGCTTGTGGCTCATGTTCTCTATTAATTTGTATGGGAGTTATGGACAAAGCTGAGCATGCAATTGTACAATCAAGTCTATATGGCAATCATTAAAGTCTAGAAGAGATGTACAGTGCATTTACTACAGACTGACTGTCTCAATAAAACTTGGTAAAAAAGTGCAGAAACTGTAGGTAAACAAAGGAACCTAAGATGTAGTCTGTGTGGACCTTCAAAAAGGCCTAATTCACACGTCTGCGCCCGTTCCGCAAATTTGCGGAACGGGTGCGGACCCATTCATTTTGAATGGGGACATGATGGATGCGGAGAGCACACACTGTGCTCGCCGCATCCGTGGAGCGTGCCGCCGACCTTCCGGACAGCAGCTCCGCAAAAATATAGAGCATGTCCAATTCTTGCCCGCAATTGCGGACAAGTATAGCCATCTCTATAGGGCTGGTGGCAAGGTGTTTTGCGGATCCGCAAAACACTACGGACGTGTGAATAAGGCCTTACTCCTGAGATTCAGGAATATAATCATCAATTAGAGTAATGTGTGTGTTGGACAGCTGCCTCTGGGGACCCCATATACAATTACCTGGATATCTGAAAGGGTTTCACTGGTCTGCACAATATTTATTACAGACTAGGAAAAAAAAATAAAGAAAACTTACTGGCACTTCGGAGGTTTTCAGGAATTCAAGCAGTGCTTCCAAGGAGCCCAATGTGGATGATTGCACATAAACTCCCTTTTCTTCTAACTTGATAGCATTCAGCGTCTGCTTCAGCTCATGGATGAGCTCATCCTTACAAAAGGCACAGTCACAATGTTTAACATTTATGCTGGGAAACTAAGAACAATCTAAAAGCTGGAGATTATTAACGTGAACATTTGAGCATCAAACTTACTCTCAGGACTGGGACTTCATCATCTTTATGGGCAACGAAAAGAGGCAAACCTGCCAAAGTTTTCTCCAGGTCCTTGCCCAAAATCTTCACTCCCTGAGCAGCAAGCACCTCTTTGTGCTTTTCATACTGATTCTGAAACATTAAAGTAAGAACTCATCAAGCATCACAATTCATTTTTCGGTTCTAATTAACACAGAACGGACATGCTACTACTTTAACACATAAAATAATTTCTTTACATGACATTAATCTAGTGGAGATAGTACGGATTAAAATCTACTGATGGCTTGGCATCACAACTGAGGTGGAAAAAATAAAGTAAAAAAAAAAAAACAATTTATTTACCTTCACTCTTAATTCTTTCATTGGAGGAGGAAGCAAAAGTCCTCGAATCTGTGTGACAATTGGACCTTCTACACCAGGAATGATAACCGTATCCCCCTCTCGAAGCCGACCATTGATCAAGATGACATCAATGGTAGTACCCATTCCAGGAAGAGCTTTAACCTAGTGGTGTAACACTATTACATTTGTATGAACAGAAATTAGAGGATATATCAGAAACAATGCCAAAATATACTTTTTTCTTAACGTACCTCCATTACTTGAGCTCTTAGCTCTTCTGAATGGGCCAGTCTCTTATTAAGCATGGTCTGAGTGAGATCAACTAGGAGGGAGATTAGATTACCCATGCCATCTCCAGTATGAGCAGAGGTTGGGACCAGAGACACAAAAGTGCGGGGATCTTTATTTTCAAAAAATAATGCTGCATTCAGACCCTTGAGTAAAATAAGAAACGAAAACAAAAAAAGTTAAAATTCATTACACAGGAAAACTTAACACGACCATATTTCATTGATTCCAACTGAAAAATGGAGTGATCTAACTGTATTTTTCCAGGATTTTTTTTACTGATGACCCATCCTCAGGATATTTCATCAATATCTGATAGGTGGGATCAGCAGTTTTGAGAAGGCAGTGGCGCTCCTGTGAATACCACTGCCTTCTCACAATATACATTATGTAGCGGCCGTGCTTAGTAGCCCCCTCAGCTGCATTCACTTGGGGCTGAGCTTCTCCTAGGCCACATGATGTCACTGGCCTAGGGAAAAGCTGTGAGAAGGCCACGGCAATCCCTTCTTAAACAGCTGATCAGGGACTCCTGGATATCGGACCCCCACGATCAGATACTGATGACCTATCCAGAGGTTTAGTGATACTTTAAGTGACTGCCTATTGAGTCATTAATAAAAAAAAAATGTATTCACCTGTTGTGCAAATTCCACAATTATGGACTTGGTGCGCTCTTCAAATTCATCCTTTGTGTTCTTCTTTTGTTTCTTTAATGTAGCAGCGACATCAGTCTCTGGACTTTTCTTCCAGTCATACAACCTATCAATCTGAAAAAGAGCAACAGTATTAGTAAGATGTGAAACATTTCAAAATCCTAATCATGCGATTTAGAAACCGAATAAATGTAGCTAAAAAGAAAAAGATTCTTACCTTGTTTAGTGCGACAACAAAAGGACACTTCTTATTTTTCAGCAAGTTTAATGACTCGATGGTCTGTGGCTCCAATCCATGCATGATATCAACTACCAGGATAGCAATGTCACATAGAGAACTTCCACGGTTCCTCAGGTTACTTGAAATTTAGGAAACAATATGTTGAGAACTGATACTGTAACCCTGTTACAATACGACCTACAGTAAGCGAGCCACAGCAAACTTTTCAGACAGAAGACAGGTATGTGAGAACAACCGGCAATATAGAGAAGAACCAGAAAAAATTGGATTTTAAAGGGATTGGTCCATCTCAGACTTTGATAGCCTATCGCTAGAATATCCAATAAAATTCAGATAGGTGAGGGTCCCATCTCTGAGACCCACTCCTTTCTCCAGAACAGGACCCGTGAAGTAAATGGGAGCATACTGTACATGTGGAGGTGCTTTTCATTCACTGCTATGGGAGTTTCAAAAAAATAGCCAAGCGAGCATGTTCAGCTTTTTTCAGTAGACCCAGAGCGGTGAATGTAGAGCACAGTGCACATGCATATGGCCACTTCTCCATTCACCTCTATAGGACTGCCAGAAAAAGCCAAGCCAGCTGGTTTGGCTACTTTTAAGAACTCCCATAGTGGTGAATAGAGGGTGGCCGTGCTAGTGTGATGCACTCTCCTTCGCTTTGGGGGGACCCTTCTGTAGATAGGAGCGGGTCCCTGAACTGGGACCTACATTTATGTTACATTGATGGCATAACCAAGGCATATGCCCTCTATGTCTGAGATCAGACAACCCCTTTAAGGGGTCGTATGAGGTAAGATTTGTCTGCTTTCTTACAGAAAGTGCCCCATCAGCAGTGTCTGATACTGCAGTTGTTCACTTTTCAGGAAGAAAAAGGGGCATATAGGGTACAGCTCAGATCTTTCAGTACAACAGCATGATCATAAATCTTATCTAAGCAGGAGGAAATGACAAGAGAGGAAACTTGGAAATGGTTAGCAAGATGATACCTGAAAGACTCGTGGCCTGGTGTATCAATAATGAGCATTCCTGGAATCTTGATGTTCTCCCGATCAAACTGAAGATAACATTTAGAAAATAATTGATTACAGACTGCGTATTGTTCATCATAGTTCTCATAGGGTCCCATAGCAAGACTTAGCATTAGGCCCCCCAGCCCACAAAGTTTCCCAGTATGTATTTGCGAAATGTTCCCAGGCAACACAGAATGCAAAGTGTGACTCTCCAGATTCCTGATGTATGTACGATATTTTATTACATGAGAAATACATGTACATGTACAACAAAGAAGAAACAACTAGGCGGCACTCACCAAAAAGTGGATGTTCTTTATTCCAGATGCCATAAATATTCACCGATACAGGCATGGGGCGGACAAACAAACATCCAAAAATTCTAATTTGGAGCCTCCAAAATTTTGGGTGAACCTCATATTCATTTTATTCCCTGTATTGAGATATTTCACGAACTCCCTGAACAGAAGCTCCGTGCCCGACCAAATAATAAATACACCATCTATAAATCTTAGGCTAGTTTCACACTTGTGGCAGGATGGACGGATGAGACAGGCTGTTCACCCTGTCAGATGCGTCCTGCCGTTATTTCACTGTGACGCCGGACTACCGCTCCGCCCCTATTGACTATAATGGGGGCGGGGGCGGATTTCCGGCGCAGCGCGGCAGTGCATAGCAGAGGCCGCCGGACTAAAAAGTCGGACATATAGTTTTAGCCCGGCGTCCTCTCTCCATGCACTGCCGTGCTGCGCCGGAACTCCGCCCCCACCCCCATTCTAGTCAACAGGGACAGAGCGTCAGTCCGGCGGCAAGGTGAAATAGCGGCAGGACGGATCCGACAAGGTGAACAGCCTGTCGGATCCGTTCTGCCGCAAGTGTGAAAGTACCCTTAACTAGAGCTGTATTTTAGGACACAAAGGGATTCTCCACTGAATATACATATTTATCTACCAACCTTGCAAAATAAAGATATTGATATTGTGCGCAGTCTGCCACAAAGGGAAGATCGACGGAAGCAAAATGGATTATGCGCTCCGGAGCTATGGGCCCTCTGGGACTGAATGACAAAAATGATCTTGGAGTATTTCTGTAAAAGTATATGTATCTTTGTTGTTTGTTTTATTTTGCACATTGTTGGGATGTAGATATATATATATATATATATATATATATATATATATATATTTATTTTTATTTGGCCGGTTCGTCTGTGACGGATTCAATGTGTTCCGCACAGATGAAGTGGGGCATAAAAGTGACGTAATCACGTCAGAATATTAGTGGCCTAAGGAAGCACTAGGGCGCGAAACAGCCATTGCCACGAGCTACTTGCCTGCGCTGTTTGTCCGCCCCATGCCTGTATCGATGGATGTTTATGGCATCTGGAATAAAGAACATCTACTTTTTGGTGAGTGCCACCTAGTTGTTTCTTCTTTGTTGCACATTTGAAAGACGTAGAGGCAGAAGCACCACCACGAGTGGTAGAGCAGACCTGGTCTTGGAGATCCGGTTTTGTTGAAGAAAGGGAAAGAAAGCAATGCCACCTCTTCGGTGGTCTGGAACTTTTTCACACGTATTACATGTAATACAAAAGGTGTCCTCCATCTCACCCATTTTATCAGATAAAGTGGAACAGGTGCTTCATAAATATGGCACTCATTCTGAGCAGCACATTTTTCAATGTATTTACATCAGACAAGTGGTATAATTACATAAATCTGCTTCCCTTCACACAGTATGATTAGAAAACTGCCTTCCTGCAGCCACCACTAGAGCTCCCTGCAGAGAAATTCATACAGTTACTATTGCTATTAATGGAAGCTGTACATTTCTTTGTGCTGAGCTCCCCCAGTGGTGGTTGTCTGAAAATGCAGTGAATCTGCCAGGAACAGAAGAATTTCAGTGTCGGGCAGCCCCAAGCCCCATGGCAGTTGCATGGTCTGCCTCCAAAGTAAGTAAGCCACTTGCAGCCACAAAGTGATGTAATACTTACATTTTTAACCATTTTTGTCTGTTCTTTTACAGCATCCAAGGGGACATTGGTGGCACCAATCTGCTGAGTGATACCTCCAGCTTCACTGTCTTGTACGTGAGTATGACGCAGCTACAGTTAAAAGAAACAAAGCAAACAATATATCAGTGTGCCATAATATGACATTGTTTTAATGGGAGATTCCAAAAGAAAAAAATAATAATAATGACCTAATATAAGCAGAGTATAGTAGAAGTTTACAGTATTTCCTCCTCACCATTTTCCCTCTACTGTACTCCCTTACTTGCTGCTTGTTATTTCTAGCTTAAAGTTATCTTTCTTGAACGCAGACAAAGAAACTATGGGTTAACGGCAGAGGACATCTTCACAATTTCTTTTATTGAATTGCATCTATTATGTGATAAAAATTATTTTGTAATTAGGTTTTTCCGCTATTTTAATAATGATGGTCTATCCTCAGGACAGGCCATCAAAATCTAATCAGTGGGGGTTTTATACTTTGCCCCCCGACCCATCAGCTGTTCTGCAGTTGTGTCGGAACTACACAGCTCTGTCCATTGTGCAGTGAATGGGAGCAGCGCTGCAGTGACCAGCTCTGTCTACCACACAATGGACAGAGCGGTGTAGTTTGGTGCTGACTACCAGCACTACTGCAGAAAAGCTGATCGTTGGAGGTGCGGGGTGTCCGACCCTTGGCAATCAAATATTGATTACCTATTCTTAGGAAAGTCCACCAATATTAGAATCCTGGAAAAGCCCTTTAAGATCATGCTGCCTGCTGGTCTACTTTCTTAAACCCAGTCCTAAATTAAAGGAAACCTGTCATCAGATCGTCACTATGTAACTAATAACATGCTGCGGCTGCTCTCATCGTACTGTTCATATCCCTAATTGTTGCTTGTTTGTAATCAGCAGCTGAGTCTAAGTCTGCCCATCCAGCTCTGACTGACATGCCTCCAACTTTGCCGCGTCATTGCTGGCGTATTCAAAATCTCATGCATGGCCAAGCTGGAGGCATGTCAATCAGAACTGGATGGGTGGGTTTACCGCAGCAGCTTTGTGACTCAGAAATCCGAGTTCGGGCATGTCAGGGGCATTTTATAAAGCAGATTTCTTCAAAATAGCTGTGATTAGAAACAAGCAACATTTAACCTCTTACGGGCGCAGTTCGTACATGGACGCCCTGGTGTCATGGTACTTAAGGACTCAGGGCGTACAGTTTTTTTTATACTATATCCCATTTGAAGCCCCCCCTGATGCACCCCTACAGTAGAAACTCCAAAAAAGTGACCCCATTTTGGAAACCAAGGGATAAGGTGGCAGTTTTGTTTGAACTATTTTAGGGAAAATATGATTTTTGGTTGCTCTATATTACACTTTTTTTTGAGGCAAGGTAACAAAAAATAGAAATTCTGAAATTTCATCTCCATTTGCCAATAACTCTTGTGGAACACCTAAATGGTTAAAGTTTGTAAAATCGGTTTTGAATACCTTGAGGAGTGTAGTTTCTTAGATGGAGTCACTTTTATGGAGTTTCTACTCTATGGGTGCATCGGGGGGCTTCAAATGGGACATGGCGTCAAAAATCCAGTCCAGCAAAATCCACCTTCCAAAAACCATATGGCGTTCCTTTCCTTCTATGCCCTGGCGTGTGCCCGTACAGTAGTTTACGACCACGTATGGGGTGTTTCTGCAAACTACAGAATCAGGGCAATAAATATTGAGTTTTGTTTGGCTGTTAACATTTGCTTTGTTACTGGAAAAAATGGATTAAAATGGAAAATCGTCTCTCAGAGTCACAATGAGTCACAATGAGATGTACTGTAAATGTCAATATCGCTGGTAAACTTCGGAGCAAGAGAATGAAGAAGAATAACTTACCTTGTCGAGGATTTTTGTCTTTCCGGTGTCGACATGTCCAAGGACACAAATAACTGGTGCCCGAAGAACTTGTGTGTTAATGGTTTTCTGGTTGTCCAAACGTCGTTTCTAAAATAAGATAAAATTGCCTTAGAAAACTCTGTGCTATATAAGACTTATTAACCCAACGGAAAAATATAGCTTTATTTTTTCGTAGCGGGTAACGGGTTTAAATCCACAAGACATTCTCCCTGGAAAGAACCTATGGTGGTGATAAACCTATCACCAAAAACCCCAAACACACTCAAAAACTAACCAAGAAGAGGTATAAAGGACGGACTCCCCAAATGCGGAAAAACGTTCCTTTATTTCCTCAAAAAGGCATACACAGGCTCCAGGTGCAGTATGCTACACTAGCAAGGCAGCGGCTGTTTCGCATCAGGCCTACGAGGAAGCATATCGATGAGGAACGGCCGTTGCCTTGTATGTGTAGCATACTGCACCTAGAGCCTGTGTATGCCTTTTTGAGGAAAAAAAAGGAAGATTGGCATCCTTTATACCTCTTCTTGGTGAATCTTATTGGCATTTAACGGACCGAGCACCACCATGAAGGCAAGCCGGTCGGCAGCCACGTGGATTCTGCCGTGGAGGCTGAAATTTGCCCCTATAGAAATGCCATCTCATTTATTCTTCATTGCTGTTTAACACTCAAAAACGAATCTCTTATATTTTGGGCCACCTGAGTCATATCATCGGAGACATGGAAAACTCCTTATTTAAAAAATAAGTGATTGTGGATTATGGTGAATTAGTACCTTTCTAGTATTCACCAAGATGAGGTTGATATGCTAAAAAAGAAAATATGGCCTCCCTGGATGCAGTACTTGGAAAACATGAGAATACTTTATTCTCCACCATTGACAGCTGGATATGAAGTCTACATGGGCCTCAGATGATTACAATGACAGAGATTGGAGAACACCCCTAAGGTTTAACGCTAGGGTCTCTACATTTCTGCTGTCCCATGCACACAAGTCCACTGTGTTTATACACTTCACCCCCTGTTTTGGGGTGATGCACCATTTGTTCCCTTGTACTGTGGTAATGTCCTCACATGTTCTCTTTTCAATAAAAAGAGTGAAAAAGAGGGATCTCTGAACTCAACAGGTAAACTGCATTCACAAGGAAAGGAAGACCGTATTACTAGGCGTATCAATTCAATGTAAATGCAAGGGAATACCTCTATTCGCCTCTTTGCTTTGTCATAGGCCCGTTCCTCTTTGGTGCGATCATCATCAGAGTCAGATTCAGACTCTGAGCTCTGCTCTACAGTAGGCTTCTTCTCAGTTGGTTTGGATACAGTGGAATGAGACTCAGGTTTTTCAGGTTTCTCTTCTGCTGATTTTTCATCCTCACTGCTATCCCCTTCGTCATCCTCCTCTTCCTCACTTTCTGCGTCATCTTCATCATCCTCATCATCTTCATCCTCGTCCTCTTCTTCATTTTTCTCCTGAACCTCTATGTGAACAGTTTTTGTATCTGTTGATGGAACATAAACTCGTTTTACACTGGACAGAGAAGACATCTGAACGTTTAAAAGCCATCTGTCAGCAGATTTGTACCTATGAAACTGGCTGAACTGTTGTGTTTTTATATGTGCCCGCATTACTGAGAAAAATTTGCTTTTAATTTATGCACCGGGGCCCTGCCATTACACCTGGAGGCTCTGCTCCCCGCAACTACCAGTGCCCTCTCCACTTTGACAGGGCCAGGCGTTTTGATGATTTTACTGTCTGGCTCTGACCAAGTGCAGAGGACACAGCAGTTTCATAGAACCTGGAGCCTGTAGGAGTAATGGCAATGCCCTCATTGCTCCTAGAGGCTTATTTACATATATTAAAACATCATTTTTCTCAGCAATGCAGGCAACAGATGCCGTCAGCTGCCAACTGCACATGCAACAGGCCCGCCAGTTTCACAGGTATACATCTCCTGAGATATCCTCTGGATGGGTCATCAGTATCTGATCGTGGGGGTCTGACACCCAGGACTCCTGCTGATCAGCTGTATGCGAAGGCACCGATGCTTCGTGGCCTTCTCACAAAATTACATGTTAAAAGATAGAAGCAAAATTAATAAAATCTACAGACCTTTCTCTTCATCGCTGATTCTGGCTTCCCAGTCTTCCACACCAATGTCATCTTCGTTTTCTAAAAGAGAGGTTTAGAAATTAATTGGAGTCATGACAACATACTCATTCCTACCTCTTCTACCTTGAACCACTCCAATATACTGGCAGCCCATAGTCCAAGTTTCAAAGCGCTAAACTGCAGACAGGAGCCGATCTCAAAGACATATTAGTAGCCAACAGATTATTTTTCAAAACCCTTTGTGTCCTACATTACTGAAAATTACAGTACGGAGCAATCTGGCCATATACCAATTAGGCTACATGCACACGACCATTGCCGTATTGTGGTCCGCAAACAACGGATCTGCAAAATACGGGTACCAGCCGTGTGCATCCTGCACTTTTCTCTGTCCCCAACATAAAAATGCCTATTAATGGCCATAAAATGGACAAGTATAGGGCATGTTATATCATTTGTGGAATGGCTGCACAGAAGCGGACAGCACAAGAACTGTGGGTGTAACGTGAAAAAATATGGAAAGTTCAAAGGGTATGAATACTTTTTCAAAGCACTGTAAATAGCTATATTTTATCTCTAGAAAGTGGACAAAGAAAAATATATGAGGGGCTGCTGCTGTCCACAGAAAAGAACGCAAGAAGTTATCGAGATAAAGTGAGTAGACAGAAAAAAAGGTGAAAATTACATTGGAGAGCACATTCTTGCATTAATATAGGTAAAATAAGTGTGCATTAATACACATTTTTATTAGGACTCTTGCACACGAACGTGTGCGCCCCGTGCCCGTATTGCAGACCGCATTTGCGGTTCCACAATACACGGGCACCATTCAGTGGCCATTCCGCATCACGAATGCGGACCCATTCATTTTAATGGGTCCGCAAATCCGGAGATGGGGAGCGGAATGGAACACTACGGAAGCACTACGGAGTGCTTCCGAGGTGTTCTGTTCCATACTTTCATCCCGCAAAAAGATAGAACATGTCCTATCTTTTTGCGGAATAGGCTGATTGCGGACCCATTAGAGTGAATGGGTCTGCGATCCGCTGCGGCTGCCCTGCGGTCGGTGCCCGTGCATTGCGGGCCAACTACGGCCGTGTGCAAGAGGCCTTAGATTCATATGATATCCCCTTTAACTGCAGGTCAGTCCAATGATGACCTGAAGAGATTGGCCTTTTTCTAAAATAGCTTACTGAAAGTCCCTAAACTGTTTGCTCTCACATGCATAAATCACATCACACGTTGCCACTGCCTCTCAGCAGAAGACCCATGGCAGCCCCTCTATGGGCAATATACACTGTAAACCTCAGTCACCGCATCCATAGGGCACAAGATAATGGCAGTCATGTAATTTACCCACTTTACTTTACTTTCCAGCTGTTCCTGGACGAATCCTGCGTGTAGGGGCTGATCATGTTCGGGGCATGCACAGATACTGAGAGCAGAATCGCTTGTGCATGTGCTGAACACATTCATATACTGTTCAGTGGCTCCCCAGGAGAAGATGCGTCCTGGGATGGCCAAGAAAGGGTTGGCATGGGAAAATAACATGAATGACACTACCTTGTACACTATGGTTGCAGTGCAATGTATTACTATAAACTATCAGAGCAAAAACTAGGCTTCTTTCATTTGACAGTCTCCTAACGGTAAATGTGGAAACACTGCACACATGTTAAAGATGTTTTTAGTCCTATAAGTGATAAAATAAGGCATGCATGGAGGTCTATATGCAAGCTTCCCATAACAACCTTCCTGCTAGAGCAGTATCATTACTGCTGAGGAATAATGATGTTGCAGGTCGGGAGTAATAGTAAGATGATCCAGTCGATGAAGTGAGAAATACTGTGAAAAATGCAATCTGGCGATGAGCAATGATGTCTATCCTACAAAACTATACAATGGGAGATTTATTAAAGGATGTACAGCAGCTTTTTGCAGAAATGGCATTTTGGAAAAAATTGTGGCACCAATAGCAGGCCATGACGACTCCCGCCCCCCCCCCCGTATGTTTTGAGCCGCGCGACAGGGCAATGCAGAGGCAGCCGTGCAGGTATCGTGGAGCGGGGTAAGTATAACCTATATGAACTGGCTGGGCATTGGAGGGGGTCATTATGGGGTTGAATAACCCCTTTAACAGGCGAACAAACGCATGACAACCTTTAGAATATTTTTTTTCTTTATACTATAAGCATGCAGTGATTTAACCGCCTATAATTAGTAAATCCATTATGCATGCCTTTAGTAATGCTTCAGGCCACACTGGAGGTATCCAAAAGTTGAACCTCATATCTGTCTGCTGTGAATATGTCCTTATGGTTTAAACAGGAAACAGCTGCACATGGTAGAAGTAAACCCTACACTTAATAAGGAATGCATACAAGATGGCAGCCTCAATGCACAGAAGAACGAGGAGTGTCCAGGTAATGTGATGCACCATCTATTCTCCGGAGAATTAGCAATGAGAACATGCACAAGACTGGGTTTTCATGTAGAGACCATGGAACAGATAAAAATGACACTAGTAGTGTCATTGTCAGGGGGCTGCGGGGAAACTGCAGTTTTTATCACAAAACTGCGCAGCCATTGACCGTCAATTTAAAAACTGCCCCAGTTTGTGGTCAGAATTCAGACTTGCTATTGGAAAATATCTAAAAGGCAATGCAAATTAAGAAGCTTAAAAATGGAAGGGCCAGGAGTGGACTTTACACTGCTGAACTATAGGAACTGCTAACACATGACTACAGGAAACCTATTGACTACGTGGCTTAAAAAAAAACTACAGAATTATAATAAGCAAAGCTCACAAAAAAAAAAAACATTTATAGCCATGCGTCAAACGGTACATAATACCTTCTTTATCTGTCCCACTATCCTGATTAGAGTCACACTGGAAAAACATGTCTGGAAAGTTTGTGAGAAACACTTTTAAGTTTTGGAAATAAAAAAGCAATTAACACAGCTATCAGGCTAACGCACCGACAAGTGAAGGTTATGTAAAGACCTCATCAACCACAGTAAGATTTAAAGGCAACCTCCTACATTACTCCTCATTCCTGTTTTTATCAAAGTGGAAAAGGGACGAAGCCTCACAGTGATACAAAACCCTTGTGGATGCCAGAAGTGAAAGGTGCTCCTTTTTTTTACTGGCCTAAGGTTTCATTCACTCCTTTAGGCTGGTTTCACAAGAGAAGTCTAACCCTGTACACAATAATAAGGTGTGCAGGTAATCAGCCTCCCACTGATCAATACCTGAAGACCTGGACGTTGTTACAATAAAACGTAACTTTTATTTATCAAGAATAAAAAAAATGCAGAAAAATACAAAGTGCTCAAATAATGAGGTGAGAAAAAATATATATAACATATAAATAATAATCTCGTATACACCTGGATAACAAAGACTGCTGGATAATAAATGGTAAGATCCTACCAGACTCAGGAATACAATTTGTGGGTTATATCTGCCAGGTGCCCATCCTTCAGTATGGTATCCATGGAATTAGGGCAGTGGGAAGGTGGGGACAAAAACTAGCAAGCACTAAAACGATGACCCTGCCTAAGTGAGGGTAGGGGGCTATTAGTCCCTGCCTAGCAAACACGCAGCACCCGCCCCGATAGGGACAACCCTGTCAGGAACCTGTACCCACTTCGGGCCTAATCCCTAAAAATGTCTCTGACTAATGTCCAGGTCTTCTTGAGATATTCTGGTTACACAAGAGCAAGTTCCACACTCCGGACTCGCAGAGTGAGTAAGCAGCAGCTACCGTCCTGACCTCCAAGCATTGACGGAGGTGGCATAGCATTATATTGCTTTATGATGCTATGTAAACCCTTACAGTTCTGAAATGTATTGAATAACACTGACATAATGCTGTCAGTGTTATCCAATACATTCCAGACCTCTAAGGGTTACATAGCAACATCAATATAATGCTATGCGACCTAGTTACTGCTGGGAGGTCAGGGCGGGAGCTGCTGCTTACTCATGCTGTGGGTCCAATGCGTGGAATGCTCGTGTGAAAGGAGCCTTACAGAATCAGCACTGATAAATGAGCTGTAGTACTGAAAGAAACCTAGATTCACCGCTTGCATCCAGTAAACCATCAGTTGAATATAGACTACTGTTTACCATGTCCTGAATTCTGCAATAAAATAGACCAATCAGCTGAAAGAAAAGCCGTAAGAAGCCCATCAATCCATGGTTTCCCTACGCTACTGAAATCCTCCCGTTTCTAAAAGTAGTGATACCGATAAAAGTATATAATAAAGAAATTGTTAAGGTTTACTATAGATCAACTTACATATTAAAGGGGACCTGTCATTGTGAACATTGGGTCTGATCTATAGAGCAGATTGAGCTGAGCAAACCCATGAACGGTCCTCTTTAAATCCCTGCTTTTTATATCCTTAGGAGTCCAGGAGGTGGCCCTAATGCACAAAGTGGGGTGCACAAAGTGTTGGTCCCCGCAGCGGCTGCCTCCTGCTTCTCCTATTTTGCCATGACTCTGCCCCCCGAAGCCCGGGACCTGCAGGCACAGAGCGGCCCCTTACGTACAGCAACCGCATCCTGGAGTCCATAGAAGGGCCTGAAAAAGCTGGGGGCACTGGAGACTGGAGACCCTGGGGATCGGCACATGAAGTTCTCCGCAGCAGCTGCTGCCTCCTGGCTCCTAGCCCCGCCCACCACCAAAGGCAGGAAGTGCCGGGACAGCAGCAAGTGAGGGAGGCCATGCAGGTCTCTCTCAGGGAGTTCTCCAGATCCTGGCCTGCCACTGTCCAAGGAGGGAGAAGCAGGTAAAAGATAGTGGCCCTCTCCTCCTAGGCCCCAGCTGTAGCCCCTGCACAGGGCTTCTCTACACACTAGAAGGTGATGGGGAATATACCTGTCAGGAGGCCCAGCAGTAGAAGCCCCCCACTATAATGTCTCTCTGTGGCCCCTATACTGGAGCAATAAGGAGACATTACTGTATACTGTATGGGGCGACAAGGAGACATTATACTGATTTGGGAAAGGGGTTATAATGTCACCTTGTGGGCGGCCCTCATACAGTATAACGTCTTCATGCATCTGCCCCCATTCAGTATAACGTCACCTTGTGGCTGCCCCCATACAGTATAACGACTCCTTGCTCCTTGTAGCTGCCCCCATACAGTATAACGTCTCCTTGTAGCTGCCCCCATACAGTATAACGTCTCCTTGTAGCTGCCCCCATACAGTATAACGTCTCCTTGTAGCTGCCCCCATACAATATAACGTCTCCTTGTAGCTGCCCCCATACAATATAACGTCTCCTTGTGGCTGCCCCCATACAGTATAACGTCTCCTTGTGGCTGCCCCCATACAATATAACGTCTCCTTGTGGCTGCCCCCATACAGTATAACGTCTCCTTGTAGCTGCCCCCATACAATATAACGTCTCCTTGTGGCTGCCCCCATACAGTATAACTTCTCCTTGTGGCTGCCCCCATACAGTATAACTTCTCCTTGTGGCTGCCCCCATACAGTATACATCTCCTTGTGGCCCCCATACAGTATAACGTCTCCTTGTAGCTGCCCCCATACAGTATAACATCTCCTTGTGGCTGCCCCCATACAGTATACTGTCTCCTTGTGGCTGCCCCATACAGTATAACGTCTCCTTGTGGCTGCCCCCATACAGTATAACGTCTCCATGCATCTGCCCCCATACAGTATAACGTCTCCTTGTGGCCCCCATACAGTATAACATATCCTTGTGGTCCCCATACAGTATAACGTCTCCTTGTGGCCCCCATACAGTATAACGTCTCCATGCATCTGCCCCCATACAGTATAACGTCTCCTTGTGGCCGCCCCCCATACAGTATAATGTCTCCAAGTGTTTTTTTTCTTCTAAATGGGCATTTATCGTGATCTATATCGTTATCGCGATAAAAATTTTAATATCGTTATCGTGGCAATATTTTTGATATCGCCCAACCCTAGGTGGTCACACTACCTAGCTCACAAAATAATGGAGCACACAGCTACAGGTACCTTCAGACCATCTTTACTTCTGCTAACCTGGAACAAATTGGTGATACATGGCCAGTAGACAGGGAATTTCACACAATCAGTATTTGGTAAGAATTTAGCATCAGTATTTGGAATCAAAATTCTGGAGGGGCTCCACAACACAGAAGAACACCAAATACTCATCATACGTTTTCCCTGCAGGTTCCACACCTGGCTTTTGCTCACCAATACTGAAGCAAAAAAAAATGCCCTGCCCGTGTGAAAGCAGCCTTAGGCCTTATTCACATTTCAGTGTTTTGGTCAGTGATTGTGAGCCAAAACCAGGAGTGGAGGCTACACAGAGAAAACTCTACATACCCATATTTTCACCCAGGCAGCCCCCCTGATGTTAGCATCGGAGAATTTCATGCTCCGATGCTCTCCTTTGCCCTGCACTGAATCACGCAGGGCAAAGGCTTTTTCAAGAGATCTGGTGACATATCAGGCTCTTCATAGGGCTGCCAGATGGAGGCTTCCGCCCAGCAATGAGCCCGGTGATGTCACTGGTACTGAAGGGTGGGCTTTAGTGCTGCTCTAGCCTGTAAAACGGCTAGGGCAGCGTTAAAGCTGGCCCATCAGAACCGGTGACGTCATCGAACACACTGCTGGGCGGAAGCTTCTGCCCAGCAGTGTATTATTGTAATTTTTTTTAAAAAAGCCCTAGCCCTACGCAGGGCAAGGTAGAGTGCTCCGATGCTAACATCAGGGGGTTGTCTGGGTGAAAATATGGGTATATGTCCGGGTTCAGCTCTCAAGACGGACAACCCCTTAAATGGACGGATCTGCACCTGTTCTGTGCACCCCCCAGTTCCAATTTTGGTTCACAATCACTGATGGAAATCACTGACCAAACACTAAATAAGTGAATAAGGCCTTAAGTCTGTAGGTCAAACAAGATAAGGAGGACTGTAAATTGAGCAGATTATGGTACTAAACCTATCTTATGAAAATAAAGCAGTTTCATCTTCAATTAACAGTTGCTGAAGGAAAACTCAGGAGAGTAGAAGGCTTTCTTGATGCTCCAGCAACCATGCAAGATACTGTTTCTTGTGCTGTGCATCATGTAGAGCAGGGCTGGCCAACCTGCGGCTCTCCAGCTGTTGTAAAACTACAATTCCCACAATGCCCTGCTGTAGGCCGATAGCTGTAGGCTGTCTGGGCATGCTGGGAGTTGTAGTTTTGCAACAGCTGGAGAGCTGCAGGTTGTCCATCCCTGATGTTGAGGATCAGCAACCTTTGGCACTCCAGCTTCTGTGAAACTACAACTCCCAGCATGCACACATACTCGGCAGATCTTGTAACTCCTATAGAAGTGAAAGAAAGATTCTGGGATTTGTAGCTGTAGGGCCAGAGGATGCTTATCCCTGATGTAGAGCATATCGGATGTCTCCAACCTTCTTTAGGTCCAAAACTATTTTCAAATATGACAAAATGGTGTTGAACCACATATAAATATTGATAGCAAACACATTTTAAAGTGTACCACCTGTACTTTGAAAAACCTTTTCATATGTCATATTTATATATCAAAGGTTCTGATTGGTGGGGGTCTGAGTGATGAGACCCCATCAAATAAACTGAAATTAATGTTTCACTCACCTTGAGGCTCTGCAGATAAGGGGGGCTCTTCTTTTTCTGACACTGGAGATTCAGGAACATCCACTGGTGAACTCTCCTCCGTTGGTTCTGAAAAAAGTAAAACAAATTTCGGTTTTTAATTGTTCTGCTACAAAAGTATGCTAGAATACAGGTCCGATAATGAGTTGCAGGAAAAACAAAATTTAGTCAATCATTTTTCAGCCATATACAGCTTCCTAATACATTGGTGGTCCATGTATTAACTCTGTATGCCAGTTTTCTGGTGTTCAGAAGTTACTTTTTGCAAAGTAGAAACAACTTTTCACGGTTTTCTACCACTCACAGCCCTTCAACAAAAAGGACGGCAGAGCTTAGCAAAAGTGGGCAGTGGTTTTCTTGCCAGGATACACTTAAGTGGGTTGGCCCATCTCAGACATAGATGCATATTGCCAAGATATACTCAAAACTAGTGGTGAATGGAGGGTGGCCACACATGACCTTTCCTTCACTTTGGGGGCAAATTCTACAGATAGGAACAGTCCCACACCTATCTGACATTGATGGCATACCCTACCGATATGCCATCAATATCGGAGATGGGAATAATCTTTTAACAAAATTTACACCAGAAGCCTGCTATAAGTTATAAATGAAATCTACACTAGTTATGGGCATAGGCAGCAGAAAAATCACAACAAATGTATTAAAAGGTATACACCTCTTAATAAATTTGCTGCATACTACTGCCATAGACCTTTACATAACATTGGTGCCTGAAACGCCATTCATACGTGTCCCAATGACTATCACGAAGATCAGCACTTTTGCAGTAAACATGTTTTACACAAATATAAATCAAAAGAAAAAAAAATGTATAAAATACCAGACAAGCTCCAATTTACCTTCCTTATTTTGAGACTGCTGTTGGGGCTTCTTTTTCTTTTTGTCTTCATAGATTGGCTTTTTCTTTGGCATAGAATCTTTAGATGGCACTTCGACACCTGTGACAGCAAAAAAGAATTTCAGAAAAAAAGAAAAAAAAAAAAACGCTGCATGCACTCACTAATTAAAGTATCCAGAAAGGCAAATCGGTACTCTGCATAATGTGATCTATATTTAAAAGTCAGAGCTATCAAAACTGTCAGAAGACCTTTTGCTAATGCAATAAGATCAGAAGAAATGCTATTTAACTGTTAAGTGACTGCTGACAGCTAGCATTACAATATCTGAAATTATGCTAAATTTTAGTTCCAACAAGATTATAAAAATGCAATAATATAGCGATAATATTAAAATACACAGTAAAGCCTAAAAAAAAAAAATTAAAAAAAAAATTAAGGTTAATGACACTGGTAATGTTTTACATGAATAATTTCTAAATCACATTAATCTATATCACAAACCAGCAAAAGGAATGAACTAAATGCATCTAAGGGCTCTTTCACACTAGCGTTTTTGTTTTCCGCCATAGAGATCTGTCGTCTCTATGCCGGAAAAATCCTGATCAGGATTATCCCCATGCATTCTGAATGGAGAGAAATCCATTCAGGATGCATCAGGATGTCTTCAGTTCAGGACCGGAACGTTGTTTGGCCGGAGCAAAAATCCTGAACACTTGTCGCAAGGCCGGATCCGGAATTAATGCCCATTGAAATGCATTAATCTGGATCTGGCCTTAAGCTAAACACCGTTTCGGCGCATCGCCGGATCAGACGTTTAGCTTTTTCTCAAGTCCTGGTTGCCATGGTAAAGTGTAGTGGGGGGGCGGGGGAGCAGTATACTTACCATCCGTGCGGCTCCCGGGGCGCTCCAGAGTGACGTCAGGGCGCCCTACACGCATGGATCACGTGATCCATGCGCATGGGGCACTCTGACGTCATTCTGGAGTGCCCCGGTAGCCGCACGGACGGTAAGTATACCGCTCCCCCGCTCCCCACTACTACTATGGCAACCAGGACTTTAATAGCGTCCTGGCTGCCATAGTAACACTGAAAGCATACTGAAGACTGATCAGTCTTCAAATGCTTTCAGGTCACTTGCGTTGTTACAGATCCGATGGGCACTTCCGGCAAATGGAGTACACGACGGATCCGGACAACGCAAGTGTGAAAGAGGCCTAATAGAGATCGCCTTGACATTTGGCAGACAGGCCCAAATAATTTTTTAACAAAATGTATTTGCCAAGAATCTCAAATCTGCAAAATAAGTGTAGCATTAGCACCAGAATGTTTTCTATAATTATAGCATCATTGTACTTTATTTGTTTGCAGAGTGCTGTTGCATTGTCTTTTTTTCTTTGTTTCTAGCCATGTCAGCGTGCACCTGCACATTGGGATGTGCTGACGGACCCCCTTTAGCATAGATACCCACCACTGCAGTATAAATACCTACCTTGCGCTTGAAGGACTTTTAGAGTAGCCACAGCACGAGCTCGGGCTTCTTTCTGAGCTTTTGTTAACAGCTTCCCTTCTTTTTTTAACCGCTCCTTCCTTTCCTTCTCTTTCTGCTTCTTCTTTTCTTTCCGTTCTTGCTCTAGTCGTTCCTGGGAAATACATCATGTAATATAGTGATTTCTAAGTGTGCCTTTTCATTTTGTCCATAATGCTATAATGAAGGCCATAACCCTGTATCAGATCCATTGCATTAAGTGATCCAAATGTTGTATGACTGACCCACTGTTTTTATAAGCCACCAGGATTTCCATTACTTTGAGGCTAGAACGCTACACCATTAATGCCTGCTATAGGTAATGGAAACCTCAACAGACATCCTACACTCTCGTATCGCAAAGGTGAACATTCACATATCCAATGACTTGATTCTAAATAGGATAATATAAACTAGATATTTCACTTGTGCACAAATAGTAAGTTCAACAGAAAGTTGGGATTTGAGAAATTCTAGTGCTAAAGATAAAAGTCACAGAAACACAGACAAACGAGTGTAAGGTGACAAGAGTAAGGGATAGAGTGGTTCACACATAAAAGTCAGGCCAATAGAAGATGAGAGGGCACAATGCTCTAGCAGCTTGCGGAAACCATCAGTTACACCTAAGATAGGATTTGAAAATTCTGCAAAAATGGGTGAGCTATGCAAGAACTGTTAAAACTGTCACAACATAGAGGCTACGTGCTGAAGGACCAATTAAGCCCAACTACAGTCTTGCTACCGGATCAAACGTCAATGTACGGGGTTGATTGTACAGATGTGACTGTGCATGCCGCTCCCCATCGATTGTTCCAAAAACATAATCAGTAGCAACTATGCGCCTATCAAACGCTATAAAGAATTAATAGAAAGTTCTTGTAAGATGACATTATTTCTATTTGCAAACAAAAATCATGATGTCATAAGTACCTCTTCTAAGCGCTTGGCTTCCAGCTCTTCTAGCAGTCTCTGTCGCTCTTCCTCTTCTCGTTTAAGCCGCTCTTCCTCCTCCTTCATTCTAGCAAGAGCTTCCTGCATGGCTTTTACTGTGGCCGAACTCGGGCCCTTCTTCTTTTTATCTTTATCATCTTTCTCCACTTTCTTCTTCTTTTTGTCTTTTTTCTTTTTATCGCCATCATCATCTGTATAAGATATCACTATTAAAAATACTTCAAAAAGCACTTAACACAATGCCGTGAAACCCATACATTGCCCTGTACATCTAACAGAAGGCCTGCAGTGCCAACAAAAGTTCACCAGTTTTAGGCTGTCCCACCTGCAGACCCAATGTCATGGAAACAAGGCCATCAATAGACCTATTCAGATACTTAAAGATTATGGTGTTGGTGAATCAGGCTGGAGCCATGTAAAAATATGCACACAGCTTTCATCCTGAACTATGTGCCTCAGTAAGGTCTGCTAGTGTCATGATTCAAGTGACAGATTTTGCCTAGGATTATAGTACTTCAAGCAAAACATGCACATACCGTCCTCTGCTTCTGCACCCTCTGCTTCCAATATAGAATTTGTATCCTTTTTGGGTGCAGCCTCTTCTGCTACTTTTTCAGGGACACTCGTTTTGACAGCTTCTTTTTTAGGAACTTCAGACTCATCCTTTTCCTTCTGCTTCCTCAGTTTGGCCTTTTCCTCCTCTTTCTTCTTCCGATCTCGTTCCTTTTTCTCTGCCTTCTTCTGAGCAGCAGTCTTTATTTTAAAGTCCCCTTCCTCCTCTTCACTATCGGCTTTGGCAACAGGCTTGGCTTTTGGTTCTTTCTTCTTCCCTTTCTTACCTCGGCTGAACTCATCGGAGTCTTCATCACTATCTCCGATAATATCTACTTTCTCCTTATCACGATCCTTAGCGTCCTCTGAAACCGGTGCCTTTTTATTGGACGTCTCATTTTTGCCTTTACCTTTTTTAGAAGTTGCATTAACACGACTATCATAATCCTCATCATCACTCTCGGACATATTTTTGGACTTCTCCCCTTTTCTGGCTTTTGTATTTTTGTTTTCCATTTCATCACTATTGTCTTCATCCTCGTCAAAGCTGACTTTTTTGCCCTTTTGTACTTTCTTTTTCTTCTCCTGCTTTGTAGCGAAAGGCTCTGGCTCTTCTACTTCTGGTTTCTATAACCCAAACAAACTCTGTTAACATATTTTTAACATTTAAAAACGAAAGGCCTTTTTACACAGGCCAATATGCAGGCATTTACCAGGAACGAATTGAATGGTGATAGGAAGTGATTGCTACATGTAAATGTAGTCACCTCCTCTGTATGGGGATGAATGATTGCTACTCTGCTACTCTCAATTCACCTTGCCTGGCTTCTGGCATCTGTAGTTTGGAAACCATGCCCATAGCCTTGTAAGAGGGGCATAACAGCATGTTCAGGTTTCAGTTTAGGACAAAAGCTCCACTAATCTGTTCCTGGATCAGACTTTGGGAAGCTATCGCACAACTTCAGGGAGAGCAGATGAGGCTAGGCAATGTATTTTTAGCTGATGCAAATCTGATGAACGAGGAATTAAAGGGGTTGTTCACCAATGGGGGCCTTTCGGCCAGACCCCGCCAGCCCATGTATGGCTGGATCTGCGGAGGAAATCATACTTACCTGATCCCCACTACTGGGTTCCGGCTCCGCTGCAGCACTCAGGACTCCCACGTCAACATCTGGTTTGACATGGGTCAAGTGGCCCCTGCAGCTGTGACGTATTCCACACGTGACATGTCACTGGTTTTTGTTGCGCATGGGTGACACATCAACCAGACGCTGAAGTTGAAGACCTGTGAGCTGCAAAGACACCAGGGGAGGGGGTGAGGGATGAATGAGCCAGAACCCACCAGCGAGAATCAGGTAAGCATGATTCCCTCCGCAGGTTCAGTCACGCTGGGATGTGGGGATCTGCCCACAAGGCTCCTGGGAGTGAACAGCTCCTGTAATAACCATGACCTTCTGAATCAGAAGCATGTTGTAGTCATTCCTGGATACACTGTACATGGATCATTGCTACTGATCTGGTTTGCAGTATTCATTAAAGACTACTTATTTGCGGAATGTGGCATGGAACAACTGGGGCAGATTTATGAAATTGTTAAGACAATTTAATTTGTAGGGTGGCAGGTGACATATTTACAAGGGGCAATTATCCGGAATGTGCATGCGTAGGAACACTCATCCCCAATAATTGCCCACATCTTTGGAGCATGCAAAAGAGTCTTGTACTTCATGTGCCCAAACAGCAGGCAAGGTCATGTATTCGGAAATACAGATGGGGATGCAACATTTTATTACTCATGATGATCATGTCCACATCAAAGTATACAGAACATACGGCAGCTTAGCAATCTCACACATGGGACAAAAAAATACAAAAAAATATATATATATACCTTTTGTACTGAATCCTTATTGGATTTCCCTCCTTGATTTTCCAGTGACAGTTCTTCAAGCTCTTTCAGAATATCATCTTCACTACAAATCAATAAGACAACTTGTTAAAGGGTCCTTTTCCTGAAATCCCCAGGGGTAGTTACTACCACATTTGAATGCTGAGGCCAGTGACTGGCTGCAGTGGCTACAGGATATAGCCACATAGTTTGGCAAAGACAAAAAGTGAAATAGGGCAGCTGTTTTTTCACTGCAGAGAAGCCAATAGAAAGAGCTTTCTGCACCGCTCGTCCGGTAAGGAGCAGAGTCTAGGCCAGTGATGGTGAACCTTTTAGAGACCGAGTGCCCAAACTGCAACCCAAACCTCATTTATTTATTGCAAAGTGCCAACACAGCAATTTAACCTGAATATCAGTATAATATATCTTCCATGTACTTTATCATTAGCTATAATAGCCTGCCTACATTCAGTGCGCTGCCTGTGATGTTCATAGTGCGCCCTGCGCTGATGAATGGCAGGAAAAGTGTAAGGCATATTGGTACACCATAGACTTTTTCCAGGGTGCGGGTGCCCAGAGAGAGGGCTCTGAGTGCCGCCTCAGGCACACGTGCCATAGGTTCGCCACCACTGGTCTAGGCAGTAACATGACAGGATAGCTAAGAATACTGCTTTCTCAACTTGGATTGTACTGCTGGACTGAAAAGAGAGGACGATATTGTCGGCTGTCAAAGGAAGAAGTTAGTAAAGGGAACCTTTGCCATATTTAAAAATGAAAATATGTATCAGTAGATTTAAAGTGTATTTCACCATATAAGACTATTTAAAGGGAAAGGTCATCAATATATAGTTTATAGAAGCTCCCACTAGGGGCAATGCTCTGTTGGCTCTGGTCATTTCTAATGTGCTTGTTGGAAATGCTACTGTTCAAGAAACACTAGGTAATAGTGACCACAATATAATTATATTCCCCCTAAACTATAAGAAGCAAACTGTCAGGCAGAGCAAAGACAGTGAATTTAAAAAAGGCTAATTTTCCTGGGTTGAGGGCAGCATTTCAGGGCATAGACTGGGAGCAGCTACTGTCACATAATACTGAGGATAAATAGGAGAGCTTTAAATCCACAGTGGGTAATTTCACTAAAAAATGTATTCCTTTAGGTAACAAGTATAAATGGCTACAATTAAACCCCCCATGACTTACAGCTACTGTAAAAAAAAGGCAATAGATGACAAAAAAGAGCTTTTAAAAAATACAAATCTGAGGGGTCAGATGTAGCCTTTTAAGTTTACAAAGGGCTTAACAAAATCTGTAAAAAGGAGATACAATTTACAAAATTACAAAATGAACAAAAGGCAAAAGACAGCAAAACAAATCCCCAAAATTAATTAAATATATAAATGCTAAAAAACCAAGGTCTGAGCAGGTAGGAGCCCTAAATAATGGTAAAGGGGGGTTAGTCATGGAAGATGAGGAAAAAGGCAGAGTTACAAAATGTGTTTTTTTTAGCTCTTTATATACAAAAGAAGAGAAAGGAGCTGATATCTGGTGATGGGGCTGTTAGTACATCCAGTAATATACTCAATTGGCTAAATGTAGATATGGTCCAAGCTAAGTTAAATAAGGTAAATGTGAACAAGGCTCCGGGTCCAGATGGATTACACCCAAGAGTACTGAAAGAGCTCAGTTCAGTCATTGCTGTGCCCCTGTTTATAATTTTTAAAGACTCTCTAGGAACTGGTACAGTGCCAAGTGATTGGCGCAAGCCAAATGTGATGCCAATATTAAACAAAGGATCTAGGTCATCCACAGGTAACTATAGACCAGTTAGTTTAACTTCTTTTGTGGGTAAAATGTTTGCAGGACTCTCAAGGGACTATATACAGGAGTATGTGACTGTAAATAATAAGTGATAACCAACATGGGTTTACAAAGGACAGAAGTTGTCAGACTAACCTGATTTATTTTTATGAGGAGGTGAGTAGTAGCCTGGACAGAGGGGTGGCTTTGGATGTCAGGTTTCTGGATTTTGCAAGGGCTTTTGTCCCTCAAAGATGTTTAATAGGTAAAGTAAGGTATATAGGCTTTGAAAGTATAGTTTGTAATTGGATTCAAGGACCGGGTCCAGAGAGTTGTGGTCAATGATTCCTATTCAGAATGGTCCTGGGTTATGCATGGTGTACCCCAAGGTTCAGTGCTGTGTCCTCTATTATTTTATTTATTAATGATATCGAGGACGAGATTAATAACACCATTTCTATTTTTGCAGATGACACTAAGCTGTGTAGTACTGTACAGTCTATGAAAGATGTCCATATACTACAAGCTGACTTGAACACTCTGAGTGATTGGGCATCAACTTGGCAAATGAGGTTCAATGTGGATAAATGTAAAGTTATGCATCTTGGTATAAATCTCTGTGCTTCATATGTCCTACGGCAGGGATGGGCAAACTGCGGCTCTCCAGCTGTTGTAAAACTACAATTCCCACCATGCCCTGCTGTAGGCTGATAGCTGTAAGCAGTCTTTGCATTCTGGGAGTTGTAGTTTTGCAACAGCTGGAGAGCCGCAGTTTGCCCATCCCTGTCCTAGGGAATGTAACACTGGGAGAGTCACTTATAGAGAAGGAGTTGGGTGTCTTTGTAGATGGTAGATTAAATAACAGCAAACAATGTCAATCAGCTGCTTCTAAGGCTACCAGGGTATTGCCTCGTTTAATGCATGACATGGACTCGCGGGGCAGGGATGTTATACCACTTTACAAAACTTTGGTGCGGCCTCATCTGGAATATGCAGTTCAGTTATGTGCATCAGTCCATAGAAAGGACGCACTGCAGCTAGAAAAAGTACAGAAGAGAGCGACTAAACTGATAAGGGGCAGGGAGGGTCTTAGTTATGAAAAAAGATTAAAAGAATTGAATTTATTTAGTCTTGAGAAGAGACACCTAAGGGGGGGACATGGTTACCTATACAAATATATAAATGGGCCATACAAAAAATATGGTGAAAAACTGTTCCATGTAAAATGCCCTCAAAAGACAAGGGGCACTGGCTCCGACTGGAGAAGAAACAGTTCCGTCTCCAGAAGCGTCAAAGCTTCTTTACTGTAAGAACTGTGGAATAGACTTCCTCAGGACGTGGTCACAGCAGGAACATTCGACAGTTTTAAAAAGGGTTTAGATGAATTATTAAAAGTAAATGACATTAATGCTTATGAAAATGTGTAGAAATCGGAGTCTCACTTCCTTCTGGGATTCACGTCCCCACCTATCCCTTGGTTGAACTTGATGGACTTATGTCTTTTTTCAACCATATTAAATATATATGATTGGAGGGACGGGTCCAGCCCTCCAGGATCCCCAGCTGATCAGATGTTTGATGAGGCCACAACACTCCGATGAGCACCAAGGCCTCTTGCAGCATACCAAGCGCAGAGCCATACATTGGACAGCAGCTATTATTGGCATTGAAACTGAGCCCTATTCACTTGAATGGGACTAAGCTGCACCTAGGCCACGTAACAAAAAAAAAAAAAAAAATCATCACTGGCCAAGGAAGAGGCCGTCCCACTCAAAGGAGCACCGCTGTCTCTTCAAATAGCTGATCAGCGGGGGGTCCCAGGTGTCGGACGCCTTCCGATCTGATATTAATGACCTATCCTGAGGATAGACTATCACTAGCAGAATCTCCGAAAACACCTTCAATCCTTCATTTTTCTTCCCTATTTTCCTTGAGCCATAACGGTTTTATATATCCGTTCACGTAGCCTTTTGACAGCTTATTTTTTGCGGGACAAGTTGTACTTTCTAATGCCACCATTAATTATGGCATAAAATGTAGTGGAAAGTGGCAAAAAAATTCCAATTGACGTGGAATTGGAAAAAAAGATAGTTTTAAGGGTTTTGTTCCCACTGCGTTTCATTTGCAGCAAATTTGACCCATGCCATTCATTCTCTGGGTCAGTACAATTACAACTATACCCCATATGAAAAGTTTTTTTATGTCTAAATAGTGTAAAAATAAATGTAAACTTTAATAAAAAAAAAAATTTTACATCACCATATTCTGACCCCCATAACTTTTTTTATACTTCTGTCTACTGAGCTGTTTAGGGGCTCACTTTTTGCAGGACAATCCATAGTTTTTTTATTGATACCATTTTGGAGTGTGCAAGACTTTTTGATCACATTTTATAAAAAAAAAATTGGGGTAAGAGAAGCAATTAAAAAAAAGGCAAAGCGGACATTTTGACGCTTTTTTCCGTTACGCCATTCGCCGATTAGGTTTATAATTTTTCATTTTGCTCTATCGGGAATTTTTTTAAATGGGATTTACACTGAAAATTGCTCATTTCTTATCCTGGCCTGCCATCTGGTGGCCAAAATAAGAATTGCAGCATGAACACACACAGCCTCGTCAGCGAGGCTTGCAGTATTCGGCGCAACTACAGATGACTCCATTAGCCGCATGGGGCATCGGTAGGAAGCCCGGAAACTCGGGCTATCGGGTTTTTGCATATTTAGATGCCGTGATCCCACATGATCACGGCATCTAAAGCCTTTAATTACCAAGATTGGCATTGTTGCCGGTCATGGTAATTAGCTGCAGGTCTCTGCTGTTTGAAACAGCAGAGACCTGACAGCCAAGGTGCCCGCTGCACGTGCGAGCAGGCGCCATATTTACACATTGCTTCAGCGTTGTACATGAACGGCGCTGGTAGCGAAAGGGTTAATGAGAAGTATTGCAGTCTACTGAGAAATAATACACACAACTTTGAAAATGCATTTTATTATCTCCATGCTAAGTTACAGCCTGTATTATAGCCCTAGTCAGCAGAATACTGACTGCAGGTCTGGGCTTTAACCCAATCTGTAAAAGCAAAGCAGTTCACGTTCTTTCAAAGCGACTCATTACTTAAGTAAGTGAGTTCTATACGTTAATGGTAAAATGCTAAATATTACGCCATAAGGTTTAATACAGTAGAGTGATTTTTAACCTACAAAACAAGTGGAACAACCTGTTGAACATAATAGTGTCATTCCATATGCAACTGCTGAGGAGTCCGTTAAAGTGGTTTTCCGGGATTTTAACATTAATGACCTATCTACAGGATAAACCATCAGTATCAGATCAGCAGGGGTCTGACAGATCAGCCGTTTTAGAAGGCACATTGTATAGTGGCTGTGCTTGGCATCATTCTCAGAGTTGTGTCGGGGCCACGTGACAGACATGTTGTCACTGGCCTAGGAAAAGCTGTGAGAAGGCTGTGGCTGCCGTCTCAAACAGCTGAGTGGCAGGGTCAGCTGATCAGCTGTTGGAAGAGAAGGAGGCGCTCATGTTAGCGCTGCCTTCCCTTCATTGTTTACCTGTTCGCCATTACAGTCGTCAGTAGGTGTAATTACAAGAAACTGCCCCATTCACTTCAATGGGACGGCTCCTTCCTATTCAACTGTAGAGGAATGAGCCGTCCCATAAAAGTGAATGGGACGGCTTCTTGTAAACAATGAAAGGAAGGCTGCGCTACCACAACTTTCTCTTCAACCAGCTGATCAGAGGTGGTGCCGGGTGACAGACCCCTGTCTATCTGATATTGATGACCCATCCTGAGGATTGGTCATAAATATTAAAATCTCAGAAAACCCCTTTAATAGCAGCAATCTTCATAAACTTACGTATAGAATGTCATACATCAGAAAACCTCAACTGGTGAGAAGAAACCAGTATAATAACACAATAGCATAATATGTGCAAGAGAGGAACTCCAGCTTCCATAAAACTGCACTTTCTGATCACCACCATTTGCTCGAGCTGTAAGGCCCCTTTCACACTTGCGTTTTTGCTTTCCATCTTAGAGTTCCGTCATCAGGGCTCTAGGACGGAAAGATACTGATCAGGATTTATCCTAATGCATTCTGAATGGAGAAAAAGCCGTTCAGGATGCATCAGGATGCCTTCCGTTCAGTATGTGAACATTTTTTGGACGTTGACAAAACCGCAGCATGGTGCAGATTTGTCTCCGTCCAAAAATCCAGAAGACATGCCGTAACACCGGATCCGTAATTAATGCCCATTGAAGTGCATTAATCCGGATCCAGCATTAAGCTAAACGTTGTTTCGGTGCATCGCCGGATCCAACGTTTAGCTCTGCGCATGTGCAGCAGCAGTTCCGATCGGGGCCCCAGTGTAAGCTGGGGCTCCGATCGGTTACCATGGCAGCCAGGACACTACTGAAGTCCTGGCTGCCATGGTAAGTACTCCGCAACAGTGCACTTACCTGCGCTGCGGACGCCGGGCGCTCCTTCATGACGTCACAGGTCCTGTGCTGCGCCCGGCAACCGCAGCACAGGTAAGTACACTGCTGCGGAGTACTTACCATGGCAGCCAGGACTTCAGTAGCGTCCTGGCTGCCATAGTTACCTGAAAGCATATTGAAGAGTGAACAGTCTTCAATATGCTCTCAGTTGTCTTGCATTGTGACAGATCCGGCGGGCATTTCCGGCAACGGAAGTGCAAGCCGGATCCTCACAACGCAAATGTGAAAGAGCCCTAATGCATTCTAGGCCTTGAACCAAGAAAGCAAGAGGGGAGGAAAAGCTGGCCCCTAATAGAACAGTCCTATCCTTGTCCATAATGCGGACAATAATAGGACATGTTCTATTCTTTCGAGGAATAGAAATACGGACAAACGGAACGCACACGGAGTACCTTCCTTTTTTTTTTTTCCGGAACCATTTAAATGAATGGTTCCGCATACGGTCCACATAAATAAAAAACGGAACAGACACTGAAAGAAAATACGCTTGTGTGCATTGGGCCTTAGTCTGATCCAGGTCATTCCATGCTTCCAAGTGCCTTTAGGTGACCTTGACTGGAGCTCTTTATTACCATAATAATACAATAGCCTACCACTACTACTTTATGAAAAAGTAAACAAACTCACTCATAATCTTGCTTTTTCTTCTCTTTCTTCTTTTTCGCTTTACCCTTTTGCTCTTTGGAAGCTCCAGCTCCTTCTATCTCCGCAGCAAGGGCATCAAGGTCAACATCGTCCTTGCCACTAAAAAAAAAAAAAAAAAAAAAAAAGGTTTTTTTGGTATGAGATTAATGGGGTTGTGCCAAGTTAATAAATTAACCCCCGATCCACAGGTTCTGAAGAGGCAGCAGGTCAAGCATTCAAGCATGCACCCTGCCACTCCATTCTCTATGGCAGGGATCAGCAACCTCTGGCATTCCTTCTGTGGGAGTTACAAGAACAGCCAAGAATGAATACAATGAATATTTTACAAACTAGGATACAATACCACACACAAATGTAATATTAAAGGGATTGTCCACGATCAGGGTGCATTCACACCACTGTATCTGTTGTGCGGTCCACAAATCACAGATCCGCAAAATACAGATGCGGTCTGTGTGCATCCTGAATAGGGATGAGCGAACCCGAACTCACCGGGTTCAGGTAGTTATAACGGAATTCGATGACGGAATGCAAAACAGGACCCTTTAAGAGGCATTCCGTTTTGATCCGCCATAAAAGAAGTCTATGGCCAAGCATAACGGAATTCCTTCACTACCCGAAGCCGGCGAGGTTCGGGTTCGCTTTTCACAGGCCCTATTAAAAAAAGGCTATTCTTGTCCGCAAACAGACAAGAAAATGACATGTTCTATCATTTGCAACTCGGCCGCACAGTGTGGACAGATGACATCCATGTGCCGTCTGCATTTTTTGCAGCACCATACACACTAATGGGTATGGGTGCAATTTGCAAAAAATGAGGATCAGATGCAGACCGAAAATACAGTCCTGTGAACGTACCTTGAGAAAAACATGACTGCCTTCTTCCAGGAAGAACACCACCTCTGTCTGTGGGTTGTGTCTAATATTAATGCTCAGCTCCACTGACGTGAATGGGGTTGAGCTGCAATGCCACATACAAGCCGTGGATAGGTGTTGTGCAGTTTGTGAAGGAAAGCAGCCATGTTTTTCAGGATAATCCCTTGAAATGAATCAGAAGTATGATTACTGTACCCTACTGAGCAAAACTAGACAAGACGATCAGCGATGTAACAGATCAGAGAAAACCACCCACAAAGGTAGAGCTTGGAGGCAGCAAAAATATCCTGCATGTGCAAACAACTGGAAGATGTCAATTAAAGACGTATTCCAGCCGGAAGATTTAAATTAAAAGGTATATTCCAGCCAGCAGTGGTTTCCGTCATGCAACAGTCTTTGGATCATGTCCACCACTCCATTAACCCCTCCTAGCCATGGTCTTGCTAATGGGAGGAATGGAGGACAGGAGTGGAATGAAAGTAGCATTGTAGCGTCTCGTATGATTTACAGATTTATATCGGACCTCCAACAAGACTTATACTTTCAGCACTCCTGGTTTAAGATGAAAAATATCAGCCATCAAAGCCCAAACTCCTCTGTGGCTCAGCGGTGAAAGAGTAGAAACAATCAAGGCATCAGCATGGAAAACAGGAAATAAAATAAGAACAACTTACATAGCATGTAAAAAAATAAGTGGAACTAAAAAAATTAATTAGGCAAAAAAACAAAAACAAAAAAACTTCTGTGCTTGATCCAGTAGCAAACACTTGTGCAGGACACGCACTTTCTTCCACTGCAAGTCAGGGGCTGAATAAAAGGGGCTGCCCATCTTGTCATTTTATAGAGCAGCCCAGATGATTGCAAGCGATTGAGTCAGAAAATAGGAACTTCCCAGACTCAGCATAAACTGGATTTCCCTGCTGTCCAGTAACTAGAAACACAAGCCCCAGTCACATACATTGCAGATTTGATCAGTATTTTACATCAGTGTCCTGCAATCAGGTGTGGGAGCAGAGAAGCAGACATCTTTTCTTTCTATACTCCCTGCGTGCCACTCCTTGTATAATATCTATAATGCAGTAAATAGATACATATAAAAAAAAAAAAAAAAAAAAGGGACATGCTGTTTTTGTCTGCAAGACACGGATTTCACTGCACTCATTGAGCAAAGTGCATACAGGGATGGGGTAGGCAAGAACGGTAAAAAAAACACCCGTCTTCTATAGGGGGGTCCTGATCTGACGGACAGCGGGCTCCCCAACCCTGCAGCTACAAGACTAACCTTCAGGAATTTCCATGCTGAGTTACCGTATATGCTGACCATGGACAGGATGTTGGCAAGAGGTTAAAAGGTTTTCTAAGGGTACTTTCACACTTGCGTTGGCGCGGATCCGTCTGTTTATTTGCACAGACGGATCCGCACCTATAATGCAAACGTTTGTATCCGTTCAGAACTAATCCGTTTGCATTAGGTTTAAAGAAAAATGAAAGTCCAAAATGGATCCGTTTTGAATTACATTGAAAGTCAATGGGGAACGGATCCATTTTCAAATGCACCATATTGTGTCATTGAAAACTGGTCCGCCCCCATTGACTTACATTGTAAAAAAAAACGGATCCGTTAGGCTCCGCCTCTTCAGAAGGACACCAAAATGCTGCATGCTGCGTTTTGGTGTCCGCCTCCAAAACAGAATAGTAGTGGAACGGAGCCAAACTGATGCATTCTGAACGGATCCTTATCCATTCAGAATGCATTGGGGCTGAACTGATCCGTTTTGGATCGTTTGTGAGAGCCCTGAAACGGATCTCACAAACGGAATCCAAAACGCTAGTGTGAAAGTACCCTAAGACTTCACTATTGATGAGGTATTAATAAACTGTCCTAAAGATATCGCTGTGAGTTCAAACCTCTGCAAGCACCCTTTATGGCAGAGTAACTACACAGCTCTATATCTAGGGGTGCACCGGGTATCGAAGCATCAATACTTTTCTGTTTGGTTCAATATAGAGATTGGCATTTTTTCTATACTAAGCTGCACTACTGCGCAGCTTAGCAGAGGTTCCCATTAGAGAGCATGGTGCGCGCACTAACTGCCGCATGTGGCAGTGGAGCCAAGGGAAAGAGCAGCAGAAGAAAAGGCCACGTGGGCAGCAGGAGGGAGAGCACTGGGATAATGGAGCCGTCAAATGTCTACAGGACCCTCTCTTGCAGCCAGCTGTGATTGGAGATGGGAGCAGGGATGTTCACATGGGGTCAGATCCAGGACAAAGGGCGACGAAGAGGGTTGTGCTGTGCGGCTCTCTGACTTACAGCATCTGGTGGCTGGTGCCCAGATTAAGTAGACTAGGGATGAAAACCAGAGGAGAGCGCAGGAATCAAGGAGGCTGTGGGGGTGAGAGCCAGAGGAGAGCGCAGAAATCAAGGAGGCTGCGGGGGTGAGAGCCAGATGAGAGCGCAGGGATCAAGGAGGCTGTGGGGGTGAGAGCCAGAGGAGAGCGCAGGGATCAAGGAGGCTGTGAGGGTGAGATCCAGAGGAGAGCGCAGGAATCAAGGAGGCTGTGAGGGTGAGAGCCAGAGGAGAGCGCAGGGATCAAGGAGGCTGTGAGGGTGAGAGCCAGAGGAGAGCGCAGGGATCAAGGATGCTGTGGGGGTGAGAGCCAGATGAGAGCGCAGGGATCAAGGAGGCTGTGAGGGTGAGAGCCAGAGGAGAGCGCAGGGATCAAGGAGGCTGTGAGGGTGAGAGCCAGAGGAGAGCGCAGAGATCAAGGAGGCTGTGAGGGTGAGAGCCAGAGGAGAGCGCAGAGATCAAGGAGGCTGTGAGGGTGAGAGCCAGAGGAGAGCACAGCAATCAAGGATGCTGTGGGGGTGAGAGCCAGAGGAGAGCGCAGGGATCAAGGAGGCTGTGGGGTGCCAGAGAGGCGCAAGAGGCTGGAGAGCCAGAGAGGCAGGGATCAAGGAGGCTGTGGGGGCGAGAGCCAGAGCAGAGCGCAGGGATCAAGGAGGCTGTGAGGGCGAGAGCCAGAGAAGAGCACAGGGATCAAGGAGGCTGTGGGGGCGAGAGCCAGAGGAGAGCGCAGGGATCAAGGAGGCTGTGGGGGCGAGAGCCAGAGCAGAGCACAGGGATCAAGGAGGCTGTGGGGGTGAGAGCCAGAGGAGAGCGCAGGGATCAAGGAGGCTGTGAGGGTGAGAGCCAGAGGAGAGCACAGGGATCAAGGAGGCTGTGAGGAGAGCCAGAGAGAGCACAGGGATCAAGGAGGCTGTGGGGTGAGAGCCAGATGGAGCGCAGGGATCAAGGAGGCTGTGGGAGAGCCAGAGGAGAGCGCAGGGATCAAGGAGGCTGTGAGGGTGAGAGCCAGAGGAGAGCACAGCAATCAAGGAGGCTGTGGGGGTGAGAGCCAGATGAGAGCGCAGGGATCAAGGAGGCTGTGAGGGTGAGAGCCAGAGGAGAGCGCAGGGATCAAGGAGGCTGTGAGGGTGAGAGCCAGAGGAGAGCGCAGGGATCAAGGAGGCTGTGAGGGTGAGAACCAGAGGAGAGCACAGCAATCAAGGAGGCTGCGGGGGTGAGAGAGCCAGAGGAGAGCGCAGAGAGCACAGGGATCAAGGAGGCTGTGGGGGTGAGAGCCAGAGGAGAGCGCAGGGATCAAGGAGGCTGTGGGGATGAGAGCCTTGTGAGACTATTAAGTGGTATTGCCGCAATCGTAATGACCTGGACTACAAAAATATCACATAAATTATCCCCTACAGGGTACGCCGTAAAGAAAAAAAAAAAAAAAGACAATCGCTTATTTTTAGTCGCCACCGAAAAAACGTAATAACAAGTAAACAAAAAGTGCCATTTACTCCAAAATGATACCAATGAAAAATACAAGTCGTCCCGCAAAAATCAAGCCCTCGCACAACTCCGTAAAAATAAAAATAAAGTTATGGGTCTTGGGAAGCGGCAATTTAAAAACATTTTTTTTCTTTTAAAAAAAGGGATTTTATCGCAAAAAAGTAGTAAAAACCAAAAAAAATATATGTATTTGGTATCACTGTAAACGTACTGACCCAGAGAATAAAGATATTATGTTATTTATGAAAAATGAACACCGTAAAATTTATAACGTAAAAATGCAGTGGCGGTTTTGCTGTTTTTCCCACCTCCCTCCCAGAAAGAGTTAATAAAAGTTAATCAGAAAGTTATGTGTACCCCAAAATGGCGCCATTAAAAACTACTACTTGTCCCGCAAAAACAAACCCTCATAAAGCTATATAGACGGAAAAAAAAAAAAAAAGTTATAGCTCTTGGAACTCGACCATGTAAAAAGGAAGAACGACGCTTGGTCAGTAAGGCCCAAAACAGGCTGGTCACTAAGGGGTTAAGGCCCCACGCACACGGCAGGAACCATAAAACAAAAAGCCGTTTTTTAACCCATGTAGAAATGTCCTATCCTTGCCCATTAAACAGACAAGAATGGTACACGTTCTGTTTGGTGGGCCAGAAGAAAGGTCCAATGCCATGTGCTGTCCGCTTATTTTGCAACCCCACTGAAATGAATGGGTCGCCATCCAATCTGCAAAGAGGCAGATTGGATGTTGACCAAAAATTCGGCCATGCGCGTGGAGTCTTAGGGGAAGATTTATCAAACTGGCGTAAAGTAGAACTGGCTTAGTTGCCCATAGCAACCAATCAGATTCCACCTTATATTTTCCAAAGGAGCTGTCCAAAATGAAAGGTGAAATCTGATTGCTATGGGCAACTAAGCCAGTTCTACTTTACAGCACTTTGGTAAATGACCCCCTTAAATTGTGTTTTTCTGCAATTGTGGTTGAGGTATCAGATTCAAATTCTCTACCTACCTACGGTTGTAAAAATGAATGTTTTGTAATTACCTGGTTTAAAATGTGATCTAAGTTTGGAGAAAGACATTATTGCAGGTAAGAAGTGGTAACTTTTTTCTGTAAATATTCACTACTTGTCATAAACTGCACCCAATATGTACACTTAAGAACAGCCGGTATGTTTCTATATAATGGACCCACAATGCCCAATTACACACCAGGTACAGACTTGTATGTAACACTGAAGCAGATGTGCTTATAGGACACATTACAAGCGCAGGCGTCAGCAGAACCCCAGCAGGGGCGCAGGGGAACGATGAGGTCATGACTATTTCAACAAAGATTACAAAGAAACACTTGGCTTATATCACAATCCACACACTTCTATACCACTGCTCAGAATGACACCCCGGCCGTCAATCAGCCCACACTCATCTGAACGCCCACATTACTGAGCTCAACGTCTTATTCAGATTGTCGACAGTAATCAATTAGCTACATAATAATTCCTTCTCCCCATTATATAAAATAAAGGACATTTTGGAAAAGGAAGATGGGTATTAAGAGCAAAGGTCTGCCTCGAGAGCACTGCTATGTAAGATTCCTGTAGGTCTGTACCCGGCAGCAGGCTTATCAAAATTCTCAGCCGACCTGCTGCTCCGCTGTATTGGGCCTGTGGCCTCTCACTTCCCGCCTGCAGTCATCTCTGCCCGTAGGGTGCGTGGTCTTACCCTGGGTTCAGACCTGAGCGTTCTAAAAACGCGCGTTTTACGCGCGTTTTTGTCGCGCGTATTTCAGCGCGTTTTTGCAAATAGGAAACGCGCGTTCTTGTGATTGACTACTGTGGTGTCAATCACAAAACGCGCGTCAAACGCCCCAAAAGAAGCTCAAGTACTTGTGTTATGTGTTGGGCGTTTACAGCGCGTTCAAACGCGCTGTAAAACGCTCAAGTGTGAACCACTCCCATAGGGATGCATTGGTTTAATCTGTTGAGCGTTTTACAGCGCGTTTGAAGCGCTGTAAAACGCTCAGGTGTGAACCCAGGGTAAGAGCCACTAACCCTGGGTTCACACCTGAGCGCTTTACAGCGAAGCGCGCTGTAAAGCGCTCAACAGATTAAACCAATGCATCCCTATGGGAGTGGTTCACCTGAGCGCTTACAGCGCGCTTGAAGCAGCTGCAAAACGCCAACGCATAAAGCAAGTACTTGAGCTTCTTTGAGGCGTTTGACGCTGCTTTGTGATTGACACCACAGTAGTCAATCATAAGAACGCGCTGCATGTAACGCTGCTTCCTATTTGCAAAACGCTGCATAAACGCTACGTAAACGCTGCGTTTTGGAACGCTCAGGTCTGAACCCAGGGTTAAAGACACATGTCCTAATTAGGCCTAATTCACACATCCTGGGGGATAGTGTGCAGTGATTTTAGTACTTGATCGCTATACCTGTATACACCTTTATTAGTAATAGTGGAGTGGCACTCCGTAAAACATAGTGACAGTGTTAGGTAGTCAGGGAAGCGAACAGATAGATTTTAATATACAGTTTAGTTAGAAGTATTAAAAGTTAAGTTTTAGATCTAGTCCAGGAGCCAAGAGTAGGCAATAGATAGGGGATCTGTGGATGGCACTGTTATTGGGGGGGGTCTGTGGATGGCACTGTTATTGGGGGAGGGGATCTGTGGATGGCACTGTTATTGGGGGAGGGGATCTGTGGATGGCACTGTTATTGGGGGGGGGGGGGTCTGTGGATGGCACTGTTATTGGGGGGGAGGGGGATCTGTGGATGGCACTGTTACTGGGGAGAGGGATCTGTGGATGGCACTGTTACGGGGAGGGGGATCTGTGGATGGCACTGTTACGGGGAGGGGGATCTGTGGATGGCACTGTTATGGGGGGGGGGGGATCTGTGGATGGCACTGCTATGAGGAGATCTATGGATTACACTATATAGAATCTGTTACTATATGCGTCATCCACAGATCTCACCTATAAGTGTCCCCCAAATACACCAGCGTTATATTATCTAGTATTCTTTAACCAGCAGACGCTCTTGCTCTGCCCACTTTATGAATGAAGCTGGCGGAGTAGGCGCGTCATGTGACTGAGTGACGTTACGCCGCCTCTGCCTGTTACCGGCGCTTCAAGGTAATAAAGATGAAGTTTAAGGAAAAGTTACTGCTGGTTAAAGAATACTAGATAATATACTGCTCGCTGTGAGCGTCGGAGCCGGTGTAAGAGCACAGTGACTGCACCGGCCCCGCCGCGAGTTGCCGCCTCCAGCCCCTCCTCCCTCCCGGGTGATACATCGCTGCGCTGTGAAGCATCGCAGCCAGCGATGTAACAGGGACTTAACTGCAGCGATGCCGTGAATAATCTGGCCGATTATTCGATGACAGGATTCGTCAACAACGAATCCAGTTATCGAATATTATCGACAACATCGATTAATCGTTGCGCCTTAAGGGGGGGGGGGGTTTGCCAAACCACGTTAAAGGGGTATTCTAGTAATAAGTGATCACAGATCTACTAAATAGGGGGCATCTGCTAGGATCAGTGAGTCTGACCACAGGCACACCTACTGATTGCCAGGACAGGTGTCCTGTGCCTCCGCAACCCCCCCCCCCCCCCACCGCATTCGAATGGGTTGTCAGTCGAGCATGTGTGCCCCATTCAGTCTAGATAGGTAAGTACTCAATTCTACAGATTTTGAATGGAGCAGCAACACAAGTGCTTGACCGCCATTTTATTCAAGAAAAGGACGCAGGACCAACATTCTGGTGATCAATGGTCAGACCCTTTCTAAACCATCCGATTTCGTCTGTATTGCCATGAAAAGCCTTTTGGGAGTGAGAAAAATTTAGATACATCTGTATTTTGAGGATCTGTGGTTTGTGAAACGAAAAAGGACACTTTCGGGTGCCTGAGGCTTTTATCAGATTGTCCTGCAAAGACAAACCCTTTATAAAAAGAAGCCGCCCAGGAATCAGCCAACTGCCATGGTCCTAGCTTCATCAACCACCTGTCCACGGTCAGTTTTTGACATGGGGGAAGGGGGCACGTCTAAACATTAAACTGTAGGTTAAATGTGGCATTGTATACTGCCCATTCAAATAAATGGATGCACTGGATCCCCCAGTTCATCTCTTCACACAGCTTATAGAGAAAGGGTCCAGAGGGGAGCGCCCCCTCTACTACATCCACGTGACCTAACGGGGCATACGGACAGTGGGTGCTGTAACGCAAAAGCATGGAGGAGCGCGGTCTGCCAGCCTGTCACCTATAAACGCCAGCACTGCATCAACAGAAATGTATTAAAGCCGACTTCAAGGATTCCCTCATCTTTAGGCCTCATTTACAGCACCGTATTGTTTCAGTGTTATCCACTTTTTTTGATTCATTTCTATAGGACCTGCATTCAGCCATATTTAATTTTTTGCGGATTTGTGTTATAGAACCTGTCCTATTCCTGTCCGTAGTGTGGATGAGAACAGTCGTCTCTGTGGATGGGACTGAGAAAAATGTGTGTATATATAAAACGTGTGTCTTTACGTGTTTAGGTACCTAGTGTCTATGCCTATGCATGTATTTGTCTCACTCTTTTTCTCCCTCTCCATACATTTTTTTTTTTTTGAGGAAATACGTTGGTGATCATATTTATTGTATTTTCACCCTATAAGATGCACTTTTTTTCCTCCAAAAGTGGTGGAAAAATGATAGTGTGTCTTATAGAGTGACTGTTAATGACCTCTTCCATTATATAAGCGGTCATCAGTAAGCAGGAGGTGCAGGGAGCAATGAGTCTAGCGCTCCACAAGCTGTACTCTCCCCTCCTTGGTCTTCTTCCGGGCAACGTCCATTCACAGTGCAGCACGGACCAGAAAAAGATCAGAGCCTAGCTGTGTGTGTGTGTTTGTGTGTGTGTGTCCCTGACTTGTTTCGGTACCAAAATTTTGATATGGTATCGATACCATAAAGTATTGCGATACTCGATACCACACGGAAAAAACATAAAATGCCACAAAAAAGCCGCGTGCATTCCTCATTGTATGGAATGTCCGGCCCATAATACAACAGTCCTATCCTATTTTTTGGCGGGACAAGGCGACTAAAAGAAAATGGCGGATCGTGCATTTTTTCTTTTATTTTTTTTCTTTTACGGCGTTCACCGCTTAAAAGAGGATTTTTTTAAACAGTTTGGACTTTTGAGACGTAGAGATATGTAATATTTTATTTATTGTTTATATATTTTATATGTAAAATTGGGAAAGGGGGTGATTTATACTTAATATTTTGGTGTACTTTTTTTACTTTTTTTTTTACAGTTTATTTATTAACCATTTCCCCCTTAGGGGCTAGAACCTGGGATCTTTTCATCCTATTCACACTAACAGATCTCTATAAGGGTGAATAGGATCTCACACTGTCCTTGCTGCTCTGTGCTCACAGCAGCAGGGAGCTGACCACGGCAGCCAGGACTTCAGTAGCGTCTTGGTTGCCATGGTAACTGGGGCTCAGATGACTGCCACCAACGAGGAGGAGGTGAGGGGACCCTGTGGCCACTGCCACCAATGCTTTTAATACTGGGGGGAGGGAGGAAGGGGGGATGGGGAGGGCACACTGGCCACCAATGTATTTAATACTGGGGAAAGGGGGGGCGCACTGGCCACCATTGTTTTAATACTGGGGAAAGGGGGGGGTGGACACTGGCCAGTTTTCTTTAATACTGGAGACGGGGGCGCACTGGCCATCAGTGAGGAGTAAAGTTTAATATACAAATGCAGGCAGAAGAAACTCATTGCCAGCACCTGCCTTTGACAGAGCGATGCGATCCGCAGCAGTTAACCCCTCAGGTGCGGCACCAGATGGGTTAATTGCCGCAGATCGCAGCGCCCGGTCACAGGCAGGTGCCGGCAATGAGCTTCTTCTGCCTGCATTTGTATAGTAAATGTCACTCCTCATTGGTGGCAAGTGACCCCGCCTCCTACTCCCGTCTTTCTTCATTGGTGGCAGCGCAGCGCAGCGCGGCACGGGGGGGGGGGGGGAAGACTGCCTCCTTCTCCCCGTGCTGCTAAGGGAACATGGCCGCGCTGAGAGCAGCGCAGCCACGTTCTCTGATACTGGGCTGGGCACAGCCTAGTATCGATAAAAGGCAAATCGCAGTATCGTATCGATACCGGGCTTAAAGTATCGAATGGGTATCGAAGTTGTGTGTGTCTCTGTGTCTGTCACCATCACCAGGCCCACAGTGTTCCTATGTGTTGACGCAGCTTCATCAGGACGTTCTGTGCGGGGGAAGAAGAGGAAGCAGCGCCACCAGCATGGAGTCCCATGGGAGAGGCACACTAAGGACGTAGGTAACACTACGACATAATCTACACTAGTGTTATCTGTGGTTTTACATAGGACTGCAGGTAACACTACTACATTTTCGGTAATCAGAGAGCCATCACTGTGTTATCTGTGCTGCTACATAGGACTGCAGGGAACATCACTATATTATCTGTACATAGGACTGCAAATTATATCAACAACATTATCGGTACTTGCACCGCCCCAGATCTGGCAGGACAGTCTCAGAGTTCGGTGGCTGTCCTGCGTTCCTGGGGGAGGGCTGTGGCATGTCTTGCTCTTACCTGTCTCTGCATTTTTAGGATACAGAGACAGTTGAGTGCAGTGGTGCGGTCATGTGTGTTCTATTCACCAGGGGAGTGTTATTTTTTTTATTAACAATTCAGGGGCAGGCAATACTGTGAGGGGGAATTTAGTTTTGTTGGCCCCAGAGGGGACTGGGTGGGATTGGGACATGAGGCATGGCTGCTGCTGACCATGGCCTTCCTTGGGCTTTTTAACAATTGAAAGTTATGACCAGCTACTACATTACCTGTACTCAGAGATTTATCACTGTGTTATTTGTGGTGTTACATGGGACTACAGGTGACATCTACATTACCTGTACTCAGATTTATCACTGTGTTATTTGTGGTGTTACATGGGACTACAGGTGACATCTACTACATTACCTGTACTCAGAGATTTATCACTGTGTTATTTGTGGTGTTACATGGGACTACAGGTGACATCTACTACATTACCTGTACTCAGAGATTTATCACGGCGTTATTTGTGGTGTTACATGGGACTACAGGTGACATCTACATTACCTGTACTCAGATTTATCACTGTGTTATTTGTGGTGTTACATGGGACTACAGGTGACATCTACTACATTACCTGTACTCAGAGATTTATCACTGTGTTATTTGTGGTGTTACATGGGACTACAGGTGACATCTACTACATTACCTGTACTCAGAGATTTATCACTGTGTTATTTGTGGTGTTACATGGGACTACAGGTGACATCTACTAAATTACCTGTACTCAGAGATTTATCACAGCGTTATTTGTTACATAGGACTGCAGATAAAAGTTTTATGGAATATCCACAGGAGTCCCAAAGATTTAGATACCACACATCCCATTCTCCCAGAGAAGTAAATGGAAGGAGCTACCTTTCCATACACTGCCATAGGAGTCAGCATCTGTCGCACTTCTATTGTAAATCCACAGCACCATTGGATGAGAATTCCCCTTTAAATTATGGTCACACGGTATTGCAGGCTACATTGTGGTTGCCATTAGTAAGAGATTGCCCAGCAACAGCAGAGGCAGGCGTAGAGGGAACACAGCCCAGCCCCCGGCATTTTGGATAACCCCTTTAATTCCTTGCTGCTGAGTGTGCACATAGCCACCAATCATATTCCCCCAGCACACTGCCTACCTCCCGTCATGTAGATGAAAACATCCAGCAACATGGGGGTAGTCAATAGCAGGCCACGATGGGAACGAGCCCACCTAGCATCGCGGGTGACGCTAGGGAGGCTCATTCTAGATGCGGCCTGCTCTTGACTGCACCCCGCCACTGGGCATAAGTATTACCTGTATCTGGTGCCTGGCATTTTGTGGGGCATAATAGGGGTTAGATAGCCCCTTTAACCCTTAGGATACCGGAGGTTTTTTTCGTTTTTGCATTTTCTTTTCTTCCCCATCTTTTTTGAGCCATAACTTTTTTTATTTTTCTGTTCACATAGATGTGTGAGGGCTTATTTTTTGTGGGAGAAGTTGTACTTTATATGGCATACAATGTAGTGGGAAGCGGGCAAAACAATTCCAAATAGGGTGGAATTTTTAAAAAAATACAAAACGCAATTTCTCCACCGTTTTACGAGTTTTGTTCCTACGGCATTCCCTTTGCAGCAAACCTGACCTGTGCCCTTAATTCTCCGGGTCAGTACCATTACAATGATACCACATAGGTGGTAAGCTTTTTATGTCTAAATAGTTTTTTAGTTAGTGCAACAAAGTCAGTTAATAAAAAAAAAAACGGTTTCAGTGGGTCACGTATATCTTTCTATAATGGCAAATGGGGGCGTAGCAGGGGAGGAGCCAGGACAGGAAGTGGGATGGATCAGGGGTGGGTAGTGGGTGGAGTTAGGTGGCCCAATTCAGATTCTAGCTATGGGGCCCGGTGATTTCTATGTACGCCCCTGGGACATGGCCGTGCGCACGAGAATGTACAATAAGCAGCTATTTGGGAGGAAAACCAATAACTTTGGTCCACAAAATGCTTTTTCCCTCAGAACCAGTCATTTCTAAAAATGTCTCCTGGTCTGTCTGGCCCCTGATTGGCTGATAGCAGCAGATGGTAATCACGTGCTCCACCTCTGTGGTTTTAGAGGCAATGTGTCCCTCCATTAGAACAGAGGAGGTAAAGGCCACGCACGGGGACTGGAGGTGTAAAAACAGCAGCGACCACACAGGGCCTGATACCACCGCATCCATCCTCCGCCACTCTTTAGGCCTTCCCCACCTGTCCGGGCACTGCAGGAGGCTAGGAGCACACAAGAGGCGCACAAGCCCGCTAATTACCTCTCCTCAGCCTTGGTCTTCTGCTTCTTGCCCATGGTGACTATGTCAGTGTAGCTCTACGCCGGCTCTAAGCACCTCGCTGCATATGGTGCCCACAAGCTGCTAGGGCCTTCTTCTGCGCGTGCGCACGACCCGGCGCCCCGTCAGTGGTAACTGACCACGTACAGCCAATAGCGAAAGACGACGGTTCGCAGGTGATGACGTCAGTTCGGAATATTGCAAAATTGCAAGTGTCGCGTCTAGTCAATAATGAATGGCCGCCATGTTGTGAGCAATGCTGGCTTATACAAAACACATCTTTAGAGGCGCCTGTAGCGTTTTCTGAGAGGGAGGTTGAACCGCAACGCAATACAATGCTGTAGACATGTCGGTGTCGTTCATGCTCAGTGTATATAGTCGGGTTTGTCAATGCTTTGCCAGGAATAAAAATGGCGGCCGGGGCAAATTAGGCGTAGTGACGTTCTGCGCGCGGTTGACGTGACTTACGTCAGCAGGGCGCCAGTGTAATACGCCACACACGAACGTTTGGTTGTCCTGACAGTGGTCGCTATTAGTGGGTGTGGCCGAGTGGACATTGTGAGGAGCGGCAGCAGGTAATGTCGCGGGGCTGATCCAGTGGAGCCTAGGTGTAGAGGGCTGTGTGTGGTGGTGCTGGGCGGCGGAGCAGAGGCCTCTTCATCGGGGCAGTCCTCCTCCTGGGTACATTATTCGTAGTCTCATTGTGTCGCCTTCTGCACCTGCCCTGTGACTCCCTCTGTTTTATGTGTAGACCCGGGGCATACCGATCAAAGGGAAAACATGGCGCCCCCTTTCTCATCACCCTCATACTTCTATAGGGCGTACAGTATAATAGGTCCATGGTATGGAGCCGTGCCAGTCAATGCATTTTAATCCCTGCCCATGCTGCATGTAAATTACCGTCCAGGAGTCAAGGAGGTGGGGACACACAGGAGGAGTGTCACTGCGTCTGTTCCTTAACACTAAATCGGACTTATTTCACAGTGTATGTCACCTCTGGACCATCAGAACTGTTCTGTATGTGGCGTCGTCTTCAGGCCTCTGACACCCAGCTTCACTGCTCATGTGCCAACTCATAGCCTGCTATCCACGCTCCCCGAGGAGAGCCAAACACAGTTATCCAAATAGTCGGACATATTCCAAAATGTCAGTTGCGCTTTAACCCCTCTGTGCGCCTTGATGTAATTGTATATCTGAGGTGCATAATTGGTCATGGAGCAGGCTCGTGAGCTTAGCCCGCTCCATATGCGTTGGGGGACGGCTTTGTAATACAAGCTGATGCCCGCCGTCAGTGACCTGGATTGGGGATCACTCCGGTCATAGTCATTTAATCACTAACATGCTGCAGCCAACAGCGACTGCAACACCTGAGAGGTTAGTAAGAAGGAGAGAGATCATTCTCACCTCCGACTGGACCCCCTGCAGTAGAATCGTGGGATGCGGATTCCCAGGCCTGCCAGTTTAAAGGGATAATCTCACTTCAGCAAGTGGCACTTATGTAGAGAAAGTTACCCACAAGGCACTTACTAATATATTGTGATTCTCCATATTGTCTCCTTTGCTGGCTGGATTCATTTTTCCATCACATTATACACTGCTCGTTTCCATGGTTACAACCGCCCTGTACTCCAGCAGCAGTGGCCGTGCTTGCACACCGTAGGAAAGGGAACCAGCCTCTCTGGTGGCCAGGACCTTGGGAGCGCACATAGGCCGGCACCGTTTCGTATAGTGTGCAGCCACGGGCACCGCTGCTGGATTGCAGCATGGAAATGAGCAGTATATAATGTAATGAGAAAATCAATCGTGATAAATGCCATTTGCTGAAGCGAGGCAACCCTTTAAACTGCCGGTGAAGCCCTGCTGCAGTATATAGTATAATTGATCGAACGATCGCATGTTCAAGTCTCTTAGGGGGACAAAAAAGAAAACAAATAAAATATTTTTTTTTTTTTGCATGAAGAATTAAAAATTTAAATCGCCCCCCTCCCAAATTAAACGTATAAAAATAAGCATAATAAGCTCCCCTTTACTAATTTACCATGTATGAACTAAGCATCTGATGATTTCTAGTGCCGATGCCCCCTTCGCCCTTTGCTGCATAGAGCAGGACAAGGGCTGTTTGCCCTGTGAAAAACAAGCCTTCACACCGACAGCTCTGTAAAAAGAAAGATTTTTTTAAAAAGTTAAGGGTGCCAAAAAAATGTAGATTTTATTTTTCTCTCCAATTTTTTATTTATTTTTTGTAGTAAAACTATATATAAAAATGTTATAAATTTGTTCTGGCCATAATAGCACTGACCTGCAGACTAAGGGCCCTTTCACACTTGCGTTTGGAAGATCTGGCATAGAGTTCCGTCGTCGGGGCTCTATGCCGGAAAGAAACGCTTCAGTTACAGATAAAACAACCGCTTGCATCTGTTCAGCAGCAAGGATCTGACAGGCTGTTCACCCGCCAGAACCTGCCGGAGTTCCTTGCCGCTAGTGTCAAACTAGCCTTTAATGGGTTTATCCCACAGAAAGTATTACTTTTCCTAAGTTGGAGAAGTGGCTGAGACCTTTCATTCATCCTTACTTCAGTAGACAGCGGAGAAGGAAATTGTGGGGCCATTACATATCACACGTATATGTCAGGGGTTATATGTCAGGGACTAATTTGTATGTAGAGAGGATAAGGTGAACAAGAGCTAATTGCAATGCATCCTGGGGCATGCAGGCGCTTGAGCTGCTGCCCACCCACAGAAAGGGAAGATGTGAGTACACTTGGGCCTTTTGCACACGACCGTATGGCTTTTTCAGTATTTTTTTTTGGTCCGTTTTTAACGGATCCGTTGTTACTTTTTTGTTTCCGTATGCAATCCATTGTTTGCGGATCGCAAACAGAAACATAAAATTTGTAATCATTAATTGCAGTAATACAGTAATGTGTTTTAACAGTAAGTGGCATGGATCAGCAAAAAACGGAAGACACGTATGTGTTCCATATGCATTCTGTATTTTTTGCGGGCCCATGGACTTGAATGGAGCGACGGATTGTTATTTGCAGGCAAGAATAGGACAAGTTCTATCTCGCAACGGAACGGTTATACGGAAATGGAATGCATACAGAGTACATTCCGTTTTTTTTTCCCTGAACCATTGAAATCAATCCGCAAACGGAAACTGAAAAAGTGTGCAAGAGGCCTTAGAGAGAGGTGATCTGCCTGCTTCCCTTTGGCATAACTAAGGCAATATTTTCTCAGGTTACATCAACGTGCTGAAAGATGGCAGCCGACATGTACGCCAAAGTTATGGAGAACCAGTTAATGCAAACTGCCACGCTGATGGAGGAACAGTTAGATGCAGAACTGGAAAAGCTGGATAAGATGGATGACGATGATATGGACCGTCTGAAAGAAAAGCGGCTGGAAGCTTTAAAGAAGGCACAGCAGCAAAAGCAGGTAACCTACCATTTGCACACGGGATAATATTTGCCCACACTCTACATCCGTCGGTTACCGACACGTACAGGTGATACCTTATGTAAGTAAAAATGTGAAATACTGCTGTATAGACAGCAGCCATGCGATGGGGGGGGAGGGGACAATGCCAGAATACGTTCCCTCCATCACATTAAGGGTCCATTCACCCGTCCGCAATTCTGTTTTCCGCATTTGCGGAACGGAATTGCGGACCCATTAATTTCAATGGGGACAAACGATGTCCTGCCGAGGCCCGCAATCGCGTTCCCGAAAAAAATAGAACATGTCCTATTCTTGTCCACAATTGCAGACAAGAAAAGGCATTTTCTATATAGTGCTGGCGATGTGCGGTCCGCAAAATGCAGAACGCACATTGCCGGTGTCTGTGTTTTGTGGATCCGCAAAACACACACGGGCGTGTGAATGGACCCTAACTGTCCAGTCCAGAGAGTCCAAAAATGATGTGTTGACTCCATTAGGGCAGAGCTGGGATCTGTGACTACAGCTTCGGCCTAAATTACATTGGCCAATCATAGGAACGCTTGTTAGCCGTGATATGGCAGTGTAATGCTGCCACCGATCACCTGATGAACGAGCAAACACTCATTCATCAGGCAGTCTGATCTTTCAGCAGGTTTAAAAATCTTAATTACAGTCTGCTGCAAAAAATGATTCTGTATAGGGACGAGCGATGGCATTAATGATCACTCCTCCCCATACTGTGGGGGAGATCGCTGCATGTAATAGCAGCAGTCTCCTCCACTGACGAGCAGGCGATTGTCAGGAAGGAACACTTCCTTTTCCAACAATCGTATAGTGCAGGGATGGGCAAACTGCGGCTCTCCAGCTGTTGTAAAACTACAATTCCCACCATGCCCTGCTGTAGGCAGTCTTTGCATGCTGGGAGTTGTAGATTTGCAACAGCTGGAGAGCCGCAGTTTGCCCATCCCTGGTATAGTGTAATACCAGCCTTAGGCCTCTTTCACACTTGTGTTCTGAGGATCCGGCAGGCACTTCAGTCCCGCCGGATCCGTCAGAACGCAAGTCGCCTGAAAGCATTAGAAGACTGATCAGGATCCTGATCAGTCTTCAAAATGCTTTGAGGTTACTATGGCAGCCAGGACGCTATTAAAGTCCTGGTTGCCATAGTAGTAGTGGGGAGCAGTATACTTACAGTCCGTGCGGCTCCCGGGGCGCTTCAGAGTGACGTCAGGGCGCCCCATGCGCATGGATGACGTGATCCATGCGCATGGGGCGCCCTGACGTCACTCTGGAGCGCCCCGGGAGCCGCACGGACTGTAAGTATACTGCTCCCCACTACACTTTACCATGGCAGCCAGGACTTTAGCGTCCTGGCTGCCATGGTAACCATTCAGAAAAAGCAAAACGTCGGATCCGAAACGACGTTTAGCTTAAGGCCGGATCCGGATTAATGCCTTTCAATGGGCATTAATTCTGGATCCGGCCTTGCAGCAAGTGTTCAGGATTTTTGGCCGGAGCAAAAAGCGCAGCATGCTGCGGTATTTTCTCCAGCCAAACAACGTTCCGGTCCTGAACTGAAGACATCCTGATGCATCCTGAACGGATTTCTCTCCATTCGGAATGCATTGGGATAATCCTGATCAGGATTTTTCCAGCATAGAGCCCCGACGATGGATCTCTATGCCGGAAAACAAAAACGCAAGTGTGAAAGAGCCCTAAGCCCCAGTGTTTACAGGGAGCCCGCGTTAGTCTGAGACACGCCTCCAGTCTAATCATTGGCTCGGGCTGCTGCCCTGCCTCCTCTGGCTGCTGTGTATAAACACACATCTACCACCGGCTCACAAGGCATGGAGAACTGATTTCTATTACCGCAAGGACTGATGAATTCTAAAGCAGGGCTCGACAAATCCCAGGCGCCAGGTCGCCATGGCGACCAGGAATTTGGTCCTGGCGCCTGGGTATTTGTCAGCCCGTTTTCTCAGGTGCCCGGGCGCAGGGCCGACGCGGACTAGGAGCGCTGTCCCCCTCATGCTGCAGCCGCCCGAGCGCTCAGCGCTCCCTCCTGTCAGTCCCTCATTGTAGCGTGGCCGAGCCGGTCCGCGGTACAGGAGCATCTGTCTCCTGTACCCGGACGGACTGACATGAAGTGCGCACACAGTGTGCACTTCCTGTCAGTCACCCGGGTACAGGAAACTAAAGCTCCTGTACCCGGGAGAAAGTGAATGACAAGGAGGGGGTTGGGGAGGGAGAAAGTGAATGACAAGGAGGGGGGAGGGAGAAAGTGAATGACAAGGAGGGGGAGGGAGAAAGTGAATGACAAGGAGGGGGAGGGAGAAAGTGAATGACAAGGAGGGGGGAGGGAGAAAGTGAATGACAAGGAGGGGGGGAGAAAGTGAATGACAAGGAGGGGGAGGGAGGGAGAAAGTGAATGACAAGGAGGGGGAGGGAGGAGAAAGTGAATGACAAGGAGGGGGGAGGGAGAAAGTGAATGACAAGGAGGGGGAGGGAGAAAGTGAATGACAAGGAGAGGGGGAGGAGAAAGTGAATGACAAGGAGAGGGGGGGAGAAAGTGAATGACAAGGAGGGGGAGGGAGAAAGTGAATGACAAGGAGGGGGAGGAGAAAGTGAATGACAAGGAGGGGGGAGAAAGTGAATGACAAGGAGGGGGAGAAAGTGAATGACAACCGGGGGGGAGAAAGTGAATGACAACCGGGGAGAAAGTGAATGACAACCGGGGGGAGAAAGTGAATGACAACCGGCGGGGGAGAAAGTGAATGACAAGCGGGGGGGAGAAAGTGAATGACAAGCCGGGGGAGAAAGTGAATGACAACGCGGGGGAGAAAGTGAATGACAACCGGGCGGGGGAGAAAGTGAATGACAGGCGGGGGGAGAAAGTGAATGACAACCGGGGGGGAGAAAGTGAATGACAAGAGGGGGGGTGGGGGAAAGTGAATGACAAGCGGGGGGGGAGAAAGTGAATGACAAGAGGGGGGGTGGGGGAAAGTGAATGACAAGAGGGGGGGTGAGAGAAAGTGAATGACAAGAGGGGGGGGGTAGAGAAAGTGAATGACAAGGGGAGAAAGGGATTGACAAGACGGACCCCTGTGCCCTCCCCTCCGGACCCCTGTGCCCTCCCCTCCGGACCCCTGTGCCCTCCCCTCCATTATGGGGGGCCCTATATACTCGCACATTATGGGGGGCACTATGGAGAACAGGGGTAGGAACACTATGGGGGCATCTACTGGGGGCCCTATGTACTGGCATGCATTATTGGGGGGCTGTATGGAGAAGTGGGGGGGGGGGAGCACTATGGGGGCATCTATTGGGAGCTTTATGATGCGGCTCTGCCTGGCTCCTAACTTTTTTAGCTGGCTCCTAGATTCAAAGGAAATTTGTCAAGCCCTGTTCTAAAGCATGATTAACCCCTTCCTGACATGGCGTACATGTACAACATTGTGTGAAGTGAGTTCCCGACACAGCGAGCTGATTGGGCAGACACAAAAGCTGTGCTTGCCAGCGGAGGCCTGGCCTTACGGTCAGTGCTGACTGCCGCATTAAAGGAGGAAGCCCTCCCTGAACCCATTGGCTCACCATGATGCAATGGCTGGATGCCATGGCAGCCCAAGGCGTCAAAAGGCCTCAGGACCTGCCAGCCACGGAGACCGATGAGGCCCAGACCTCAAGCTGGCTCTCATATGCAACTGCAAGTGTAAGGCCTTATTCACATGTCAGTGATTTCCGCTGATTGTGAGCTAAACCAGGACGTAAGGTTATAAGGGAAGGATCTGCTCCTGTTCTGTGTTTAGAGCCGCACCTGGATTTGGCTCAAAATCACTTATGGGAATCACTGACCAAAACACTGACTGTGTGAATGAAGCATAATGCTGACAGTTCCAATGCATTACAATACATAGGATCATAAAACTGATGTAAAGGAAAACAGACTGGGTCCGCTTGAAACGGATCGTACAAGCGGACCCAGAAACAGCAGTGTGAAAGTAGCCTTAGGCGGATCACCGCTAGAGAATGCGACTAATTTGTGACGTGCCATGTGCATCCTCCAGTGACGTAAAACGCCAGTCTTTGTTCATTTTCCCCCATTGTACTCTGTGTTGAATTTCTCCTCTGACCTTAACTTATGTGTATTCAAAAAAAGCTAAAAGGTGAACTGAAAAGAATGGCCATGGGCTTATAACTGGGAGTGTTACTTTTAACTTTACGTTGAAACTCTCCTGAAAGCTTATGACCCCCTTTGCTTCATGTGTTTGTGAGAATTGGGGTACTTTCACACAGAGGAGAATACACATCAGAAATATTTGATGTGTTTCAGCTGAAATTAGCAGTAGAAAAACCCTCATGTGCTTCTTAACTCAGTCTGAACGTTTACTGTCCTGTTGACGATGATTTACTTTTAACTGCTCAGGAATGGATTTCCAAAGGACACGGAGAATACAGAGAAATACCCAGCGAGAGAGATTTCTTCCAGGAAGTAAAGGAAAGCAAAAATGTGGTCTGCCATTTTTACAAAGATTCTTCCTTCAGGTATTGTAAAAATACATATTTTTTTTTTCTTCATAACACATAACAAAAATAAAATGGTGTTTTTAGCTACACGCCTTCTAACGTAAGGATGAAAAAAGGTTTTTCTGCCAGTTTTATGAAATTAAAGGGGTTGTCTGAGATTTTGATAGTAATGACCTATCCGCAGGACAGGATATGGTGAAAAAAAAATCCTGGAAAACCCTTTTAAATGTCACATTTTTATACTGTGCTCACTTAAAGGGGAAATACATTCAATAAACTGATTAAGGCTCTTGTATGAGCCCAAGTTTGATCCGATATCTGAATCGGTCGCAAATATTTTTCTCTACTTGGTTTTTAAGCTCCTCTGTGATTCCTGTTTAAAGTGAACCTGTCGTCTGGTTTGCATCCACCACACAGCTGGGCTTTAGGGTCAGAAACCTACCCATAGTAAACCCACCTACCCCTGCAAAGAATAGTAAATGAAAAGTGAACTTAACCAGAGACTAGTCTTGGACTCCTCTACAGCATACTGTGTTGATGAAGTGAAGGATGGTACGCCCTGTGTCACTGCGCATTCACTGCTTATTGGGTTTATGCGCAGTGAAGTGAGGTGTTCATTGTCACAGTGCGCATGTGAGCAGTGACGTTGGAAACTAGTAATTTATTATTCTTTGCGTGGGTGGGTGGGCTTGCTATGAGCAGATTAGGGACTCTAAGTCCCAGCAGCGTAATGGCTTGGCGGTAGTTTAGTAGTCCAAACCAGGTGACAGGTTCCCCTTTACTCTTTCATTCTGTTCAGTCTGTGTTTTATACTTTGTATTTGTCACCCTATAAGTGGGCTAACTTGTTTGTTGATGTAGGCCCACAAGACTTTCCTTTTGGGGGTTACCAAGGAAGATTACCTAGTTATTGCTCAGTTTTCTTCTTTTGTAGGTGTAAGATCCTGGACAAACACTTGGCATTACTGGCTAAGAAGCATATCGAAACAAAATTCTTGAAACTGAATGTTGAGAAGGCTCCCTTTTTATGTGAGCGACTGCGCATCAAAGTCATCCCGACTCTCGCACTAGTAAAGGATGGGAAAACAAGAGATTACGTTGTCGGTTTTACCGATTTGGGCAATACAGATGAGTTCACTACAGAGACCTTGGAATGGAGACTTGGTTGTTCCAATATCATTAACTACAGGTAGGAAATTACTGGAAGTGACTGAGGTTTTTCATTATAGATGCAGGATCCTTTTTTGCGTTCAGTTGTTCACTGTTCCAGTGCTTGGTGAGCTGTATATGTACTGCCACTAGTAAGCAAAGTGTCAGATCATGTGACCGAAGATCATTAAAGGATTAAGAAACCCTGTTATTCACCTCTGCAATGTCCTGCTGCTCCAGTACCTTTCTAGTCGTGGTTTGCAAGCGACCAGCATGTGACCACTGCAGCCAATGAGTTGACTCTGACAGGCTGTTTCAACATAGAACACCAGGAATCGGATGGACACAAAAATAATTTTTTTTTTGTCTAGCCGATTCTCTGCATATTTGCCGGGTTTCGGACGGATCTCTGCCGGACCCCATAATAGTTAATGGAGCTGACATTCTGGCAGTACCAGAACAGCCTGCCAGATTTTTAAATGCTAGTGTGAAACTAGCCTTAGCAGTCAGACCCTTCATGGCTCCATCTGAGTGATGGTGGCAGTAGTGTGGCATCACCACTCGGTGGACTGATATGCACTAGCACTCCATTCAGAAAGGGGACTTGAGGAACCCACGTTCTTGGGACTTCCTTGTGATCACATATTTATCACTTTATACTTTGAGATGATAAATAATTTTCCTGGGATAATGTCTTTGAAGAAACATATTCCTGATGTGATTTTTAAAGATTGCATCCAATGCCACCAACATGCTTTCATAGCACAGTGTTGTCATATGAGATGTAGCACTGCTGTATGTGTACGTCATAAGTCCGGCCCCTAAACATGGCGCCCGCTCGCACGTGCAGCGGGCGCCATAGCCGCCGGGCTTCTGCTATTTTAGGGTCCTTTTACACTGGCGTTTTTGTTTTCCGGCATAGAGTTCCGTCCTTGGCGCTCTATGCCGGAAAAATCCTGATCAGGAGAGAAATCCATTCAGGATGTCTTCAGTTCAGGACCGGAACGTTTTTTGGACGCAGCAAATACCGCAGCATGCTGCGCTTTTTGTTCCGGCCCAAAAATCTGAACACTTGCTGCAAGGTCGATCCGGAATTAATGCCCATTAAAAGGCATTAATCCGGATCCGCCTTAAGCTAAACGCCGCTTTGGCGCATCGCCGATCCGACGCTTAGCTTTTTCTCACTGTTACCATGGCAGCCAGGACGCTAAAGTCCTGGCTGCCATGGTAAATGTAGTGGGGAGCGGGGAGCAGTATACTTACCATCCGTGCGGCTCCCGGGCGCTCCAGAGTGACGTCAGGGCGCCCTACACGCATGGATCACGTGATCCATAGGCATGGGGCGCTCTGACGTCCTTCTGGAGCGCCCCGGGAGCCGCACGGACAGTAAGTATACCGCACCCCCGCTCCTACTATGGCAACCAGGACTTTAATAGCATCCTGGCTGCCATAGTAACCTGAAAGCATTTCGAAGACTGATCAGGATCCTGATCAGTCTTCTAATGCTTTAGGCGACTTGCGTTCTGACGGATCCGGCGGGACGGAAGTGCCTGCCGGATCCTCAGAACGCAAGTGTGAAAGGACCCTTAAATAGCAGAGACACGCGGCACATATATCTGATCAGCCATAAGGCTAATCGCATACATTTTACCCTTCAGATGCCGTGGTCAAATGTGACTACGGCATCTGATCAGCCCGGAAGCGAAAGTCGTGCGCTTCCTCTCCGGTAACAGCGTTCCCCGACTGAGATCAGGGAACTGGTTACATTTCTGAAATAGCCCGAAGCCTGCCTGAGGCTTCTGTGTCTATTTCAGGAATATACCAATACATGCCACTAGGCATTGTATTATACTCCAAATTAAGTGTTCAATGATGACTAAATAGCCATCAATGAACACAATGGGCAATCTAATGATTGCCAGTAATTGTCACCCAAGGTGACTTAAAAAAAATTTTTTTTACAAATAAAAAAAAGTTTAAATCACCCCCTTTTGCTTAAAATAAAAATACTTAACCCCAAAAAAAAAAAAAAAAAAGTCATCGTCATGTGCGAAAATGCCCATACAATATAAATGGCGTAACGGGGAAGAGAATAAACACAGCCAATTTGCTATTTTTTTTGTCACTTCAACTACCCAATAATTTTATCAGAATTGCGTTTTTCCCAATTCTACCCCATTTGGATTTTTTTTTTCCGCTTCCTACTACATGGTATGCAACCCTAAATGGTGCCATTAGAAAGTACAACTTGTCCCGCAAAAAATAAGCCCTCATAAGGCTGTGTGAATAAAAGTTAGGACTATGGGAAGGCGGGGAGTGAAAAATGAAAACGCAAAAATTGAAAATCTCGGGGTCCTGAAGGTTCTGTGGATATAGCTCTAGTTTTGATTGATTTTATCTCTTGATTATAAATTTTTTATTTTTTTTGTGTTCTAGTGGAAATGTTTTGGAACCTCCTTTTCAGAGTCAGAAGAAACATGGCTCTCACTTCACAAAGCTGGAAAAGAAAACTATACGAGGAAAGAAATATGATTCAGACTCTGATGACGACGACTAGACAACCAGCTTAATGTTCCTCTGAGTGACTGAGCCTTCTTTATATGCCAAGTTATAAGATGAGCTGGGTCATTGATCATCCCCTCTGTGGGGTTATTCATCCTTACAGAAGTTCAGACACCTTGATCAGTTACACAAAATGTTCATGCAAGCTAGGATTATTGGTTGAAATCAGCACTTGATGACATTTTGCGCTTAAATGTTGAGGTTTTCATGACAAATTTTATAATCTGAGATATTCATATATGGCTAGCATGAAGTTCAGATGGAGGGTAGTATTATGGGTTACAGAATCTGCATTTGAATACATCTACTGAATTTTTTTTTTTTTCATGAAATACACTATTGGGAGGTCTAATTTATTACATTTGTTAGTTTAGCACTTAAGTCTCCAGTAAATTTGTTTAAAGTGTTTTAGCACTTCTGACATGTCATTTATTGCTGAAAATAAAAGGCAGAAACACTCAGTTTAGTGGTGTGGCCATTTGTCTCCACTCTTTTCATAGATAGACTTTGCTCTTAAGTGCCCACACTGCTAACCCTGCCCTTTCTAAGGATAGCCGATCAGAGCTGAAGATACACAGCACAGTTAAAGGGAACCTGTCACCGGGATTTTGTGTACAGAGCTGAGGACATGGGCTGCTAGATGGCCGCTAGCACATCCGCAATACCCAGTCCCCATAGCTCTGTCTGCTTTTAAAGTGTCAAAAAAAGGATTTTAGAGATATGCAAATGAACCTGAGATGAGTTCTGTGTCCGTCGAGGAGTCAAATTTACTGAACGCAGCACCGCCCCGCGTCCTTCGAATCTCCTCCTTGCTGGCCGACGTCACAGAGCTGGAGCGCCTAAATCTTGCGATGTGTGAGCTAGCGCATGCGTAGTTTGCTCCTTGTGCTGATGCCAGCACAGGGAAGGAACATGATGCCGACACTGCGCATGCGCTAGCTCGCGCATCGCGAGATTTTGGTGCTCCAGCTCTGTGACGTCGGCAAGCAAGGAGAAGATTCCGAGGACGAGGGGAGGTGCTGCGCTAAGAAAATTTGACTCCTCTCCGGACACAGAACTCATCTCAGGTTCATTTGCATATCTCAAAAATCCTTTTTTTGACGCAATAAAAGCACACAGAGCTATGGGGACTGGATATTGCGGATGTGCTAGCGGCCATCTAGCAACCCATGTCCTCAGCTCTACACAAAATCCCGGTGACAGGTTCCCTTTAACTGAGTGCTTCTGCCCTTTGTTTTCGGTGATCGGTGGTGGTATCAGCACCTGTATCCCCACCAATCAAACATTTTGATATGTTACTATGACACTTAGAAGTGTTATGATTTGCAGTTTGGAATGTGTTTGCAGAAACATAGTAAGTTTCCACTTGGGACGGGAGCTTTTTGAAGGCTTCAGCGTACATACATTTTTGACACGGCATACCTTCCGTCAAACCTTGGGGCCTTAAAACATTGATTAATATTGCAATGCAAACCATTTTCATATCAAAATATTGTAGCCTCTTTTTGTAAGCAGACTAAATAATAAAGATGAAACTGAAGAACTCAATTTTTTCCTTGTGTTTTATCCTAATTCTGGAAATGGTTGACTTTTCATGTGAATCCAGTCACTCGAGGTTTGAGAAGCTGGACCCACAGGGAACTGGATTGATTGATTGACTTCTTTCTGACAACAGGTTGTTATTGTTAAACTTCCAGGGGTGCAGCATCCAACTTGCCCACTTTTTTTTAGAAGAGCTCCTCTGCTAGGCTGGTGAAAGCAGCACCATCCCGACACTATACTGGAACCAAGCAAGCATCACCTTCAGCAACAGCTTGTTTGAGCCAACAGGGTGACCATACCATTTTCGAATCTCCGGAGTCCTTAGTGGTAGTTTAAGCGAATCTGTCACCAGTTCTATGGTGTCCTAAGGGCAACATCAGCTAGTGACAGATCTCCTTACCAAAATGCTGGGGCACACTCTTTAATCGACCCAGCTGTTTTACCAAAATCTTGTACTGAAGAGCACCAGCTGATGAGTCCTGTATATCCAAGAGCTCCTGATTTTCGCCGCCCCCTGTTGCTAACGTAGTTGGGGGGAAAAAACATTAGCAGGGAATGGATAAAGCCAGAAGCTCATAAATATCAGGACATTGGCATGCGCTGGAGCTTTTAGAACCTAGGAACCTGAAACTGGTGACAGATTCCCTTTAAAACACACTCCGCTTATAAGGCCTACTGCTGAAGAATGCTCAACTATCTTCCCTAGAGTCCAATAACTCCCATAGTCTGAAACAATGTGCGGTAACCCACCTTCACTAGTGGAGTGCAGGGAGAAAGAACTAATTGCAATTGATGTGGATCGACACGCCGGTGGCTCTGCAACTAACAGAAGATTCCAAAGGGGTTGGCTACAGCAGCCACACGGGTTCTTACCTCAAGCAAAGCAAAGCCTGTGGAAGAGACCTCAGCGCCAGACTAACATGGTTGCTTCTCTATGAAAAAGACCTGTTGCGACTGCTGGTTCGCCATCAGTAAGCTCTGGTGACGACCCGCTTGTTTGAGAGGCCCAGGATCAGAAGGTGTGGAGAGGCTACTGGACTTCAAGATCAAAAGTAGGAGCTGCATTTTGTTTGAGACTGCTGTTGGCCCACCAGCAATTCTAAAAAGTGACAAGACCACAGGCTGGAGAGACTTTCTGATATCAGATCAGTGCTCTACAGTAGCCTATAATTGGAGACACCCCCCTCTCCACATTCTCTCCTGGAGGCAACAGGAATGGAGGAGGAACATCCCGCAGGTGGCAGGTTCTATTCGTATAGAAATTTACAGGGCAACTGTTAGCAGATTTATACCTATGAATATATTAAAATATGCATTAAAGCTTCAATTTTAAGCAATGTGATCACGTATGAACATTGGACCAACACAGATACCTTCAGCTGCCAAGTGCACATGTAACAGGTCGGCCGGTTTCATAGGAACAAATCTGCTGACAGATGCCCTTTAAAGGGAAATTGCTGTAACAGATTATAAAGATTCCTCCCAATGTTTGTTTAAAACAGGCATCCTCAAACTGCGGCCCTCCAGCTGTTGCAAAACTACAACTCCCAGCATGCCCAAACAGCCTACAGGTATCAGCCTACAACAGCGCATTGTGGGAGTTGTAGTTTTACAACAGATGGAGGGCCGCAGTTTGAGGATGCCTGGTTTAAAACAACTACCCTGTCTCTTATTAACCACTAGAGGTTGCCTTCTCCCAATATTTCAGCTGTAATACTGAATTCTCGCTCAGTTGCAAAGTTCTTTTATACATTTAGATAATGCAGATTTTCCTCCCTGCTAACCAATTTTTAACTGGATGGTAACCCCCCCCCCTGTAAGATCATGGACAAATACACCAATAGGTCATCTCTTCTGATTTCCCTACCACCACCTATACTGCTGTCACTGCTTCAATGTCCACTAAATCTAGCAACAAAACCCACACGAAGCCTAGGCCTGGTTCATCGCAACAAAAGAAAAACATTCCATTCCTGATTTATTTAGAAGGGATGATATAACTCTACCTGTAAGAATCTCAACTGGCCAATAAATAAACAAATCTTGCAAGTGGAAAACTTTCTTTGCAGATCTGAGACTTTGCAGTGTTCATTTTTCTGGATTTCTTGCCAGTTGTGTCCCCAAGGAGAAAATCTTTCACCCCAATTGTCCGGTATCTGAATGAAAACACTATTGGGTTAAGCTATAGGTCCATGACAATGGACAACAACTGATCTCTGATGAACCAAAAGTGGCACATTGTCACTAACAGAAAGGAAATATCGATAACCCTGCTTAACTGACTATTAAGGCCTCATGCACACGACTGTATTTTGTTTCCTTGTCCGTTACGTTTTTTTTGCTGATAGGATGCAGACCCATTCATTTCAATGGGTCCGCAAAAAATGCGGACAGCACACCATGTGCTATCCGCATCAGTATGTCCGTTCCGTAGCCCGGCAAAAAAAATAGAGCATGTCCTATTTTTTCTAGTTTGCAGACAAGGTTAGGCATTATTATAATGGATCCGCAAAAATAACGGATCGACAAAAAAAAAACGGATGTCATATGGAACGTCATCTGTTTTTTTGGGGATCCGCAATTTGCGGACTGCAAAACACAAACTGTCGTGTGTATGAGGCCTTAGGAGGATTTGATAGTCTGCAAAAATGTATTCTCTAAATGAGGAACTTCTTTGAGCTTTTGTTTCAGGTTTATCATTTACCGTTAAATAGGTCATGGACAGAATGGCTTAGTTTTGGCACAATGGGCTTCTTACTTGCTTTTTCAGCCTATGTTTTTGTTTTTTAACCCAGTTCTAGATCTTGTGTTTAGAAATGCACCCTTCACACCACTCATTGCCCTCATCCTCCTGCTCATCTCCTATCCTGGGTCTGTTGCTCCTTTTCTTAACCTGGAGCTTAATATGACAGGTAAAAAACACACTGAACATAGTTGTCAGTAAACCAGCTAGAAGAATAAAATTCTAGGGTGCTGCTTTTAACTAAATATGTTCCATCTATGGCTTAGGAGTTCCTCTACATCCAGACAGGCATTCAACCAGAAACATTTATTTGATATAATTACATTAATAATTTGTGCCCTGTTTTTATGCAAAACAGTCAAGCCCTATATATACAGTTGTGTTCAAAATTATTCAACCCCCACTGAAATTGAGTGTTTTGGCCAGTTTGACATTGATTTTGATCATTTTAGTCATCTTGTTTACAATTAAATCAAAGAGGCACTTGTAAGTCAGACAAATATAACATAACATTTACAATGAAATAACCACAAATGTCTTTTCTGTGCTCACATCATTATCAGTTTTATTCAACCCCCAAGTGACATTCAATCTTAGTACTTAGTACAACATCCTTTTCCAGTTATAGCAGCTTTTAAACGTGAAGCATAGCTTGACACAAGTGTCTTGCAGTGATCTACGGGTATCTTCGCCCATTCTTCATGGGCAAAAGCCTCCAGTTCAGTCACATTCTTAGGCTTGCGCGCTGCAACTGCTTTCTTTAAGTCCCACCAGAGGTTCTCAATCGGATTTAAGTCTGGTGACTGCGATGGCCACTTCAAAATGTTCCAGCCTTTAATCTGCAACCATGCTCTAGTGGACTTGGAGGTATGCTTGGGATCATTGTCCTGTTGAAAGGTCCAACGTCTCCCAAGCCTCAGGTTTGTGACGGACTGCATCACATTTTTATCCAATATCTCCTGGTACTGAAGAGATTTCATGGTACCTTGCACATGCTGAAGCTTCCCTGTACCTGTAGAAGCAAAACAGCCCCAAAGCATGATTGACCCCCCACCATGCTTCACAGTAGGCAAGGTGTTCTTTTCTTCATAGGCCTTGTTCTTCCTCCTCCAAACATCCATGGGCCCAAACAGTTCTAATTTTGTTTCATCAGTCCACAGAACACTATCCCAAAACTTTTGTGGTTTGTCCACATGACTTTTGGCATACTGTAGTCGACTCCTCTTATTCTTTGGAGACAGCAAGGGGTGCGCCTGGGAGTTCTGTCATGGAGGCCTTCATTACGCAGTGTGCGCCTTATTGTCTGAGATAAAACTTCAGTACCCGCATCTGACAAATCTTTTTTCAGTTCCTCAGCAGTCACACGGGGACTTTTCTCCACTTTGCGCTTCAGGTAGCGCACAGCAGTCAAAGTCAGCATCTTCTTTCTGCCACGACCAGGTAGTAGGGTGACCACGTGTCCCGGATCGGCCGGGACAGTCCCGCATTTGGAGAGACTGTCCTGGGTCCCGGTCACCCCCATGCCGGGACAATGCAGTGTCCCAGAATGATCACTGAGCCGCCGGCGCACAGCCGCACAGGGCAGGGGAGGGAGAGGTGTGTCCCTTCCCCTTCCTCTGATAGGCTGTGCAGGGCCGGCTGGCAGCCTATCAGGGGCCAGCGGACCGGTGCAGGCAGCGCGATTACGTCATCGCGCCGCCTGACTCAAGCCCTGACTGAGCCGCTGCCGTACAGTCATCAGCGCTGGAGGCGGGACGGGACACAGCCTGATTGTGCTTCGCTGCAGCCAAGGACGCAGGACAGGAGGTAAGTATAAGTCGCAGTGTTTTTTTTTGTTTTTTTTGTTGTCATTTGTCAATAGCTGTGGCTGGCTACTGGGCCTGGGGCACATGATGGGGGGGCACTTATTGGGCCTGGGGTACATGATGGGGGTAATTATGGTATGGAAAATAATGGCATTGGCTACTTGGACTGTGGACAATGGAATGGAGTGGACTCTGGCACTTATTGGGCCTGGGGTAGATGATGGGGGGCTAATTATGGTATGGCTACTTGGACAATGGAGTGGACATATGGCTAGTGGCTACTGGCACTGTCACTGTGTGTGGCACATTATAGGGGGGGGCCTATGCTACGGCTACTACTGGCAGTCAGTGTCAGTCTGGCACTTAAGGAGGGGCCTATGGCTACTGGCACATGATGAGGGGAGGGCTCTGTTACTTATTGTTACTTATTGTTTTTCGCCCCAGGGCACCATTTCACCTAGAACCGGCCCTGGTGACAGTCACTTCTTTATACTATGCGATCGCCGAATCAGATCGGCATCGCATAGTACTGTCCTGTGTGTGTGTGGCTCCTCCCCTGCCTTGCTGCGCGGCCGAGTAGCGGGACCGCGACCGCATGATGATCTTGTGAAAGTAAGTGTCCCTGAATGGCAGTTAGGAAATGTGGTCACCCTACCAGGTAGCGTTTCAACAGTGCCCTTTGCCTTGAATTTGCGAATGATGCTTTCTATGGTGTCTCTTGGTATGTTTAACATCTTTGCAATCTTCTTATAGCCATTGCCCTTCCTGTGAAGAGAAATCACCTCTTCTCTTGTCTTCCTGGACCATTCTCTTGACTTCACCATGTCTGTAAACACACCAGTAAATGTCTAGAAGGAGCTGAGTATCACAGTCATTTTACATCTGCCGAATTGGTGCTTATTCTGCTTGATTGCTGCTCCTTGACATCCAATAGGTGTTTTCAATACCTGGATTAAACAAAAACTGGTAGGTGAGCACTCAACAGCTGGCAACGATCAATTTAATAAAACACATATGTCAAAAAAATAAAATAATACATTCATCATCCCATCCCCGTATAAAACCTATAAAAATGCTATAAAGGTAAGCAGCTCGGAGGGTAGTCTCATAGTATGCACCCGCAAAATTCAGATGTAGTGATGGATTCCTCACTCATTCAGTTATAGCATCAGAATTTCCTTGCAAATGTTCAAGTGCCTTGGGTATTGTACCAAAAAGAGCCCTGAATCACCGATACAGAATAATTTCACTGATTCAATATCCACCTTCCCAACGGTTGCCCTGTCACAGGAATTTCTAATGGGCCAACCGATAGGATTCAGTGTATTCAGCTCCTCCTTATATAGGTATCGAGTGCTCTCAGATCAATATCTCTGTGTTACCAATTGGTGTCATCAACCTAGTGACACTATCATCAGTTCATATGGCCCATCGGTGTTTTTAACAGTAGAAGATGCACTCTTACCTCCCTCGATAGTTTCAGGGATTTGAGCATACGGTATCGGCAGTCACTGTTAGCGTCTATCGACGCGCTTACCCGGCAAACAGTCCCGTAGTCTCGCGATGCTTGGTGCAATAGTCTCGCGATGCTTGGTGTGATAGCTCAATCTTACTCCAATGCCGTCTTGTATAGCTGTACGCAGAATTTCCAGATTCTCACTCTGTTCTTTATTATAGCATGCATGCTAAATATTGAGGTCTTTAACATTAAATGTAAGTAAGTTTGGTACTACTTACATTTAATGTTAAAGACCTCCGAATAATTTTAGCATGGCCATGCTATAAATAAAGAACAAGTGGAATCATTATGTCAGTGTTATCCTATACATTCCAGACCTCTTAGGCCCCTTTTACATGAGCGTGACGGATTGGCTCTGGATGCATTCAAGGTGCTTTCAGTGAAACTCGCACAATTTTGCAAGCACGTTCAGTCAGTTTTGTCTGCAATTGTGTTCAGTCGTTCAGTTTTTTCTGCACGAGTGCAATGCGTTTTGATGCGTTTTTCATGCACGTGATAAAAAAAACGGAAGGTTTACAAACAACATCTCTTAGCAACTATCAGTGAAAAACACGCTTGCACTTGCTTGCGAATAAAATGCGTTTTTCACTGAAGCCCCTCTCACTTCTATGGGGCCAGGGCTGCGTGAAAAACTCGGAATATAGAGCATGCTGCGCTTTTGACGCAACGTAGAAATGATGCGTGAAGAAAACGCTCATGTACACAGACCCATTGAAATTAATGGGTCAGGATTCAGTGCAGGTGCGTTCACGTCACGCATTGCACCCGCTCGGAAAACTCACTCGTGTGAAAGGGGCCTAAGGGTTACATAGCATCATAAATCAATGTAATGCTATGCGACCCTGTCAGTGCTAGGAGTTCAGGACGGGAGCTGTGTTAGGGCTCATGCCAACAAACGTATTTTCTTTCCGTGCCATATTCACTTCAATGGGTCCGCAAAAAAAAACGAAGTTACTTCATGTGCAGTCCCTTTCCGTATGTCCGTATTTCCGTTCCGCAAAAAAATAGAACATGTCCTATTATTGTCCGCAGTACTGTTCCATGAAGGGCCAGCTGCACACGGCTGTCATCCGTATTTTTTGCGGAGCTGTTTTTTGCGGACCGCAAAATACATACGGTCGTATGCATGAGCCCTTATACTCACGCTCCGAGTCCAGAGTGTACAACTCGATCATCCGAAAGCGGCCAGACTCCTAGACTTCCTACTGAGCCCGTCTCATGCAGGAGAGACAACGCTCTATGTGAGCTCTTCTCTTCTCCTTTTCTAGGGATCAGTGAGAGTCTCAGCACTCAGACCCCACTGATTAAAACCTCTAATATGTCGCTATGACATATGAAAAGCTTTTTCAATGACACTTTAAAGCCTTTTTTTTTTTTTTTTTTAAGGCCTGGTCATGAAAGGGTTAAAAGAAGATAAACAGCAGCACATAGAAATCACTGGTTATATACATCCAAAAACCACATGGTGTCAATAGCCAAATCATGAGGGATCACAGAGTAGAGGGAACATAAATCTACAGTGACGCACCCAAAATTATCATTCCATCTAAGCCTATCCCAGTGGGATGTTTATGTACTCAGGATAGGCGTAAGCTCTCCCCCTGGGCAGGGGTTCTCATTAAGCAAGCCAGTGTCTCAGCAATGGGACCAACAATAGGGAAAATTAGGAAGCTTTATGAATTTTTGGGAACAAGTGGAATATTGCAATAATGGGGATATCCACAAAGTTCTGCATTTCAAGTAGTAATGATCAACAAACAATAGATTTTTTTTTTTACTGAAAGGTGTCAATGAAACGAACAGTATCATAGTTTGCAGGTTCAAAGAGCAGAATCTGTAGCTTGTTCAAAAAGGGGTTATTTATAATGCATGTGTGAATCTGGCAAATCTAGTAACACATTCAAGATGGGTATTAAAACATTAGCCGTTGTTTCAAAATTATGTTTATTGATATTAACCCCTTCAGGGCCCTGCCATTTTTCACCTTTTCGCAGTTTTTTGGAAATTTGACATTTGTCACTTCATGTGGTGTTAACTTTGGAACGCTTTTACTTATCCAAGCCATTCTGAAACTGTTTTCTCGTGAAACATTGTACTTGATGATAGTGCTTAATTTCACTAAATATTTTTCATTTTTATTTTAAAAAAATCCCAAATTTACCAAAAATTTTAACAATTCTCAACTTTCCAAATTTCTATTTCTCTGCTGTTAAAACAGATAGTGATACCTCATATAATAGCTATTACTTTACATTCCCCATATGTCTACTTTATGTTTGGATCATTTTGTGAATGCAATTTTATTTTTTGGGGACGTTAGAAGGCTTCGAAGTTTAGAAGCAAATCCCACTTTTTAAGGTCCAGTTCAGGTCTAAAGTCACTTTCTGAGGCTTACATAATAGAAACCACCCATAAATGACCCCATTTTAGAAACTCCGCCCCTCAAGGTATTCAAACCTGATTTTAAAAACTTTGTTAACCTTTTAGGTGTTCCACAAGAATTAAAGGAAAATGTATATGACATTTCTGAATTTCACTTTTTTGCCAGATTTTCAATTTGAATCCATTTTTTCCAATAACAAAGCAAGGGTTAACAGCCAAACAAAACTCAATATTTATTGCCCTGATTCTGTAGTTTACAGAAACACCTCATTTGTGATTGTAAACTGCTGTATGGGCACACGGCAGGGCGCAGAAGGAAAGGAATGTCATATGGTTTTTGAAGGGCAGATTTCACTGGGATAATTTTAAGTTGCTATGTCACATTTGAAGACCCCCTTATGCACCCCTAGAGTAGAAATTTAAAAAAGTGACCCCCCATTTTGGAAACTACGGGATAAGGTGGTACTATTTTAGGGTACATATGGTTTTTGGTTGCTCTATATTACACTTTTTGTGATGCAGGGTAACAAAAAATAGCTGTTCTGGCAGCGTTTTTATTTTTTGGTTTTTTACAGTGTTCATGTATTTTTATAGAGCAGGTTGTTACGGACACGACAGTACCAAATATGACTACTTTTTTTCTGTTTGTTTCACTTTTACATAATAAAGCATTTAAAAAAAAAAAAAATTTTGTGTCTCCATATTCTGAAAGCCATAGTTTATTTTATTTTTTTGGGCGACTGTTATGTAGGGGCTCATTTTTTTCGGGATGAGATGACTGTTTGTTTGGCCCTATTTTAGAGTGCATATTACTTTTTGATCGCTTGGTATTAAACATTTTGTGATGTAAGGTGACAAAAATTCTTTTTTTTTACATAGTTTATTTTTTATTTTTTTTTATGGTGATCATCTGAGGGGTTAGGTCATGTGATATTTTTATACAGCAGATTGTTACGGACATAGCAATACCTAATATGTCTACTTCTTTTTATTTTTTTCACTTTTAACATAATACAAGCATTTTTGAAACAAAAAAAGAATCATGATTTAGTGTCTCCATATTCTGAGAGCCACAGTTTTTTTTTTTTTTAGCTCATGTTTTGCGGGATAAGATGATGGTTTGATTGGTACTATTTTGGGGTGCGTATGACTTTTTGATCACTTGGTATTACACTTTTTTTTTTTCTACGGCATTTAGATGAGGGGGTGGATCATGTAATATTTCTATAGCGTCGGTCGTTATGGACGCTGCAATACCCAATATGTCTGTTTTTATTTTTTTTCAGCGCGGGACACAGGCTGGAAGAGGCCTGCATCGCATCGCTGCCAGCCTGATGGAGGTAAGTATAAGTGTTTATTCTTTTTATATGGTACAATACAGGAGAGGAGCGCTAAGGGGGCAATTGTTACTGGCACATGATTGGGGGTGCATCTATGGGGGGCGCTTCATTCTGGCACATTATTGAGGGGCATCTATGGGGCAATTCTTATTGGCACACTATTGGGCGGCACTGTGGGCTCATCTATAAGGGCACTTCTTACTGGCACATTATTGGGGGGCACTTCTTACTGGCACATTATTGGGTGGCACTATGGGGGCTTCTACTAAGGCCACAAATAAGGGGTATTTTATATGGGGTGCACTATGTGGGAAGGGGAGAGGAACACTGTGGAGGCTTCTACTGAGGCCACAAAGAAGGGATATTTTATATGGGGGGCTCTGTATAGGGGCATTTTATACTGTGACACATTATAGTGGGTACTATAGGGAAGGGGGGAGAGAAGTACTATGGGGTCATCTACGGGGGCACTAAGAAGGGGTATTTTGTACTATATATTATATTTTATACAAATATGGGGGACACTGAGGGCATCTACTGAGGCACTATATATGGGGCATTTTATACTGGTACATTATGGGGGCCATAGTAGGAAGGGGGAAGAGGAGCACTATGGGTGCATTTACTGGGGGTACTATATAGGGGTATTTTATACTGGCACATTATGGGGGCACTATGGGGACATTAGCTCAACAGGGGGCTTTAGAAGGTTTTTTTTTTGCACTGGCACACATTATAAGGAAGCATTTTTTGTACTGTCACATTATAAGGAGAATTATTACTACAGGGGGCATCATGGTGGGCTTTATTACTACTGGTGGTCTAGTATGGGCACTATGGGAGCATTATTACTTCTGGGGCACAGTGGGGACATGTTGGGGGCACTGTAGGAGCACTGTTACTACTATGTGTCTCTAGCAGAGAATTATTACTATTGGTGGGACTTTGGGAGCACTATTACCATGGGGGCACCCTGGCACAGTATCAGCTTACCACAATTATTTTTGGGGGACATTATGTTTACACTATTAGTGTCAGGGGCACTATTTGCTGGGCGCAGTTATTTTCAAAGGGCACTATCTGCATGGTACTAGTATTATCAGCGGGTTTATCTGTTTCTGCAGTATAATATCGGGGAGCACAGCGGCACAGTATTGGGGGTGGTAGGATGATTTGTCAAGAAGATAAGAGGATGACGGAAAAGTAGTAAACTAAGATTGTTTTTTTGTCAAACTGCAGAGATGAGAAATGGCTGAAAAGTGCCTAAAACAGGCGTAGAAAATGGTAAATGAGATGGACCTGCCGACCCTTCCCCACCCACTATTTTAAACCTGACGTGAGCAGTGAAAAATCGTAGATTGTGGCGCAAAGGATCTTTGTGCTGCAATCTGCGCCAGAGAGACGCCTAATTAAGGCGAATCTGTGATAAATGACCCCCTAAGTTTTTTTTTCTTTATTTTATACCACTCCTTGCTCAGTTATGCTCAGTTTCACTCAAGTGTGTGAATGTAAATTAAATGGCTCCTTGTCCTTGGTAAATGGCTCCATGGAATTTGTGGTATGGCACTGGTACTGCATTCTGACATTAAGGAGGCACCAGGAGCAAAGGGATAATGTGCACACACTCACACTTTACCAGACCTATAAAGATGGCTGTCTATAAGATGGCTGCTGATGGAGGGTCATTTGACCAGGGAAAGTTCCTCTTCCATACAGATAGAATACAGATAGACTGTGTGGGCTTCAGTGTACTAGATTTTTTCGAAATCCTCTTCTCTGAAGATTTTGTAAATTTAATAGTGGTCCAAACCAATTTATACACACAACAATTCATTGATCAGAAACCTACAGGTACCATAACCACTACCCCCAAACCAGTTTGTATCCTGGACTACAACAGGCACATGGGAGTGGCGGATCTTTCAGATCAACTTCTGAAGCCCTACAGTGCCACACTAACACGGGGTTCAGACGTGAGCGTTTTTGAAACGCGCGTTTTAGTCGCGCGTATTTTAGCGCGTTTTTGCAAATAGGAAACGCGCGTCAAACGCGCGTTCGTGATTCTGGAGACCAATAGAAAAAGGCATATCTACACCTTAACGCGCGTTTTACACGCGCGTTCCCATTGAAGTCTATGGGAGGAAAAGCGCAACAAACGCCCAAAAAAACGCTCCTGAACGAGCTTATGCGTTGGGCGTTTTACAGCGCGTTTTTACGCGCTGTAAAACGCTCAAGTGTGAACCACTCCCATAGGGATGCATTGGTTTTCATGTCTTGAGCGTTTTACAGCGCGTTTGAACGCGCTGTAAAACGCTCAGGTGTGAACCTAGGGTAAGGGTGTGTTCCAAAAGGGGAATAAGGAAAGGCACCATTTACCACTGTGAAACTTGCCCTGATAAACCTGGTCTGTGCATGCAGGAGTGTTTTAAAATCTACCACTCATCCATGGAGTATTAATTTAATTTCATCCTTTATGTACCCTGCAGTTTTACCGCCTTATATCTCTGATTTAGTCCGCATAGTTTACAGATCCACTTTTCACAAACCACTACATATTCATTTTTGTGAAACACCTGTTAGGTCAAAAGCGCCCTTTCCACCCCTTAAAATGTTCATGCGGGGGTGCACTTTCCAAAATGGGGTCACTTCTTGGGGTTTTTAATTTCTGGGGACTTTAGAAATTTTTTAACATGCAACATGGCACCTAAAATCCATGTCTGCCAATTCAGGCCTGCCAGCAAAATCCATATTTTGCTGTTTGACCCTAGAGCCCTACTGTGAGCCCTTTTTTTGAGCACATATGCGTTGTTGCAGTAATCAGGGGGAAATGGGGAACAAAATGTGGGTTGCATTTTGTCCTGTTACCCTTTGGGAAAGTGAAAAATGTGGGTGTAAAGCAACTTTTTCAAGAAAAAAAATGCAATTTTTCATTTTCACTGCCCAGTGTTTTCTAATTCTAGGAAACACCTTTGAGGTCAAAGTGCTCACTACCCACCTTGAAAGATTCCTTGAGGGGTGTAGTTTCCAAGATGGGGGTCACTTTTTGGGGGTTTCCACTATAGGGCTCCTTTCACTCTGAAGCCTGCTGTGCGCCTATACATAAGTTTTTGAGCACACATGGGGTGTTTCTGTAAACTCCAGAATCAGAGTAATAGATTTTGACATTTGTTTGGCTGTTAACCCTTGATGTGTTGCAGAAAAAAAAAAGATTAAAATTTAAAATCTGCTAAAAAAAAAATAGTGAAATTTTGAAATTTCATTCCTATTTACCTTTAATTCTTGTGGGACACCTAAAGGGTTAACAAAGTTTGTAAAATCAGTTTTGAATAGCTTGAGGGGTGTAGTTTCTAAAATGGGGTGATTTATGGGTGGTTTCTAATATGTAAGCCTCACAAAGTGACTTCATAACTGAACTGGTCCTTAAAAAATTGGGTTTTGGAAATTTTCTTATAAACTTTTAGATTTGCTTCTAAACTTCTAAGCCTTCTAACGTCCCAAAAAAAACAAAATGCGATTATCAAAATGATCCAAACATGAAGTAGATATATGGGGAATGTAAGCTAATAACTATTTTTGGAGGTATTACTATCTATTTTAAAAGTTGAGAAATTGAAATTTGCTAATTTTTCCAAATGTTTTGTAAATTTGGTATTTTTTTAAAAATAAAAATGAAATATTTTGACTCAAATTTACCAGTGTCATGAAGTACAATATGTGACGAGAAAATAATCTCAGAATGGCCTGGATAAGTAAAAGCTTTTAAAGTTATCATCACATAAAGTTACACATGTCAGATTTGCTAAAAATGTCCTGGCCCTAAGGTGAAAAATGGCAGGGTCCTGAAGGGGTTAAAAAATGTGAAAATGTGAATGTGAATATTTGAATGTGAATATTTTGTCCGTTCTTATCAACCATTACAAAAGGTTTTAAGACAAAACATTTCTGAAAATGGACACTATTTGTGTAATTTATCTACCGGCTTGACTCATCACAAGACTTCATAAGACTGGAGTGCATTTTGTATTTTGGCTGGTGGCCTACTTTTCTATTGCTGGTTCTATGGAAAAATGTTGTACAGTGCCAAAACATTACACAGTGACTTTTTTTATGTTGTCCTCATTCGTCTCAGGGAAATTTGTAAATTAAAAAAATGCACGTGTTTGTATATTTTATGCAGCACAAAAACATGCTATACTAGATATAGCTAAAACAAATACCTAAAATAAAAAAGTGTGTGTATGTTTGTATGTTTTACACACACAAATTCCACTATACTATTGCTAAAACTAATAAATATATTTATTTTTCATTTTTTTTATGAACAAAAAAGGGGGGTGTATGTGTGTGTGTACATAGTCTGCTATACTATTGTTAATACTAGTAACCATTGCAATAACTACATTTTTATTCTATTGCTAATACTAGTAACCATTGCTATAACAAAAAATGTTCTGTATTTCTCTTTTTAATCATTTTTTATGAATTTTATTATTTTGTTTTTTAACTTTTTATTTTATTTTTGGCAACAGCCAGGGCAGAAAGGGGTTAGTTTACTGTCTGTAGGCTCACTGTTAATTTTACAGCCAGCAGTGGGCGCTCTCACATCAAGAAGAGGTTCTGCTGGTCTCAGCACCCCTAATGGTCAAAGCAATCTGCAGCACCAAGGGGTTACAGATAAGAGACTACCGCCACTACGTATAAAGTAGTGCAGCAGTATGCAAGAGGTTAATTTTAAAAGGTCTTTTTTCTTTTGAAGCTCCAGTGCAGGTTTTTGTTTTTGACAGATAGTAATGGTGTCTTCTGAGTGTGCGTGTATATCTGCTCCACAATAACATGGACAGTACAGTAATATGAGAGGCTATACACAGCTGCACAGCTGATTGTGTTGAATGTAATGAAGACTAAGGGACCACGCACACGACCGTATGACGTCCGACTATTTCATTTAATGTTTATCTGTCAGGTTAAAAGATATTGACAGTACTTCCCATAACATGGATGCCCCCTTAAAATGTGACCAGAACCCCACCTGCCCCCTTAACAGTGACGCTCCACAGCGATCTACCCTTTAACATTGACCTTCACAGTACCTGGCTCCCTTAACCACTTCAGCCCCCCTAGCTTAAACACCCTTAATGACCAGGCCACTTTTTACAAATCCGCACTACACTACTTTCACCGTTTATTGCTCCGTCATACAACTTACCACCCAAATGAATTTTACCTCCTTTTCTTCTCACTAATAGAGCTTTCATTTGGTGGTATTTCATTGCTGCTGACATTTTTACTTTTTTGCTATTAATCAAAAATGACCGAAATTTTTACAAAAAATGACATTTTTCACTTTCTGTTGTAAAATTTTTCAAAAAAATACATTTCTATATAAATTTTTCTCTAAATTTATTGTTCTACATGTCTTTGATAAAAAAAAATTCCAATAAGTGTATATCTATTGGTTTGGGTAAAAGTTATAGCGTTTACAAACTATGGTGCAAAAAAGTGAATTTCGGCATTTTGAAGCAGCTCTGACTTTCTGAGCACCTGTCATGTTTCTTCAGGTGCTAGAATGTCAGGATAGTATAAATACCCCCAAATCACACCATTTTAGAAAGAAGACACCCCAAAGTATTCGCGGAGGGGCATGGTGAGTTCATGTATCATTTCATTTTTTTCACAAGTTAGCGGAAAATGACACTTTCTGAGAAAAAAAAAGTTTCAACTTCTGATAACTTCTGGCAAAAAAATAAAAATCTCAGACGGACTCACTATGCCCCTCAGTGAATACCTTGGGGTGTCTACTTTCCGAAATGGGGTCATTTGTGGGTGTGTTTACTGTTCTGGCATTTTGGGCGGGCTAAATTGTGAGTCGCCATGTAAAACCTAAAGGTACTCGTTGGAATTTGGGCCCCTTGTGCACCCAGGCTGCAAAAGTGTCACTCATGTGGTATCGCCATACTCAGGAGAAGTAGGGCAATGTGTTTAGGGTGTATTTTACATATACCCATGTTGGGTGAGAGAAATATCTCTGTAAATTGTCAACTTTGTATAAAAATTTTTAAAAGTTGTCGCTTACAGAGATATTTTTCACACAAAGTATGAGTATATATAAAAATACACCCCAAAACACATTGCCCTACTTCTCCTGAGTACGGCGATACCACATGTGTGCCACTTTTTGCAGCCTGAGTGCGCAAAGGGCCCTAAACCAATGAGTACCTTTAGGATTTCACAGGGCATTTTTACGCATTTGGATTCCAGACTTCTTCTCACGCTTTAGGGCCCCTAAAATGCCAGGGCAGTATAAATACCTCACATGTGACCCCATTTTGGAAAGAAGACACCCCAAGGTATTCTGTGAGGGGTATGGTGAGTTCATGTAAAATTTTATTTTTTGTCACAAGTTAGTGGAATATGAGACTTTGTAAAAACAAAAAAAAAAAAAAAAAACAATTTCCGCTGACTTGTGCCAAAAATAAAAAATCTGTGGACTCACCATGCCCCTCACGGAATACCTTGGGGTGTCTTCTTTCCAAAATGGGGTCACATGTGGGGTATTTATACTCACCTGGCATTTTAGGGGCCCCTAAAGTGTGAGAATCCAAATGCATAAAATGGCCTGTGAAATCCTAAAGGTCCTCATTGAATTTGGGCCCTTGCGCATCTTGGCTGTAAAGCGTCACCATGTGGTATCGCCGATCAGGAGAAGTAGCAATGTGTTTGGGTGTATTTTTACATATACCCATGCTGTGTGAGAAATATTGCTGTAAACGACAACTTTTTACATTTTTTTATTCAAAGTTGTCAATTTATAGAGATATTTCTCTCACCCAGCATGGGTATATGTAAAAATACACCCCAAAACACATTGCCCTACTTCTCCTGAGTACGGCGATAACACATGAGTGACACTTTTTTACAGCCAAGATGCGCAAAGGGGCCCAAATTCCAATGAGTACCTTTTAGGAGGGCATTTTTACGCATTTTTCTTCTCACGCTTTAGGGCCCCTAAAATGCCAGGGCAGTAGAAATACCCCACATGTGACCTCATTTTGGAAAGAAGACACCCAAGGCATTCCATGAGGGGCATGGCGAGTTCATAGAAGATTTTTTTTTGGCACAAGTTAGTGGAAATTGATTTTTTATTGTTTTTCTCACAAAGTCTCCCTTTCCGCTAACTTTTGACAAAAAGTTTAATTTTTCATGGACTCATTATGCCCCTCAGCGAATACCTTGGGGTGTCTTCTTTCCAAAATGGGGTCACATGTGGGTATTTATACTGCCCTGGCATTTTAGGGCCCTAAAGCGTGAGAAGAAAATGCATAAAAATGCTCTCCTAAAAGGTACTCGTTGAATTTGCCTTTGCATTTGGCTGCAAAAGTGTCACACATGTGGTATCGTCAGTACTCAGGAGAGGGATAGCTTGGGGTGTATTTTACATATACCATGCTGGGTGAGAAATATCTCTGTAAATTGACAACTTTGAATAAAAAATTTAAAAAGTTGTCATTTACAGCGATATTTCTCACACCCAGCATGGGTATATGTAAAAATACACCCCAAAACACATTGCCCTACTTCTCCTGAGTACGGCGATACCACATGAGTGACACTTTTTGCAGCCAAGATGCTAGCAAAGGCCCTAAAACCAATGAGTACCTTTAGGATTTCACAGGGCATTTTTACGCATTTGGATTCTCACGCTTTAGGACCCCTAAAATGCCAGGGCAGTATAAATACCCCACATGTGACCCCATTGTGGAAAGAAGACACCCCAAGGTATTCCGTGAGGGGCATGGCGAGTTCACAGAAAAAAAAAATTGGCATAAGTTAGCGGAAATTGATTTTTTTTTTTTTTTTTACAGTCTCATATTCCACTAACTTGTGACAAAAATAAAATTTTGCATGAACTCACCATACCCCTCACGGAATACCTTGGGGTGTCTTCTTTCCAAAATGGGGTCACATGTGGGGTTTTTGTACTGCCCTGGCATTTGAGGGTCTCCGCAATCATTACACGTATGGCCAGCATTAGGTGTTTCTGCGATTCTCCGTATATTGAGCATACTGGTAATGAGATTTTTTTTCCGCTCAGCCTCTGCGCTGAAAAAAAAATAATGAACGGCACAGATTTTTTCATTCGCATCGGTCAATGTGGATGAAAAAATCTCTGCCAAAATCAGTGACTGCGGTGCGGTGGGCTGGGCGCTAGCTACCTAACAAGTAGCTAACTAACTGGCGGTGATAAGGGACCCTTATGCCCCATTCACACGTCCGCAATTTTGTTTGCGGAACGGAATTGCGGACCCATTCATTTCTATGGGGACAGACTTTGTCCCGCTCGGATCCGGAATTATGGATCCGCGCTCCGGTCTGCACTTCCGCTCCGCAAAAAATAGAACATGTCCTATTCTTGTCCGCACTGCGACAAGAAAAGCATTTTCTATATAGTTCTGGCAATGTGCGGATCTGCAAAATGCGGAAAGCACATTGCTGGTGTCCGTGTTTTGAGGATCTGCGGATCGGATCCGCGGATCGGATCCACGGATCCGCAAAACACATATGGACACATAAAGGGGTGTGATCAATGACAGGGGGTGATCAGGGGGTCTAGATGGGGTGATCAAGGGGTTAATAGGTGAGGGTGGGGTGGGGGGTTAGTGTAGTGTTTGGTGCAACTTTACTGTGTTACCTGGTCCTCTGGTGGTCGATCCCAGCAAATGGGACCTCCAGAGGACCAGGTAGCAGGTATACCAGACGCTGTTCACAAAACAGCGTCTGGTATACATGTTTGATGCGATTTATACCACATCTACAGCCTGCCAGCGATTGATCATCGCTGGCAGGCTGTAGTTTAACTCTCCAGACGCGCGCTCCTGTGAACGCGCGCGCGCCTGCGCGCGCGTTCACAGGAACTCACGGGTCTCGAGAGAGGACGCGCCGATGCGTCCACTCAGAAGATCCCGGCCGCCCGCAGGACGCAATCCTGCGTACGGCGGTCTGGGAGTGGTTAACAGTGACCTCCAAGTACCCCTCTGCCTTAACAGTGACCTCCACAGCACCCCGCTGCCTTAAGGCTGGGAACACACCTAGGCGTTTCTGAATCGCGCGTTTTTGGATGCGCGTTTTTGTAACTAAGAAACGCGCGTCATACGCGTGATTCTCCCCTATGGCATCATTGTCCATAGGCACGTTAAAACGCCCCAAAGAAGCTCATGTACTTGTTTGGGCGTGGGGCGTTTTACAGCGCGTTCAAACGCGCTGTAAAACGCCCAAATGTGAACCATGCCCATAGGGAAGCATGACTTTTCACATGTTGTGCGTTTTACAGCGCGTTTGAACGCACTGTAAAACGCTTAGGTGTGTACCTAGGGTAACAGTGACCTCCACAGCACCCTGCTGCCTTAATAGTGACTTCCACAGCAGCTGCCCCTTTAATAGCCTGTTCCTTTAACAGTGACCTCCACAGTGGCCACCCTTTATTAGTGACCTCCACAGTACCCCATCTCCTTAACAGTGATTTCCACAATAACAAGCCCCCTTAAGTGACCTCCACTGCGCTCGATTACCTTAAAATGTGACCTCCACAACACCGCGCCCCTTAACTGTGACCCCTACAGACCTGGCCCATTAACACTGACCTCTATAGCGGACCGTCCTCTTAACAGTGTCATCCATAGCTCCCTGCCCCTTTAAAGGTGACCTACAGCAGTGAATTAAAATGGCTGGGCTGTTATTGAAACCTGGTGTAAAACTCTGTCTATATTGAGACTGAAGGACCCTCGAACTTCTATTCGCTAATAAGGGTCTGTGATCATGTGTATGGCAGTTGGGATTTGAGTGAAAGACCTGGGCTTCTATTGGCTAATGCAAATGATATGATGGTTCCATATTTGCATTTTTTGGGAATATCTCAGGAACAGTATGTCCTAGAGAGCTGAGACCCAGTTTAATCTAGTTGTTATGGAAAGACTGACTGAAGGACCTGCATGGCAGTTAGAATGTGAGTGAAGCTGTGAGCCCCTTTTGGCTAATACATTTTTTTTTTATATCTCAGGAACAGTACATCCTAGAGAGCTGACACCCGGTCTAAAAGCTTCCTGATACCTGATGTAACTATGTGGCACAATTCCAGTTGTTTGGCCGCTCATAAAGAACAGATTCATTTTTATATATATAGAGATAGCTAAAGTTGGAAAAAAATTTAAGTTTTATGGTGGAATTACGCGTGCCGATACTCGGGCAGATTATCGGGGATGAATGTTCCTGCGAACACTCATTCCCAACAATCTGCACGTCTAAAAGTGCAGCCGATCATGCTTGTTCATCTGGTGAAACAGTCACTCGTGCAGGCAAGTAAGTGATCGTTTCTGGGCAGCAGAGTGTGCTATCTAACTGAAACTGCTGCTGTATAAGGATGTGCGATCGCTATAGGGAGGTGGTCCCTTGCTTGTAAATGCACAGCTTCTCCCCCACTGAGCAAGTAGCTGGTTTTTGGGAAGGAACGCTTCCTTCCCGATAAGCAGCTGCTCCTCTGCATGTGTAAATCCACCATAACTTAAGGTTGTATGTATAGAAATGATAATGACAGAGCTTTATCAAATAGCCTTGATGAGCGCTTCAGGAACAGTGATAAGAGACAAAAAGGGAAGGGACTACATAGATGAATGTGCAACTGTGCAGTAACACCCAGTGGTTTGGTTAAAACAAACCCTTTCTTTGAGTGCATATGAAAATGTTGGACAATGGTAAAAGGAAGAAACAATGATAATCCTTCAGTTAATAATACTGCACTGTTTTTCGCTCATTGATTCAGGGAAAGTTGTAGAGTTTCCCATTGTGTAAGAACAACCCCTACCACAATAATGGCCAACCTGGAACCCAAAGCCTTCTTCACAAGTCGGGGTTTGGTCTGTGATTTCCATCAGTGATTGTGAGTCACAGCTGTATTTGTGTTATAGGTGAGGCATTTAATCTCAAAGGCAAAAGGATATGCAAAAATCTTTAGAGGCTATGTACACCTTTAGGGCAATTTTTTATGATTGCCTTTTACTCATTTTGGGCTAAAATAATTTTTTCAAATGGTCTTCATTAAAAATGTAGCTGTTTCTGAGTTACAAGGATTAAAAATCAGTCTGTTTGCAAGCTGTCACAGTGTGTGTGTTTTTTTTAATCTTATCATCTGACTGCTCATATGTAGCTCTTATCTCTGACCTCCAAACCTTTTTATATTGATGACCTATCCTCAGGATAGGTCATCAATATCAGATCAGGAGGGGACCAACTCCTGGCACCCTTGCTGATCAGCTGTTTGAAGAGAAGGCAGGCAGTCCTCGTACAAGAGCTGCGTTCTCTTCATTGGTGTTATTACAACTGCTCCATCCCCATTCACTAGAACAGGAAGGGCCCATCCCCTAGAAGTGAATGGGACAGCGTAGTTGTAATAACACCTGCTCATTGCTGCAATGTCGACACCGAGGAGGCAAACAATAAAGAGAAGGCAGCGCTTGTACGAGCCCTGCTTTCTCTTCAAACAGCTGATCGCAGGGGTGCCAGGTGTCGGCCCCTCTCCAATCTGATATTGATGACCTGTTTCTGAGGATACAGTTGGTCATCAATATAAAAAAAAGTGGACACCCATTTAATCAATACATTACCTCCTTCCATAAGTGGCAGCTGCAGACCCTCTTCTCTCAATGCAGAATATTTAACAGGTCTGCTCCGAGGCTTCTCTCTATTGGCTGGAGTCCTGATGGGCTCCCAGATGATGAGACATTGTGACACACAGCAAGACAAGTGATGTGACTCAAAGATTTTCCTAGTGCTTCTGTCTAGCTGAGAGGGCTCTGTGAGAGACATGTTGGATAGTTCATATTATGCTGTTCCTTTTGGGCTCCTAAGTGGCAGTTTTGGTGGTTTCATGGAAACAATTCAGTAATACTTTATTTTTAGTCCTTTTTAGTAACAGTTCCCCTTTAAAAGGCATCTGTCAGCATAACCAACCCTAGAACATCATACTGCCTGCAGGTCCACTTCTACAATGAGGTGTACAATCTGCCTCTGAGGGGTACAGAAGTTTATGGCTGGGCACGAGAGACTAGGAAGGGGACAAAGCATTACATATACTACCACACCAGGGGGCATTACACTATGGGAGGGGTGTGAGAGGGTAATTTTACACAGTAGCACTACAGTGGGCATTTTCCTACAGGGGCATTACAAGGGGGCATTATAATACAGGGGGCATTATACATATGGACATTTGGACAGGGGAGGCATTTTAATTACTGGGGGCACTATAGGTAGCCTTAATACTACTTTGGGCTGTATAGGGGTCCCTTACAGAATGGCCCTATTACTACTGAGTGCTCTAAAGGGGTGCCTTATAGAGGGGTTTGTTACTGCTGGGGAAATTATAGTAGGCATTATTTGTACTAGGGCCATATTGGGGCATTTTTAACATTGATATTGGGGGGTACAGTAGAGGGCACTATTACTATTTAGAGCAGTCTGGGAGCACTTTTACTATGGGGTAGGCTATCTATATGGCACTGTTATTTCCACAGTATAGTATTTTCAGACATTGGGGAGCACAGCAGGCACAGTATTGGGATACTGTGGGGGCATTATTAGTAAGCACAATATGGAGGGCATTAGTACTAATTGGGTTACTAAGGGAGGCACTATTACTATTGAGTAAACAGCATCTTCAGTGCATGTACTTTTAGTACTGAGACTGTGCATTATATTCACAGAGTACATGCATGCAAATTGCAACACAGACTATATTTTAGGGGGCAGAGCCACACATATAAGCGGAGCTTACATAGATACCACACATATGTGCGGAGCTTACATAGATACCACACATATGTGCAAAGCTTACACAGATAATTGTTGGTTAATCAGGCTGCATTTCGGTTTGGCTTTTTTTTTTATTAATCACCCAGCCCTTGATTATGGTGATTGGGGAGTGGTGACTGGAGAGGAGATAGGGAGAAGAGCAGGTATACTGTACACACTGTACAGCTGTATACACATCACCATTAACACTACATTGTAGACATCACTGAACTGAGGAGAAGACTCATGGTCCATTCACACTTCTGTAGTTTTGGGTCAGCAATTTGGCCAAACAGGTGCAGACGCATTCTTTTCAAAAGCCTTGGTACCGAACTTGGGTTCGGTTCCAAGGTACCATTCGGAACTGAACCCGACTTTGATACCAAGGTTTTTTTACGGTAATAATTAATTGCCAAAGTTATTACACAAAGTATTGCGAGACTTCGCGAAGTAATGACTTTGGCTCATTGGAGGCAATACATTCTAATACTGTACGGAGCGGAAGCTACGTACAGTATTACAACAAAGTTTTTATATAATTCGCTCATCCCTAGAAGTAGCCACAGTTTAAGCAGTAGAAGTAGGTGGCCACAGTTGTAGCAGTGGTAGGAGGTGGCTGCAGTTGTAGCAGTGGTAGGAGGTAGCTGCAGTTGTAGCAGTGGTAGTAGGAGGATGCAGTTGTAGCAGTGTTAGGAGGTGGCTGCAGATGTAGCAATTTTAGGAGGTGGCTGCAGTTGTAGCAGTGGTAGAAAGTGGCTGCAGTTGTAGCAGTTGTAGGAGGTGGCTGCAGCTGTAGTAGTTTTAGGAGGTGGCTGCAGCTGTAGCAGTGGTAGGAGGTGGCTGCAGCTGTAGCAGTGGTAGGAGGTGGCTGCAGCTGTAGCAGTGGTAGGAGGTAGCTGCAGTTGTAAGGTGGCTGCAGTTGTAGCAGTGTTAGGAGGTGGCTGCAGATGTAGCAGTTTGAGGAGGTGGCTGCAGTTGTAGCAGTTTTAGGAGGTGGCTGCAGATGTAGCAGTTTTAGGAGGTGGCTGCAGCTGTTGCAGTGGTAGGAGATGGCTGCAGTTGTAGCAGTGGTAGGAAATGGCTGCAGTTGTAGCAATGGTACGAGGTGGCTGCAGTGGTACAAGGTGGCTTGAGTTGAAGTCAGAGAAGAAGTCTGACCAGAACATCTAAAGAACAGGGCTTACACTGACAGTAGAGTAGCGGTGTCAGTAACTGAATCAAAATAATCATTGGTAAATTAGGCTGCACTTCGTTTTTGTTCCCACTTCCAATTTTCTCACCTTCTGTCTTTCTTAGGGCTCCTGCATCTTCTTGCTTGTCAGAAGAAGCTTTAGGTCGGGTTAAATTGATCCCGTAGGCTCGGGTATCCTTGGCATCTGTATCTGTATGGACACAGTAAAAAGTCTGCAGTGAACAGGCTTGGACTGGCCCACAAGTGAGCAGGTGAATCCCCCAGTGCGCCCTGAGCTGGGATGGACCCCAAGTCTCCCACCCTCCTGCAGAAGTGATATATGGCACAACCCACTGAACGCTCTACATACATATACGTGACAACCAGCCTATGCATCCAATGTAGCTTATTTAAGAAACTAGATTAATTGAGTGGCTGAGATACCTGCTAGACAAAGAGCCAGGTCAGCCAGTATCTTCTTACTCCAGGATCCCACCTTCTTAATATTGCCCCTGTGACGATACTGCACCTTGCAGCTCCAGCCTGACGTCACAGTACGTCGGGATCACGTGGTACGGTTTCGTCACTGGTTACCAAGATGTTACATTAGGCCCTCCCTGGTATTACATATGGTGAGCTTGGCACGGTTTCCACAGACACCTCCTGTTCACATGGGCACAGGGAGGCATGGGGAGTGAGAGAGGGTGGCCCACACAACTTCCAGCATGGCGCAACATTTCCTCACAGCCCTGAGAAGCTGAGAGGGTCCTTTCACTGCCCCAGTGAAACAGAGCCCTGTCAGCCCGGTAGACTGCCACCAGGTCCTCGTTAGATATAAGCCTGGTCCTTTAACGGGATTATATCGGGTCAGAAACCAACCCACAGGTAGCGTATGACGTTATGCCAAAACACGGAAGTGGGGATTCGTGGAGCGAGATACCTAACAGCACAAGATTAATTTATACATTTAGTTATCTTAAGGGCACACTAGACACAACACTATATACACACAGATATATACAATGGTCAGATGTGCAAATACAGATGGTAGTACAATCAGTTAGCAAATGAAAGTCAGTTACTGGATATGTAGGTAGTTCTCGAAAGCTGTAGTTCCTTAGCTGTATTCTTGGATGGTTAGTTGCCACAGTCACATGGAGGCAGTGACGTGAGCAGGCTTTTCAAGGTCCCTCCAAACACGTTACACGACGTGACCCCCTTCAGAGAAAAACCATGAGCTGTGCCCTGCATGAGCACTTTAACCCTTAGTCGGTCACGCCTCCCTCCCCCTGGAAGGATTCCACTCCCCTTTCCTGGTTCTGGTAGCCAAAAATCCACAAAACCCATTATGGCTAATAGCTCCACACCGGAAGGTCCTAGGGAGATGGTTCTGGGTCCGCCTGGGTTTTGGGTGCAATTCGAGACCAAACATGGCACTGTTATTTAGTTCCTACTAGGATTTCTCTGTATCTTCCCTTCCCTGCGTCCTGCATGCAAACGAAGACCAGGAGAACGCCTGCCTTGGTCCCAGTGTCGCAGAGATGTAAAAGGTATATTTATGTGATGTATGGTTAGTTCATACTTTCTTATGAACTGCCGGTTCCATGAATGTCTACAGAATTGTTGTTGTTGTTAACCAACTCAGCCCGACACAGGCATTCATCCTGTCAGAGAAGCTGGGCTGCCAATGTGGGGTGTGAAATGTAAACACATGACCGCGCTTCGAAGGAGGGCCACCTGTGGAGCCTGATTTCCTCTGCCCACTCCTGGAGCAAATGGCATGAATTAAATCACAACTCCACATATTCTTTACAGCCCCCGTCCTGAATCATCTGGCGAGGTCTTGTTCCTGGATCTCATAGCTAAGAGAGGCCTAGTCCAAGGGAAGAGCCAGTCAGCAGGATACTGACAGGGTCTGCAAGACCAAAGAGTTTAAGGCACCAGCAGGACAGTAGGCTACTACTGAAAAAAAAATGTGTTTGGCACAGTTTTAAGATGGGAGTCAGGTAATATTTGCATGTAGCTGTACAGTTGGCCCCCAGAATGAGTTTCACTGGAAGGACCTACACACCCCAGTCTGACACTGGGAGTGAGCGTAAAATGTTGTCTGTCTTATGGATCATGTCCAAGAGTGACATATTCATTTCCATCTATTTGCCTATTATTCTCTATGTACTGGACTTTCCAGAATGCTCAAACAAGTTTCCTCCTTGATATTACTTTTCATCTAGCACTGATGCCCCTCCTACTATAAAACACACATAAGGAATATAGCAAACAGGTTGTCTATAAAAGGCTTGTACTATTAGTGGTGCCGACAGAAGGACAGGTTTTAATAGTCTAAACACTTGCCATTGACATCTATTAATTTCTATCTCTAGCGACTTTTCCAAAAAGAAACATGAACTTTTACATCATCCTGATACTTTCTGTTGTTGCTAGTAAGTATGAAAAACCATTAACATTTCTGTATTATGAATCTTGTATATTATATCTTTAGTAAATAGAAAAGTAGGGGTTTTATGATACCCTCACATGGGGCAAATTTGTTGAAGGGATTTTTGAGGCTGAAAATCTGTTCCATAAGTATGAATGGGAATGTTTCTGCAGTAGAGTATGGCTTTCTGCAAACCTCATTTGGATATGTGGAACAGTCTGTAATAATAGTCTGCTGTGTGTAGATATCCTTTACAGTTTCATGCACAGAGATCTTAATGATTTTAAAAGGAAAAATTCTGCAGCTTTCTAACATATGTTTCACCATCGTCAAGGTCTTGCTGTCAGTGAATAGAGGATGCCTTGATTGTTTCCAGCTAACGCAGATACACTGCACATTGTAACAGAGCTCTTACTAGTTAAAAGCTACTCACGTCAGTCTGACTTGATCGCGATGTGAAATAAATCAATTAAATCTACTTACTATTCTATGCTTAAAGGGGTTATACCCTGACATCATATTGTACATGGCAATCTATTTCTAACAAAGCTAGAACCAGCCCTGTACCTCACATGGGTCCAGAGATCTCCCCAAAAATTGTCTTAGTTGCTCTGCTAGTTTTATTTCAAGGTGGCAGCTCAAGGGGAATGTCCTTTCTCAGGGGTGTGTGTCCTTTTTACTGAGGCTCTTTCCCTGTAACTGCCACAACTTTTAACAGAAGATATGGCTTGCGAAAGTTAATGATTTAAAACTGAGCGTGTGCGACCACCTCAGTGAGGTGGATAAGATACAAGGAAAAGAACAGCAGGTGGCGCTATACAGATACATTTTATTTATTAGCTCACTGGCCATACTACGTTTTTAATTACATGCAATTACAAAAGTATTCAGATCCAGGTACTGGCTTGAAAAATGTAAAAGGGTTTTTCCAGGCTCCTTACATTGATGACCTATCCTTAGGATAAGACATCATTATCCAATAGATGGAGATCTGACCAGCGTTGGACTGAAGTCCCTTGGGCCCACCAAAGGAAATGATTCTGAGGGCCCATGTTCTGTGAATGTAGGACATATGCATATATTCACGTTTAATTCATTTTTTATCATTGTACATTCAGGACTTAATATCAATATTGTTTAATAGGATATCTTGTGGTTATCGGTTACAAGGAAAGCTCTAAATTATCCCTTGCTTGACCTTAAGTGCCCTGTTTTATAAGGGTCTTTTTTTTGGTCAGAGTTTGGGCTCACTGGAGGATCTGGTGGGCCAGTATGACCATGCAGCTTCCGATGCCAGAATTAGCACTTTGATCAGACCCAGATGCATAGCTCTCATGAAAGTGTAGTACAAGTTACTGCTGCTCTCTTCCCACCGAACTGAATGAGAGCTGTGCTGCAAGACCTCAGCTTAAGCCAAGTTCACACTTCAGTTATTTGGTCAGTTATTTCCATCACCAGTAGTGAAGTCTACTCAGAGATAGGGTATAATGGAAATATATTCATCTGTTCTATGTTTTGTTTGGCTCACAATAACTGATGGGAATAACTGATTAAATAACTGAAGTGTGGGGGTGCTGGGTGGTGGCCCTACACTGATCAGATATCGATCACATACCCTGAGGATAGGCCATCAATATCAGGAGCCTGGAAAATCCCTTTAAACTTATTAAGACACATTAAAATATATTCTGCTGTGCTTAAGGAAAAATTGTACTTGTGCTAACAAAAAGGGTTGAAAGAAAGAACCGCACCCAACCAGCTACCAACACATGGACAGTCGAAGAAGGCAGAAGATAAGGGAGCATATCTGATGTCCACAGGCCCTTCTCCAAACTGACTGCTCAGATTATGATTGGCCGTTATACCATGTTCTACAGTATAATACCCCTCTGTTTGTATCTGATTGTGAGCACTCTCTTTTTACATCAGTACTTGCCACATGTCACTTTATTGTAATATTACCCAAATAATCTTTTAATTTGGAGTAGCTGTCTCACGTTGTTTTTCTATGACAGGTTTGCAGCATGAAGGAGGTATCCATTCACTGACATCTTGAAAATGATAAAGAAATAAAAAACACTAAGTATTAGAAAATTGCATAATGCATGGATTGAGAGTCGCTTACACAAAATCCCTATCTCTCAATGAAAACCACAACAAGAAACAAGTTTGACATTAAGTTTATGAAGTGTTTTAAAGGGGTTGTGTCAAGTTTCACGTTATCCCCTATCCACAGGAAAGGGGATCACAAATCGATTGGTAGTGGTCCAACCATTGAGATCCTGAGAATGGAGGTCCTGTTCTCCTGTCCTGATTGAAAGGCAGGCCAACCATGCATCCTACTGCTCCATTTATTCTTCATGGGACCACTGCAAATAGCCGGGCGCTGTACGTTATCACTGGCAGTCCTGTAGAGAACAAATGAAGTGGCAGGGAGCATGCTAGACTTACTGCTCCAACAGGATGGAGAAGGGTACCCCCGTTTAGGGGATCTTTGGGGATCCAAGTAGTCAGACCCCTACCAATCAGTTTGTTATCCCCTATCCTGTAGATTGAGGATAACGTAAAAACTCAGCACAACCCCTTTAATAAAACAAAAAGGAAGCATTTACAGCATATTATGGCGAGGGAACCTTATGAGCTTGCATTTTAATTTATTGATTCACATTAGAAGCAAGGACAATTGGGGAACTAAAAGGTTGTACGCAATAGGTTGGCAGCAGGAACTGAAATTTTACCCATCGCTTTAATTCTTAGACATTGTGGTTACATCTGGAATCTATGGCGACATCGGTAAAGTCCCTACATCAGGTGCCAGTCATAAAACAGCTCAACAGGACAGATTGACCTACACTGGTAAGTGCTTAATGAATACCTTCAGCCTCGACCAAAATGGGTATTTTTATAAATGCACTTGGGTATGTTCATCTGGTAAATATACATGTTGGAAAAATCCAACATGGGATGCCATGGAATCTGTGGCAGAAATCCTAGGCTCACCCTCAGATTTTGACTACAGTTTTGCAGTTTGCATGCCTCAAGTCTAACCCCATTCAGTGAGACTAAGGGCTCATGCACACAAACGTATTTTTTTTCCATTTCAAAAAACGGAAATGATTTTGTTTCCGTATGTTTGCATGTCCGTTTCCATATGTCCACAATACGGATGTCACGTGGATGTTGTGTTGTGAATTTTATCCTCTGCCTTGCAAGGGGGTGAAATCCAAAATGTAAATCTGCAGCATAAATTGACATGCTTTGGATTTAAAAATTGCACCTCAATTCAATTTCCACTATGGATTATCTTTGCAACTCTTGGATGAGATTTCTTGATAATCTACATTGCTGGTGCAGTAAAATGCTGCAGACTACATTCCATATGAATGCAGGTTTTGTGAGATTACTATGGTATTTAACACACATGCTCACGTACAGTTGTGTTCAAAATTATTCAACCCCCAATGCTGTAAAGGGTTTTAGGGAATTTAGTGTACATTTGTAATTGTGTTCAGAATAAAATCTTACAAGGACTTTTTAACCCCTTAAGGACCGGGCTCATTTTCACCTTAGGACCAGGCCATTTTTTGCAAATCTGACCAGTGTCACTTTATGTGGTGATAACTTTAAAACGCTTTTTCTTATCCAGGCCATTCTGAGATTGTTTTTTCGTCACATATTGTACTTTATGACACTGGTAAAATTAAGTTGAAAAATTTCATTTTTATTTATAAAAAAATATCAAATTTACCCAAAATTTTGAAAAATTAGCAATTTTCCAAGTTTCAATTTCTCTACTTCTATAATACATAGTAATACCGCCCAAAAAAGTTATTGATTTACATTCCCCATATGTCTAATTCATGTATCGATCATTTTGGTAATGCCATTTTATTTTTTGGAGACGTTACAAGGCTTAGAAGTTTAGAAGCAAATCTTGAAATTTTTCAGAAATTTTCAAAAACCCACTTTTTAGGGACCAGTTCAGGTCTGAAGTCACTTTGTGAGGCTTACATAGTAGAAACCACTAAAAAATGACCCCATTCTAGAAACTAGAAGGTATTCAAAACTGATTTTACAAACGTCATTAACCCTTTAGGTTTTCCACAAGAGTTAATGGCAAATGGAGATAAAATGTCAGAATTTCGATTTTTTGGAAAATTTTCCGTTTGAATCCATTTTTTCCAGTAACAAAGCAAGGGTTAACAGCCAAACAAAACTCAATTTTTATTGCCCATATTCTGTAGTTTGCAAAAACACCCCATATGTGGGCGTAAACTGCTGTATGGCCAAACGGCAGGGCACAGAAGTCACTTTTTTGGAGTTTCCACTGTAGGGGTGCATCAGGGGGGCTTCAAATGGGGCATGGTGTCAAATAACCAGTCCAGCAAAATCTGCCTTCCAAAAACCATATGGCGTTCCCTTCCTTCTACGCCCTGCCGTTTAGCCATACAGCAGTTTACGACCACATATGGGGTGTTTCTGCAAACTAGAGAATCGGGGCAATATATATTGAGTTTTGTTTGGCTGTTAACCCTTGCTTTGTTACTGGAAAAATTGATTAAAATGGAAAATTTGCAAAAAAATAGCTATTTTCGGACCGTTTTTATTTTTTGTTATTTACATCGTTGAACTGACAGGTTAGATTGTGTGCTATTTCTATAGAGCAGGTTGCTATGGACACGGCAATACCAAATATGGCTACTTTTTGGGGGGTTTTGTTTCAGTTTTACATAATACAGCATTTTTGAAAAAAATGATTTTTTTAGTGTCTTCACATTCTGAAAGCCATATATTTTTTTTATTTTTTGGGCGACTGTCTTATGTAGGGCTCATTTTTTGCAGGATGAGATGGCGGTTTGATTGGAACTATCTTGGGGTGCATATGACATTTTGGTCGCCTGCTATTACACTTTTTGTGATGTAAGGTGACAAAAATGGCTCTTGACACCGTATTTTTTTTTTTTTGTGTTCACCTGAGGGGTTCGGTGATGTGTTATTTTTATAGAGCAGGTTGCGACCGACGTGCCGATACCAAATATGTATACTTTTTATTTATTTATTTAAGTTTTACACAATATTATCATTTTTTAAAACAAAACAAATCATGTTTTAGTGTCTCCATAGTCTGAGAGCCCTATTTTTTTTTTGGGGGGGGGTGATTGTCCTATGTGGGGTATCATTTTTTGCAGGATGAGATGACGGTTTGATTTGCACTATTTTTGGGTGCATATAACTTTTTGATCGCTTGCTATTACAGTTTTTGAGATGTGAGGTGACAAAAATGTTTTTTTTTTACATTGTTTTTATTTTATTTTTTTAACAGTATTTACCTGAGGGGTTAGATAATGTGATATTTTTATAGAGCAGGTTTTTACGGACGCGGCGATACATAATATGTATACTTTTTATTTATTTATTTTACTTTAACCTCTTAAGGACACAGGGCGTACAGGTACGCCCTAATGTCCGAGTCCTTAAGGACACAGGGCGTACCTGTACGCCCTGTGTTTAAACTGCTACTGCACCCGATGTGGGCGCTGTAGCAACATGGTTCCTGCTGATGTAGATCAGCAGGAACCATGTTCTAATGCCGAGGGGGGTCATGTGACCCCCCGTATCGGCGATCGCTGCAAACCGCAGGTCAATTCAGACCTGCGGTTTGCAGCGAGTTTAGCTATCTCTGATCCCGCGGTCTGTGACCGCGGGATCAGAGAGTTAATTGCGGCAAAGATCTTTATTTAACCCCCTGCAGCCCCCAATCTTGTTATGGCGGCGGGGTGCAGGGGGTGGTTGCGGAGGCGGGAGGCGGTGCGGGAGGCCTCCCTTGTAATAATTCCCTGGTGTCTAGTGGTTCTGATCAGAGTGCCAGCACATTGCTGGCACTCTGATAGAAAACGGCTGGCATCTGTGCTGCAGATGCCAGCCGTTTAACCTCTTTCTTACCGCGGTCCGGACGGACCGCGGTATGGAAGGTGTTAACAGGAGGGAGCTCCTCCCTCTCCCATCGGGGGCTGCTGTGCCTATGCAGCCCCCAGGATGGGATCGCAGAGGGAGGAGCTCCCTCCTCCCCATCCATCACCCACTGCTCTCTAATGGCAGTGGGTGATGGTTACCATGGCAGCAGGACGCTTTCAGAAGCGTCCTGCTTGCCATGGTATAGTAACTCTGGTCAGACTTCTGCTAAAGGCAGAAGTCTGACCAGACTGTGAAAAGTAAAAAATACAGTGCAGTACACTATATAGTGTACTGTACTGTATTATATAGACACCAGATCCACTGGATCTACAAGAACCAAGTGGGTCTGGGTCCAAAAAAAAAATGTAAAAAAGTGGAAAAAAAGTGGAAAAAAAAGTAAAACACAAATCACTGAATAAAAAGTAAAAAAAATAAAATACACTACACATATTAGGTATCGCCGCGTCCGTAAAAAACAGCTCTATAAAAATATCACATGACTGAACCCCTCAGGTGAACGCCATAAAAAAAAAAAAGAAAAAGGTGTAATACAAAGTGTAATACAAAGCGATCAAAAAGGCGTATGCCTCCCAAAATAGTACCAATCTAACCGCCATCTCATCCCGCAAAAAATTAGCCCCTTCATAAAACAATTGCCCAAAAAATAAAAAAACTATGCCTCTCAGACTAAAACATGATTTTTTTTGTTTCAAAAATGCTTTTTAGTGTTAAATGTAAAAAAAATAAAAAAAAGTAGACATATTGGGTATCTCCACGTCCGTAAGAATCTGCTCTATAAAAATATCACATGACCTAACCCCTCAAGTAAACACTGTAAAAAAAAAAAAAACTTTGTCAAAAGCCATTTTTTTGTCACCTTACATCACAAAAAGTGTAATAGCAAGCGATCAAAAAGTCATATGACCCCCAAATAGTGCCAATCTAACCGCCACCTCATCCCACAAAAATTATACCCAACCTGAGACGATCGCCTAAAAACTGAAAAAAATATGGCTCTCAGACTATGGAGACACTAAAACATGTTTTTTTTGTTTCAAAAGGATATTATTGTGTAAAACCAAAATAAATAAAAAAAAGTATACATATTGGGTATCGTCGCGTTCGTAACGACCTGCTCTATAAAAATATAACATGATCTAACCCCTCAGGTGAACGCTGTAAACATAAAAATAAAAACGTTGTAAAAAGTAATTTTTTTGTCACCTTACATCACAAAAAGTGTAATAGCAAGTGATCAAAAAGTCATATGCACCCCAAGATAGTACCATTCAAACCGCCATCTCATCCCGCAAAAAATGAGCCCCTACATAGGACAATCGCAAAAAAAAAAAAAAAAACTATGGCTTTCAGAATGTGGAGACACTAAAAATCATTTTTTTCAAAAATGCTTTATTATGTAAAACTGAAACAAAAACCCCAAAAAGTAGTCATATTTGGTATTGTCGCGTCAGTAACAACCTGCTCTATAGAAATAGCACACAATCTAACCTGTCAGTTCAACGATGTAAATAACAAAAATACAAAACTGTCCCAAAACAGCTATTTTTTTGCAAATTATCCATTTTAATCCATTTTTCCAGTAACAAAGCAAGGGTTAACAGCCAAACAAAACTCAATATTTATTGCCCCGATTCTGTAGTTTGCAGAAACACCCCATATGTGGTTTTAAACTGCTGTATGGCCAAACGGCAGGGCACAGAAGGAAGGGAACGCCATATGGTTTTTGGAAGGCGGATTTTGCTGGACTGGTTTTTTGAGACTATGTCCCATTTGAAGCCCCCGATGCACCCCTACAGTAGAAACTCCAAAAAGTGACCCCATTTTGGAAACTACGGGATAAGGTGGCAGTTTTGTTGGTACTATTTTAGGGTAAATATGATTTTTGGTTGCTCTATATTACACTTTTTTGAGGCAAGGTAACAAAAATTGAAATTCAGAAATTTCATCTCCATTTGCCAATAACTCTTGTGGAACACCTAAAGGGTTAACAAAGTTTGTAAAACTGGTTTTGAATACCTTGAGGGGTGTAGTTTCTTAGATAGAGTCACTTTTATGGAGTTTCTATTCTAGGGGTGCATCTGGGGGCTTCAAATGGGACATGGTGTCAAAAATCCAGTCCAGCAAAATCCGCCTTCCAAAACCATATGGCGTTCCTTTCCTTCTGTGCCCTGCCGTTTGGCCATACAGCAGTTTATGACCACATATGGGGTGTTTCTGCAAACTACAGAATCAGGGCAATAAATATTGAGTTTTGTTTGGCTGTTAACCCTTGCTTTGTTACTGGAAAAATGGATTAAAATGGAAAATTTTCCAAAAAATCGAAATTCAGAAATTTTATCTTTATTTGCCATTAACTCTTGTGGAAAACCTAAAGGGTTAATGACGTTTGTAAAATCAGTTTTGAGTACCTTCAGGGGTGTAGTTTCTAGAATGGGGTCATTTTTGGGTGGTTTCTATTATGTAAGCCTCACAAAGTGACTTCAGACCTGAACTGGTCCCTAAAAGTGGGTTTTTGAAAATTTCTGAAAAATGTCAAGATTTGCTTCTAAACTTCTAAGCCTTGTAACGTCCCCAAAAAATGAAATGGCATTCCCAAAATGATCGATACATGAAGTAGACATATGGGGAATGTAAATCAATAACTTTTTTTGGCAGTATTACTATGTATTCTAGAAGTAGAGAAATTGAAACTTGGAAAATTGCAAATTTTTCAAAATTTTTGGTAAATTTGGTATTTTTTTATAAATAAAAATGAAATTTTTCGACTTTATTTTGCCACTGTCATTAAATACAATATGTGACGAAAAAACAATCTCAGAATGGCTTGGATAAGTAAAAGCGTTTTAAAGTTATCACCACATAAAGTGACACTAGTCAGATTTTGAAAAAATGGCCTGGTCCTTAAGGTGAAATAGGGCCGTGTCCTTAAGGGGTTAACACAATAATAGCATTTTAGAAAAAAATAAAAATATGTTTCAGTGTCTCCATAGTCTGAGAGCCATATTTTTTTATTTTTTTGGGCGATTGTCCTATATAAGGACTCATTTTTTGCGGGATGAGATGGCGGTTTTATTGGTATTTTGGGAGGCATACGCCTTTTTGATCACTTGGTATTACACTTTTTGTGATGCAAGGTGACAAAAAATTGCTTTTTTACACCATTTTTTAGTGGTTTTTTTTACGGTATTTGCGTGAGGGGTTAGGTCACATGATATTTTTATAGAGGAGATTTTTACGGACGCGGCGATACCTAATATGTGTAGTTTATTTTTTTATTTTTATTTTTTTATTCAGTGATATGTATTTTTCTTATTTTTCACTTTTTTGACATTTTTTTGACCCAGACCCACTTGGTTCTTGTAGATCCAGTGGATCTGGTGTCTATATAATACAGTACAGTACACTATATAGTGTACTGCACTGTATTTTTTTACTTTTCACAGTCTGGTCAGACTTCTGCCTTTAGCAGAAGTCTGACCAGAGTTACTATACCATGGCAAGCAGGACGCTTCTGAAAGCATCCTGCTGCCATGGTAGCTCATCACCCGCTGCCATTACAGAGCAGCGGGTGATGGGAAGAGAGGTGAGCTCCTCCCTCTACTATCCTATCTCCGTCGGGGGCTGCAAAGGTACGGCAGCCCCCGATGGGAGAGGGAGGGAGCTCCCTCTATGTTAACACCTTCTATACCGCGGTCCGTACGGACCGCGGTATAGAGGGTTAAACTGCTGACATCTGCAGCACAGATGTCAGCAGTTTATAGCAGGGGGTCAGCAATGTGCTGACCCCTGCTATACCCACTAGACACCAGGGAAATGGATTGAAAGGAGGCGGGCGGGGATCGCACTGCGATCCCGCCTGCCGCACCGCCCGCCTCCCGCGCCGCCCACCCGCAGCACTGCCCGCAATCCCCCTGCACCGCCCGGGGGACACTAAGATGGCGGGGTGCAGGGGGTTAAAATTTAACCTTGGGGCATATTTTAGTCTCTGATCCTCGCACATAGCGCAGCAAACCGCAGGTCTGAATTGACCTGCGGTTTGCTGCGATCGCTGACATGGGGGTCACAGCACCCCTTGGGCATTGTGCCAAGATGCCTGCTGATTGATTTCAGCAGGCATCTTAGTCCCGATCACCGCCACGTGCGCAGCGGTGATCGGATATTCACAGGGCGTACATGTACGCCCTTGGTCCTTAAGTACCAGGACGCAAGGGCGTACATGTACGCCCTTCGTCCTTAAGGGGTTAAAGAACCAAATGCAACTAAAATGACATCAATTGTTTTTGTAATACAGTATTAAATGTTTTTTTTTGTGATTTCTTCATTGACACAATTATTCAACCCCTTAAAGACGACTACTCTTAAGAACAGAGGTTCATTCAAGTGTTTTCGATCAGGTATTGAAAACACCTGTGGATGTCAAGGAGCAGCAATCAAGCATAATAAGCCCCAATTAGGCAGATTTAAAATGACTGTGATACTCAGCTCCTTCTAGACATTTACTGGTGTGTTTACAGACATGGTGAAGTCAAGAGAATGGTCCAGGAAGACAAGAGAAGAGGTGATTTCTCTTCACAGGAAGGGCAATGGCTATAAGAAGATTGCAAAGATGTTAAACATACCAAGAGACACCATAGGAAGCATCATTCGCAAATTCAAGGCAAAGCTACCTGGTCGTGGCAGAAAGAAGATGCTGACTTCGACTAGTGTGCGCTACCTGATGCGCAAAATGGAGAAAAGTCCCCATGTGACTGCCGAGGAACTGAAAAAAGATTTGTCAGATGCGGGTACTGAAGTTTCAGCTCAGACAATAAGGCGCACACTGCGTAATGAAGGCCTCCATGCCAGAACGCCCAGGCGCACCCCCTTGCTGTCTCCAAAGAATAAGAAGAGTCAACTGCAGACTGATGAAACAAAATTAGAACTGTTTGGGCCCATGGATCAACGCTATGTTTGGAGGAGGAAGAACAAGGCCTATAAAGAAAAGAACACCTTGCCTACTGTGAAGCATGGCGGGTGGTCAATCATGCTTTGGGGCTGTTTTGCTTCTACAGGTACAGGGAAGCTTCAGCGTGTGCAAGGTACCATGAATTCTCTTCAGTACCAGGAGATATTGGATGAAAATGTGATGCAGTCCGTCACAAACCTGAGGCTTGGGAGACGTTGGACCATTCAACAGGACAATGATCCCAAGCATACCTCCAAGTCCACTAGAGCATGGTTGCAGATTAAAGGCTGGAACATTTTGAAGTGGCCATCGCAGTCACCAGACTTAAATCCGATTGAGAACCTCTGGTGGGACTTAAAGAAAGCAGTTGCAGTGCGCAAGTCTAAGAATGTGACTGAACTGGAGGCTTTTGCCCATGAAGAATGGGCGAAGATACCCGTAGATCGCTGCAAGACACTTGTGTCAAGCTATGCTTCACGTTTAAAAGCTGTTATAACTGGAAAAGGATGTTGTACTAAGTACTAAGATTTAATGTCACTTGGGGGTTGAATAAAACTGATAATGATGTGAGCACAGAAAAGACATTTGTGGTTATTTCATTATAAATGTTATGTTATATTTGTCTGACTTACAAGAGCCTCTTTGATTTAATTGTAAACAAGATGACTGAAATGATCAAAATCAATGTGAAACTGGACAAAACACTCAATTTCAGTGGGGGTTGAATAATTTTGAACACAACTGTAGTTCCTTACCTCATGTATATCTTCCTCATGTTTTTTTTTTTTTTTTCAATTTTGCCTCTACTGACCCCAGAGACATTGCTAGGGTCTCAAAAGATCTGGGGCCCAAGCCCCAATGAATATGACCCAAGTCTCTAAGTCGACCCTACTCTCACACATCGAATTTTACCGTACTCGCTATACAGCACCCCATACCTCTCACATCCAGTGCCTCACAGGTGACGTCTCCTCTGATGTAGATCATCTCGACAACTTCTTTCAGCCATGCCTCGTCTCTGCAGAGTGTGACACACAGACATCTTAGCTTCCTCACTTTTCTATCATTATCCCCTAACCTAGAGTCCCTACAGTGTTATCATGCTGCTTGATGTGCTCCCCAATACCCCTATTAGACTTACAGACCCCCGTATAAGACCCCATTAGACTTACAGACCCCAATATCAGACCTCAGACCAGACCTCCAGAGCCCCATATAAGACCCCCATTAGACCTTCAGACTCCTATATCAGACACCCATTAGGCCTCCAGACCCCCATATCAGACCTCAGACCAGACCCCCATTAGACCTCCAGAGCCTGATACCAGACCCCCATTAGACCTCCAGGCCCCCATTAGACTTCCAGATCCCCATATCAGACCCCATTAGACCTCCAGACCCCCATTAGACTTCCAGACCCCATATTAGACCTCATACCAGACCTCCAAACCCCCATATTAGACCTTAGACCCCCATTAGACCTCAGATTCCCCATAAGACTCATAGACCCCCAATCAGTGCCCCATTTCAAACCTCAGACCCACCATTGGACCTCAGATGCCCCATATCAGACCTCAGATCAGACTGTAAAATAAATAAATTAACTTACCTCTCCTGCTCCGCCGCTCCTTTCCTGGTCTTTCTTTCTCCGGGCCTGTGCTGCACCAGACTTCCTGCAGCTTCAGGTCAGAGTGCGCTCTGAACGTCCTGATGCTGCAGGCAGCCAGGACACCGCAACGCAGGACCTGAGAAGAGCAAGCAGGAGGAGGGGTAAGTACAGCGCTCACAGCACTTCTCTCCCCGCTTCCTGCATACTAGTGAGCACTTCCATAATGGGAACACTCACTAGTATTCCCTTCATAAGATGCACTGCATCTTCTAAAAAGAAAAGTACAGCGCCACTGGCAACGGGGGCATCAGCCGCAGGCTGTGCCAATGCGCCCCTTCAAAGCCAGCACAAGATGCCACCTGAGGTTAGATTCTCATCTCGCCTCATGGCAAAAGCAGGCCCGCTCTCAACATTTATCTCACAATTTTTGGGGGTTTGATGGCAATTTTTATTTACAGTGCACGGGAACGGCGATGGGGGCGAAATTCGCCTCCAGTTTCACCAATCTGTTTATGCCTTCATGGGAAGAGGAATATATAACATCTATGTTGGGATGAAAAAATAAGAATGGGGAATTGATTGTGTGGAAAAGATATATTGACGATTGTTTACTAATATGGAGCGGAAAACGTGAAGGTTTGGAGGATTTTTTAAGTTATATTAATGTTAATGAATGGAATTTGCGTTTTACAGGAAATGTAAGCCATGAATCTGTTGATTTTTTTAGACCTCACTACTTTTCTTGAAGAAGGAAAACTAAAAACTAAGACATATTTCAAACCAACAGATGTCAATGCTTACATCTCCACTAATAGTTGTCACTATAAACCCTGGATCAAAAATATTCCGAAGGGACAGTTTAAGAGAGTGTACAGGAATTGCACTAATATATATGACTATGAAGAACAAAGTAATCTGATACGAAAACAGGTTTTCGGAGAAGGGTTACAATAAGAGAGAATTAGAGTATTGCATACAGGTGGTGATAGAAGAAAGTGGGCAAATAAATCAGAGTAAGGGAAATGAAACTAATAGAGGGATTAAAGAAGATAAGGATTTCCGCATGAGTTTCATTACACAATTCAATAGTAATGCATGGCAGATAAAGAAAGCGGTCAAGAAGAACTGGTCTGTTCTCAAAAATGATCCGGTAATAGTTGATATAATTCCTAATAATCCCTCTGTTATTTAAAAAAAAAAAGCACCTAGTTTAAGAAACAAGCTTGTACATAGTTTCATACCTATACAGCCCACTACAGTTACAAAACACCTGTTCCCATGGTGCGGTTTTTGTTTACCGTGCAAGAACCGTCTGAAAGCTAACAGACAGTGTAGGCAAGAGACAGTGGTATCTAGGAGTAATGGAACCAAACATAAGGTAATGGGAGACATTTCTTGTGAACATATGGCGGTTGTCTACATGCTGGAGTGTCCATGTGGCCTCCAGTATGTGGGATGGACCACCAGAAAACTCAAAGTGAGAATTCAGGAACATATACGAAATATAAAGAAAGATTTGGAGACACATAGTGTCTCTGCACATTTTTAAAAAATGCATAATAAAAACCCAGATGGTTTGATTTTTATGGGGCTGGAGCAGGTTCGAAATAATTGGAGAGGCCGTGATCCACTGAATAGAATCAATAGAAAAGAAGTAGAATGGATCTACAAACTTTTCAGCCTGAGGGCTTGAATGTCGAATTTGACATAAAGGCTTGTGTGGTGAGCATGTAAGATATAGAGGTGTTATTGATATATTTTTGTGGGCGTATAATATAAATGAATTCCCTCGACGAAGATACTGATATGTTAATGTGAGGGATCAACAATGTATTCTATCGCGTTGTATGGAAGGGTGATCATAGAAAGTTACTAACTGTGTAAAATTAGTGTACTAACTGTGTAAAGAAGAGTTGGTTGTATATGGAACGACAGTGAGGGTTGGAAAGAAAGAATGAGAAAATATTGAGGTCTAAATGGATGTAGAGAGACGATGTGGGGAAAAGCCAAGCCAAGCTACTTTCATTGAGAGGAGGAGTGAATTGATAGCGAATAGAGTAATCTAGTCATGTGACAAAGAAAGAAGGAATAAGAGGGAGTTTTAAGTAATCCAAAATTATATAAAATTATATGCTTTTAATGGTTGTATTTTATGTAATACTTTATGTAATGTGATTTAATGAGCTTTTATTTAAAGTGTGTGTAAATTATTTGCAATGAGGATTTTGTGAACATGCAAATTAGGGCTGAAGTAAAGCCCCCATAGTGACTTGAAAAAGAAGCAATCTAGATGAGTTCGCAGGTGCCCCAGATAAAGCGGAGGCGAAACCCGGTTTGTGCGTTTCATGAGAGGACGTGCACATGTGATATGCGTGTTATTTTATGGATTATGTGAGTATAATAAATCACATTATTTAAACCCAGCTGGCGGTATTTCACTATGTTGGGCCGTCTCTCTTCTGATTTATAGGAGATTTGAGGCATTGACTATTGTGGCAACTAAAGCTGAGGAATTATATCAATAGATACCTCTAGTTTTCCTAAGTGTGAACTGAGCCCAAGCAGAAGCAAGAAGCAGCGGTTCTATCTGGTATATACTTTGGTTATTTGTGAAAGGTACCCACCTCACAATAAAAACCGCAGCGCAAAAGGACAACACTGATTTTGGGACTGCAACTTTGTTGTGGATTATTGTTTGCTGTTTTAGATTTAGATTTTTATCTCTATAATTGTGTGTATGTTTTTTTGTTTTGTGGGTTTCTATACAGTATTTTGATTGACCATCCTCTCCTGCACTGGTCACATGATGGTCACATCATTGCAGGTCCTCAACCACTGCCTTCAGCACTGATCAATGGACTGTGATATCATCACAGGTCCTTGAGCTCTTCCATTGCAATACATTCAATTGTATCTGCCTGGGAGGCAGTACATTCGGGGCCTGAGACAAAACATCTGGGGCCCAGGCCCCGAATGCTTTAGCCTAGCAATGACCCTGCCTGACCCCTTTTCACTATGTAAACAAATCACTCTGGTATACAACCAAACCCATGAAGGTATCCAACCAAACCCATGATGCACTTCTCCATTCTCTGCGATGGCCCCAGCACTGCCTCTAGTTTATAGCTCCTTCCACCCACATAGTTACATAGACAGTCCCCTATCAGTACCACATCCCAGAACAGAAGACAGGAACAATACTGGTAAAAGAAATACATTAAAAAATTACTTACAGCAACCTTCATAATTGACTATTATATAGGATGTTGATGCAAACAAAAAAAAACTTTAGGTTTATTATTCTGATATCACCAGATGTAAGGTCAATCTTTTAGATAGGCCTTGAGACGTAACAGCATTGTAGCTAAGCCAGCACCTCATCTGCAGACAGCTGTTTTGGGGTAATTGCCCTTCATCAGTGCAGAGCAGAGCAGAGAGTACTGGCTTAACTGGGTGGGAGGCCTTAGTCGGGATCTGGAAAGTGAGATCAGTTTCATATCTGTCCTTGAAATGGTTAAGATAGTTAACCTAGTATGTAGGCCGTAGCAAGAAAACATATTACATGTTTTGCATTTATTGTTTTAGCTAATGCTGTATGTCTTGCTAAGACATGTCAGTATATTCAGCAGAGACGAGTGCCTACATAACAGTGCCTGACTGCCCTCCATGAATAGTGTTATTTGGAGTGCTTCCCCAAGAACAGTGACAGCCAGAATGCTACCCAATAATACTAATAAACATCGAATAATCCCAGCCATGCGTACCACCTCTGAGTAGTACCGGCCAGAGTGTCCATATTATTACTGCCAGTGTGACTAGCTTGATCACATCCATCTAGAGCCATAAGAGTGGCCTATTCTCAGAATTCCCTTCTATTAGTTTCTGGGTGTTTAATACCGATGACCTATGCTCAGCATAGATCATAAATATCAGATCATCAGGAGTCTGACACCTGTCATTCCTGCTGATCAGCTGTTTGAGGAGGCCACGGTGCTCCACTGAGCGCTGCGGTCTCCTCGCAGCTTACCAAGCGCACTGCCATCCATTGGATAGCGGCTGTGCTTGGAATTGCAGCTCAGCCACATTTACTTGAAAGGGACTGAGCTGCGCCTAGGCCACGTGACCGCAGACCATGACATCACTGGCTTAGGAGGCCTCTTAAAACAGCTGCCAGGAGTCAAACCCTCATAAATATTGAGGATAGCCCATCAATATCAAAATCCCAGAAAACCCCTTAAAAAATACAGTCGAACAGGTTTAACCATAGCCAAGAAATCATTTGTGAATAATTTTAAACTACTGAATTTTGTTCTCTTAAAAAATCCTGTTCAAATTCTACAGCATCTCACGGTTTATAACTATATTTGTTACATGTTTATCTCCTTGTAGCAATTCATTTTTACTCCTTGATGACAACTAAAATGAGAAAATTGGATGGTATGGGGAAAAAAAATAAAGAATGAAACTGAGTTAAAAACAGGCCTGTTAGTGTGAAAGGCAAATAGGATCAATATGTAAAGCTGGGTTTACATTGCGTTGTAGCTGTCTACTGGACTTCCTGTCAGGGGTATACTACTAGGTAACCAAAAACTGTATTCAAATATATACTGTAACCAGTGGTGTACATAGAGAAGTAAGGGCTCTATATCAAGGATCGAAACCAGGCCCCCTCCCCATAGGACAGAAGGGTTTCCGCCTTAACCCCTTTCAATGACTCTTGGGCCATTTTTTCCACTGCCTCATTTGCTAAAAGTTGTACCTTTAGGGGCTAGAGTCCTGACCAAGTTGAAGAGGGGATAATTCCAACTAAGACTGGGCCCCCTCTTGCCCTGGATTCATCTTTGCTCTCCATTTGACCTCCTATCGGTTTGTCTCTGGCTTTTCCTCTGCGCTAGTCTGTTCAGAGGGTATTCAAATGTATGCCTCCAATGTAGAATGCTAGAACGCAATGTGAACCCAGCCTAACCTTGACTCGTACCCTTATGTAAATTTTTATGGATGCACTGTTTTTCTGCAGGTGTACAAGCTTAAAAAAAGTTGGCTGAAAATGACCTTGCCAAAATGAATCGCTATAAGTCTAAAATTCTGTCCGTAGCTCAAAAAACAGGGATGGATGGAGCTGTCATTGCTGGAATAATATCCCGCGAATCGCGTGCCGGGAGTGCTTTGAAAAATGGTTGGGGGGACCATAACAATGGTTTTGGTCTGATGCAGGTAAGATTCCTTTTTACATTCATTGAGGTGCAAGGTTAAATGGAAAACAGATCAGAATACTCTGTCACACCTTTAAAATTGTACTCAAAGTAGTCGCCATAATGTAGATTTGCTGCAGAAATGTCTGCAGCCGAAAAATCCACTGTGTACATGTGAATGGGCTTAAAGGGGTTATCCAGCATTTACAAGTTGATCAGAGGGAACCGACAGCCTGCACCCCTGAGCCTGGTCATAAATTACAGGATTCCTTAGGCATAGCACGCACTGATCTTGATAAATCAGGGCCTTCATTTTTAGAAGCCAGGCAAGGGTAATGTAAAAATACCCACTGAGACTAAAGTAGTCGCAATGACATTCAAAAAGTTGCAAAGGCCAGCTCTGCAACTTTTTAACACCAGAAAACTGTCATGGGGGAATGAAAAATTCACCCATTAGTCTTTCTTAAAAATCTGTCTCCAAGGTTACAGTCTACATTGGTCTTCATAGGAGCTAACACAAAAACCTGGCGCAAAATGTTATGTAGCTGGCCAGCTACCATTTGAGGTTCTTTGGCGGGCCATTGGGCAACAATCCCCGGGAACCTTCCCAGTTGAGTCTATGACCAAACTGCCCTTGGGAGCCATAGATACAAACAGTACATACCCATACACATGGTATTACAGAAAGATCTGAAAAAATATGACACACTTTATTCACAAGTAGCCAAAAATGGCTAAACCATTTTAAGAGATGTGAAAGAGAGAAACACTGCCAGCATATGACAACAATAGGCACATACTGTAAACCCTAATAACAAACCACCGGGTGCAGCCATGTTAGTTGTTAGTTTGGAAATAGCTTCTCAGCAACCAACAGTTATCTTTTTTTCAGCATGTTGTTTCAGTAATAAAATGAATATTTTACCATGAGTTGCTGAAAAGATCTTTCAAAATTGACAACATGGCTGAGCTTCCTGTAGCTAATTGCAATAATTGTTCTTGTAACAAAACGGTGTGATCTACTAATTTCCTGATACACAGTTACAACCTTTATAAAAATAAAAGAGATTTAAAGGAAATGTGTCATCAGAAAGTGACCTATTTTTTTTAATCACATTTTTATGTTTAACATTTTTTTTTTTTAAATGTTGATGTTATTTTTAATTTTCTGTCTATTTCTATTTTCTAAAAACATAAAATCCAGCATTTTCTGCACTGGCCAATAAGCCTAATAATAGGCGCCACGTTTTGCTCTGTACAGATCACTTTACTGCAGTTACCTGCTTATCTATACACAGAGGTGATATTATTATAGGCAGGATTAGAAGGACAGATAAGACAGGATGCACCATTCACAATGGGTAATAGTCAAAGCTTATAAATTCTTTCCTTGTACAATGACCTCTGCTCAGGTCACAGAGCATGCCTAGAAAACTCTACCATAGAAGTCAATGAGGTCACCTCCTATCCAATGTGTCTATGGACTGTGTGGCTGCCATAAAGCAATTTCCTTAATTCTGTGTATATGCTGTTAAGGACAGCACAGTCAAGATGGCTGCCCCAATAATCATGTTCAGGAAATAGAATAAAAACATCAGCAATCAGAAAGTAAAAGAGATTAGAAGAAAGGGATGTATGCTCTGGTTATAACTGGCAGAAAGAAATCTTGGTGACACATTTTCTTTAATTAAACATTCAGAGGGTCTCGTTTAACAGAGTTATCCAGCAATTTGATACTGGATAGGTCATCAATATCAGATCGCCTGGGGGGCCAACTCCCAGCACCCCTGCTGATCAGCTGCTAGAAGAGGCCACCGCGCTGCAGCCTCCTAACAGCTTACCAAGTACAGCGCCATACATTGTATAGCAGCTGTGCTTGGTATTGCAGCTGAGGCTTCACTTGAATGAGCCTGAGCTGTTCCTAGGCCACGTGACCGATGGATGGGAATGTACTGGCCTAGGAAGAAGCCTACATGCCCACAGAGCACCAAGGCTTCTTCTGACAGCTGCCTGGTGGGGATGCTGGGAGTTGGACCCCTACCAATCAGATAGTGACAATCTTTTCTAAGGATAGGCCATTAATATAAAATTCCCAGGCAACCCCTTTAATAAGATATTCACTTGTACAATCCTCTGCTCCCAAATCTGCAATGAGAATGCACCTAGATTACTATAATGCAAAAACCTTCCTGTTTTGACAGGTTGACATAAGGTACCACAACAAAGAGGGAACCTGGAACAGTGAACAACACATCAACCAGGCAACAAATATTCTTATTTCATTTTATAATACAATAAAGAAAAACTATCCTTCAGCTTCAAAAGAGATGTGGCTAAAAGGTGAGCAATGTACTCAATTTTCCATTTCTTGCAGTGATTCTTCCAAACTGCTCAGCATGCAGAGGCACTAAAGCAGTTCAAAAATGAAGAATCAGGTGACATTTGTATTTCCATCGGGAACATAACAGTGTAGACACTGGTAATTCTATGAGTTGTAACTATTTCGATACAGAACAATCAGTCATCTTCCATTTCATTTTTATATGACACATACACTAGGTTCCCACTGGCGTGAAGAAATCGGGCAGCCTGTTTCAGTAGGCTGTTTAAGCACAATTGATGGCTGCATGCAGTGTTGTCTGTTCCTCTGAAAGCTGGCATTTCTGCCGAGAGCCAGCCGGAGTACTGTCAGATCCCATAATAGTCAATGTGGATCTAGCAATGCCGGATAAGGTGAACTCCAGCAGGCCAAAATCAATTGTGCATATGTATGAGGGACTCTGGACGAATACTGTAGATGTCGGCCAAATGAGTAGCTGGCAGATATTGTAGATGTATGTGCAGTACCCCACACCTGGGGGTAACTTAACTGCAAATGTTATGTTTTGCCATATGATGATATGTTGTGTAAACCAGTAGGAGAAGGTATGGTTGGCAGGGACAGGGTTAACCACTCCTTTACTCCCTTTTTGGTAGAAAGGGGCTGGTCCTGCTTTCTGCCAGGAGGGGGAATTCTAGTGTAGACAGTGAAGAGCTGCTACTTCCAGGGTCTTAGAGACCAGCAAGAGAACCCATTCTTCTGTGAGACTACTACTCCAGATAAACTGCTAAAATACCAAGAAACCTGAAAAGATACAGTTTTCCCAAAAGCTACAGCATGATCCAGACAGCAGCCATGTCCAGCAACCTCAGCTGTACAGAAACTGCTGTAGGTGAGATAAAACAGTTCGAACACCCATCGCCTAAATAACAGGCCAGACTAACTCAAAGCCTACATTATACAAAGGACATCTAAATCCACAAGTGTCTGCATACAGCTGTTAAGGTCGCTTTACACAGGCCGAGAATTGACCAGATAATTGCTAACAAGCGTTCATAGGAACACTTGTTACCAATTATCTGGCAGTGTAAAGGTGCCGCCGATTACCCAATGAACATCGAAATGCTTAATTACATCGGATAATTGGATCATTTGTGCAGGCGCCTAAGTCGCAGTTTGCTGGCAGCAGATCATGGTGTCTAAACACGCTCTGCAAATAATGATTCTGTATGGGGATGAGCCATGGCATTAATGATTACTCCTCACCATACTGTGGAGGAGATCGCTGCATGCAGTGGTGTAACTAGAAATGACTGTGCCCCAACTCCTCTGTGCAACCCTCACTCCTGTGACTAGTCAAAATTGCTCTATCAGACTTTGCTCAACAGCCGCTGTCTGTCCGTTTTCTACAGTGTCTCTATATATAATGTCATTGTATAATACAGTTGAGGGGATCCTGACAATAAAATCTTTTAGTCTTCCTCCTGGGTGGTTCCCTTCTGAATTCGGTCCCCAAAGCAGTCGCTCCTCCCCGACTTCCCCTATAGCCCTGCCCTTGGCTGCATGTAAATGCAGCAGTCACCTTCACTGACGAGCAAGCGCTTGCTGGAAAGGAACGCTTCCTTTCCAAAACTCACCTGTTAAATTGCCCCGTGTAAAGGGACCTTTAGCCAGAAATGCAAGAGAGAGTATCCAGCAAGATAGCTTATATGAGGTGCATTAATTGCCACTTATCCAGCCACCATACCGCATCATCTGGGGACAGAGACTGTACTTTGTACCAACTACAGCTGGATAAAGTTCAACAGCAGTACAGGGCTCGGCTCACCTGGAAGCATTTGGGGAGGCATGGATCAGCCGGAAACCAGGCACCGAGTATAATCCAAAACAAGGAGACACGTCCAGCTTCCCATAAAAAAAGTGATAGCCTTTATTCAATAAAGCGATAAAATATCCAGTGTCACAGTACAGACACACAGCATTAGCATCTATGCATTTCGGATCTTAAAATGTGACCCTCGTGTGACCCTCATGACAATGCTGTGGTAAATATTACATCCTTATATACCTCCCAGCAATCACGACACATGTGAAGATAGGGAGACATAAGGAAATATGCAAAATGTGGAATTAAAACTACAGAATAACTTGAGAATTAATTATATTGCACAGGTCATATTTTTTATTTAAACCAGTTGGAATACAACTACCCAGCCAGAAAATCCAAAAGGATTCCCGGCTGAGTAGTTTTTACGGTGTTTCCCTCTTCTAATGGGGGACTGACTTGTTCTACATCTTGGGCTCAGGGGTGGACTGGGAACTTAAAGTGGCCCTGGAAGAAGAAACAAAAAGTGGCCCTATGTTGTAGGTGGGTCCAAATTGAAAACAGAAAACAGGACAACACAAGTATGCAGTGACAACAGAAGTAGGTGGATCCTGCAATAACATAGTACAGCACAAAGTACCGCCCCAGCAGAACCAAATATCACAGTGCAACATAAAATACCATTTTGGGGACTCTGATACAGTTGAGTTCAGGAGGACACATGCGGCTGTTGGGCAGGTGCATACGTATCTGATGCTTATAGCATTAATTAATGCTGAAAGCATCAAATCATTATGTACCCAGCAGCCGAGAGGAGGTCTTGGGTGGCCCCCCCCCCCCTGGGCATTGTACCACCAGGAAATTTCCCTGTAGGGTCCATGGCCAGTCTGCCCCTGCTAGGGCTACAATGTAGTGTCTCAGTTATTAACCATGCAAAAGGGTAGCTGCGGATACATTTCTGGTACGGTAATGAGGAATGTCAGACAAATGTTTCCTTATACGCATCTCAATGTCATTTGTAGTGCACCGAACATACTGCAAGGAACATGCACTGCAAGTGATTAAAAACATTGCATATTCAGTGCTACAATTTAAATACTGTTTAATAGTAAAAGTAGGCGGATCCTGCAATAACATAGTACAGCACAAAGTACCGCCCCAGCAGAACCAAATATCACAGTGCAACATAAAATACCATTTTGAGGACTCTGATACAGTTGAATTCAGGAGGACACATGTGGCTGTTGGGCAGGTGCATACGTATCTGATGCTTCTAGCATTAATTAATGCTGAAAGCATCAAATCATTATGTACCCAGCGGCCGAGAGGAGGTCTTGGGTGGCCCCCCCGGGCATTGTACCACCAGGAAATTGCCCTGTAGGGTCCATGGCCAGTCTGCCCCTGCTAGGGCTACAATGTAGTGTCTCAGTTATTAACCATTGTAAAGGGTAGCTGCGGATACATTTCTGGTACAGTAATGAGGAATGTCAGACAAATGTTTCCCTATACGCATCTCAATGTCATTTGTAGTGCACCCAACATATTGCAAGGAACATGCACTGCAAGTGATTAGATACATTGCATATTCAGTGCTACAATTTAAATACTGTCTAATAGTAAAAGTCTTCCCACTTGGGTGGAAAGACTTGTGGGTTTCATTGATTTATCATCTCTAAAAAGACCGGAGCTTACATTTTGCAATAATGTAGGGGGTCTTTTAGCTATACATTTAACCCCTGAAGTAGCTCATCCTAGCCTAGTATGGGCCGATGCTTTTTACAGTTTAGCAGATTTCTGCATATTGGTTGCTATAGGTGGTAAAGGTGATTGCATCTTAAGTCAGCTGAGTAGATTTTTTATTATTTTCTGGGCTTCGACAAGGCCATTTTTTAGCCTTTTTGAGAGAAGAGTGATTATATTTACCTGCACACAATCTAGTATTAATATTCTCAGCTTCGTTCAGAAAGGAGGAGTTATCAGAGCAAATTCCGTTGCGCTCTCATCGTTTTCCCCCAGTGGGATATTTTTAGTCACATGTGATGGATGACATAAAGTGGCCACTAAGGTGGGATTCCCAGACGTATCTTTGTGATGCGTACTGCTGTGAATAGTGGCTCGTTTACTGTCACTCCTTAAATTCAGGTCCAGGAAGACAACTTGGTGGGAGTTATAATGGATGGTGAATTTTTAATTGCATGGGTTATTATTGAAGTTTTCACCTTGGAGTGGTATGGCCACCTCATCACCCGAACAGATCAATAACAGGTCATCGATGTGGCGAACAAACCACTAATGGGTCTGCCTTCTACACGCGTATAAGGAAACATTAGTTTGACATCCCCCATTACCGTGCCAGAAATGCAGCTACCTTACACTTTTTCACGGTCCGTAAAGGAGACACTACATCGTTTGTAGCATAAGGTCAGTTCCCCCATTAGAGGGGGAGACCACCGTAAAAAACGACTCAGCCGGAAATCAATTTGGATTTTCAGGCTGGGTAGCTGTATTCCAACTGGTCTAAATAAAAAATATGAGCTGATTCTGCTATATATATATATATATATATATATATATATATATTATTAGAGGGGTTGTCCCACGAAAAATATTCTAGAGTTTTCAAATCAGCACCTGGATCTGAATTATTTTTTAATTGCATGTAATTAAAATTTTGTATAGTCACTGAGTGATTCAATAAAAGGTATAGCATCACCTGCTGTTTCTTTGTCTGACTCACTGAGATGGCCGCACATGCTCAGTTTTATCCTTCAGCTGGCTCCTGAGTTTTGATAGGGAGAGCACAAACACACCTCCTGAGCTGCAGCAGAAAAGACACGCCCCTGAGCTGCCAGCTTAACCCTTCCAGGCCCTGAGGTTTTGTTTTTTTTTTCGTTTTGGTTTTGCGCTCTCTGCCTTCCCAAAGCCATAACTTTTTTATTTGTCTGTTCACATAGCCATATGAGGGCTTGTTTTTTGCGGGACAAGTTGTACTTACCAACGGCGCCATTTAATATTGCATATTATGTAGTGGGAAGCAGGAAGAAAATTCCAAATGGGGTGAAATTACAAAAAAAAAGCAATTCCACCACAGTTTTACATATTTTTTACTTATGAAATCTGATGTGCGATAAAACTGACCAGTTACTTTCTATTCTACAGGTCAGTACGAATCCACCGATATCTTATATGTATAGTTTTTCTTGCGTTTTGATAGTGATAAAAAATTAAAAAGTGGGGAAAAAAAATCTGTTTTATTTTTTTGTTGCCATAATTTGACCCCTATAACTTTTTTGCAATTATGTGTACGGAGCTGTATGGGAGCTCATTTTTTGCGGGGCGATCTAAACTTTTCATTGATACCATTCTGGGGTGTGTATGACTTTTTGATCACTTTTTTATTAAATTTTTTGTAGAAAATGAAGCGACCAAAAACGACGAATCGGCCATTTGGACGCTTTTTTCCGTTTTGCTGTTTGCCGTATGGGAAATATATTTTTATACTTTTATACTATGGGAGTTTTCACACATTGACACCTATGATGTGTATTTTTTTATTTTTTTTATTTTTGGAAAAGGGGGGTGATTTGAATTTTTATGTTTATTTATTTTACTTTTTTTAACACTTTTTTTTATAGTTCCCATAGGGAACTATAACTAGTGATGAGCAGCAGGAGCAATATTCGAATTTGTGATATTTCGCGAATATTTGGGCGAATATTCGCCATATATTCCTGAATTCGAAAATTCGTTATCTCCAGTCATTATTTTCTTGATTGTGGAAATCGGCAATTTAAAAATTCGCATTACGAAAATTCGCATTTAACACTACTCCTAAAATCAAAGATATTGCAGCCTTCTCATTGACCCACAAGCTAGGAGCAGGGAGGGATCATGTGTACTGTTTAAAACAAAATCTCGAATATTTGAAATTACGAATATATATCACTATATTGTAAATATTCCCGAATTCTCAAAGTGCCAATATTCCCGATAAAAATTCGTAATTCGAATATTCGTGATAAACACTAACTATAACATGCAATCATCTGATTGCTATTATCATAGACTCGAATGCACTTGCATCGGAATCTATGATAATTTCATTACTTTCCTATGAAGCCCTATTACAGGCAAGGGCTCCATAGGAAATACTATGCAGCAGCCTCCTGTCATTCATAAAGACAGGGGCTGCTGCATACACGCTCCGGCTCCTCCGATTGTCACACGGGGAGCCGGACCACAACAGAAAGCTTTCGGTTTTTAGCGCGCTCAAATGCCGTGGTCAGGAGCGGGCTCCATCTTTAAGCACACACCCAATGACGTACATGTATGTCATCGGGCGTGAAGGGGTTAATATAAATCTAGCAGAGCAATGATTGGGGAGATCTCTGGACCCATGTGAGGTACAGGGCTGGTTCTAGCTTTGTTAGAAAGAGATCGTCGTGTACTATATGATGTCTTATTATTTTTTTTACATTAGTCATGGGATAACCACTTTAATTCTCATGTTAGGGTGCTTTCACATTTGTGTTCTGAGTATCCGGCAGGCACTACCGGCCCGCCAGATCCGTCAGAACGCAAGTCGCCTGAAAGCATTTGAAGACTGATCAGGATCCTGATCAGTCTTTGAAATGCTTTCAGGTTACCATGGCAGCCAGGACGCTACTGAAGTCCTGGCTGCCATGGTAAGTACTCCGCAGCAGTGTACTTACCTGCGCTGCGGCCGCCAGGCGCTCCTTCATGACGTCACAGGTCCCCGCGTCGCATAGATCAATGCGCCGCCCAGACCTGTGATGTCATGAAGGAGGGCCCAGGGCCGCAGAGCAGGTAAGTACACTGCTGCAGAGTACTTACCATGGCAGCCAGGACTTCAGTAGCGTCCTGGCTGCCATGGTAACCGATCGGAGCCCCAGCTTACACTGGGCCCCCGATCGGAACTGCTTCTGCGCATGCGCAGAGCTAAGCGTCGGATTCGGCGATGCGCTGAAACAACGTTTAGCTTAATTCCGGATCCGGATTAATGCACTTCAATGGGCATTAATTCCGGATCCGGCAAGTCTTCCGGATTTTTGGACGAAGACAAATCCGCAGCATGCTGCGGTTTTGTCAACGTTCAAAAAATGTTACAATACTGAATGGAAGACATCCTGATGCATCCTGAACGGATTTCTCTCCATTCAGAATGCATGGGGATAATCCTGATCAGTTTCTTTCCGGCATAGACCCCCGACGACGTATCTCTATCCCGGAAAGTAAAAACACAAGTGTGAAAGCACCCTTACTCTAGAAAAGATTTTTAATTCCATATTTTGTATATTTCCAAATGTCTCTCTATCTACGCATGTGTTGTGATTGCTGGGAGATATATCAGAATGTAATGTTTACCACAGAATTGTCATGAGTAAGGGTCACATTTTAAGATCTGAAACACACGTTATGTGTTAAAATTTGTGTCTTAAAATTTTTAAGGAAATTTCTAAAACTCAACCCTTTTATGGACCAGTTCAGTTCTTTGTCACTTTGTGGGTCTTACATAGTGGAAATCACCCATAAATTACCCCATTTTATAAACTACATTCCTCAAGTTATTTAAAACTGATTTGACAAACTTTGTTAACCCTTTAAGTGTTCTACAAGAATTGACCCTTAGGAGTTTTTTCCTTTTTTGCGGTTTTATTTTTATCTTTATTATGGCATACAATGTAGTTGAAAGTGGGAAAAATTCCAAATGAGGTGGAATTGGAAAAACAAAAACACAATTCCGCCACTGTTTTACTGGTTTTGTCCCTACAGCGTTCAGTTTGTGGCAAACTGACCCATTCTCTTGATTCTCTGGGTCAGTATGAATACAACAATACCATATATATAAGAAAAAAGAGAGGAAAAAAAAAGAAGCAGCACACTTTATGACGGGGGTGCAAATCCGGCAATTGAGGCATCGGCAACCAAGATCCAATGATATATATGAAGAAAGGCACGGCAGCACTCCAATGTAGTACAAAGAGTCATTTATTCAACCTAGGGTCAGCAACGTTTCAACTGCTTATTGCAGTCTTTATCAAGCCATACAAACATGTTCATCATAGTGGTATATAAAGGTGTACATGATTTGTTCAATAATTACATAATTTAATATATAAAGGATTAAAAACTCTCATAATCCCTAAATCAGGTGTTCATAATGTGAATAATTGAGTAAAAATCCAAATCAAACACACACTTTTAATTTCACGGACGGCAGGACCATAAGCGAGTCTGTCACATACTCATGCACGACTTATCCAAATCGCGCGAGAAGTCAAGTGAAAATATGCGTAATCCTGCAAGATCCGAGATCACGCGGGAGGCAAACTTGCCACAGTAAAAATGTCAACCATCCACTAGAATGCCTAATACGCATGCTCATGCACTGATCGGTGCCTGCCTGATCAACATGACAAAATAATAAGTCAAAGTGGGGGAAGTCACCTCCCACTATGATAAACTATTACATCATATGTCGGGAAAGGGTTAAAGAATAAAGGCCATCACTTGGTATGGGAAGCTGGACATGTCTCCTTGCTTTATACTTTTACTTCTGGCCTGACTCTTCAAATCGCCTCTTCGCTGCACCGATCCCCAGAGAGCAACGGCTTGAGGGAAAAGACCGTGACTAGGGACGAGCGAACTTGTGTTTCAAGTTTGGCGTACGAGGTTCAGGTTATCTACGAATTCCGTTATGGATTCTGTAACGAAATTCTTAGATAAACTGAATTTTTTACGCCTAACTTGAAACACAAGTTCGCTCATCCCTAACCGTGACACATCATCTTACCAGGGCAACCAGCACTCCCATCCTCTGCACTGGCTACTCACGGGCTCGCTGCACATGGTCGCCTTAAATTTATGGGGCATCCTTCATTTGAACAGGGAACCACAACAATACCAGACACAATGCAGGAAGCAGAGTGATGCTATGTCTGGAAAAATTCTAAGAGGTGTTGCTGTTTATTCACATAATCAGTGGGGTCATAAACAGATGCAAAATGGAAGAAAGTGACCACATTACAGCAATGTAAAGCTATTGATATAGAAAAACTCTGATACTAAATGCATGAGCATGAAACGTTCGCCATATATTTACCTTCTTTGTTACAGGGGCGATTGCTGCATATAACACTGGTCCTGGAAGGGTTAAGAACTTAAACAGTGTTGACTCATACACAACTGGAGGAGACTATGCCAACGATGTTGTTGCCCGTGCACAGTTCTTCAAGGCCTATGGATATTAAATGATGCCTTTTTTTAGTTGCTGGCATCTTGTATTTGCTTTGATTTTACTATGTGAAAGAATACCAAAATCAAGAGCTTAAAATAAATGATAAGGATTTTAAATAATGGAATGATGATATAACACTACACGTACGACGTTAAATGCAACATAAAACTTGCACAAACTAAATTGATCACTTTTACACATACAGACTACATTTTTTTGGTGTTTTTTTTGTGACAATGTGTAAAATCACCTCACTGGTTATCGAACAGTAAATATGTGACATTACCCTGAGACAGCTTTCGCATGGTTGCAAAGTGGTCACATTTTAGCCCCCATATTACAAACACAGTGGCCCTGATTTACGAATGCGGCTGCAATCTGTCTAAAATATGGCACAATTTGGCGCAAGTAGGGTTTCTACACTTTTTTTCTTGATTTGCCTAAAAGTTTGGGCTCCACAGGAAGAGGCGGGCCTACAATATGCCGTTTAGACAACCTTTGTAAGCTTACGCCATTTATAAATTTAGTAAATCTGGGACAATATCTAGACTTGCTGGATTGAACTTAAGAAACATAAAACCCTCCTAAGGACCATGCCGGATACTTTTGTACAGAATGTTTTTGGCATGCAATCTTCTTAAATTGCAGTTATACGCAGGTACAGCAGAGGGCTCATACACCTGTACGGCAGCCCTATTATATCTCCGTGCAAAACGCAGCTCAGCTATGATATGACTGCATTTTCCTCGGCCCATCAGAAGAAACCATTCTGAGGGCCCATTCCTTATGTATATGGACAATGTGTATGGTGCACATTGAGGACTTATCATCAGTAAGGCTTAATAGGATATCTGGTGGTTATTAGTTCCAAGGTCAACCCCAAATTATATTCTGCTTGCTTTGAAAGGGACCCTCTATTGTGTCAGATCTTGGGCCCACCGAAGGATCCTCTGGTACTCTGGTGCGACAGTCTGACCCTGTACAGCAATGAATATGAGTGATCCCTTAGGTCAGTCACGCACAGCATTAAGGCCTCATGCACATGACAGTAAATAATGGTCGTGTGACGGCTGTTTAAGTAACGGCCGTGACACGGCCATTTGTAGCACCAATGAAAGTCTATGGGGCTATTTACATGGTCGTTCTTTTAATGGCCAATGTCCTATTTTTGGCCATTTCCACAGCCAGGCGGACCCCATTGAAATCAATGGGACCGTTTTTAACGGCTGATTCGCAGGAGTGCACGCGTCTAACGGCAGTTAAAAACGGGTACACTTTATCTATATGGCCATTTTGGGGTTTAAAAAAAAAACTCACCTCATCCACTTGCTTACGCTGTGACAGTCTCTTCTTTCTTCATTGAGCAGGACCTGCTAAAGGACCTGCGATATATGCGTGGTGATGTAAGCCGTATACCGGGGGACTCCCCAGGATACAGTGAAGTCACAAATGAGGAAAAACAAAGCCACCACCAGCTTTTGCCAAAACAGAATTTTACTTAAACGTGGTAATGAACCACTAATACTGGGAACATACAATAAATTTACATACACCCAGCCCGAAGGAGGAAAGCGCGGTAATTTACCTACTGGGGGGGGCACCACTAAACTGCCACACCTTACCTGGTATTACACTAAAAATCAAGAACAACTGTATGAGTATGTGGTACAGGCTAGCCAGCTTACAAACTTACAATGCTCTACAGGATTCCCCCTCCCATAACTGGTGTTGTAGGATGTGCCTGAGTATTCCTTCTGAGCAAAACGCCAGCCTGGCTTGAGTTTGTGGGGAGGTTTATTAGCTCTCCTGTGTAAAATGTCCCTTTAACCACTTCAGCCCCCCTAGCTTAAACACCCTTGATGACCAGGCCACTTTTTACAATTCTGCATTACACTACTTTCACCGTTTATTGCTCCGTCATGCAACTTACCACCCAAATGAATTTTGCCTCCTTTTCTTCTCACTAATAGAGCTTTCATTTGGTGGTATTTCATTGCTGCTGACATTTTTACTTTTTTTGCTATTAATAAAAATTTAACTACATTTTTGCCAAAAAATGACATTTTTCGCTTTCTGTTGTAAAATTTTTCAAAAAAAACTACATTTCTATATAAATTTTTCTCTAAATTTATTGTTCTACATGTCTTTGATAAAAAAAAATCCAATAAGTGTATATTTATTGGTTTAGGTAAAAGTTATAGCGTTTACAAACTATGGTGCAAGAAAGTGAATTTCCGCATTTTGAAGCAGCTCTGACTTTCTGAGCACCTGTCATGTTTCTTCAGGTGCTAGAATGCCAGGATAGTATAAATACCCCCCAAATGACACCATTTTAGAAAGAAGACACCCCAAAGTATTCGCGGAGGGGCATGGTGAGTTCATGTATCATTTCATTTTTTTTCACAAGTTAGCAGAAAATTACACTTTCTGAGGAAAAAAATATATATAATAAAGTTTCCATTTCTGCTAACTTCTGGCAAAAAAATAAAAATCTCAGACGGACTCACTATGCCCCTCAGTGAATACCTTGGGGTGTCTACTTTCAGAAATGGGGTCGTTTGTGGGGTGTGTTTACTGTTCTGGCATTTTGGGTGGGGCTAAATTGTGAGCAGCCATGTAAAACCTAAAGGTACTCGTTGGAATTTGGGCCCTTTGCGCACCAGGCTGCAAAAAGTGTCACTTATGTGGTATTGCCGTACTCAGGAGAAGTAGGGCAATGTGTTTTGGGGTGTATTTTTACATATACCCATGTTGGGTGAGAGAAATATCTCTGTAAACTGACAACTTTGTATAAAAAAATTAAAAATATTTGTCGTTTACAGAGATATTTCTCACACAAAGTATGGGTATATATAAAAATACACCCCAAAACACATTGCCCTACTTCTCCTGAGTACGGCGATACCACATGAGTGACACTTTTTTGCAGCCTGGGTGTGCAAAGGGGCCCTAATTCCAATGAGTACCTTTAGGATTTCACAGGGCATTTTTACGCATTTTTCTTCTCACACTTTAGGGGCCCCTAAAATGCCAGGTCAGTATAAATACCCCACAAGTGACCCCATTTTGCAAAGAAGACACCCCAAGGTATTCCGTGAGGGGTATGGTGAGTTCATGTAAAATTTTATTTTTTGTCACAAGTTAGTGGAATATGAGACTTTGTAAAAAACAAAACAAAAAAAATATATATCAATTTCTGCTAACTTGTGCCAAAAAAAAAAATTCTGTGAACTCGCCATGCCCCTCACAGAATACCTTGGGGTGTCTTCTTTCCAAAATGGGGTCACTTGTGGGGTATTTATACTGACCTGGCATTTTAGGGGCCCTAAAGCGTGAGAATCCAAATGCGTAAAAATGCCCTGTGAAATCCTAAAGGTACTCATTGGTTTTAGGGCCCCTTTGCGCATCTTGGCTGCAAAAAGTGTCACTCATGTGGTATCGCCGTACTCAGGAGAAGTAGGGCAATGAGTTTTGGGTGTATTTTTACATATACCTATACTGTGTGGGAGAAATATCGCTGTAAACGACAACTTTTTACATTTTTTTATTCAAAGTTGTCAATTTACAGAGATATTTCTCTCACCCAGCATGGGTATATGTAAAAATACACCCCAAAACACATTGCCCTACTTCTCCTGAGTACGGCGATACCACACGTGTGACACTTTTTTGCAGCCAAGATGCACAAAGGGGCCCAAATTCCAATGAGTACCTTTTAGGAGGGCATTTTTACGCATTTTTCTTCTCACGCTTTAGGGCCCCTAAAATGCCAGGGCAGTACAAATACCCCGAATGTGACCCCATTTTGGAAAGAAGACACCCCAAGGTATTCCATGAGGGGCATGGCGAGTTCATAGAAGATTTTTTTTTTGGCACAAGTTAGCGGAAATTGATTTTTTTATTGTTTTTTTCTCACAAAGTCTCCCTTTCCGCTAACTTTTGACTAAAAGTTTAATTTTTCATGGACTCACTATGCCCCTCAGCGAATACCTTGGGATCCCACTTCTGGGATCCTGTGGATCAGCTTTTTGGTCGGCCGGGATTGCGGTCCGAGTGAGAGGAGGATGGCGTCCCTCGTGGTGGATGTTTCGCGCGGTTGCCGAGCTTTGCTGTGGACGTCACCGGGTTACGTGACTAATATGTTCTTGATCCGATTCAATGGGGTCTATTTTCTCCGGAGCGCTCAGCTGTAAGGTTGAATTCCAGACAGGCTTATGGCAATATGGTTCAGTAAAAATCGCAATCCTCCACAGGCTCAAACGCATTTCGGGATTATTCTCCCTTCATCAGTAAGCGGGGGATTGCTGAACTCCATATTGTTTTTATACTGTGGTATCAATTAACTCATTCATTATATAGTATAGATGCATATGAGGTTATTTAATAATCAGTTTAGTTGAGTGTAGTGGTGGGATTTTCACTTTCGTAGGAATAAGACATTCTATATCAACGGGACGGGGTTGGGGGCGGTTCAGATCAGTGGTTATATCCAATAAATTTTTGGATTACAATAAATCTATTTATATAGTCATGATTATATGTGTATATGTATCACACTGACTGCTATGTTGTTTAATATATTCCTCTGGTCCGTAGAATAAAAGACCCAGGGGGTATAACAACTCCCAGTTTTTGAAATAGGGTATGGATTTCATGCTTCAAAGTTTGGGTTTAGAATACTGTTGGGTGTCCGTATATGGTTCACATGTATTTATGTGTATACCAGCGGCTGGGATAAATTGATGTATCTCTCTGGTCCTTAAGACAAAAGACCCAGAGGATATAATTGTTCCCAGTTGCTTAAGTTAGTAATTGTATATGGACTGTTCTGCTGTCCAGCAACCAGTATGGACTTTCTTGGGGACTTGCTATGTATACACATTGTGTGCATCAAGGACACTGTCTCGATCTACTGGTCCGCAGTGCAGAAAGACCCAGTGGGTGCAACATTCCCGACTGTCAGAACATGCACCTTTACATTTATTCTCTATGGGGACCCCCGCTGTGAGCCATATACCTTGTCATGTCCATCTGACAGTATGCTTGTTTTTTGCTCGCATCTTTCCACTGGCTTATTGGTTGATGTGATGGTTTAGGGAGTGGCCGCACACCAAGGAGGAACCAGGAGGACTGTAACATACACACTGGTAGCTCGTCGGGGAGCGGCGGCCCCCCAATACTACAGAAAACCAAAGATCTCCATCTCTGCGTTCAACCCATTAGGTAAGATTGAGTTGAACTCAAAGATTCTTCTGGATTCTAATCTGGACATTTTCTGTATGTAATTACCACCCCGCCAGTCTTTCTTCACTTTTTCAAGAGCTATATATTTCAGTCCAGATGGATCTTTATTATGGGCTAATTTAAAATGGTTTGACACTGTATGTTTTTCGTATCCTTTTTTTATGTTTGCGATATGTTCTGACACCGTTTTTGAAGTGTTCTTTTGGTGCGTCCAATATAGAGCTTTTGACATGGACATTCAAGGGCGTATATGACTCCTGTGGAGTTGCATGTTAAAAATTCTTTAATCTCTAGTTTGTGTGTGTTTGTTTTAGATATAACGCAGAGAGGTTTTTTCTGGAATTATGTTGTTTGGCAGTTATTGCATTTGCCACATCTGTAAAAGCCTATAATGTCTGCCCATTCTTGAACGGTTGATGTATTTTCGATCTTTTCTTTGACTGTGGGGGCATTTTTGAGGCCTAGATTTGGGGCTTTAGTTAAAGTGATCTGAAGGATATCCGGGATAATGGATCCTATCCTTTTATCTTGTTTTATACGGTACCAATGGTTTTTTATGATGTTTTTGATTTGGCTGTACTGGCTGTGTGGTACATGTGACAACAATCTCCAGTATTCTTCATATGTCTGGGCTATGGGGTAGAGTGGCAAGACGAAAGCCTTTTCTTACGAAGAAAAACATCCAAGCCAGGCTACATTTTGCAAAAACACATCTGAAATCTCCCAAAAGCATGTGGGAAAAGGTGTTATGGTCTGGTGAAACCAAGGTTGAACTTTTTGGCCATAATTCCAAAAGATATGTTTGGCGCAAAAACAACACTGCACATCACCAGAAGAACACCATCCCCACAGTGAAGCATGGTGGGGGCAGCATCATGCTGCGGGGCTGTTTTTCTTCAGCTGGAACTGGGGTCTTACTTAAGATAAAGGGAATTATGAACAGTTCCAGATACAAGTCAATATTGGCACAAAACCTTCAGGCTTGAAAATCTGTGGGGTGATCTGAAGAGGGCTGTGCACAGGAGATGCCCTCGCAATCTTACAGATTTGGAGTGTTTTTGCAAAGAAGAGTGGGCAAATCTTGCCAAGTCAAAATGTGCCATGCTGATAGACTCATACCCAAAAAGACTGAGTGCTGTAATAAAATCAAAAGGTGCTTCAACAAAGTATTAGTTTAATGGTGTGCACACTTATGCAACCATATTATTATTATTATTTTTTTCTTTCCTCTACCTAAAAGATTTCAGTTTGTTTTTCAATTGAGTTGTACAGTTTATAGGTCACATTAAAGGTGGAAAAAGTTCTGAAATGATTTATCCTTGTCTCATTTGTTTTACAGCACAGAAACCTGACATTTTACAGGGGTGTGTATCTGCATAAAATCTTTTTATATTTAACCCTGTAAGCTCCATTCAATACATTGACCTACATCTCCCGGGGGGATGTAAAGGCTGCACTAATGAGCACTCCGCAATGGAAGCGCTAATTAGTAGCAGCCCTATTACCGGCACATGCAAGGCCACTAAAACACCAGACGGGTGGCAACTCTAGTAGCAGAAAATACCGACAATTAACATTACCGATAGAGAAAAATTACCGATACCGGATAGGTGGCAGCCCTAATCTAATCATCACATCTCCTCCAATAGTGGCAGACCATGAAGCTCCTATGGAGCACCTGGGGGGAGGTGGCCAGCAGTGGAGGATAGGCCATGCCCACTAATTACACTTATATAGCTTTAGTGATGTCATCATCACCATGTGACCAGTACAGGAAGCCAAGGAATAGCAGAGCAGGGAAGTCTGAAGGAACTTTTGGTGATGTGACCAGTGCAGTAAACTGGTGAAAGACCCATGGGATGTGGATGTGAGGGGGTGGAGCCTGGAGAAGAGGTTAGTCGTGTCCTGGGATAACCTGGGATATAACATCCTATAAAAGCTGGGAGTTGTAGTTCTGTCCTGTTCTATCCCTCTCCATGTGATTTCAAGTCATGCCCTAGTACAGTCTAGTAATGCTGGGAGTTGTAGTTCTCTCCACTTATACCCCATCTCTGTAATGTATACTGATGCCCCATAATCTCTGGCCATACTGGGGGTTATAGTTATTTCCTTTTAAAACTCTCACCTAGTAAAACTGGATGATGCCCTATAATAATCTGGACATGCTGGGAGTTGTAGTCCTCTCTTCCTAGACTGGGTTCGCATCACTGTTTAGGTTTCCGTTTTGCGCACAGGACTTTTTTCTGTCTAAAATAACGGATCTCAGACAAAAATGGCTCAAACAGATGCCAAATATGTAGAACTGATCCTTGAAATACAGGATGTTTTTTTTTTCTTTATTTTTCTGTTCTTCTGATGGATCAGAAGTACGGAAAACTAAACGGTTATGTGAACCCGGCCATATACTCTCTGTGTAATATCCACTTGTATCCAATAATACCAGCCTGGATATGCTGGGAGTTGTAGTTCTCGCCACTCTTACCTCTCCCTGTGTTGCCGCCTAATTTCCAATCTGGTGATGATGAGACTTGTTTTGTAGCCGCTGAGGTGTGCTGGTGACGTTCCCTGTCATAGCAGCACAACAACAAAAATCATTGTAGTTCCGGATTTGGCACTTCATGGATGACAACACCTGACGGATCCCACTGACTATGATGAGATCTGACGGGTTTCCATCTGCCAGGCTATAACCTGAATGAGGAAACGAACACAGATGTGATCAAAGCCATATATGTTCTCTAGCATCAGATTATGATATTCTGCAGCAGCTGAGGTGTGTGTTAAGAGGTTCTGCAGCAGCTGAAGTGTGTGTTAGGAGGTTCTGCAGCAGCTGAGCTGTGTGTTATAATGTTCTGCAGAAGCTTAGGTGTGTATTAGGAGGTTCTGCAGCAGCTGAGGTGTGTATTAGGAGGTTCTGCAGCAGTCAGAGAAACATCAGTTGTGATGTTTAGATTAAATCCTTTAGTTTTCTGTCTGCACTTTGTAAAATATCCCTGTCCTGTTCCTCTGCTGTGGCGCACTGTGACCTGACTGACCTGATCCAGCAGCGTTACCAGTCCAGACTCCAGTCCAGCTCCGTGAAGAACTGCCCCGGGCCCTGACTGTGCTCAGCATTGGGGAATAGGTGAAGGAGGAGCTGGCACAGTCCATGAGGGAAGGATGGCACACTATATGAAAAGTAGTGGGCACAATTCATCGGGTAAGGCTAGGTAATCAAATTTTGGTATTCTGGTCCAGCATACCAGCAGAATACCAGAATCGCCAGATGCAGCATACGCCAAACACTGCTAGCACCTGCCGGATCTCATTCACAATGATGGGGGTCATTCAAGATCCCGCGTGCAGAGCTGTTTTGCCCTTTGATTTGCCAGAATCTGCAACGCCGGTTTCTGCTGGAACCTGTGCTCCAGATGTGCACGTACCCAAAGGGGTGAGATGGGTTACTCACAAGGGGGCCAAATTCAGAATCTTGCCAGGGGCCCAGTGATTTCTATGTACACCCCTGTTCTTACACCAGTATTTATACATTTTCCCTGTGCATGGTCTAACTTTAAAAAAAAAAAAAAAAAGTTACATTTTCTTTCACTTTCACATTTCTTGTAAACCACCTTATTTTTGCTGTTTTTTTTATTTTACTGGGACTAAAAAATAAAAATCTTTTCTGTAAATACGGTATGTTAGATTTCCTTTTACTTTCTCTTTTCATTTCTTGTAAACCACCTCATTTTTGTAGACTGTTTGCTGTTTTTTTTTTTTTGTTTTACTGGGACAGATTCCTTTCAGTTTCACTTGGCCTCCTCTATAAAACGGGATGGAAAACTCAGACTCTGCACACATCATTGACAGGGACAACAGCAACTAATTTTCTTTCAAAGGTAAGTGAACCAAACAAGCAGATATCCAGATATGGATAGAAATAGATGATACTAGATAGAGATAATAGACAGACAAGAGGGCACATTGTTTTCTTACCGCATCTGGTAGATGCCCTGAATTACATTTCTAAGAGGCACTGAGTGTATTTAGGAAGTTACATTATGCATCAATAATATGTCAGGAAAATGTTGCAGCGTCAGTCATGAAGAAAATATGCAAGAAGTGCTATCCAGAAATCATATAATCACAGCACAATTCTATTGGTTTTTTCATGTATGTTTGACTCAAAAGTCCTGTCCTAGATGTGGGGAGAGTCCTGCATCCCTGATACACATGTTCTGGTAATGTACGGAGCTTAGGACTTTTTGGACAGGCGAGCTAACTTGTATTAAAGACGCATATCAAATTGCGGTCCCGCCTGGTCCGGGGGCATATATGCTAGGAATATTGGACATTAAAGGGAACCTGTCACCGGGATTTTGTGTACAGAGCTGAGGACATGGGTTGCTTGATGGCCGCTAACACATCCACAATATCCAGTCCCCATAGCTCTGTGTGCTTTTATTGTGTAAAAAAACTGATTTGATACATATGTAAATGAACCTGAGATGAGTCCAGAGTAAAGGAGCCCAGCACCGCCCCGCATCCTGAGAATCTCCTCCTTGCTACCCAACGTCAGTAAGCCAGATCGCCGTAATCTTGCGATGTGCGAGTTAGCGCATGCGCAGTGTTCCTTCCCTGTGCTGGCATCATCATCATCATCATAAGATGCTGTGCTATTTGGAAAGTCTGATTGCTGGTCACATGACACAGCCGAGAAACAGAAGGGAGGTGATAGCTCACAAGTACAACCATGTACCTTTCTAGCAGGTCAGAGAATAAACATTTTTTTGCAGGAGTTTTTCTTTAAAAATAAATAAATAATAATAAAAATAATAAAAAGAGAAATACAGAAAATAAAAAAAAAAATATCAAAAGTTATAGGAATAGGTACTAGTATTAGCAATAGTATATCAGACTACGTACACACATATACAAACATCCTTCCTTTTTTTCGGTCATAAAAAAATAAAATAATACATATATATATATATTAGCTTTAACAATAAAAGTATAGTGGAATTTGTATGTGTAAAAGATACAGACACACACATTTTTTATTTTAAAAATCTAGGTATTCAGTTAGCAGTGTTTTTTTTCTGTGTAAAATATACAAAGGCACCCATATTTTTTCATCTGTAGAAAAAAAAAAATGAAAACAAAATCTTAAAATGTACAAATTTTTCCCAAGATGAATACATTAGGGGAGTAACATAAAAAAGTCACCTTGAAGGGGCATATAACGCTTTGGCGCTGTACAATGTTTTGGCGTAGAACCAGCCATAGCAAAGAAGGCTGTTAAAATCCAAAATGCGCTTCAGTGTTTAGAATTGTTGCGGCGGGGGCAGCCAGTAGATAAATAACATACGGTAATCGTACGGTAATGGTTTTAGAAATGTTTTGTCTTGAAAGCTTTTGTAATAGAAAAAAAAATTGAGGAGAGAGGAAAAATATATATATTTTTTCATAATTTTTACAGTTTTTCTTAAATATTTAAAAAAATATATTATATCCAGGATAAATGGTGGGGGCACACTCCTGAATATCTGCAGTATCTTTGTTGTATTCAGGGGATTGTCACACCAAACGCGTTTCGGGGTAAGAATGAATGACCCCTTCATCAGTGGCATTCTTACCCCGAAACGCGTTTGGTGTGACAATCCCCTGAATACAACAAAGATACTGCAGACAACAACTCAATCCGGTATCATATCGTGAGACACAGATTTTCGCGTGAAAAACCCAACCCTGCACACGGAGCGACATACTCCACAACGCGACACGTGCAACACAGGGATCGCGTTTGTCTGAGCAGCCCTTGAAATCGTGCTCCTAATACTCCAAAGGAAGAAGTCACGTAGAGGGCAGTATCACCGCACCGGTAAGACTGTTCTTTTCTGCAGAACTTGATCGCGATCTATTATATGTCATAGCGGGACGCCGCTTTTCACTTTCTGAATGGAGACGGAACCCCGTCTTCCAGTATATGGATTTGGATCACTGGCTGGATTTATCCCAAGGACTATCCAGAGGTCTGAACCCCTGAATACAAGGCTTAAACCGGACCCCTTGGTTTTTATTTTATTTTATTAGAGTGTGGTGCGAACACTTATGACCATTGATTGTCGCAACCAGATTTCCGCGCTCTTTATGGTTTGGCCAAACCTTATTAATCAGTTATACAATGCAAGATTTAACCTTGATGTTTTAACATTCCATTGTATACCTTCTAACTTCTATTTATTCATTGTTTCTAATACTTGGTGTGCAATAAAAGCCTGTACATAGATATTCAGGAGTGTGCCCCCACCATTTATCCAGTTATTTTAATCCATTTGATAGTGTGGTGAATCTATCGGTGGGTTGTGCACCTCCCCTGGGTGTTACACTACTCTAGTGCGACATATAACGTACAATTATTTATATTATATCCATTATGTAATGGCACAAAAGAAAGGTCTGAGGTGTCCCGTAAAAAATAATTTCAAATACATGTAGGCTGGCTCAAAAATGAATCAGTAATTTGCAGTTAGATAGGCCCATTGCTACAACTAAAAAAATGGCCAGGTAAGGAAGGGGATAAACACACCGGTAATGAAGCGGTTAACACTAAAATGTTTTTTCTACCGTTAGGTGCAGAGTCAAAACTACAATGGCATGTAAGTATCTATAGGGGGAAAACGCTCTTTGCGATCTGACTCCTGGTCCAGAGTTTTGTAACTGTACCAGCTCCAATTTTAGTTACACTGCTCTGATGTTACTGCTAATTACAGTGCCCCGTCAGATCCTCCGGAGCAGTGCCTTTCCAGAGTGTGCTAGTGAGTGGCAGTTGTGGTAGACCATATATCATCTGCTGGAGTATGACAGCACTGCATAGTATTGTACTTAAAGGGGGTTTCCAGGAACTCAAAGTTTAGATCAAGGCTAGGAGTTATCTAAATCCCCAAGTGTTCCAGCGCTGCTACAGTGGTCCTGGCTGTGTATTTCTGGTGCCGCAGCGATGACATTACCAGTTATTCCATGTTATCGTAGCAGCCTATCACTGACCTCAGCGTTTACCTGGGTACGGTCTCGCTATGCGATGACATAACCGACTACCTCAGGTGACTGCTGAGGCTAATGATTGGAAACAAAGACTCCTGGGACCACTGGAGCAGTGGTGTTGGATGGAGGAAAATTAAGCAGGTGAGTAAGGGCATTAGCGATCTTAGGCCTCTTTCACATAGGCGTCGCATGTGAGGGCCGGACAAGATGCGGGTGGGTTGCGGGAAAAAGCGTAATTTTTCCGTGAGAGTGCAAAGCGTTTTAATGCGTTTTGCACGCGCGTGAGAAAAATCGGCATGTTTGGTACCCAGACCCGAACCTGGGGATCGGTGTTGAGTTGATTTTATTATTTTCCCTTATAACATGGTTATAAGGGAAAATAATAGCATTCTTAAGACAGAATGCTTAGTAAAATAAAGATGAAGGGGTTAAAAATAATAAATTTAATTCACCTCATCCACTTGATCGGGTAGCCGATCTCCTCTTCTTTCTACTTTCTTGAGGACCTGGCTAAAGGACCTTTGATGATGTCACTGCGCTCATCATATGATCCATCACCATGGTGATGGACCATATGATGAGCGCAGTGACGTCACCACAGGTCATTTTCCTCAAACAAGACATGCCAGGCTGCGCGTTCAAGTGGATTAAGGTGAGTTTATTAATTTTACTAAGAATTCTGTATTACCATACCATGCGTGAAAATCGCACCGCATCCGCACTTGTTTGCGATTTTCACGCAGCCCCATTCACTTCTATGGGGCCTGCGTTGCGTGAAAAACGCACAATATAGATCTTGCTGCGATTTTCACGCAACGCACAAGTGATGCATGAAAATCACTGCTCATGTACACAGCCCCGTTGAAGTAAATGGGTCCGGATTCAGTGCGGGTGCAATGCGTTTACCTCACGCATGGCACCCCGTGTGAAAGGGGCCTTACCCATACAGCGGTCTCCTCCGATGATGAGCAGGCGGTTGCTAGGAAGAAACGCTTCCCTCCTGACAATCGCCCACCAAGCTGCAGGTCTAATACAGCCTTAAAGGGGTTCTGCAGTTTGATACAACTGATGATCTATCCTCAGGATAGATCATCAGCATCTGATCGGCCGGGGTCTGACACCCGGGACCCCCGCCGATCAGCTGTTTGAGAAGGCAGCGGCGCTGCAGCAGCGCTGCGGCCTTCTCACTGTTTTCCTCTGCTAGAGCCCCACCCAGTGACGTCACGACTTGTATCCAAGTGGCGTGGGCGAGGCTAAGCTCTGTTCACTGAATGGAGCTTAGCCCCGCCCACGCCACTTGATACAAGTCGTGACGTCACTGGGCGGGCTCTAGCAGAGGAAAACAGTGAGAAGGCCGCGGCGCTGCTGCAGCGCCGCTGCCTTATCAAACAGCTGATCAGCGGGGGTCCCAGGTGTCAGACCCCGGCCGATCAGATGCTGATGATCTATCCTGAGGATAGATCATCAGTTGTATCAAACTGCAGAACCCCTTTAAGCCTTATTTTTTATTTGATCCTTTCCCACAAGAGTCCCATAAAACCCCATAACAGAATGATGTGGCTGTCATTAGGCAAATCTAACAAGTAAATTAAAGAATATTAATATTTATTTCTATATTTTCTTCAAAGCAAGATACGGCAATCTTGACCAAATTCAATGCAGCGGTGCCTCAGAAACAACGGGTAGACAGGATGGAGAGAATTATTCTGGTAAGTGATTCAGAGTGTACACAAAATCACTACAAGGGTCCTTACACACATGAATTTTGCCCAATTTTTTTTTTTACCACTAAAATAGGTTCATGCATTTGTTTATGGCACCTCCATTTGTGGCGATACACACTGGGGTCCATGTATTATGCACCTGTATGGCGTGAAAAAATGGCAAACAGCAGGTCTGCCACCTTTTTAATGCCATTTACAGGTAAATGCCATTTCAATGCCACCCTCTCCAGTCTCTCTAAAGAGGGGTCTCAGGGGGTGTGGTGTGGGGGCAGGGCTATCTGCGCCAACACATTCACAACCATTTACACCAGTTTATTGGCATAAATGGCGATTGAGATCTTATCTTTGCATTTAATCTATGATGAGGCATGTGCCTCTCATACATTAAGTTCATCCTCCGGTGGCACAGGGGATGTCAAGCTCGCCATATGAGGACAGCCTTTGGCAAATGACCTCCAGTGTGTCTTACCACTAGCATTTCCTTCGTGGCATTTTTCCTCTATAGCTACTACAGGACCGCCTAACGCAGGGATACGTCCTGCGGGCGGTCCTGTAGCTCTGTGTGGACGCATCGGCGCGTCATCTCGCGAGACGCGCGCGTTCACAGGGGCGCGCGTCTCAAGAGTTGAACTACAGCCTGCCAGCGATGATCAATCGCTGGCAGGCTGTAGATGCGATATAAATCGCATCAAACATGTATACCAGACGCTGTTTTGTAAACAGCATCTGGTATACCTGCTACCTGGTCCTCTGATGGTCCCATTTGCTGGGATCGACCACCAGAGGACCAGGTAACTATGTAAAGTTGCACCAAACACTACACTAACCCCCCACCCCCTCACCTATTAACCCCTTGTTAACCCCTTGATCACCCCATCTAGACCCCCTGATCACCCCCCTGTCATTGATCACACCCCTTGTAAGGCTCCATTCAGACGTCCATATGTGTTTTGCGGATCCGTGGATTCACGGATCCGCAGAACTGATCCACGGATCCGCAGATCCTCAAAACACGGACACCGGCAATGTGCTTTCCGCATTTTGCAGATCCGCACATTGCCAGAACTATATAGAAAATGCTTTTTCTTGTCCGCAATTGCGGACAAGAATAGGACATGTTCTATATTTTTGCGGAACGGAAGTGCAGACCCGGAAGCGCGGATCCGTAATTCCAGATCCGAGCAGGACAAAGTCTGTCCCCATAGAAATGAATGGGTCCACAATTCCTTTCCGCAAACAGAATTTCGGACGTGTGAATGGGGCATAAGGGTCCCCTATCACCGCCAGTTAGCTAGCTACTTGTTAGGTAGAGTGAAGAAACGGCAGGCAGCACTCCGGATGTCGTGAAGATAAACGTGGTTTATTAACCCAAAAACAGTAGCAACGTTTCAGCTCTCACTATGGAGCCTTTGTCAAGCCATAGACAGACAGACAAATATAACATAACATTTATAATGAAATAACCACAAATGTATTTTCTGTGCTCACATCATTATCAGTTTTATTCAACCCCCAAGTGACATTCAATCTTAGTACTTAGTACAACATCCTTTTCCAGTTATAACAGTTTTTACCACTAAATGACCGCCTAATGCACGGATGCGTCCGGCGGGCGGTCCTGTAGTTCTGATCTGACGCATCGGCGTGTCATCTCGCGGGACGCGAGATTTCCTGTGAACGCGTGCGCGTTCACAGTGCCGCGCGTCTCAGGGGATTAACTACAGCCTGCCAGGGATGATCAATCGCTGGCAGGCTGTAGATGCGAATTAAATCGCATCAAAGAGGTATATCAGACGCTGTTTTGTTAACAACGTCTGATATACCTGCTCCCTGGTCCTCTGGTGGTCCCATTTGCTGGGATCAACCACCAGAGGACCAGGTAGCTATGTAAAGTTGCACCAAACACTACACTAACCCCCCCCCCACCCTCACTTATTAACCCCTTGATCACCCCATCTAGATTCCCTGATCACCCCCCTGTCACTGATCACCCCCCTGTCACTGATCACACCCCTTGTAAGGCTCCATTCAGACGTCCATATGTGTTTTGCAGATCCGTGGATTCACGGATCCGCGGATCTGATCCACGGATCCGCAGATCCTCAAAACACGGACACCAGCAATGTGCTTTCCGCATTTTGCAGATCCGCACATTGCCAGAACTATATAGAAAATGCCTTTTCTTGTCCGCAATTGCGGACAAGAATAGGACATGTTCTATATTTTTGCAGAATGGAAGTGTAGACCCGGAAGCGCGGATCCGTAATTCCAGATCCGAGCGGTACAAAGTCTGTCCCCATAAAAATGAATGGGTCTGCAATTACGTTCCGCAAACAGAATTGCGGACGTGTGAATGGGGCATAAGGGTCCCTTATCACCGCCAGTTAGTTAGCTACTTGTTAGGTAGCTAGCGCCCAGCCCACCGCACCGCAGTCACTGATTTTGGCAGAGATTTTTTCATCCACATTGATTGATGCGAATGAAAAAATCTGTGCCGTTCATTTTATTTTATTTTTTTCCAGCCCAGAGGCTGAACGGAAAAAAAAATCTGATTACCCGTATGCTCAATATAAGGAGAATCGCAGAAACTCCTAATGCTGGCCATACGTGTAATGATTGCGGAGACTCCTAAAATGCCAGGGCAGTACAAACACCTCACATGTGACCCCATTTTAGAAAGAAGACACCCCAAGGTATTCCGTGAGGGGTATGGTGAGTTCATGTAAAATTTTATTTTTTGTCATAAGTTAGTGGAATATGAGACTTTGTAAAAAATAAAAATAAAAATCAATTTCCGCTAACTTGTGCCAAAAAAAAAAAATTTCTGTGAACTTGCCATGCCCCTCACGAAATACCTTGGGGTGTCTTCTTTCCACAATGGGGTCACTTGTGGGGTATTTATACTGCCCTGGCATTTTAGGGGTCCTAAAGCGTGAGAATCCAAATGCGTAAAAATGCCCTGTGAAATCCTAAAGGTACTCATGGGAATTTGGGCCTTTGCGCATCTTGGCTGCAAAAAGTGTCACACATGTGGTATCGCCGTACTCAGGAGAAGTAGGGCAATGTGTTTTGGGGTGTATTTTATATATACCCATACTGTGTGTGAGAAATATCTCTGTAAATGACAACTTTTTAATTTTTTTATTCAAAGTTGTCAATTTACAGAGATATTTCTCTCACCCATCATGGGTATATGTAAAAATACACCCTAAAACACATTGCCCTACTTCTCCGAGTACGGCGATACCACATGAGTGACACTTTTTGCAGCCAAGATGCAAAGAGGCCCAAATTCCCATGAGTACCTTTTAGGAGGGCATTTTTACGCATTTTTCTTCTCACGCTTTAGGGCCCCTAAAATGCCAGGGCAGTATAAATACCCCACATGTGACCCCATTTTGGAAAGAAGATACCCCAAGGTATTCGCTGAGGGGCATAGTGAGTCCATGAAAAATTAAACTTTTTGTCAAAAGTTAGCGGAAAGGAAGACTTTGTGAGAAAAAACAATAAAAAATCAATTTCCACTAACTTGTGCCAAACATTTTTTTTTCTATGAACTCGCCATGCCCCTCATGGAATACTGGAATACCTTGGGGTGTCTTCTTTCCAAAATGGGGTCACATGTGGGGTATTTATACTGCCCTGGCATTTTAGGGGCCCTAAAGCGTGAGAAGAAAAATGCGTAAAAATGCCCTCCTAAAAGGTACTCATAGGAATTTGGGCCCCTTTGCGCATCTTGGCTGCAAAACAGTGGCACACATGTGGTATCGCCGTACTCAGGAGAAGTAGGGCAATGTGTTTTGCGGTGTATTTTTACATATACCCATGTTGGGTGAGAGAAATATCTCTGTAAACTGACAACTTTGTATAAAAAAATTTAAAATTTGTCGTTTACAGCGATATTTCTCACACACAGTATGGGTATATATAAAAATACACCCCAAAACACATTGCCCTACTTCTCCTGAGTACGGCGATACCACATGAGTGACACTTTTGCAGCCAAGATGCGCAAAGGGGCCCTAAACCAATGAGTACCTTTAGGATTTCACAGGGCATTTTATGCATTTGGATTCTCACGCTTAGGGCCCCTAAAATGCCAGGGCAGTATAAATACCCCACAAGTGACCCCATTTTGGAAAGAAGACACCCCAAGGTATTCCGTGAGGGGCATGGCGAGTTCACAGAATTTTTTTTTGGCACAAGTTAGCGGAAATTGATATATTTTTATTTTTTAATTTTGTTTTTACAAAGTCTCATATTCCACTAACTTGTGACAAAAATAAAATTTTACATGAACTTACCATACCCCTCACAGAATACCTTGGGGTGTCTTCTTTCTAAAATGGGGTCACATGTGGGGTATTTATACTGTCCTGGCATTTTAGGGGCCCCTAAAGCGTGAGAAGAAGTCTGGAATCCAAATGCGTAAAAATGCCCTGTGAAATCCTAAAGGTACTCATTGGTTTAGGGCCTTTAGCACTCAGGCTGCAAAAGTGTCACTCATGTGGTATCGCCGTACTCAGGAGAAGTAGGGCAATGTGTTTTAGGGTGTATTTTTATATATACCCATACTTTGTGTGAGAAATATCTCTGTAAACGACAATTTTTAATTTTTTTTTATACAAAGTTGTCAGTTTACAGAGATATTTCTCTCACCCAACATGGGTATATGTAAAAATACACCCCAAAACACATTGCCCTACTTCTCCTGAGTACGGCGATACCACATAAGTGACACTTTTTTGCAGCCTGGGTGCGCAAAGGGGCCCAAATTCCTTTAGCTTTTACATGGCTGCTCACAATTTAACCCCGCCCAAAATGCCAGAACAGTAAACACACCCCACAAATGACCCCATTTCGGAAAGTAGACACCCCAAGGTATTCACTGAGGGGCATAGTGAGTCCGTGGGAGATTTTTATTTTTTTTTGCCAGAAGTTAGCAGAAATGGAAACTTTATTATTTTTTTTTTTTCCTCAGAAAGTGTCATTTTCCGCTAACTTGTGAAAAAAAATGAAATGATACATGAACTCACCATGCCCCTCCGCGAATACTTTGGGGTGTCTTCTATCTAAAATGGTGTCATTTGTGGGGTATTTATACTTTCCTGGCATTCTAGCACCTGAAGAAACATGACAGGTGCTCAGAAAGTCAGAGCTGCTTCAAAATGCCGAAATTCACTTTTTTGCACCATAGTTTGTAAACTTAGTCCAAACCCGTTTCCCCTGAAGAAGCCATGTACATGGCGAAACATGTCGGGGGGCAGTTAGTGTTTTAAAGCTATTAGTGTAGGTCTCGCTTGAAGTAATAGCACTCGAATAGCATCTTGTGATAAGAGAACGGCAATGTGAGGGAGCAATGTGTAATAGTTTGGCTAGGCAGTGATTTAAGCACACACGTGTGTGATCCAGCATTCAAACAAATAGGGTGTTATATAGCATAGTGAGCTGACCAGCAATGGCTCAAAACTAGTGCTGCATATAGTCAAGACGCTAGCAGGGTGTCTCCCTATACGCCTTGAGTATACCATTTTGGGAGTTAGTGCACAACCCCCATATGGTTACCCCATATGCTTGACCAATTCAGCCAAGCGAGACATCACTAGGTTTTTAATGTGTGTCGCTCATTTTTTTCATTATTTTCAGTATTTAATAAAGGTTATGAATAATAAAAAAGGTTTTTAATCTTGGTTTTGGGAGATAATATAGGTTTTGCCTAGTAGGGCTTTTGTGTAAAAATAGTTTGTAAACGCTATAACATTTACCCAAACCAATAAATATACACTTATTGGATTTTTTTTTATCAAAGACATGTAGAACAATAAATTTAGAGAAAAATTTATATAGAAATGTAGTTTTTTTTAAAAAATTTTACAACAAAGTGAAAAGTCATTTTTTTGCAAAAATGTCGTTAAATTTTTATTAATAGCAAAAAAAGCAAAAATGTCAGCAGCAATGAAATACCACCAAATGAAAGCTCTATTAGTAAGAAGAAAAGGAGGTAAAATTCATTTGGGTGGTAAGTTGCATGACGGAGCAATAAACGGGTAAAGTAGTGTAGTGCGGATTTGTAAAAAGTGGCCTGGTCATTAAGGGTGTTTAAGCTAGGGGGGCTGATGTGGATAGAGAAGGTATAAAAACACCAAGAGCTCCAGCATGCTGCATTTTTGAAAAGAAGCAAAAAGCCACCTAATGAATAAAAAAAATAAAAAAAAAATCAGGAGCAAAAAAAGAAATAAATAAAAGAAACACTTGTCGTATGCTTTATATTTTCCACAGAACGTTAGCCATCATTTGATGCTGTTGTTTTTGCAAAAAGAAAAATGCACCAAAAATTGCCTCAAGAAAGCTGGTGCAAAAACTTGTATGAAAGCACCCTCAGGCCCTTTCACACAGTGAATTTTGCAACGGCAAAATCTGATGCATATTGCACAGCAGAAGCTGAGGACAGTAATTGGTTGTGGTGGACTCTTGCCATATACGGCAAATCACTGCTGTTTTATGCAGTCTGTAAACAAGCAGTGGAGGGAGAACTGGACCAGCGCTGGAGAGATCGGTGCTGGAGAAAGAGGTAAGTATACCATCATTTTTTATTTTACAGCAACTGACTCTAGCCAGGGAGCCACAGGTAATAAAACCCTAGTGGCCACACCCAGCCAGGAAGTTAACCCCTCAAGCACCAGAAAGGGAGGAACCAGGAGAAGGGGAGAAAAGCACAAACAAGCCAAAACAACACGTTACCGAGGCCGTGACACTGTGGATACAAAAAACCTCTGTTACTCCTGTTGACGCGTTTTGAATGTGTTCACATCCTTCGTCATAACTAGAGAACAGTGAGATGTGGCATTTCTAAACTCTTAGTGCTGAATAAGGAGGCTTTTTGGATTTTCGCCTTAACACTAGATATCCTAATGGCTTAAAAGGACCTTTCACCACTCCTGACATGCTTATTTTAATTGCTACATGCATTCCCCATGTGATAACAGTTCTGAAGCATTTAGTCGTATGGCTCTATGTTGCTCCATTCCTTTATTATTTCTACTAGAAGTTATGAATTAATTGCTATTAGCCTTTAGTAATATTATTAATTATGCCAAATGCTAGGTATACTGTAGTTATAGTTGCCATTTCGATATACATTGTAAATGGGCATTTAAGAATGTATTTCATTTATGTTATTTATTATGTGGCCTATCTACATAATGCACATTTGTTGATTATTATTTAAAAATTATTTGTGCATGGTTTTAAATCCCTCAGTGCGGTGTGTACTCAAATATTCAGGTGTAGCTGTTTTTTTTAAACAACCCTGGTTATACACCCCCCTTCGAAGGAAGGTGTGGTATGTTAGTTCACTACATTTATATTGAGTCTACATCTCACTATTCTTTAGTTAGAACTAAGGATGTGAACACATCCGAAACGCGTAAACAGGAGTAATGGAGGTTGTTTGTATCCCTACTTCTTGTATTGAATATTCAAATAAAGTTTCCATGGATTTTAAACAACCTGTGCTGTAGGGGTGGGCGATATGGCCTAAAATCTATATTGCGATATAATTTTAAGCATGTGCGATATATTGTTTTCTATATTTTGGAGGGGGGGGGGGTTTAAACTTTTTTTTTTTTTTTCAACTTTTTATTTAATAACTATTAGCCTCCTTAAAGGGGTTATCCAAGTTATATTTATTGATGACCTATCCTCAGGATAGGTCATCAATATCAGATCGGCGGGGGTCCGACACCCGGCACCCCCGCCGATCAGCTGTTTGAAGAGAAGGCGAGCGCCGTGCCAGCGCTGCCTCCTCGTCATTGTTTACATGCTGGCCTCATGTGCCCCTCAGCCTCTCATCAGCCCCCCCCCAGCCTCTCATCAGCCCCCCCCCCCCCAGCCTCTCATGTGCCTCCCAGCCTCTCATCAGCCCCCCCCAGCCTCTCATCAGCCCCCCCCCAGCCTCTCGTGTGCCTCCCATCCTCTCGTGTGCCTCCCAGCCTCTCATCAGCCCCCCCCAGCCTCTCATGTGCCTCCCAACCTCTCATCAGCTCCCCAGCCTCTCATCAGCTCCCCCAGCCTCTCATCAGCTCCCCAGCCTCTCACCAGCCCCCCCAGCCTCTCATCAGCCCCCCAGCCTCTCATCAGCCCCCCCAGCCTCTCATCAGCCCCCCCAGCCTCTCATCAGCCCCCAGCCTCTCATCAGCCCCCCCAGCCTCTCATCAGCCCCCCCAGCCTCTCATCAGCCTCCCCCAGCCTCTCATCAGCCTCCCCAGCCTCTCATCAGCCCCCAGCCTCTCCCTTTTATCAGCCCCCTCTGGTAACTCAAACCCTCCCTCCCCAGTATTAATCATTGGTGGCAGTGGCCACATTGTTTCCCCTTCCCCCCATCATTGGTGGCAGTGGGCAGTGCGCCCTCCCTCCCCAGTATTAATCAGGGGCCCCCTTCCCCCCCACATCATTGGTGGCAGCAGCAGTTCCGATCAGAGACCCAGCAGTGTAATGCTGGGGCTCCGATCGGTTACCATGGCAGCCAGGACGCTACTGAAGTCCTGGTTGCCATGGTATGTAAGTGAGCAGCCTTATACTCACGTGCGCTCCTTCTTCTGTCTGTGCGGCGCATTGCTAATGCTTATAGCATTAGCAATGCGCCTACGGATCTATGAGAAGAAGGAGCGCCCGCTAACCACCGGCTCCTTCTTCTGTCTGTGCGGCGCATTGCTAATGCTTATAGCATTAGCAATGCGCCGCACGGATCTATGAGAAGAAGGAGCGCCGCATGGCCACCGGCTCCTTCTTCTAGTCCAGTGGGCGCATTGCTAATGCTTATAGCATTAGCAATGCGCCGCATAGATCTATGAGAAGAAGGAGCGCCCGCCGGCCACTGGCTCCGTCTTCTGTCTGTGCGGCGCATTGCTAATGTTTATAGCATTAGCAATGCGCCGCACAGATCTATGAGAAGGAGCACCCGGCGGCCACCGCGTACGAGTATAATGCTGCTCACTTACATACCATGGCAGCAAGGACTTCAGTAGCGTCCTGGCTGCCATGGTACTGCTGGGACTCCGATCGGAACTGCCGCTCAAGGTCATATCGCGGTCCGGCGATATAGGCGATATGCACAAAATCCATATCGTGGCACAAATTTATATTGCATATCGCCTATACCGTCCACCCCTACTGTGCTGGATTTTGTATAACTTTCACACAGATTTTGGGCTTGCTAAGGATTTTCAAATCCACATCATGCTCAATTCTACTGTGCAAAAGTGACAAATTTCACCATGGATTTAACCCTTGCCATTACAAATGCTAACATCTGCATTCAAATCCACATCAACCTCTGAATTAAAATGTGAAGAAGTATGGTGCAGATTTTCATCAGAGGTTTGTTGCAGATCCACAACAAATCTGTTGTGTGTGGACAGAACCTTATAGCGTTGTAAATGACTCGCACTTTATATTAAAGGCATACAGAACTAAACTTTCTTCTTGTTAAATCCATAAATACACAGGTGTCTTTGCTTCAGAGAGGCTGGCAAAAACGGATCTGGAAAGTATGAAGGGACACAAGCCGAAGATACAGTCAGTGTCCATGAGTACTGGTATGCCTGCACCTATCATCGCTGGAATCATATCTCGTGAGTCACGTGCTGGCAACGCTCTAGACACAAATGGACATGGTGACCATGGAAATGCATTTGGCCTCATGCAGGTAATTATTCAACCATCTAGAAAATAATTAGAGCAAAGGAAAGATGTACATCATAAGAACTCATACTCAAGTGCTTACCAAAATGCCATTCTGCTTTGACCTGGATATTTAGATACGGGGCTAAGGCTGCAAAGATAATCTTTACCCAGGTGAAGAATGGCCTAGCAAAGACTCAATGACACTGTAGAATAAGATTTGTATCTAAATGGACATGCAGTATATCGTAATTAACTCACGGTTCATATCTCATGTCCTGCTGGGTTTTTTTTTTATTAGTTGTCACTGACTGTACTTCTACCTAAGCCCATTTCTTTTTACAGATTGATAGAAGGTGGCATACACCTCATGGAGCTTGGGATAGCGAAGAACACATTCTACAGGGTACAGAGATCCTATGTTTCATGTTTAATGTGATACAGAAGAAATTTCCAGGGTGGACAGCAAACCAGCACATGCAAGGTAACCACTGATGACTATATATATAAGGATTACTCGCCTCCATCACTGCGTTCTGATGCTGATCGGTCCCCCTGTGTATTGAAAGCTCTGTCAATGACTGGCTGAGGTGGGTCACTGCTAAGGTCCAGAAAACCATTATGTAATTCAACCTTTCTTTTGAAATAAAACCTAAAATGAAGCAGGATACAGATATATACATCCCGGTGTGTGAAAAATGTCAGAACAGATCCTTAAAGCAGGAAAAATAATCAGGGCAGTATATACTTTTCCTTATGTATGGAAGCAATCCAGGCATACATTAATTAAAACTTGCCTAGTGTGAATGCATGCAGAGATGAATTAGTACAGATACTAAAATGCAGTCACCTCCACACCTATCAAGGTTCAACCGACTGAAGATCACTTTAGGATTTAGTCAGTATTTGGTCAGTATTTTTCATTAGTATTTGTAAGCCAAAATCAGGAGTGGACCCAAAATACAGAAGACGCACAAATCTTTCCTTTATACTTTCTCTGTAGGTTCCACTCCTCGTTTAGGCTTCATTGTTTAAACTGGCCCATCTACCTGTATGCCATCTAATCAGCAGAGGCAATACAGGGTATTGTAGCTTTGTCCCATGCAAGATGGCTGATAGGCCATACATTTTCTAATCCCTAAAACCCAAAAAACTTTAGATAAGTCCACTAAATTAATCAGACCCTAGAGAAGACCTAAAAATTAATTCAGATATCAGACCAGATAATAATATCAATTTAAAACACAGTCTACAAAGTTTAAACCACAGGTTCCAGACCTCTAAATTAATGTGACCGCAGATAAGACACCTAAATCAGACCCCAGATCCCCAAATTAATTCAGATACCAGACCGAATCCTAATATTAATTCAGACCACACACCAGAGACAGAATAAAAGGGGTATTCTAGTTATAACATAGGATAGGAGATGAAGGGAGATCACTGTGGTAGGACCACCACCGATCTGAGGGTTATCCCTTATCCTGTGGATAGAGGATAACTTGTTATAACTGGAATACAAATCACGGAAAATAGATATAGAACATCCTGCACGATAGGATAGTAACTGTTGCGGATGTACATGGCTACATTTTATAACTGTAATACTCCTTTCATTCAGATCCCTAAATAAAATCAGACCTTAGATCATCCCCTAAAATAATTCAAACCTCATACTAGACTCATATCCCAGACCAGACCCCAATATTAATTTAGAGCAAGAGAAACTGACCCAACGGGGTGATTAGGGATATATCAGTGCAACACAATTTGCCCTATGGCAGCAAGAATCCCTTATCCTTCCCAATTACAAAATGTAACTTTTATTAATTATTAAAACAACCCAATATATTTGAATTCAAAAAGAGCTTAAAGAGGTTTTCCTAGATGTCCTAGACCAGTGATGGGCAACGTGCGGCTCTCCAGCTGTTGCTAAACTACAACTCCCACCATGCCCTGCAGTAGGCTGATAGCTATAGACAGGTTTTGCATGCTGGGAGTTGTAGTTCTGCAACAGCTGGAGAGCCGCACGTTGCCCATCACTGTCCTAGACCATCAGTATCAGATCAGCAAGGACCTGACAACCAAGAACCCCACAGATCAGTTGTTTGAAGAGTCCACAGCACTCCGGTAAATGCCGTGGCTTCCTTGTAGCTTACCAAGCACGGCACTGTGCCTGGTATTGCTGCACAGCCCCATCCGTTAGAATGGGACTGAGCTGTGCCTATGCCACTTGACCAATAAATGTGACATCACTGACCTAGGAAGAGGCCTCGGTTCTCAATGGAGTCCCACAGCATCTCTAAACAGCGGATCTCTAAACAGCAGGGGTGATGGCTGTCAGATCCCCACCAATCTGATATTGATGACCTATCTTGAGGATAGATCATCAATATGAAAAGTTCGGAAAACAACCTTTAAAGTAACAAACGGTCATCCTGGAAAATCCATATTCTCATGTGTTGTACACTGCATAATGTTACCTGTTTATCTCACTGGCCAACGATACGTCTTGCTGCTGTAGTACGCCTGCAGAACACGCTACTAAGGATGAAATTCTGGCAGATTTTCAAATGATCCCTAACAGTCCCCCATTCCTGGCATATTTACATTTGCGACGGTCACAACTGTGACCACAGCACGCTTCTCTGCACGGTTCATGCCATCAAATGGCACCGAATGTAGAGTGCAAACAAGCATGGAATCAGTCTAGAACTATGGACAGTGAGCAGAACCCCAGTTGACATATGCAGATTTAGCGCAATAGCCAAGAGGGGTTATCTGACAGACTGTAAAGTACCTACAGTACAAAGGAGCCATGATACATCTTGGCCATGCTTGGCTTACTGTCCTACTAATGTGATGTATTATTTTGCAGGTGCTCTTGCAGCCTACAATATGGGACCTGATAATGTAACCAGTTTTGATGCTGTCGACAGCCGCACAACAGGCAGGGACTACTCAAACGATGTCCTTGCTAGAGCAAAGTATTTTAAGAGATGCGGATTCTAAGAAATAATAAATGGAATAACAGTGATCTTTACTTTACTTTTCTCCTTTAAACAGCTGGTAATAAGGGAACTATAGCAAATGGTGGATGACTGATGAAAATAAAGCTTAACAGCAATTATTGGGCACAACAATGGCGGTCTCCTTTTTTAATCCTCTCTCATCTAATTATCACATCACGGACAAGTATAGGACATGTTCTATATGTCCATTCCGCAAAAAGATAGACTATGTCTGAAAAACGCAGACCATGGGTCTGCAAATCAAATGTGGGCCGGACATGGACTGCATATGTATTTTTGGGGACTACAAAACCGATACAGTCGTGTGCATGGGGCCTAACACAATGCCAGGTCTGCTAGTTAAGAAAAGGGCATATAGTTGAGGCCCATCAGGAGAAACAAGCGGCCCAAAGAAAGTCTCCAAGTCTACATACTACCTACACGTTCTGGAGCCGTCCCCCGAGACCTTGCTACTGATGCAGTTGAATGGGGCTAATTGCACTAACCACGGTAACCAATCCGGATTTATTATATTTAAAAAGGCAACACAGACCAAATTCAAAGAGTTATATGTGTACTTTTTTTTATTATTAAAAGGGATAAATACATATAAAATACAGTATTAAAATACAATTCTCAATATGAGAACAGAATGAAAGGAGGCCCATATAATAATCATTTTTGGAATAAGCTTTGCCATGCAAATATTGTAACTACAACTTTAAAGCTCGAATGAATGACTTCAATTATGGTTACCAAAATACAATCTGACATTAGAAACACATTCACTCAGAGCTTGGTGTCCAGTAACAATATAATTACAGGGACTATATGGAAAAAAAGTATAACCACATAATTATTAGAATGACATCACAAAGGCAAAAAAACAACAAAATAAGCATTCCGGAAAATAGCAATAATGACTATTATGGTGGAAGATGGATCAATGTGCACAACTGTAGAACCACTATTACAGGCCAGAGCTCAATGTTACAGACCAAAGTTCATTACAATGCAAAACAGGACTATGAAAAGCGCGGTCAGATTATTACAGCTTTAGATATTGCCCCTTTCTTCTTTATACCTAGAAAAGCAAACGGTCACCTTTACTTTCCAATATATCGAACATTACATGAAATAATAAAGCAGGAAAAGCGTGCTTGCATGCTTTAAAACCATGGCAAATCATCATCTGAAAATACAACTAAAAATGGATTAAACCATGTAATAGTTTCTTTCCCTGACATCCAGAGTCCCAGCAGAAAATGTGCACAATCAGAATCTTAACTCTGCTGGGAGCTCTATGTACCTGCTAAATGGCAGAAACATATTTCAGCTCTGGAAAAGAAGACATTCCAGACTGACTTGCCTAAAACCCTTTCAGATCGCTCCATCGTACAGACTTTAGTCATGTTTTACGAGTGTGGTTGTTATGGAAAATATCAACTGACGTCTCGTAGCAGGGCCGCAGATCATAGTCACAGTAGCCTATGGAAAACCGACTCTAGAAAACACAAAACAAAATGCAATAGCAATGAACTGCAAGAACACAAGTAAATAATTGCATGATAAAAGGGTTAAAGAATTATGCTGGCAAATTCACATCAACGTGTTATGGTGCAGCAAACAACAGCCTGGTGAACTCACTGATAGAACATGACAGTTCTCTGCTTTACGTGATGTGCACATTTCACAAAGCAGTGTCGTGGCTAGAGTTGTTTCGATACAAAAATTTTGATTCGGTTTCGATACCATAAAAAAGTATTGTGATATTCGATACCATGCGAAAAAAATAAAACGCCGAAAAAAGTCACGTGCATTCCACATTTTATGGAACGGCCGGGCCATAATACAACAGTCCTATCCTATTTTGGGGGGGGGGGACAAGGCGACTAAAAGAAAATGGCGAATCATGTAGTTTTTTTTTTTTTTTTTAACCACTTCAGCCCCCCTAGCTTAAACACCCTTAATGACCAGGCCACTTTTTGCAATTCTGCACTACACTACTTTCACCGTTTATTGCTCTGTCATGCAACTTACCACCCAAATGAATTTTACCTCCTTTTCTTCTCACTAATAGAGCTTTCATTTGGTGGTATTTCATTGTTGCTGACATTTTTACTTTTTTTGCTATTAATAAAAATTTAACGACATTTTTGCAAAAAAAAGACATTTTTCACTTTCTGTTGTAAAGTTTTTAAAAAAACTACATTTCTATATAAATTTTTCTCTAAATTTATTGTTCTACATGTCTTTGATAAAAAAAAATCCAATAAGTGTATATTTATTGGTTTGGGTAAACGTTATAGCGTTTACAAACTATGGTGCAAAAAAGTGAATTTGGGCATTTTGAAGCAGCTCTGACTTTCTGAGCACCTGTCATGTTTCTTCAGGTGCTAGAATGTCATTTCTGCTAACTTCTGGCAAAAAAAATAAAAAATCTCCCACGGACTCACTATGCTCCTCAGTGAATACCTTGGGGTGTCTACTTTCCGAAATGGGGTCATTTGTGGGGTGTGTTTACTGTTCTGGCATTTTGGGCGGGGCTAAATTGTGAGCCGCCATGTAAAACCTAAAGGTACTCGTTGGAATTTGGGCCTCTTTGCGCACCCAGGCTGCAAAAAAGTGTCACTCATGTGGTATCGCCGTGCCCAGTGAAATCCTAAAGGTACTCATTGGTTTTAGGGCCCCTTTGCGCATCTTGGCTGCAAAAAAGTGTCACTCGTGGTATCGCCGTACTCAGGAGAAGTAGGACAATGTGTTTTGGGGTGTATTTTTATATATACCCATACTGTGTGTGAGAAATATCGCTGTAAACGACAAATTTTATTTTTTTTTTATACAAAGTTGTCAGTTTACAGAGATATTTCTCTCACCCAACATGGGTATATGTAAAAATACACCCCAAAACACATTGCCCTACTTCTCCTAAAAACGGCGATACCACATGTGTGCCACTTTTTTGCAGCCAACATGCGCAAAGGGGCCCAAATTCCCATTAGTACCTTTTAGGAGGGCATTTTTACGCATTTTTCTTCTCACGCTTTAGGGCCCCTAAAATGCCAGGGCAGTATAAATACCCCACATGTGACCCCATTTTTGAAAGAAGACACCCCAAGGTATTCCATGAGGGGCATGGCGAGTTCATAGAAAAAAAAATGTTTGGCACAAGTTAGTGGAAATTGATTTTTTATTGTTTTTTCTCACAAAGTCTCCCTTTCCGCTAACTTTTGACAAAAAGTTTAATTTTTCATGGACTCACTATGCCCCTCAGCGAATACCTTGGGGTGTCTTCTTTCCAAAATGGGGTCACATGTGGGGTATTTATACTGCCCTGGCATTTTAGGGGCCTAAAGCGTGAGAAGAAAAATGCGTAAAAATGCCCTCCTAAAAGTTACTCATGGGAATTTGGGCCCCTTTGCGCATCTTGGCTGCAAAAAAGTGTCACACGTGGTATCGCCGTACTCAGGAGAAGTAGGGCAATGTGTTTTGGGGTGTATTTTTACATATAACCATGCTGGGTGAGAGAAATATCTCTGTAAATTGACAACTTTGAATAAATTTTTTTTAAAAGTTGTCATTTACAGAGATATTTCTCACACACAGTATGGGTATATATAAAAATACACCCCAAAACACATTGCCCTACTTCTCCTGAGTTCGGCGATACCACGTGTGCCACTTTTTTGCAGCCAAGATGCGTAAAGGGGCCCAAATTCCCATGAGTACCTTTAGGATTTCACAGGGCATTTTTACGCATTTGGATTCTCACGCTTTAGCACCCCTAAAATGCCAGGGCAGTATAAATACCCCACAAGTGACCCCATTGTGGAAAGAAGACACCCCAAGGTATTTCGTGAGGGGCATGGCAAGTTCACAGAAAAAAAAAAAATTTTGTCACAAGTTAGCGGAAATTGATTTTTATTTTTTACAAAGTCTCATATTCCACTAACTTGTGACAAAAAATAAAATTTTCCATGAACTCACCATACCCCTCACGGAATACCTTGGGGTGTCTTCTTTCTAAAATGGGGTCACATGTGGGGTTTTTGTACTGCCCTGGCATTTGAGGGTCTCCGCAATCATTACATGTATGGCCAGCATTAGGAGTATCTGCGATTCTGCTTATATTGAGCATACGGGTAATGAGATTTTTTTTTTTACGTTCAGCCTCTGGGCTGAAAAAAAAAAAAAATGAACGGCACAGATTTTTTCATTCGCATCGATCAATGTTGATGAAAAAATCTCTGCCAAAATCAGTGACTGCGGTGGGCGCTAGCTACCTAACAAGTAGCTAACTAACTGGCGGGGATAAGGGACCCTTATGCCCCATTCACACGTCCGCAATTCTGTTTGCGGAACGGAATTGCGGACCCATTCATTTCTATGGGGACAGACTTTGTCCCGCTCGGATCCGGAATTACGGATCCGCGCTTCAGAGTCTGCACTTCCGTTCCGCAAAAATATAGAACATGTCCTATTCTTGTCCGCAATTGCGGACAAGAAAAAGCATTTTCTATATAGTTCTGGCAATGTGCGGATCTGCAAAATGCGGAAAGCACATTGCTGGTGTCTGTGTTTTGAGGATCTGCGGATCCGTGGATCAGTTCAGCGGATCCGTGAATCCACGGATCCGCAAAACACATATGGACGTCTGAATGGAGCCTTACAAGGGGTGTGATTAATGACAGGAGGGTGATCAGGGGTCTAGATGGGGTGATCAAGGGGTTAACAGGTGAGGGGGGGGTTAGTGTAGTGTTTGGTGCAACTTTACATAGTTACCTGGTCCTCTGGTGGTCGATCCCAGCAAATGGGACCATCAGAGGACCAGGTAGCAGGTATACCAGACGCTGTTCACAAAACAGCGTCTGGTATACATGTTTGATGCGATTTATATCGCATCTACAGCCTGCCAGCGATTGATCATCGCTGGCAGGCTGTAGTTCAACTCTTGAGACGTGCGCCACTGTGCGCGCGCGCGTTCACAGGAACTCGCGCGTCTCGCGAGATGACGCGCCGATGCGTCCACACAGAGCTACAGGACCGCCCGCAGGACGCATCCCTGCGTTAGGCGGACCTGTAGTAGTTAACGGTGCAAGTGTTCACCACATAAAAGAGGATTTTTTTAATAGTTTGGACTTTTCGGACGCGGCGATATGTAATATTATATTTATTGTTTATATATTTTATATGTAAAAATGGGAAAGGGGTTGATTTATACCTAATACTTTGGTGTACTTTAAAACATTTTTTTTTTTTTTACAGTTTATTTATTAACTTTTCCCCCTTAGGGGCTAGAACCTGGGATCTTTTTCATCATATTCACCCTAATAGAGCTCTATCAGGGTGAATAGGATCTCACATTCTCCCTGCTGCCCTGTGCACACTGGCCACTAATGTCTTTAATACTGGGGAGGGCATCACACTGGCCACCAATGACAAATAACCATTCATATACAAATGCAGGCAGCAGGAATACATTGCTAGCACCCTGCCTGTGACCGAGCGCTGCAATCCGCAGCAATTAACCCCTCAGGTTCAGCACCTGAGGGGTTAACTGCCGCGGATCGCAGCGCTCAGTGACAGGCAGGGTGCCGGCAATATATTCCTGCTGCCTGCGTTTGTATATGAATGGTCATTTGTCATTGGTGGCCAGTGCGCCCGCCCCTCCTCCACCGCTCTCCCTCTATTGGTGGCAGCACAGGGGGAGGGAGAGACTGCCTCCTTCTCCCCGTGCTGCCGAGGAGAACATGGCCGTGCTGAGAGCGGCGCAGCCAAGTTCTCCGATACTGGGCTGTGCGGCAGCACAGCCTAGTATCGATAAAAGGCAAATCCTGGTATCGAGCTCGATACCAGAGAAAAGTATCGAAAGTTTAATACCCGAAACAGCCCTAGTCTTGGCATAGGTTTAAAGCGGTTGACTGGGTTCTAGGTATGAATGTAAGGGAGCCGAGTTGCAGTAACCCGGCATGACCACTACACGGTGGACGGAGTTGTGCCGCTTCATTGTTTTGGTTAGTCCTGGCAGCTGCTTTGTGGGGGTGCCTGGTGTTGGACCTCCACCAATCTGATATCAATGACCCCTTCCACGATGGCAGCTATGACAAAAACATGACAGCTAGTTGCTTTATAAAAAAGATAAGTTGTACTCGAGTCATTTTTAATGACATATATACTATAAAATGATTTTCAGAAAATGTGCCCGTCTCTGCATGTAACAACTCCTCTGCTGGTAATGTATTATTGGACATATGAGTTCCTCTTATACAAAAAAATAAAGGGCAGAATATATTAAAGGAGTTCTCCACATTGCACAATGTCATGTTTTAGAACTGTCCCTTGAGAAATCACAAAGTGCCTCCAGGCTGGCACCTTCAGCTGTAATCTGTGGTGAGGCATGGCTGTTGGTGTTCAATTTCTATGCAGCGCCACCACAGGGGGCATTAGGTATTACATGGTGCACACGGAAAGCAGTGGGTTGTCTATGTCCTCAACTCCAGTCCTCAGGGCCCACCTGCCGGTCACGTTTTCAGGATTTCCTTAGGAATCCTTTTAGGATTTCCTTATGCATCAGGACTTACCACAGGTATTCATTCTATGGGATATTCTCAAATCATGACTGGCAGGTGGCCCCTGAGGACTAGAGTTGAGGAACGCTGTACTAAAGGACATGATAGGTCTTCAGGAGAGTATGGGTCATGATAGGTCTTCCGTAGAGGTCTTTCTAATTGCTGTTCTCTCTGGCCAAGAGATAATGATTCTTAAACAATCCCCCCTTTCCGCTCTTAATCCAGAATGATATGATTTTTTGAACTGACCATCCAATTAATAATATCTATGGACATATACAATGAAATATAGTATCAGGCAGGTGTATGACACTGAACTGTAGTAGGATTGCTACCTTCCTATAGGTATTTAGATCATATAGCCACAATTATAAGCGTTCCAATTCCAAAGAAAATATCTATTTAAGAGCTAAGAAAAAGCTTCTGAATACCACAGACTATTCATAGGTAGATTCACATCTGTCCATGTTCCCAAGCTATACACTAAAGCGAACCTGCATTAGCTTTTATTTCATCATGCACTAAGTGTGGCATACTCATACTACGGGCTCATTTAGATGACAGTATGTGTTTTGCAGTCCACAAAACACGGATACTAGCAGTGTGCGTTCCGCATGTTGCGAAATGGAATGACCAGCCCTATGATACAAATGCCTATTCTTGTCCATAGTTGCGGACAAGAATAGGACATGTTCTATCTTTTTTGTGGGGCCATGGAGTGGAAATGCTGTCCGTATCTTTTGCGGCGCCATTGAAGTGAACAAATCCACATCCGATCCACAAAATTGTGGATCGAATGCTGAAAGAAAAATACGGTCATCTAAATGGGCCCTATAAATGTTAAAAGCTGTATAGTGTTAAAGTAAAACTCCAGGATATGTAGCTATTGGCTAAGTTAGGGTTGATCCAACGCCTTAGCTGTTACTTACCTGGAGCCTCAAGATGATTTCTATTGGTCTTAAAACCCAGGGAAGTATTAGGAGTTGCCGAATCCCCTGTATAATGTAATATTCTCTCTGATGGGTCATGTATTGCCAAGTAGAGGAAGACTTTATTGTTGCAGAATGGCCATGGCACTTGTTGAGGTTGCTATATATCTCTGCATTATGAGTTCATAAATAGTGTATAGGAGATCAACCCCAACTGCAAAATATTGGCAAAAACTACACCAAGTATAAAACACTGCAAACTGAAAAGGAACACCTAAGGGGGCCGTACACGTAACCGTAAGAAATGTTAAGACCGTATTGATTATCATTGTGTGTACGTTACTGAAACTACCGGTCTAGGACACATACAGGACAGTATAGCAACAGCGGTAGTGCTCAATCATCAGCAATGTCTACAACCATCCCAAGTGTCGCACATATCTTGCCATGTATGTCCCTTCAATGACCAGTGTCTATGTACACAAAACATAGCAGCACTAGTCAGATAAGGAACAAACTGACCTCTTTTATTGCCCTCTTAAGAGATTTTTCCATTTGGCAGCTTTGACAAAAGCTCTGGTTAACACAATCAACAGCCTATGTCATGCAGTGGTGTACATGGATATCTTACAAATAGTAGGGGGCCTCAATGAAGGGATTCTGGAAAAGAAAACAGTTCTACATTGTTTCCTCTCGTCATTACGTCATCCTATGTTTTCCCACAAACAGCAAAACACATACCTGTTATGGAAGAGAAATATTTACCCACCTGAGGCTTCTTAAAGTAATCAAGACCTCGTCCAATCTTAATCATCCAGCCGTTGTTAAATCTGACAGCGACAGGAGACACAAACCATCAGGCATCAAAGTAAGGGTACAATCACTACATAGGGCTCTGTTCACACTGTTTTGGGACAGTTTTGGCTTTATATGCATGCCATCCCACTGAATAAATATACTTTGTGTATGTGAATATACTTTTCAATGCAGTCACTTCACACTAATAGCATTTGAAAATGGCCCAGCAGTCCTTGGGCCGCTGACATACATGTTGGGGGCCCTATTCAACATATACATAATCAATTTGAGTATGTTCAAGTGGTTGTCCCACAAAAAATATTCTAGTTTTCAAACCAGCACCTGGATCTGAATACATCTGTAATGGCATGTAATTAAAAACTTAGTATAGCCACTAAGTTATTCAATAAAATCTATCTGTACAGGAAAATATGCTATGTGTTTTTTTTTCCTTATTTCCATGAGGTGGACACACATGCTCCGTTCCATTCTTCAGCTTCCCCTAACCGGATCTACTGACAGAAGCTGCGACAGTTACGGGAAGAGAGCTGCTGCAGAAAGGACACCCCCCGAGAAAGAACACACCCCCTCTTGAGCTGATCCTTTTAACCTACATTCATGTGACATCTATAATGGGTTGCCGTCTTTATTTTGACATATGATTTCCTACCTGATTTCCCGGTCATGGATGGATGAGGAAAAAGTGACCTCCAGTGTTACACCAAATTCCTGCAATGAATTTTTGATCTCTTGCAAGCTGCTCATTTGTTGATCCTTGACATTCTCCTAGTCAAATTATTATTAAAAATTAAGTGGTAACCAATATTATCCAGTCTATATTGTTTATATGTACGTATAAAGCATAGCAGCGAGGAAGTAGCAGAAATCAGTGAAAATTGGCGTAAAAAACAAATGAGTAAAACTGGTGAAGAATTGGTCAAAATAAAAAGTCTCCACACAGTGTAGTTATGAGCTAAAAGGGCACGCGCATATGCGCGATTTTATTTGCGTTATCGCCACTGTGATAAATGACTGTAGTGAACAGGATTAAAAAAACAAATGTGATTTATTAAAAACTCATTAAACAATAAAACATATTTAAGCTCTTACTGCCATAGCTTGTAAAAGAAATCGGCAAAATAACTCACTTCATCTCTCGAAGTCAACAAGTTGATCTTCTTGACTTTGGAAGGACCTTTGATCAACATTTCACAGAATCGTAAAAAGTTATACATCTGCAAAGTAAAAAACAATTCAAAAACACGCACATATGAAGGGGTATTCCTCTGTATCATGTACTTTGCGTATCGAAAGTAGGATGTGATATATGAAAATGTCATGATAATTTTCTAAATGTCCAACAGGAATGTATGTACCCATTCACGTATTCTCTGATGGGCTGTTTTTCCTTTTCTTTCTTTTCTATGTACATTGGGAAAAAATTTGTTAAAAAAAGTTATCTGATTTAAAAAACAAAACATGCACATATGAGTAAAAGACATGAAAAAAGTACAACTTCCATTTCTCCACTCAACTGAGATGCAATATCAACCATAAATAAGAATATAAGGACGGAATAAGAACTATCATTTACCTATAACTTTCCATCACAGACTTGTCAGGTCTCCTCTATGATAACTTAAAGTGGCACTGTACTTTCAGTAAAGTTATAAGTCATAAGGACATATCAAAAGTTTTGATCGGGGGCTGGTGGGTCTGGGCACTGAGACTCCCCACTGATCTGTAGAACGAGAGGAGAGAAGCGCTCACTTAGCACACACTCTCTCCTCGTTGCATGAGACGGGAGTGAGACAGACCCATAGACTTTCTATTCAGTCAGCCTGTGAGAAGAGAGAGCGCGCGCTAAGTGAGCACTTTTCTTCCTTTATTTTAAACATAAGTGGGGGCATCAGCGCTCGTACACCCACCGATCAAAACTTTTAATATGTCCCTATAACATATCAAAAGTTTACTGACAGTATAGTGGCCCATTTAGAGCAGCAAAGCATAGAGGGGGAGTTGTAAAAAGCTGGGACCAAAATTTTCACAGCAGAATTTTTGCTGCATTTTACGGAAATATCTGCATGTTACATGAAGATTTCTAGCGTTTTTTGCTACGGATTTGTGCAGATTTAACTCTATGCAAACGGAGAAAGCTGCAGAATTAACCCCTTCCCGACATCCGCTGTACATGTAAGGCAAAAGTCGGCAAAAACAAACTTTTAAGTCCTCAGATGCCACGGTCAATTGTGACCACAATATCTGAGCAGTCAAATACAGAGATAGCTGGATGTCTGAATGGCTACCAGTTGCTATGAAATCCTCGGGTCTTCTTAAAGTTGCAAGGCCTGTCATACAGAAGTTTCTATCAAGCCCAGCCTGTGGCAGGGCTTTATAGAAACTAGGGATGTCCCGATACCGATACTAGTATCGGTATCGGGACCGATACCGGCATTTTCACGAGTACTTGTACTCGTAAAAATGCCGCCGATACCACTGCCGATACCGGAAGTTCCGGTTCGGCAGCGGCTATATTCTGTTTCATTACCCCTAACTTACTGTGCCCGTGATTACTAACTATTAATGCGCAGTCCCTCCATGCTCCTGCCCCGCGCGCCTTCTGTAATCATAAAGTGGGCGGAGCTGGCAGGCGGGACATGAGGCGCATGGAGGAATCGGGCAGCTTGAGCTCTCAGTTCCTCCATGCTCCTGCCCCGCGCGCCTTCTGATTACAGAAGGCGCGCGAGGCAGGAGCATGGAGGGACTACGCATTAATAGTTAGTAATCACGGGCACAGTAAGTTAGGGGTAATAAAACAGAATATAGCAGCTGCGGGGCCGGTGTATGAGTCAAGCTGCACCGGCCCCCGCAAGTGTAATCTGGATGACACTAATGGGGGGGATCTGTGGCTGACATGTATATAGCATAAGATGCTATATATGTGTCATCCACATAGCCCCCTAACAGTGTCATCCACAGATCCCCCCATTACAGCTTCATCCACAGGTCCCCGCCCCCCCATAACAGTGATGTCCACAGGTCCCCCCCATAACAGTGATGTCCACAGGTCCCCCCATAACAGTGATGTCCACAGGTTCCCCCATAACAGTGATGTCCACAGGTTCCCCCATAACAGTGATGTCCACAGGTTCCCCCATAACAGTGATGTCCACAGGTCCCCCCATAACAGTGATGTCCACAGGTCCCCTCCCCATAACAGTGATGTCCACAGGTCCCCCCCCATAACAGTGATGTCCACAGGTTCCCCCCATAACAGTGATGTCCACAGGTCCCCCATAACAGTGATGTCCACAGGTCCCCCATAACAGTGATGTCCACAGGTCCCCCCATAACAGTGATGTCCACAGGTTCCCCCATAACAGTGATGTCCACAGGTCCCCCCATAACAGTGATGTCCACAGGTCCCCCATAACGGTGATGTCCACAGGTCCCCCATAACGGTGACGTCCACAGGTCCCCCATAACGGTGACGTCCACAGGTCCCCCCATAACGGTGTCGTCCACAGATCCCCCCATAACGGTGCCATCCACAGATCCCCCATAACGGTGCCATCCACAGATTCCCCATAACGGTGCCATCCACAGATTCCCCATAACGGTGCCATCCACAGATTCCCCATAACGGTGCCATCCACAGATTCCCCATAACGGTGCCATCCACAGATCCCCCATAACGGTGCCATCCACAGATCCCCCATAACGGTGCCATCCACAGATCCCCCATAACAGTGCCATCCACAGATCCCCCATAACAGTGACATCCACAGATCCCCCATAACAGTGACCTCCACAGATCCCCCCATAACAGTGCGTCATCCACAGATCCCCCATAACAGTGTCTTCCACAGATCCCCCATAACAGTGCGTCATCCACAGATCCCCCATAACGGTGTGTCCTCCACAGATCCCCAAAAACAGATCCCCTGGAGGTACATTGGTTTGAAACGCTATTATATTCCCATTTATTAATTTATTAACACTTGTACAAAGGGAAAAAAAGCCGTTGTCCATAGCAACCAAATTCCAGCTTTAATTGTTTTCATTGCTATCAGTAACTGCGCCGCTGTTTATATGAGGTATCGGTAATTGGTATCGGCGAGTACTTAAATAAAAGTATCGGTACTCGTACTGGTCTTAAAAAAAATGGTATCGGGACATCCCTAATAAAAACAAAGTAAATCTCCCATAGACTGCTATGGTAAACCATTGCAATCTATGGGAGAAGCGATCACATGATAGGATGTTAAAAATAAGTGTAAAAAAAAAAGGTATAAAAGTATATAAAAATTTAAATCACCCCCTTTCCCCATTTTAAAAATAAAGATATGTAAACAAAAAAAAATAAAGATCATCATTATTGCCACTTCCCAAAACTATTAAAATATCAAAAAGTATTTACCCAGCATGGTGAACAGCGTAATTGATAAAAATAAATCTAAATGGCCTATGGTATTAATAAGAAAAATTATTTTTCAAAGTTTACTTTTTTTTTTAAGTATTAAAACACAAGAAAAACTATAAAAAATGTGGTGTTGCTGCCCAACAGAATCAAGATAACATTTCATTTTTACTGCATAGAGAACACTGTAAAAAACAAAACCCATTAAACAATAATGGAATTGCATTTTTTCCCAATTCCACTCCATTTAGAATTTTTTTCCAGCTTCCCACTGCATTGTATGCATTGTAGTCAATGATGCGATTAGAAAGTACAACTTGTCCCACAAAAAACAAGCCCTCATAAGTCTAAGTGAATGGAAAAATAAAATAAAAAGTTATGGCTCTGGAAGGCAGGGAGTAAAAATGAAAAAATTGAAAATCCCTGCTTTAGGAAGGGGTTAAAATCTGCAACCCAGGTCAACTTACAGTGTAGACGAGAATTCTTAGGCCCCTTTCACACGAGCGAGTTTTCCGCGCGGGTGCAATGCGTGACGTGAACGCATTGCACCCGCACTGAATCCTGACCCATTCATTTCTATGGGGCTGTGTACATGAGCGTTGTTTTTCACGCATCACTTGTGCGTTGCGTGAAAATCGCAGCATGTTCTATATTCTGCGTTTTTCACGCAACGCAGGCCCCATAGAAGTGAATGGGACTGCGTGAAAATCGCATTGCATCCGCAAGCAAGGGCGGGTGCGTTGCGTTTTTCACTGATTGTTGCTAGGTGATGTTTGTAAACCTTCAGTTTTTTATCACGTGCGTGAAAAACGCATCAAAACGCATTGCACCCGCGCGGAAAAAACTGAACACAATCGCAGGCAAAACTGAATGGCTTTGCCTGTGAAATCGTACAGTTTTCACTGAAGGCATCCGCAACGCATCCGGACCTAATCCGGACACGCTCGTGTGAAAGAGGCCTTAGGCCTCTTTCACACGGGCGTCGCGTGTAAGGGCTGGATAGGATGCGGGTGTGTTTTATTGGAAAATAATAAAGTAAATGTGGTCCCGGGTAACTCATCCCTCATCTCCTTAGCAACTATGCGTGAAAATCGCACCACATCCGCACTTGCTTGCGGATGCTTGTGATTTTTATGCAGCCCCATTCATTTCTATGGGGCCTGAAAAACGCAGAATATAGAACATGCTGCGATTTTCACGCAACGCAGAAGTGATGCGTGAAAATCACCGCTCATGTACACAGGCCCATTGAAGTGAATGGGTACGGATTCAGTGCGGGTGCCTCATGCATTGCACCCTCGCGGAATTCTCGCCCGTGTGAAAGGGGCCTTAGTCTCATCCACACAGCTGGTGTAAAATGCTGTGGATGTGCCGCACTCAAACCACAGCATGTGCTTCCTGTGGGGCTGTACCCTGGTGATTGACAGCTTCTTCTGTGAAAAAAAATCTCATACAGAAAAGCTGTTAATCTGTGTGGGAGGAAGAAGCTGGATGACCAGGTTTTCTATATGAGTTATATCACAGACAGGCACATAAAATAACGACATGAATAGCGGGGAACTGACTCATGGAGGGGAGAGGAACAAAGGTAATATGGTATTTCATGTTTTTTTGGGTGGTGACAGCTACAGCTATATGCGGTTGTGTGTGCCATTTCTGAATCAAAGTCAATTGGAAAATTAAAAAACATAACGACTTACTTGATGCATGTGTCGGATGTAAGGGTCCTCCACCCAAACTTCTGTGAGCGTCTCATCCACATAGGGTTTGAAAAGATTTTCATAGCTATAGCCAGTTGCATTTTCTACTATCTTAATTTGCTTGTGATATTTTCCCTCTATAAAAAATGTGTTTAAAATTACCACATAGTCATTCCAAATTTGAAACATTTTGTAGAATAGGCAGCGGGAAGGCACAACCTCAAAATTTTGGATTACTCATTAAGGCCTCATGCACACATTCATTGCTCGACCGTTTCATGCATTGGGGACCGCAATTTGTGGTCCCCAATGCACGGGCACTATCCATGTGGCTGCCGCAAAGGATCCAGACTCATTCAAATTGAATGGGTCAGTGATCCATCCGCACTGCAAAAAAATTGAACAAGTTCTATTTTTTTGCAGTGTGGAGACAAGGAGAGGAACCCAACGGAAACACTCAGTAGTGCTTCCGTGGGGTTCGGTGCCTCAATTCCGCATCGCACCTATTCAAGTGAATCAGTCTGCATCCGTGATACGGTGAGCACACGGCCAGGGTGCGCATATTGCGGACCCGCTGTATGCGGGCCGCAATACGGGCATGGCTGTGTGCATGAGGCCTAAAGGGGTTGTCTGGGCTAAAGATACTAATGACTTATTCTCTGGATACGTTATCAAAATCAGATCTGTATGGGTCCAACTCCTGGCACCTCCGATAATCAGATGTTTGAAGAGCACTGCATGTGAGCACTACATCTTCTTCTTCTCCTGAGGATAGGTGATCACTATCTGTAGCCTGGACATCCCCGTTAATATAGAATAGGGTTAAGGTTAAAAGAGACCTTCAAATAACAGCCAACACATACAGTACATAAGTATTTTACATGGAGAAATAACCAGATATAATTTCTATATAACCATGAAATAGAAAGGTGTTCTACATTAGAACTGGAACCATATAAGCTACCCTGACAGACCCAAGGCAAAGACTGCTGCAATCCTGTTACTGCCGAGTAAAGTTTTACTAAAGACTGGGATATTAACTCTATAGGACCGGCACTCACATGGTAGGCGCAAGATCCTGAAGGTGAGGTGTTTCAGCTCAATGCGAGCTTCTGCCATAGCCTTCCATTGAGCTGAAATGTGTCACAATTGTGATTTAGGCCTCAGCTAAAATAAATCACTGAAGAGCTTGCACCAACCATGTGCGTTCCAGATTCTTTGACGCTACTGGTGAATGGGGCTGTAATCCTGGATTCAAGCACCACTGACTTATGAAAACGGGACTAATGGGACTGACGAAGAGAGAGCTGGTCATGTATGTCATCATAGCTACATTTAGACTGAAATGAATGGGGTCACAACATGTCAGCAAGGTTGGTTTCCCCCTGATTCTGGGGTTGCAGTCAATGTGCGAGCCATGTTGCATCCCCATTGATTTCTATGGCTGCCCTGCTACACTGCGATACTTGGACGCAACACCTACACCAGGTTCACTGAGTAGCCAAACCCTTAGACCCCAGCAATCATACATTTATTATCCATCCAGTAGATAGGTGATAAATGATTTTCATGGGATAATCTGTTTAAGAAAGAAGAGGGTTCAGGTTTATCCAAATGAAGTGTAATGGCTGCGTTAACAAAAAGCCCTTACTAATATACTTTCTAAAATATTGCCTCACAATTTTTAAGATATTTGTTTGCTGGCAGTGAATGAAAACACTCCTGTTGCTGCTGACCCATACATAGTTAGTCCAGGTCTCAGTTGTGAAGTGGATATAATTGTTTCCAATCTTGGAAGTGATAAGGGAGCAGTTGGCCCTCAAGTTACAATATTTCGATATCCAATTGTCTTTTTGGGGCCACTGTATCTTGAAACCAGGGCTGTGGAGTCGGTAGATAAATTGTTCGACTCCGACTCCTCAGATTTTGAAACTTCCGACTCCGACGCCTCTGTATTTAATATGCAAATACGAAGCTGTTCCACCAAGTTCTTCTAATCTCCTCTAGCACAGAGAGGTAGTTGAGCAGAAGCTGCTGCCTTCTCCTTTGTGTGCTGATCTTCTGCTGAAGATAGAGCAGTGGGAGGATCCAGGAAGGGGCAGGGGAAGGGGCATTTCTTTTAAAACATGATTTTCCTAGTAGAATCCCATAGTCATGTTTAAAATTTAAGCTAACAATCTGAGTTTACATGTTTTATAGCCTTAGCTGAATGATAGCAGTTTTTCAAATGGTTTACAGCTTCAGTCTTGAACTATTGACTATCCATTCCCTTCACTTATACAAGTGTCTCCAGTCCTTAATCAGTTATCAGTGAGAGGCTAGGATAACCATGGGTTCCCTGTAACAGCAGACCACAAGACGATGGAAAGTGTAAGTATTGCAGCTCCTTAAAGGGACACTGACAGGCTGATTTTCCAGCTAAAGATATATATATACTGGTATTCATCAGAGAATTAGGAATAAAACTATACTAATGTTACCCCCAGTTAAGCTGTACTTGTGTTTAAAAACATTTTAATCTGTATGCAAATTCACTATCTTTGTGCCCAATGGGGCAGCGTCTCCTGCGGCTTTGTGCCCAGCCGCGCCCGAGTACAGCTTCCCAGCGCTGTTTCCCTCGTTATTATTCACTGCACTGGCCTTTTTTTCAGGCTAGCCGAACGCTGAATTCCTGCGCAGGCGCACGTGTAGAGTGCTGGCAGCAGCCTCGTCTGGCTATGCTGAGGCTGTGCCAGCTTTCTCTCTTCCTCCTCGCTACCTAGTCCTGTCTAGTGCTGCCAGTACTCTACATGTGCGCCTGCCCCTTGGGCACAAAGGTAGAGAATTTGCATATTGATTAAAACGTTTTTAAACACAAGTAAACCTCAACTGGGGGTAATAGTCGTCTAGTTGTATTCCTAATCCTCTGATGAATACCAGCAGATATATCAGCCTGTCAGTGTCCCTTTAACTGCATAGTAAAGCATATGAAAAGCATGCTTCTTCACGGTCACTTAACGTCTTTGTTTAGCGGTAACGTGACGCACTGCATGCATTGGCCTTTATTCTTACAGTAGAGAAGTAATTAATTATAACTTTATCTGAATTGGGACATTTAAACCTGCTTTTTTTTTATTCCAATTTTTTTTTATTCCAATTTAAATCTAGTAGGAGTCGGAGTCGGAGTGGGTCCATTTTTTGCCGACTCCGACTCCAGGTACCCAAAATTGCCTCCGACTCCGACTCCTCGACTCCGACTCCACAGCCCTGCTTGAAACAACATTCAACCTACAATTTTATCAAGACTGATCCCTGTGCACCAGAATTAGATGTGCCTATTTTATTATAAGGCAGAAGCCTGTAAATAAATTAGTCGCATCTCTACGCCTCCATACGCCAAAAACTGAAGTCTATACCAGGTAGGGACTGGTGCAGACTTAGTAACATATTAACATAGTACATAAGGCCAAAAAAAAGACATCTGTCCATCCAGTTTGGCCTCTCATCCTGCTAGTTCATCCAGAGGAAGGCAAAAAAAAAACTGTGAGGCAGAAGCCAATTTTCCCCACTTAAAGGGAGTAAAAAATTCCTTCCCGACTCCAATCAGGCAATCAGAAGTACTCCCTGGATCAACGACCCCTCTCTAGTAGCATCTCTTCAGCAATAACTTACACCAGTTTCTGGAGTAAACTATAGTCAATCCAATAGGCTACTCTAGGCCCCACCCTCTTTTCTTCCGACTTTAGAAAAGCATCGAAAAGCTCAAAAAGTCACAAATTGTGGCACAAATACGGTGTAAACACTTTAGTAAATGCCCCCCATCCCCAGTTGCTGCCAATCTGGATTACATGTGACTGTCTGGAAGATCCAACCAATCAGCATGAGCATTTCACTGGTAAAACACCTGTATTACTGAAGGGCATGGACTGACTGGGTGTAGAGTAGCGCCTCTCGGCAGCGCAGTGCAGTACTACATGTTGTGTACAATTCTTTACATGAGCCAGGAGGAGCTCCTGTAGACACCAGGTGAGCACAGATCCATGTTATTTTTCTGGTACCCTGTATGTCCTGTACAGGACCTTGAAGAAAGTCTTGTCCTCATCATGGAACGTGATTTACAGCTCTCAGCAGCTTTATCTTTATGTGTAAAAACCTAATTATTTTGTCTTATTTATATACTTATTCTTCTTTCATCTTTATGAGTTTTCCATAGTTATGGGAAGAAAGGGATGCAAATGAGCTCTTAAGCTCTGCCTCCAGATGTAAGGCAGTTATCCTATAAGTCCATGTTTGACCCTTTAAATAGGCCTGGAGACATGACCTGGATATTAAATACACCAGCATCTCATCTGCAGATAGCTGTTGTGGGGTGATTGACCCTCATCAGTGCAGATGAGAGAGTACTGGCTTACCTGGGTGAGAGGCCTTAGTCAGGATTTGGGGGAAGGCAAAGCTTGTTAAGAGCTCATTTGCATCCCTTTCTTCCCATAATTCCAGAGAAGCATGTACCTATAAGTCTCCTCATACTGACTAAGGCGCTCTCTCCCCAAGGAAAGATACTAACCCCCAAATCCATAGTTGTGGTCTCATGTAACAATATTTTCAACTAACAATGTTCACCCCAGGACCACAGTACATAAGTGGCAGAAGCACTCTCTGGTAGTCTGCAATACTTTTTACAGGCGCTGTACATTATAAATTGTATCCTTACCTTCTTTTTCTTTAAGAACATGATGCTTGATTTGCTCAGCTCTGTCCATGTAACTTCTCAGCTTCTGCCGGTAATGGTGTTTCTTTGTTTCATCCTTTGTACCTGTGAAAGCCAAGATTATAAATCAGTTAAAGAGGTTGTCGGCTTTTAGAAGATGCTTCATGTAAATGGTCTCTAACCAAAAAAGTTACATTAATTAGTACTTTTTGCCTACACTAATACAGTGTATATCAGAGCACTGGAGAGAGATTTGTGCATGAGGGTTGTCATATGGGTATTTTCCTTTCTGAGCTAGTCCCAGAAGGCACTTGGTATCAGAGTATCGGCATAAGGGCATGTTGACACCACAAAAATATCATTTTAGATAAAAGAGAATTATAAAAAACTTCCCCTTATTGGGGAAGGATATAGGGCAGGGCAGTGAGGAGTCGGACTACAGGAGGTCACTAGGGTGTGAGCCCTACTCCTCTTCTCCCTGTCTGGACTCTACATGTGGCTGCGGCTCACACTGTTGTACTCCATACATGGGTTACAAATCAGCTTTCAATCCCCTATTATATAAAGTAATTTTAACTTGTGATGTGAACTGGTATCTATACAGCAAGATGGAAGCCACTGTCATGGCTGGCAGAATGACTCCTTGACATCTATAGGAGTTGTTTCATCGGCTGATCATCAGAGGTCCCATTCTCGACTGCCTGACAAAACAGCTGATCTGGCAAAGGAGAAACCACGTCTAGCCAGGTATTGTGCAGCAAGGACAGCTCAGGTCCACCTTATAGGGAACCTCTTGAACAGAGCGGTTCTTTGACCTCTCTCATAGGACGGGGGTCCCTATAATAATCATAGACTGTATGGACAGGGGTTGTCGTCATGGGACAACCCTCGGTGTCTAAATCTGAAACGTATAAACAAATCATAGACCCCTCTACTTTAAAACCTATTCCTCTTTTATCCATGCAAACTTGATTTTCAGCTTTGGGTGGAAAAGCTGGCAACTGTATTACCCATTGATTTGAACTGGCACCATGTAATACAAAAGTCACTATGGGCGAGAATCCGAGCTCTTGGACCCAGCCGTATCCCATCTCCAGACATGCGTCACTCTCCGTCCACCATGATAGAAATTACAAAATCCAACTATATGACGCTGGTAAAAGTGCATTAATAACACATCAGATATAAAAGAGATGGGTGCAGTCACAGACTTTATTACATATGATATGTATTAGTAGGTAGAATGGGATAAATCTTAGTAGTGGGTGGATAAACCGTAGCCAGCCCCCTGCTCTGCCCTGTGTGTCGTCATCAGTGACTCAGTCCCACCTACTGACCCTTGAGAACTTGTAAGAGCAGCTCTATGCCTTCCTGATAGCAGACCAGACTCTCCTGATAGCGCCCATTGCCATCCAGCTCCACCGCCCTCCTCAGCACGACACCAGCCGAGTTCTCCACACCAGCCAGGGCTGACATGACAGGGACACCGTCTCTGGCCACCGTTCACTAGCTATCGCACCCTGAGTTTCACTATCACTTCCGCGTTCCACCGACCGGAAACACGCGCGTCAGACGTCCAATGTCAATAAGCTTTATTTAGCATAGAACACATGACACTCAATTGGCGCCTCATACTGGGAAGGTATGGAGGAATCTCATGGGCCACGTGTGATGACGTCACAACTGTGCGCGATCTTCTTTCACTAGCTCGTATTGCAAAGCTGTGCGGTGACCTTTCGTCCTGATGCATTGTGGGGGCCTCTCTGTTTAGTGGCCACTGTCATCTACAGACCCAGCTGCAGGTGAACTGTGTGCATGATATGGTGTGTGTGTGTAGTCAGTCGCCTTATGGCAATGTGGGAGCTTCCAGTGATGCACATGTGGGAGTACATGTTTATATAGATCAGTGCTGAGCAGATGTATCTCTTCTGCTGACCTGCCGCATGGGGCTGTGTTATTAATGAAGGTCAAACTATCATATTAGTTAGAATAATATTACCTATAAATTACTTCATAAATCAGATGTACAGATCTGACCAGGGATGAGCGAACTTGTGTTTTCAAGTTCGGCGTACAAGGTTCTCGGGTTATCTAAGAATTCGGTTGTGGATTCCGCTAACTTATGGTCTGTGGTAGTGGAATCCATAACGGAATTCTTAGATAACCCGAGAAACACAAGTTCGCTCATCCCTAGATCTGACATTACAGACGACACAGCGCTACCCCGACAGATTGAGGTGTCAGGACTGTATTACTTTAGATCAGGGATCAGCAACATTCGGCACTCTAGCTGCTGTGAAACTGCAACTCCCAGCATTCACACTTAGGCTACTTTCACACTGGCGTTTTTGGATCCGCTTGTGAGATCCATTTCAGGGCTCTCACAAGCGGTCCAAAACGGATCAGTTTTGCCCCAATGCATTCTGAATGGATAAGGATCCGTTCAGAATGCATCAGTTTGGCTCCGTTCAGTCTCCATTCTGCTCTGGAGGCGGACACCAAAACGCTGCTTTACTTGACTAGAAGTGAAAGGAGGATTCAAGGAGTTGTAGTTTTAGAACAGCTGGAGTGCCGGAGGTTGCTGACGCCTGCTTTTGATGAATATTTGCGTATTGATTATTACCTTATATTACACCACAGTATATCAGTTGTCGTACATGTTGTACTCTTTTTAAATGTTTTATATCTATCTGTGTAGGTCTGAAGATCGGTAAATAAAAATGGCTCTGGTGTGCTGTAATGTTTTGCAAAGGAGAACATTGGGATTAAAGGTAGTTATCCCTTTTAAGTCACCGTATAAAATGATTCCTTTTATCATGTGTGGCGTACTGGTCCAATTTGATATCATTTTATTCTACTCGTTTTTTAAATTGGTCTTTATTAAAAAATTTTAACTTTTTTTTTTTCCTTTTATAGTTTTCACTTTTACTACATGTGCAGACTATTGCCTGCTGCGTCACAGTGAATCCATTATGGAGCGGCTATTACAGCTCTATCTGTAGCCCTTACCTCTGAACTCCTGACAGTCCTATCGCTAAGAATAAGGAGTTCTGATATTGATGGATTCTCAGGATAGGCCATCAATATCTGTTCGGAGGGGTCCAGTATCCTCACCGATCAGCTGTTTGAGAAGGCTGTGGCACTCCGGACTTCACCGAGACCTCTGAGATCAGCTGTTTGAAGAGGCGGTGGCACTCCAGACTTCGCCGAGACCTCCTCACAGCTTGGCAAGCACAGCGCTATCTTGGTATACTTGGTATTGCACCTCATGCCAATTCACTTGAATGGGACTGAGCTGCAGGCTGTGTGACCAATGAACATGGCCACACTGGCCTAGGAAGAGGTTACAGTGCTCACCGGAGCGCAGCAGCCTCTTTAAACTGTTGATCCCCTGGAGTCCAACCCCCTCCAATCAGACAGCGATGATTTATCCTAAATGTTTATTAATTTATTATTTATTTTACGCACTTATATAGCGCTTACGTATTCCCCAACACATTACAGAGATTAGCATCACACTGTTCCCAATAGGGTTTACAATCTAAGTTCCCTATCAGTATGTCTTTGGAGTGTGGGAGGAAACCGGAGTACCCAGAGGAAACACAGGGAGAACATATGTGCAAACTCATGCAGATATTGTCCTTGGTTGGATTTGAACCTAGGACCCCAGCCATCAGTATCAAAATCTTGGACAACCCCTTTAAATTTTAGTTTTTGAGCTGTAAGGAGTTCAGAAGTAGGGGGTACAGATTGAGCCGTTAAAGTAGCTCCCTGACAGATTCATTGTGAAGCATAGATCAGAGCAAAATATATTTTGTAGGCCAAAATGAATAAAATGCACTGATAAAAAAATAGCCCCAAATATAATCATTTCCTTTAAAGGGAAGGTGTTATCAGAAAATGACCTATTATTTAAATCATGTTTTTATCTTAAACATATTTTAAAGAATTTTTGGTGATGTTATTTTAAATTTTCCATGTCGATATCTATTTAAAAAAAAAATCTAAAATCCTGCAGTTTTCGCACTGGCCACTAAGGCCTCTTTCACATTTGCGTTGTGTGGATCTGGCGTGCACTTCTGTCGCCGGAAATGCCCGCCGGATCCGTCACAACGCAAGACAACTGAAAGCATATTGAAGACTGATCAGTCTTCAATATGCTTTCAGGTAACCATGGCAGCCAGGACGCTATGTGAACCATGCAACGCAGGGACCCGGTGACGTCATCGAGGAGCGCCCTGGCCGCTGCACGGAAGGTAAGTAGCTTCTTCCCCGACTCCCCGCTGCTTTTCCATGGCAGCTGGGACTTTAGTAGCGTCCTGGCTGCCATTGTTACCATTCTTTGAAGCTAAACGTCTGATCCGGCGATGTGCCGAAACGACGTTTAACTTAAGGCCGGATCCGGATTAACCACTTCAGCCCCCCTAGCTTAAACACCCTTAATGACCAGGCCACTTTTTACAATTCCGCACTACACTACTTTCACCGTTTATTGCTCCGTCATGCAACTTACCACCCAAATGAATTTTACCTCCTTTTCTTCTCACTAATAGAGCTTTCATTTGGTGGTATTTCATTGCTGCTGACATTTTTACTTTTTTTGCTATTAATCAAAAATTACCGAAATTTTTGCAAAAAAATGACATTTTTCACTTTCTGTTGTAAAATTTTTCAAAAAAACTACATTTCTATATAAATTTTTCTCTAAATTTATTGTTCTACATGTCTTTGATAAAAAAATCCAATAAGTGTATATTTATTGGTTTGGGTAAAAGTTATAGCGTTTACAAACTATGGTGCAAAAAAGTGAATTTCGGCATTTTGAAGCAGCTCTGACTTTCTGAGCGCCTGTCATGTTTCTTCAGGTGCTAGAATGTCAGGAAAGTATAAATACCCCCCAAATTACACCATTTTAGAAAGAAGACACCCCAAAGTATTCGCGGTGGGGCTTGGTGAGTTCATGTATCATTTCATTTTTTTTCACAAGTTAGCGGAAAATGACACTTTCTGAGGAAAAAAAAAATAATAATAAAGTTTCCATTTCTGCTAACTTCTGGCAAAAAAAAAAAAAATCTCATACGGGCTCATTTCATTTTTTTTCACAAGTTAGCGGAAAATGACACTTTCTGAGAAAAAAAAAAAAAAAAAAAAGTTTCAATTTCTGATAACTTCTGGCAAAAAAAAAAAAAATCTCAGACGGACTCACTATGCCCCTCAGTGAATACCTTGGGGTGTCTACTTTCCGAAATGGGGTCATTTGTGGGGTGTGTTTACTGTTCTGGCATTTTGGGCGGGGCTAAATTGTGAGCCGCCATGTAAAACCTAAAGGTACTCGTTGGAATTTGGGCCCTTTGCGCACCCAGGCTGCAAAAAGTGTCACTCATGTGGTATCGCCGTACTCAGGAGAAGTAGGGCAATGTGTTTTGGGGTGTATTTTTACATACACCCATGTTGGAGTGAGAGAAATATCTCTGTAAATTGTCAACTTTGTATAAAATTTTTTTAAAAGTTGTCGTTTACAGAGATATTTTTCACACAAAGTATGGGTATATATAAAAATACACCCCAAAACACATTGCCCTACTTCTCCTGAGTACGGCGATACCACATGTGTGCCACTTTTGCAGCCTGGATGCAAAAGGCCCTAAAACCAATGAGTACCTTTAGAATTCACAGGGCATTTTTACGCATTTGGATTCCAGACTTCTTCTCACGCTTTAGGGGCCCCTAAAATGCCAGGGCAGTATAAATACCCCACATGTGACCCCATTTTGGAAAGAAGACACCCAAGGTATTCTGTGAGGGTATGGTGAGTTCATGTAAAATTTTATTTTTGTCACAAGTTAGTGGAATATGAGACTTTGTAAAAACAAAATTAAAAAAAACAAAAAAACAATTTCCGCTGACTTATGCCAAAAATAAAAATTCTGTGGACTCACCATGCCCCTCACAGAATACCTACGGGTGTCTTCTTTCCAAAATGGGGTCACATGTGGGGTATTTATACTCACCTGGCATTTTAGGGGCCCCTAAAGTGTGAGAATCCAAATGCATAAAAATGGCCTGTGAAATCCTAAAGGTACTCATTGGTTTTAGGGCCCCTTTACGCACTCAGGCTGCAAAAAGTGTCACACATGTGGTATCGCCGTACTCAGGAGAAGTAGGGCAATGTGTTTTAGGGTGTATTTTTACATATACCCATGCTGCGTGTGAGAAATATCGCTGTAAACGACAACTTTTTAAAATTTTTTTATTCAAAGTTGTCAATTTACAGAGATATTTCTCTCACCCAGTATGGGTATATGTAAAAATACACCCCAAAACACATTGCCCTACTTCTCCTGAGTACGGCGATACCACATGAGTGACACTTTTGCAGCCAAGATGAGCAAGGGGCCCAAATTCAATGAGTACCTTTAGAAGGGCATTTTGGGGGGTTGTGTGGTGATTGGTGCACTTTGATATTTTTTCTCTGGTGGTCCCAAGCAAAGGGACCACCAGAGAAGCGGGCAGCAAGCAGATCAGACGCTGTTCACAGAACAACGTCTGATCTGCGATTTTTTTCTGCCATATACAGCCTGCCAGCGCACGATCGGCGCTGGCAGGCTGTAGTATAACTACATGCGAGCGCGCCGATGGCGCGCATTGCGCATGTGCGGGCGCGTCCTCGCGTCATCTCGCGTCTCGCGAGATGACGCGCCGATGCGTCCGATCAGAGCTACAGGGCCGCCGCCAGGACGCAATCCTGCGTGCGGCGGTCCTGTAGCGGTTAATGCACTTCAATGGGCATTAATTCCGGATCCGGCATTGCGTCATGTCTTCCGGATTTTTGGACGGAGACAAATCTGCAGCATGCTGCGGTTTTGTCAATGTCCAAAAAACGTTCACATACTGAACGGAAGACATCCTGATGCATCCTGAATGAATTTCTCTCCATTCAGAATGCATTAGGATAATCCTGATCAGTATCTTTCCGTCCTAGAGCCCTGATGACGGAACTCTAGAACGGAAAGGAAAAACGCAGATGTGAAAGGGGCCTAAGCCTAATAATATGTGGCACCTCTTGGTCTGTACTGCAGTTATCTGCTTATCATTACAGGCAGGATTAGAATGACAGATATCACCTATATAAGGTGGATAACACAGAATCCACCGTTCACAATAGGTGATTGTCACAGTTTATTTACTCCCTCCTGACCCCTGTACAGGTTACAGAGCATGTCTAGAATGCTCTCATATAGAAGTCAATGAGGTCCTCTTCTGTTCATCCTGTCTATGGCTGCCCCCATAATCAAGTTGAAGAAACAATGTTCAAATCTACAATTATAAACAGATAAGAAAAAGTGTGTCACCATCTGGTTTATAACTGGTAGAAAAATAATTAATTGACCCTCCCTTTAAAGGGATTTTCCAGCCTTTTAACCCCTTAAGGACCGGAGGTTTTTTATTTTTTGAGTTTTCGTTTTGCACTCCCTGCCTTCCCAGAGCCATAACTTTTTTATTTTTTGGTTCACATAGCCATATGAGGGCTTGTTTTTTGCAGGACAAGTTGTACTTTCCAACGACACCATTTAATATTGCATATGATCTAGTGGGAAGCGGGAATAAAAATCCAAATGGGGTGAAATTGCAAAAAAAAAAGCAATTCCACCACAGTTTTTCGGGTTTTTTAAATTCTGACGTTCGATGTGCGATAAAACTGACCGGTTACTTTTACTCTACAGGTCAGTACGAATCCGGCAATACCCTATATGTATAGGTTTTCTTGCGTTTTGATAGTGAAAAAAAAATTCAAAAGTGGGAAAAAAAATCAGTTTTACTTTTTTGTCACCATGTTTTGACCCCTATAACTTTTTTGTAATTATATGTACAGGGCTGTATGGGGGCTAATTTTTTGCGTAATAATCTTATCTTTTTATTGATACCATTCTGGGGTGTGTATGACTTTCTGATCCCCTTTTATGTAATTTTTTTGTGGAAAATGAAACGACCAAATATGGTGAATCCGCCATTTGGACGCTTTTTTTCCGTTTTGCTGTTTGACGTATGGGGAATATTTTTTTTATATTTTTATAGTATGGGCGTTTTCGCACATTGCGACACCCATGATGTGTATTTTTTTAATTTTAGCAAAAGGGGGGTGATTTGAACTTTTTTCTTTTTTCTTTTATTTTATTACACTTACCCATAGGGAACTATAACTTACAATCTTCTGATTGTGATTCTCATACATTCCAATGCAATAGAATTGAAATGTATAAAAAAATCGCATATTTCCTATGAAGCCTATTACAGGCAAGGCTCCATAGGAAATACTACAGAGCTGCCTGGGTTTCATTTATAGAAACCCAGGCTACTACAGGCGCGTTCCGGCTCCTCCGATCTCCACGCAGGGGAGCCAGAGCGCAAACCGAAAGTAAAACTTTCGGTTTGTGTGCACTCAGATGCCGTGGTCAGGATTGACCACGGCATCTGAGGGGTTAAATGTCCGTGATTGGCATTGCTGCCGGTCGCGGACATTAGCCGCGGGTGTCTGCTACAAGAACCATGCGGACACCAGCGGCTAAGGCGCACGCATGAAGCAGGAGTGGGCGCCATCCTTGGAGACAGGACACAGGACGTACGGGTACGTCCTGTGTGCTTAAGAGGTTAATATTGATGATCTATCCTCAGGATAAATCATCAATATGAGATCGACGGGGGTCTGACACTCAGCACCCCCGGCGATCAGCTGTATGAAGAGAAGACACGTGCCGTCTCCTGTCTCTCTTCCTTCTCGATGTCGATGCATGCCTACTTTTCATACAGCTGATTGGCGGGGGTGCTGGGTGACGGACCCTCACCGATTTGATATTGATGACCTGAGGCTAGGTCATCAATCAATATTAAAAGCCTGGAAGACCCCTTCAAGGATCAGAGGGGGGAGTAGCTGTCGCACCCCGTCGTTCAGTAAGTGATTGCATATCCTAGCTAGATATCGTTAGCATAGTTAATGCATTATTATTTAGTTACTAACCCTCTAAATACTAATATTGTGATATTCAGCTTTTTACAGGACACCCTTCCATGTCACTGGTGTGGACTGACTGGATCCGCCACAAGTTTACCAAGTCTCGCATCCCTAAAGAAGTAAGGCTTTGCTGTGTTATCTTCTGGCTTGTCTATTATCATTTGTTCTTAAAGAGCAAAGAGCAGGTATCCTCAAACTGCGGCCCTCCAGCTGTTGTAAAACTACAACTCCCACAATGCCCTGCTGTAGGCTGATAACCTGTAGGCTGTTCGGGCATGCTGGGAGTTGTAGTTTTGCAACTTGAGCAGTTTGAGGATGCCTGTTATAGAGTATGAGATACATGTCCACCATTGAACACGATTTTACAGTTTAACATGTAAATATATCTGACACACAAAATATATTACATCATTAGCTGAGCTTCTATAGTGCAGTCAGACACTTCTAAAACACCTCTTAGGATGCACAACGCTGAAGCAAGTCCTGTGTACTCATGTATCTATTAGAGAATGGAGAGGGATTTTAGCTCTGATGCCAGCAGAACTGTAAATGCAGATTTGGTCCATGTTTGCATAAAGAGGCTCTTCAACTTTCTGGACATTTTCTACAGACCTCACAGCGTGACGGGACCCACAGTGATAATCATACTAAGCAGGTCCTGGCCGCCGCCCTAGTAGTACACACAAAACCTGTCCTAATCACACAAGAGGACAAGTTACTTCAGAGCACTGATCTAAAGAGCTGCTTCCTGTCCATCTTCTCTTTACTTCATGTCTCCTCATGAACTTCATTCCTACAGAGATTCATCTGTAGTTCTTATCAGCTGTATTCAGGATCATAATCCCCGACAAGCAGAGAGGAGGATGAGGCATCTCTTTAGCTCAGTGTTGTGAAGTAACTTGCCCTGCTGTGTGATTAGGACAGGTGTTGTGTGCACTAATGGGACAGTGGCCATTTTATTTCTGCTGATGATTGCTCCCCAGACAAAACGAGCCATTATAACTAATGAAAGGTATTTGGGAATATATTTATAATAAAGAAATATTTAAGTGTTTTCATTTTCCTAATTCCCAGAGAACCACTTTAAACAGGACAACTCCCTTACCATCTTAAAGGGATTATCCAATCCTATAAAATTTTGCCCCATGCGCCGTGCCCCCCACACTGAATATACTTACATGGGTCCCTGCACCCAGAGCAGCCAATGGGGGATGAGCCTCCCTAGCATCCCGGGTGACGCCAGGGAGACTCGTCGCCGCCTGCCATTGGCTGCTCCCCCCCCCAACACCGGATGTCTTCATTCGTGCATGGGGAGAAGCAGCAGCAGTGGTGCGGAGACCCAGGTAAGTATATTCAGCGGGGCAAGTCAGGCATATGGGGGGGGGGATTTATAGGATTGGATAACCCTTTTAATTTATTTAAAGTGATTTTTCCAAAATGGCATGTTAGTCAGGCATGTCCTAAAGGTCTGATAAGTCAAAGTCCATCCTCTTAAATGGTTTCGTTCTTCACCTCTACTACATCAAGTGTGACATTATTTAGGGAGTGGGGAGCTCATGTGAGAAACCTTAATATGTTTACTTATCTATGTTAGTAACCTATTGGACATGGACTGTATTAGTAGCAGATTGATGATTAGTGCTTTACTTATAATTATTTTACATGCAGACATTTCAACCAAAGCCAGAAGATCATGAAAAATATGGAGGAGATCCACAACAACCTCATAAATTACATCTTGTCACTAGAGTAAGATCCTGGGTTGGAAGACCATACTGGGAAAAGGAAGTGATCGACAGACTGGGACTTCAAAAGGTATATAATTCATGTGATGGGAGGTTAAAATACTAATTACTTACAGTGCATAAATGTTTCTTCTATGACCATTCAGGCCAGACCGCCATGATGACCTCTGATTTGCCAAGCCCTATTTTTTTCTTCTCCAGTGGTGTTATTCATCTAGAATCTCCAACATAAAAGAATTATCCTCTTTTTACCTGATTGACTATGAAGTGCTAGTGGTACATTTCCATGTATCTTTTGTATGTGTTATAATGGTATGTGTAAAGGAGTCTCTGAGATTTAAACATTGATGGTGTATCCCAGTGGTTCTCAACTTTTACACACCAGGTGCCACCTAGTGACCAGAAGTTCAAACTGAGTACCCCTAATGAAGTGAGCAGTTATAAATGTTAACAGAACAGGGCTATTCTCACGAGGCTTTCCTAGGCTGTTTTCTAAGCCTCTGTCAACATTTCTTTCAGATTTGAGAGAGACTAGCACAGCATGTGGAACTAATCTTCCTGTCAAAATGACAGATGCCACATAAGGGCCCATGATGGATGACTATTAGTTAAATTACATTCCACGCTACCAAACGTACAGGAGAACACAGCACTTCATACCTCTTAGATCCAGTGGTCTCCTCTGATATACATGTTCTTTCCTCATCTTCTCCATTCAGACCAGACAGTCATGATGACTTCCTTCAGCCATGTCTCATCTCTGCAGTTTGACGCATAGATATCTTAAGTTGCTACTTTTCTATTATACTCCCCTTTCTGAACATCCCATCCTACCACCTCCTACTGTGCCCACTGTGCTCCCCAAGACTATACTGTGGAAAGAGATAGTCCCGCTGAAAATACCAGTACCACACAGATAGTGCCTCATTCAATAATTATTGACACACAGTGCCCTCCAAAATAATTGCACTCAGCAAATAGTGCACTTGATAGTAATGGTGTCCCCCAAAAATAATTATGCTAAGCTGATACTGTAGTAGTATCAACAGTAGTAAGTCCTCAACAGTAGTAGTGCCCCCAAAAGTCAAACCAAGGTCTCCTATTGTGCCCCAAAAGTAATAATTCCCCATAGTGCCCATAGCAGTAATAATGTTTCTCATAGTCCCCCAGTTATAGTAAATCCTACCATAATTCCCCCAGTAGTAATAATTCCCCCTATAGTTCCCATAGTAGTAGCAGAGCCCACCATAATGCCCTTTTAATAACGCCTGCCTATAGTGCACTAGAGTAGTACTAATGCCCCCTATAATGTTCCAGTAGTAATAAAGCCTACCACAGTGTCCTTCATTAGTAATAAAGGCCACCATAATGCCCACAGTAGTATTAAAACCCCCAGTGTGCCCCAGAAGTAAATATGCCCCCCTATAGTGCCCCCAGTAGTACTGATGCCCCCTAGTAGTATTGATACCCACCATCGTGATTGCCCACCCAGTAGTAATAAAGCACCCATAGTATGCCTCAGAAGTAATAATGCCTGCCTATAGTGCCCCTAGTAGTGACAAAACCCCCATAATGAGTTCCAGTAGAAAAAAAGGGTTGTGTGAACAAAGGTCCATGGTGCCTTAGAAATGACCACATCTCTTTTGGAACTCATCATATTTATGCAACTCATATATTAAGAAAGCCATATCATTGGAAAAAAATGAATTATTTTACTAGAATAAGAGATTTAGGGTTATATAGTCTGACCATCTGTGGGTTGATCATTACTCATAGATGCTATCAAAAGACATATATGAAAGTGTAATTTGCAAAGCTTCAAAGTTACAGTAATATAATTATTTATTCTAAAGCGACATTATTTCCGGGAGGCTGTACATGTAAGATACAAAAGGCTCAAAACATATAATGTGAGACCAAAAAAAAGTACAATAAATGTGAAGTAAATGAGTGGTACAGAAGGAGAAGACCCTGCCTGTAAGGGCTTACAATCTACAAGGGAAGGAGATAGTAGGTGAGGGTAGAAACTGCTTATATAGCTCTTTAGTGGTGGCTGGGTTATTGTAGGCTCTACGCTTGTTTTTCAAGGTTTTGATGGTAGGAGTGAGACTGATTTGTTGGAGTAGAGAGTTCCATAGGTTACAGGGTGCACTGGAAAAGTCTTGGAGGCAATAATGGGAGATTAGGCCAGAGATGTATGGAGGACAGCCTTGTATGTCATTGCTATTATTTTGATCTTTATTTGCTGAGCAGTGGGCACCAATGAAGGGACTGACAGAAGTGGGATGAGGGGAGAGGTAGATTTACCTGGAAGCAGAGCTGGGGGTGCAAGAGTGTTAAATAGGAGCCACTGAGAAGAATGTTGCTGTAGGCTAGGGGGGAGATGGCATTTTTGCTGACTTGAGGAAAGAACAGATTAGAATACTATTTGAAGTGATAAGGACTTGGAAGTGCAGTTTAAAAGAAACACAGAATTAAAGATTATCCCGAGGCAGCAGACCGCGTGGAAGAATGACCTTACTTACCTGCTTCCCAGCGCTGGCTCCCTGCTCCTTCTTTCTCCGGCCTGCGATGCTCCACTGGGCTCCCTAGCTGTAAACATCCAATCACTGGTTATGGCGGAGGCCGGCTTCCCTTACATCATGTGACCACTTATTGCGAGGGAACCCAGTGCATCACAGGCCAGGAGAAGGAGGAGTGGGGACTACCAACAGCGTCGGGAGGCAGGTTAACTAGCATCCCTTTACAGGTCAGGCCGCGTGGAGGGGGGGTTTGCTAAAATCCCTCCCATTCTCGCTCAACCCCTTTAAGGCTTTTTTGAGGTGTGTTTGTCCATATAGTGTGTTTTAGGGCTCAGCACACGGCCGTTGCCTGGCTGTGCCCGTATTGCGGCCAGTAAACAGTGGGTCTGCAATAAATGAGCACCGGCCAGCACATGAGCCCTTAGTACCTGCCATTTTTTTAATAGTGTCCTTTGTATGCCTTGTTCTTTTTATAGGAAGTATGTACCTCCTCTGATGTCATTTGCTCAGTATGGGAGATACATTAGTACAAAAACACCATTAAAAAATGCAACACGCTGGCACTTTTTTCAAGTGCGGCAAAAAAAACTAATGGATGTCTATGTGACAAAAATGCCAGGCAACAAGGGAAACAATTTGCTGCTACCAAAACACACTTGTTTGTCCTGCATTTAATTTTTCCCATAGACTGGCATTTTTGGCTAAAGTATGCCAGGAAAAAAAATGCACCAACAAGCCTAAAAAAAAAAAAACTGACACCAGACATGATACTGGAGAACATGTGAATCTAATAATTGTGATTGATGATTTGGTGGCATGTGAGTGGGTGAGACTAAATGTCAGATTGGTATGCGGAGATCCACCAAAGGGTGAGGTCTAGGATGCCAGGAGATGAGCGAATTTGTAATTTGAGGCAGTGGTAAAGTGACAGAGGACAGGTCTAGGAGGAGGAGCACCAGGTATTGTCTTGAGGCTAGATTTTATGTCACTTTGCATAGACTATTGTCTTGTGTGTGTTTTTCTAGTGTTATTTTTCTTTCTCTAAAATTGTGACTTTTAGGCTCACAGACCAGTTGTGCATAAGAACATCCCATCAGTCAACGATCAGCTTAAAGTCATCAAGCACTTAGTAAGGTTTGTACATAAGTAGTTTCTTTTTACTGGACCGGATAGTGGGTTTACTTTGAGATTCCATTCTTTTCCTCAGGTGCAGTTTACATACAGCACTGCCTTCTATTGTTCATATATCCCCTAACATGGTCTGAGCAGATGTTGTTACGACAGACAGACAGACAGACAGATAGATAGATAGATAGATAGATTAGATAGCAACTTTTAGCGTGCAATCGGTATTAGTTTTTTGATAAATTCCCCTTTTTTTTTTTTTGTAGCTCACTTTTAAGGGTTTCCCTGACTTTTTTTTTAACAGGTGACTTACCCTCTGGATAGGTCATCAGGATCTACCGTAGGCCAGAGACGTCACTTTTATTGGTCACATGGCCTAGACACCTAGACTTAAATTAGTGGAAGAAATCACAGTTGCATTGTACATAATATAGGGGACATTTACTAAGACTGGCGATTTAGACGCCGGTCTTAGTCCCTGTCCGCTGCAGCTTTATATGCCTAAATTATGTGAAGGAGCCGGACTCTATATAACTTGGGTACATGATCTGGCGACTGTTCAACAAGATTAAATCTATGCCCCAGATTTAAGTCATTTTCTAGGCGTAGAAAATGATGAATGAGAAGGGCCTGCCAGCCTGCCCCCTTTTCCCAGAACTCGAGAAAAGAGGCATAAGTAGCGTACAGGGGTGGGGTGGGGGGGAAACAACTTTGTGACTAAATCTGCACCCTAAATACTCCAAAAAGTGGCATATATCTTTTCATAAATGATCCCCTATGTGTATTATATGATTTTATTTTATTTTTTTAAATTATGACATTGCATTAGCTTGTCTATCACCAAATGTGCTACTAAGGCTAGATTCACATGACCATATGTATTTTGCGGTCCACGATACTGGCTGTGTCCAGCACTTTCCTCACTCCCTATTATAGCAATGCCTATTCTTTTCATCAAAATGGACAAGAATAGGATACTCTATAAGTTGCAGAATGGCCGGGATGACATCCATGTGCAATCCGCAAAAAATGCGGATCGGACATGGACCCAAAACACAGTCCTGTGAATGAAGCCTAAAGAAGGATATGCAAAACGAATTGTAAACAGTTTTTTTTTTTTTTTCCCAGAGTCAAGCCTTTGAAACTACCTTTTGGACTTCCAACAGAGGAGGACATGTCGGACACTTACCTGAACAGCTTAGGCCAGCTGGTGATTCGTAAAAAGCTGCAGCCAATTGACATGAAATCAATTGAATCATAATGTGTCATTCCTATTTGTAAAATAAAGCATTTTTGTATAGTGTTTTTTGTGAGTTTAATAGATTAGAAATCAATGGCACACCCCAACAGTCAGTAAAATTAGATCTGCAGCCACAAAAATAGGGAAAATCCTTCACTTCCCAAAATTTGCTAAAAACCTAATACCAGTTGAAACGTTGCACATGTCCTGGCGAAGGAATCCTCACACTTTGTCAAGAAACTATGGAGCACTGTCTTTTTTTTTTTTGTCATATTTTAAATATTCCATCTCTTTGCACCTGATAATACATTTTTTTAATTTTTAACCCATTCCTTCACAGCAGAGGTAATTCCCACACAGCACCATAACTGTATAGAAGGGATGGCATTGTAACATACAACCGGCCTGTAAACTACAATGAAGATATAAATCACAAAAATACATGGCTATATCAAGCAGATATTATTGAGAGGGCCCCGCATTTAGCTACTGGTCTGGACTAGGACTCCATGTTGTATTTGGACTTTACTATCTTAATTTTATTTATGTACTGTGTTATATGAGTTATTAAATGATGTACTGACATTGAGAAATACAAGTGGATGTGTATATCATTTATTGATTTATTGTTCATAACTACCATAGATTTAGTAATTGTTTTCATCTATAAACCATCCGAATATTCAACGTATCTTCTATACAATCTTCATATATTTCTTGTACCTAAACCTTAGAGAGCCAAGTACTAGATTTGTTGTGATTTATATATTTATTGTAGGGTTGAGGTATTGGCTTTTTTGTGCTTTTGATAGTTCTCACACAAATAGAGGGACCTCTCAGCAACGTGTATGACGTTTACAATATTAGTTAGTTTAATTCCACTTAGTCCATTGACTATAGAGCGTATTTTTGCACGTGCTGTAAAAATTAAAACATAACTTTTATTTTTTATTTTCATTTGAAACCTTTGCAGACAAACAATGTGAGACTGATTAAAACTCTCAGTAGGTGACATATGACACAAAATTTGTTTCTGTTTGTCTCTCTCCAGCAACATCAGTAATAAGGCGGCGCCCGCCCGATCCCCTGAGGATGCCAGTGTCCTGGCGAAACATGTAGGGAGGCAGAAAAGGTGTTTGTGTGTTTTAGAGCAGTAGGAGACAGACTAGCCTGTGTTCTAATATATAGGGAAAGATTAGGAAATCGGATAGATATGTAGCCAGTGATGGTGTGCAACAAGCTGGCCACTTTGTTGCCTTATTACTAATGTTGCTGGAGAGAGACAAATGGCAACAAATTTTGTATCAGAAAAAACCGAGGCATAAGTCAAAGTGAGTTTTAATCAGTCTCACTTTGGTAGTTCTTATCTCTATTACGCCCCATTCACACGGGCGTGGGGCTGCTGTGCCTGTGTTGCAAACCACAAACAGTAGGTCTGCAAAACACGGTCCCTGGCCATGTGCATGCCGCATCGAGCTGCAGATCTATTGGCTTCAATGGGTCCACAATCCACAAGATGCGGTGAAAGATAGGACTATGTAAGAAGCACACAGAATCCCTTCCATGGACTTAGGGGTCCGTGTCTCTGCAAGCAAAAGATAGAACATGTCCTACCCGGAGCCGGTGTGTCCGTAACATGGGCACGCCGCCCCCATGGACTTGTGAATAGGACCTTACAATAAGTGACTGGTGCCATTTGTGTATATACAGCTGACCTCAGTTGCAGGCACTTGGATCAGACTTGGATGTTGTGGTCATCTGAGCCAGGTTGTATTACAGATGAAGGGGCTGGTGGGAAGTTTTTATTATGTGACACTTAACGAAACTCTTGCAATAACCCCAACCCTGTGCATTTCAAGCAATGATCATCAGGGTCACATTGCACATTTCATTGGCCATTTGTCAGTAGTGTCCAATACAGGCACGCATTTTCAGTTGATGGCTGTGATAACAATTGATCAATATCTAGTCCTTAGGGCAGAGGGAGCTGTATGCTATTAGTTGATTTCTGTTGGCAATAACTCCTTACCGACCGCCTGTTCACTATCTATATCTGGGTGGTCTGCACAGATGCTTAGAAACATTCTTTCAGAGACCCGTAGCTGCACATGTAATTGTGAGAGCAAGGAGCCTGCTGTTAGTGTCCCAGCCTTCCCCACCGCTGCATAAACAGTGATCAATGAGCGCTGTGTATCGAGATCAGGACATGGCAATGACGCTTCCTGCTCTGGTCCCAGCGGTCATGTGATTGCTGGGGGGCTGTATGTCTGCGTGAGCTGTTGGCTTTTAGCAGATCAGCTCTGCAGTAAGGCTGTACAAGCTTGTACAATCTATCTGGGGGATATAATCCGCCTGTAACTGCGGCTAATATATTAGAACCAGTTACAGAAGAAATCAGCAATAAAAAAAATGTAATGTTAAATGTCTGCCAAAGGTCTTGCATGGCAAAATGTAATTTTTTTTTTAAAAAATAACACAACTACAGGCCACACAACAGCTTCTAGCTTCACCCCTGGTGACCATAATGTATTATGCATTCCGTATATCAAAATGGCTATTATGGAAAGAGGAGATAATTTAAAGCGTACCTGAGTTTAAAAAAAAAAAAAGTTTGCTCAATGGATGTGCTTTTTCGTACAATCATAACTGTAAAGGATCAGGTCTTTTTTGGGCTTTCCTAAAGACTCCTTTTTCATCTGCACAGCTGGATGCATTTCACTCAGAAGTAGGGGTGTCACCCTTCTGTGGATTCTTCCAGCACTGTACTGCTTTCACGTCCTTTCCCTTAGGCTAGGGCTATACAGTGACATGTGTCGCAGAAAAGTTGCGAGACATTTTTGTAATGCTACTCAATGGTGTCGCACTGCGACATGACAGTTGCAAAAAATCCATCCAAGTTTGATTTTTGGGCATGTTGCAGTGCGACACCATTAACTATCATTACAAAAAATGTTGCGCAACACACGTGACTATTTTAGCAACACTCTTGGTTTTTAACATTGTTGTCAGTTTGAGAATTTTATCGTGCTTTCATAATAAGGCCTTATTCACACGTCAGTAATTTTTCTTTCCAGAATCACGGTCCGTTTTTTTGCGGATCCGTGTTTCCGCAAAATTCTTCTGTTTTAGTTTTTTAGTGTCTCCGTATACCTTCCGTGTTTCCGTATTTCCGGAAAAGGATTGCCTCACAAAAAGAGTAATACCAAGTGATCAAAAAGTCTTATGTACCCCAAAATGGTACCAATCAAACCGTCATCTCATCCTGCAAAAAATGAGCCCCTAGCTAAGACAATCGCCCAAAAAATGAAAGAATTTGCGGATGCGGAGAGCATACGGAATGCTCTCCGCATCTTTTGCGGATCCATTGAAATGAATAAGTCCGCATATCTTCCGCAATATTTCCGCATTTTTGCGGAAATAATGCGGAAAAAAAATATAGACGTGTGAATTAGGCCTAAGGCCCCTTTCACACGGGCGAGTTTTCCGCGCGGGTGCAATGCGTGAGGAGGACGCATTGCACCCGCACTGAATCCGGACCCATTCACTTCTATGGGGCTGTGCACATGACAGTTGATTTTCACGCATCACTTTTGCGATGCGTGAAAATCGCAGCATGCTCTATCTTCTGCGTTTTTAACGGAACGCAGGCCCCATAGAAGTGAATGGGGATGCGGGAAAATCGCAATCATCTGCAATCATGTGCGGATGCGTTGCGACTATGGTGATGGAGCATGTGATTGGGCCATGTGACCATGTGACATCATCACAGGTCCTTTTCCTAGCAGCAAGCTAACGGAGAGGATGCCGGGCTTCGCGATCAAATGGACCAGGTAAGTTATTATTAGTTAATTATTTTTAACCCATTCAGCACCGGGTTCAACATTAGGAAGATGGCCAAGGGTATTATTTCACATTATAACTATGTTATAATGTGAAATAATACCAGCGGGACAATTTCTGACCCGAACATGCACTTCTGTGAAGAAGTGCAGGTTCGGGTCTGGGTACCAAAAGTGCCGATTTTTCTCCCGCACGTGCAAAATGCATGACAGCGCTTTGCACTCGCAGGGAAAAATCGCAGCGATTCCCGCAACGCACCCGCACTGTTTGACGGAGTGCACCCGCAACGCCCGTGTGAAAGAGGCCTAAAGGTTGTTTTTTAGGATATCTTTATTTTTATTCATCTTATCTGGCATAGCCAAAAAGGGCCACTATGAGAGGTAAAACCAGCCAAAATTAAAATGCAATTGAAAAACCTAAATTTATAATTAAAATAATGTTTTAACATTTTAATTTCATCTTGTGTCTGCAAAATGCTTGTCAAAATTAAAAAGAAAATTCAATTTCTCCATTTGAATTTTCTTTTCCAACTCCAGTGTAGGTAATGTGTCAAAAATTTTTTAAAAATAAATAGCCTATTTCATTTTAAATTTCCACCTCGTCAATTAATTCTCCTCTTCCTATAGTGGATTTTTCATGTCAAAATCATAAATTAAATTAAAACACCATGGAGAAGCTGAAAATGGTAGCTTGAGATTTCAATTTCATCTCTTGCAGGAATTTTCCCTGCCAAAAGTCAAATGAAAAAGAAAGCCCATTTGATTTTTCATTTTAACGTTGTACTAACATTCAGATTCAGTTAACCCTTTCAGTACCGGGCCACTTTTCACCTTAAATCCCAGGCCGATTTTTGCAAATCTGATGTGTCACTTTATGTGGTAATAACGTTGGAACAATTTTACTTATCCAAGTCATTCTGAGCCATTTGTTTTCTCGTGACACATTGTACTGCATTATAGTGGTAAATTTGAGTCGATATATTTCATCTTTATTTATAAACTAATCCAAAGTTTACAAAAATGGAAAAATTCACAATTTTTTAAGACAGATAGTAATACCTCATAAAATGGTTATCAATCAACATTCCCCATATGTCTACTTTATTTTGGGATCATTTTGAAAATGTCATTTTATTTTTTTAGGATGTTAAAAGGCTTAGAAGTTTACAATCTATTTTTCAAATTTTCCACAAAATTTCCAAAACCATTTTTTTAAGCACCAATTCAGTTATAAAGTGATTTTGAGGGGCTTACGGAATGTAAACCACCCATAAAAGACCCCATTTTAGAAACTACAACCCTCAAATGATTCAAAACTGATGGTACAAACTTTGTCAACCCTTAAGGTGTTCCACAAGAATTAAAGGAAAATGGAGGTGAAATTTCAAAATTTCACTTTTTTGGTAGATTTTTTATGTTAATTTATGTTAAAAATAAATCTCAATATATATTACTCTGATTCTGCAGTTTACAGAATTACCCCATATGTGGCGGTAAACTGCTCCATGGGCACGTGGCAGTGGTCTGGAAAGGAGCACCATATGGATTTTGGAGGCAGATTTCGCTAGAATGGTTTTTAGGCACCATTTTGTATTTGAAGAGACCCTACAGTGGAAACCCTCAAAAAGTGACCCCATTTTGGAAACTACACCCCTTAAAAAATATACTAAGGGCACTGAGTACTTTGACCCCTAAGCGTTTTACGGAATTTGAAAATACTTGGCTGTAAAAATGAAAATTTTGGTTTCTTCCAATAAAATGATGCTTTATCCGCAAATTTTTTTATTTTCACAAGGGGTAACAGGAGAAAAAGCACCCCATAATTTGTTACCCATTTTCTCCTGAATACGGCAAAACGCCATATGTGATTTTGAACTGCTGTGGGGGAACATGGCAGGACTCAGAAAGGAAGGAGCACCTTATAACTTTTGCAGCACAGATTTTGATGGATAGGTTTATGGGTGCCATTGGTTTTTATTTTTTAAGTGATTGTCTTATGTGGGGGCTCATTTTTTGTGGGATGAGGTGACGGTTTGATTGGTACCATTTTAGGGTACATAAGACTTTTTGATCACTTGGTATTACACTTTGTAAGGCAAGGTGAAAAAAATGGCTGTTTAGGCATATATTTTTTTTTTTACAGCATTCCCCTGAGAGGGCATATAATGTGATATTTTTATAGAGCAGGCTGTTACGGATGCGGCGATACATAATATGTCTATCATTTTTGTTTTACACAGTGAAATCATTTTTAAACTGAATTCACTGTGGGCATGAATTCACAGAGGGCATTACTACTAAACTGAAAAACATTTTCTGAGAGCCCTATTTTTTTTATTTTTTGGGCGATTGTCTTAGCTAGGGGCTCATGTTTTGCAGGATGAGATGACGGTTTGATTGGTACCATTTTGGGGTACGTAAGACTTTTTGATCACTTGGTAATACTCTTTTTGTGAGGCAAGGTGACCAGAAAATGGCTTTTTTTACACAGTTTTTTATTTTTATTAGAGGCGGTTGATACGGACGCGGAGATACCTAATATGTCTACTTTTCTTTTTTTCACTATTTTGAATCTCACTATCTTGAAATTTTTTTTTCTGTAAAACTTTAATTTTTTTTACTTCTTTTTTTTACTTTATTTTTTGTCCCACTCTGGGACTTCAACTTTTGGCGGTCTGATCCCCTTTACAATGCGTTACAATACTTCTGTATTGTAATGCATTGGCTGTAACTGTATTAATCACTGTAATACATTTACAGCTTCCTGTCTGTGAGATCCAGGGGGCTGGCTCTCACAGAAGGCAGCCACGATGCCTAAGGAAGGCATCGGGCTGCCATCAGGTCCCCGTCACAGCAGCACGGGGACCCGATGGACACCCGGCACCCGGTTACCGCATGTGCCGCTGTCAGCACTGACTGTGGCAGTGCAAGGGTTAATGCGCCGGTATCTGTCTTTTCACCGATGCCGGCACATACAGTAGGGGCCCGACTCTTAGTGACTGCTGGACCCCTGCAACTGATCGGGCAAGCGCAGCTCCTGCGCCCGCCCGATCAGAGCGCCGTAGCTGTACGGCGCTGGGATAGTTTCCAGTGCTGTACATGTATGGCGCTGGAATCCTACGGGTTAAATGAGCAGCAGTGGGCGTGGTGCAGCATGCAAAATGTTATTTAATTACTGACTGAACAGACAGTGATTCTGTATGTCCACTAGAGGGCGCTGTGCTTCTTATTTCCAACAGCTAACACAGGATCAAGGTTATCATTCCAATAGATGGCGCTGTGACAGTAAAATCTTAGTAATGTGGCGAATGCATAGGATAAGATTGAGTCTAATAGATGGTGCCCTCATTTTGAGGAGTGAATTATACTAGGATAATGATTATATTATCAACTCTGCTGCCCTGTTAACCCCCTGGTGTCTAATCACCTGCAGCATCTATGGGGTTAATCTGCTCTACCATACTTGTGAGGACGTGGTGGACGTTGCTCCAGAAAAGTGCCAAGAAGCTTAACAAGTCGCAAATTATGGTACACATGTCATGCGCCATAATCAGTGACTTTTTTACATCAGTATAGTGACATAAAACGATTAGTAAATGTCCTCCATTGTGTCTGTGTGACCAGAAATCAGGGGGTGAGACTCGCAGAAAAGCGGAGCATCCTTGACATCACTGTTCTGATTGCTGGGAGAGTTCAGACCCCCATGATCAGTATTGATCAGCAACCTTTGGCCAGGGGTGAAGCTATAGGAGGTGCAGAGGTAGCAGTCGCTACCGGGCCCAGGAGCCTGAGAGGGCCCAAAAACCATTGTGTCGCCCTGGGTGCCCACTCTCAGGAGGATGCCAGAACAGAAGCAATGAGTGCTTCCATCAATACAGATGGAAGCGCTAATTGCTTTTCCCTCTATAAGATGCAGTGCATTTTTTTTATTATTTTACAGTCTGATCTGAGTTCTGATATGCAGGTCTAATGGGGGGTCTGAAGAGGTCTAATGGGGGGTTTGGAGAGGTCTAATGGGAGTCTGGAGTGGTCTATGGGGGGTCTGGCGGGGGGCGGGCCAGGAGGTCTGGTGGGGGGAGGCAGGAGGTCTGACTGGGGGGGTCAGGAGGTCTAATGGGGGTCTGATTGGGAGTCTGGAGGTCTAAAGGGGGTCTGATATGGGGGTCTGGTCTGAGGTCTGATATGTGGGTCTGGAGGTCTAATGGGGGTCTGATATGGGGGTCTTATCTGAGGTCTGATATTGGGTAGGGGTCTTACATGGAGGTTTAATAGGGGTCTGATCTGAGGTTTAAAACTGGGGTCTTATATGGGGTCTGACTTAGAGGTCTAAAGGGGGTTTGGTCTGAGATTGGGGGATCTCATTTAGGGTTTTATATGGAGGCCTGATCTGAAAGGAGGGTGTTTTTGTACTGACGCATTATCTGTGTGGTACCAGCACAGTGGACACAGTATTGGGGGTGGCAGGATGGGGTGTTGAGAAGGTGGGAGGATGATGGAAAAGTAGGAAAGTAAGATGTCTGTTTGTTAAACTTTGCAGAGACGAGGCATGGCTGAAAGAAGTCACTCCTAACAGGAGAATTATGTGGCGCTGTATGACCCTGTATGTTCTGTAGCGCTCTATGTAATGTTTTCCAAGTACAGTATGTCTTTAAAGCGGTTGTCTGTTTTTTTTTTGTATGAGCGCTGCCTTCTGTGCTCTGTTTACCTGCTCATCACTGCAAATGCTACGGAGAGCAGGTGAACAGAGCAGAGAAAGCAGCTCTCATATGAGCGCTGGCCTCTCTTCAAACAGCGGGGGGCACAAAGGCCATTACTACTATGGAGGGGGCACAGAGGGCATTACTAATGTGAAGGGGGAACAGTGGGCATTATTACTGTGAAGGGGGCACAATGGGGATTTCTACTATGGAGGGGGCACAGAGGGCATTACTACTATTAAGGGGGCAAATGGGCATTATTACTGTGAAGAGGGCACAATGGGGATTTCTACTATGGAGGGGGCACAGAGGGCATTACTAGCACAGTGGGCATTACTACTATTAAGGGGGCAAATGGGCATTATTACTATGAAGGGGCACAGTGGGCATTATTACTATAAAGGTGGGCACAATGTGGATTACTACTGTGAAGTGGGCACAATGGGGATTATCACTGTGAAAGGGGCACAGAGAGAGCATTACAACTGTGAAAGGAGCACAGAGAGGGCATTACAACTGTGAAAGGGGCACAGAAAGGGCATAACTACTGTGAGAGGGCACAATGTGGGCATAACTACTGTGAAGGGGCACACATCTGTACAAAACTACTGTGAAGGTTGTACAATAAGGGTAATACTACTGTGAGGGGTACAATTTTTTTTAAAGTATTGGGGGGGGGGGGGGGCTGCTAGAGAACAGAGAAGGCCTGTCTGCATCGCTGCATGATCATTGTAGGACCCCTCTGAGACAGGTTAGTAGAGACTGTCCTTCCCTTTTCTGTTCATGTGCCCAAAAACTGACCCCTGGCCCTAATACTGACCCTAACTTTAATAATAACACTAATCCTAACACAGAGCCTAACCATAAGACTGACTAACCTTATTCCTAATCCTAATACGGACTCCTAACTGTAATACCAACCCTAACAATAACGGTAACCGTAACACTGACCCTATTATTAATCGTAACCCTAAGGGCTCATGCACACGACCGTATATATTTTGTGGTCCGCAAAAAATATGGATGTTGTCCGTGTGCATTCTGTATTTTGTGGACCGGAACAGCTGGCCCCTAATAGAACAGTCCTATCCCTGTCCGCAATACGGACAATAATAGGACATGTTCTATTTTTTTGATGAACAGACATGCGGAAACAGAATTCCGTTTTTTTTGCAGACCCATTGAAATTAATGGTTTCACATGCAGTCCGCAAAAAAAACCAGAACGGACACGGAAAGTAAATACGTTCGTCCCGACACTTAGGCTACATGCACACGACAGTTGTTTTTTGCTGTCCGCAAATCGCGGATCCGTCTCCCTTTTTTTTTCACATCCACATCCTTTCCTTGTGTCCGCAAATTTTGTAGGTTGTGTTTCCGTGTGTCTTCCGTTTTTTTTGCGGATCCGCAAAAAAAACGGAAGGCTTGAAACAGTTTCTTAAAGTACCTGCACAAGTGCCCTGGTTTGCAAGCAACCATCCGCAAAAAAAACGGATGCGTATGGAAAAACGGAAGGCTTCAGTGTGGCTTCCGTTTTTTTTGCGGACCCATTGACTTCTATGGGTCCGCAAACCGTTTTTTGCGGACAAGAATAGGACATGCCATATTTTTTTTGCGGACGTGAAATGCGGAAGACGGACGTGGACAGGAAATGGAAGAGGCATCAGTTTTTTTTGCGGATCCATAGAAATGAATGGGATCCGCAAAAAAAACGGAACGGAAGCCGAGAAAAAACACTGTCGTGTGCATGTAGGCTTAGGGGTCACGCACACGAACATATTTTCTTTCCGTATTCGTTCCGCTTTTTTTTGCCTAACCATTCATTTCAATGGGTCCGCAAAAAAAACGGAAGTCACTCAGTGTACATTCCATTTCGTATGTCTGTTCTGCAAAAAAATAGAACATGTCCTATTATTGTCCGCATTACGGACAAGAATAGGACTGTTCTATTAAAGGCCAGCTGTTCCGTTCCGCAAAATACGGAATGCACACGAACGTTATCCGTTTTTTGCAGACCACAAAATACATACAGTCATGTGCATGAGCCCTTACCCTAAGGGCTTATGCACACAAATGTATGTATTTTATGGTCCGCAAAACACAGATCCACAAAAAATACGGACGAAGTCTGTGTGACAACCGTATTGCATCCATTATTTTTTTGTTTGTTTTCTTGCGGCTCCATTGTAACAATGCCCTGTCCTTGTCTGCATGTAACAAAGTCACTGATTATGGCGCATGACATATGTATACCATAATTTGCAACTTTTTAAGCTTCTTGGCACTTTAATGGAGCAAAGTCCACCAGGTCCTCACTCAAGTATGGCAGAGTGGATTAACCCTATAGATGCTGCAGGTGATTAGGCACCACAGCATCTAGGGGGTTAAAAGGGCAGCAGAGTTGATGATGTAATCATAATCCTAGTATAATTCACTCCTCAAAAAGAGGGCACCATCTATTAAACCAGTGGTCAGCAAACTGCGGCTCTAGAGCCACATGTGGCTCTTTAGCCCCTTGATATTGGCTCTTCCAGGTGGGGGCTCACATGTACAGTGCGATCGCATTTTCGTTGCCCGTGGCAAGAATCGGCAGGAGGAGGAGGACCAGGAAGCGGTGAAGGCTCTGTACTTACTGCTTCCTGGTCCTCGGCTGTAGGCTGTTCAGGGCTGCGCACAGTGTGAGGCGCTCTGTGACGTCACGCTGTGCACGCCAGTTCACAGCACAGCCGACAGCAGGAGGAACACAGAGCGAGGGTGGTGAGGAGCAGCGGCATCCAGGAGCAGGAGAGGTAAGTGCTTTTTTATTTGATGAAACTTGGGGCTGATCTGAGGCGATGGGGTGATGAGAATCATAATGGGGGTTATGAGAGGCATCATGAATGATGAGAGGCATCATGGGAAATAAAGAGGATGATGAGAATCATAATGGGGGATATGAAAGGCATTATGGATGATGAGAGGCATCATTGATGACAATGGGGATGATGAGAGGCATGGGGCTCTCATCTGAGGTCTAATTGGGGGTCATTTACTTTGGGGTCTGAGCTGACATCTGATCTGAGGGAGGTCTTATTAACATTGGGGGTCTGATTAGTGGTTTGACCTGAGGAGTAATAAAAATTATTTTTTTTCATATTGTCCTCCTCTAAAACCTACGTGCGTCTTATAGGGTGAAAAATGGTGGAGTGAAAGATATAGTGTCGAGGATTGAGAAAGGTATGTTCAGATGGTTAGGAATACCCTTATTAAGTTAATAACAATGTACCTTCCTATATAGTTTGGCTCTCAGAAAAAATTAAATCGCTGTTTTGTTGATATTCGGCTTAGTTAACTAATAAGTTTGCCCACCACTGTATTAGACTCATAATCTTATCCCATCCATTCGCCACAGTACTAAGATTTCACTGTCACAGCGCCATCTATTGGAATGATAACCTTGATCCTGTGTTAGCTGTTAGAAATGTTGAGAAGCACAGCGCCCTCTAGTGGACATACAGAGTCACTGTCTGTTAAGTCAGGAATTAAAGGGTTTCTGTCACCAGGATTACACATTATAAGCTGTCTGACATTAGCTATGTGCTAATATCAGATCAGCTTGATAATGTGCTTTATATGTATTTCTGATGTATATTTAAAAAAAATATCTAAAAAACGTCTTTTTATAATATGTAAATTAGCCTCTAGGAGCAGGGGGGGCGTTGCCCCTGCTCCTAGAAGCTCCGTGCGCCAACCTGCTGCCACGCCCCTTCTTTCTTTGATTGACAGTACTGGGCAGCGATCCTCTCCTGCCTCCGGCACTGTCTCCCTGCTAAATCCCACGCCTGCGCCGCCGCTCTGTATTCGGCGCAGGCGCGGTGAGCTGAGGACAGCAGGCACCAGCGTCCTCAGCTCACCGCGCCTGTGCCGAATACAGAGCGCGGCAGGATTTAGCAGGGAGACAGTGCCGGACAGCTAATGTCAGACAGCTTATAATGTGTAATCCTGGTGACAGAAACCCTTTAAAGAACATTTTGCATGGTGCACCACGCCCACTGCTGCTCATTTAAATGAATATGAATGTTAGTACAAGGTTAAAATGAAAATTCAAATGGGCTTTCTTTTTTATTTGACTTTTGGCAGGGAAAATGCCTGCAAGAGATGAAATTGAAATGTTAATCTACCATTTTCAGCTTCTAATTGGTGTTTTCATTTGATTTAAATTGAAGACATTTTAAATATAAAAATATAAATAAAAACAACGCTCCAGCCAATGGCAGCGCTACAGCAGCAGAGGGAACAGGGAAAGAATCCCATTCTGGCTGGAGACTGCATGCAGAGTGGACCTGTGCCCCTCTGTGCTGTACCTGCTTGCTGGGACTTGTGGTTTACCACCACAGCGATCTACCGCTTCCTATAAAGAAAAAGAAAGTGGAACATCTGCTGCAGTGATTTTTTTTTTCCAGATCCCTAATCCACTCCCCCTTCCTAAACCCTAATCCCTGTCCCTATTCGCAACCCACCCACCCCCCCCCCCGTCCGATTTTGCGTACGGCGAACAAGTTGTGACTTTTTTGTCACTTTTATCTGTTTTTTTTTTCCTGCTCTGCACCACTTTTATTGTGTGTGAGCTGTGAACGCCAAGTGCTGATCAGTCCGTAATCTACAGTACTGTTCAGCACCAGGTGCAGATATATTCTTTTTTTATCTGTGCCTTTTTTTTAAAGAAGTTATAGTTAGAATTATATATATATATATATATATATATATATAACTACACCAAAAAAAAAACATTGCAAAGTAAAATGAGCAGACCGATCATAAAAATAGATGTTTCTGCTAAGTCCTTAGCATGTGCAGGACACACGCACGCACACAGATATTACGTGCGTGTAAAAATCTACACTAACCCTACCTAAAATCGATTTCTATTTAACACTAAATTTATTTTTTACACCAAAAAAAAAAGAAAACTGAGCACAAAAGCGACCAGTAAAAAGATGGTACTTATTGGTGCTTAGGGTTGCAGAACACACACAGGCTGACGTTTGGTGCGTCTGTGCGAACACTGCAGTATAAAAATTTAATCTAAAAATCAACATATATATATGTATATATATATATACACAGTTGAAAACAGAAGTTTACATACACTAAATAAAAAGACACATATGCATGGTTTCTCTCAATATCTGACATGAAATCAGAATAAACCTTTCCTGTTTTTGGTCAATTAGGATTACCATAATTATTATTATTTGTCAAATGCCAGAATAATGAGAGAGAGAATGTTTTAAGCCATTTTTATTACTTTCTGCAATGTCAAAAGTTTACATACACTAAGATTACTATGCCTTTAAACAATTCTGCACTGCCCATATGATGATGTCATGTGTTTGGAAGCTTCTATTTGGTTGGTTGGCAACATCTGAGTTTATTAGAGACACGCCTGTGGATGTATTCTAATGCACACCTGAAACACACTGCTTCTTTGTGTAGCATCATGGGAAAGTCTGAGGAAATCAGCCAAGATATCAGGAAGAGAATTGTGGACTTGCAATAGTCTGGCTCAACCTTGGGTGCAATTTCAAGATACCTGAAGGTGCCTCATTCATCTGTACAAACAATTATACGCAAGTACAAACAAGATGGGAATGTCCAGCCATCATTCCGCTCAGAAAGGAGATGGGTTCTGTGTCCCAGAGATTAACGTGCTTTGGTCCGACATGTGCATATCAACCCAAGAACAAAGGAAGCTGGTAAGATTGTGTCAATATCCACAGTGAAACGAGTACTGTATCAACATGGGCTGAAAGGCCGCTCTGCCAGGAAGAAGCCATTACTCCAAAAGAAACATAAAAATGTTCGCAAATGCACACAGGAACAAAGACCTACATTTTTGGAGACATGTCCTGTGGTCTGACGAAAATAAAATTGAACTTTTTTACCATAATGACCATCGTTACGTTTGGAGGAAAAAAAGAGAAGCTTGGAAGCCTAAGAACACCATCTCAACTGTGAAACATGGGGGTGGTAGCATCATGTAGTGGGATTGTTTTGCTGCAGGAGGGACTGGTGCACTTAACAAAATAGAAGGCATCATGAGGAAAGAAGATTATGTGGAAATACTGAAGTAACATCTCAAGACATCAGCCAGGAAGTTAAAGCTTGGGCGGAAATGGGTCTTCCAAATGGACAATGACCCGAAGCATACTGCCAAACTGGTTACAACGTGGCTTAAGGATAACGAAGTCAATGTTTTGGAGTGCCCATCACAAAGCCCTGATCTCAATCCTATTGAAAATATATGGGCAAAGCAGAAAAGCCAGGTGCGAGCAAGGCGACCAACAAACATGGCTCAGTTACACCAGTTTTATCAGGAGGAATGGGCCCAAATTCCGACCAACTATTGTGAGAAGCTTGTGGAAGGATATCTAAAACGTTTTACCCAAGTCATGCAGTTTAAGGGCAATGGTACCAAATATTAATGAAATGTATGTAAACTTTTGACTTAAAACAGTCTCTCTCTCATTATTCTGACATTTGGCAAATAATAATAATTATGGTAATCCTAATTGACCAAAAACAGATTTATTCTGATTTCATGTCAGATATTGAGAAAAACATGCATATGTGTCTTTTTATATAGTGTATGTAAACTTCTGGTTTCAACTTTATATATTTATATATATATTTCCATATACATATATAGAGAAATCAATTTTAGTTAGGTAGTGTTAGTGTTGATTTTGCACGCACAGAACATCTTTGTGCGTGTGTGCATCCTGCACCTGTAATTTTTTTTTGTTACTTTTTATTTCTACTCCTTTTCTCTGTATTTAAAATTTATTACAAGCCCCTTCACGTGTGAAAAGACAACATATACACCCCTCACACTATATAAATGTTTACACATTTCACACGTCACACCCCAATAAAATAAAAATGGCCCGTCCGTCCCAACAATACTCAATACTCAACTATACTCAGCTGAAGAGGCACACGCCATGCTTGCCTCCGATACTGATTAATTGCTCAGAACCCTACATCGGCATATGCTAGACCCCTAGGTTGGAACCCAGTAAGTGCAGCAAAGATGATGAAGTTTTGGGGACTCGTTCTGCATATGGGCATTGTAAAAAAAAAAAGTTAGACAATATTGGAGTTCGGACATTTTCTACCAGACTCCAATTTACAGTAAGACCATGACCTGGAAACGATTTGAGTCCATTCGGAAATTCCTACACTACAACGACAATGCACAGTGCCCACCCCAAATCGACCTGACATTTGACCTTCAGTTCAAGGTTAGGCCTGTCCTTTACCACTTTAACACCAGGTTTGCTGAGGTGTACAACCCTGATAAAAATGTCTGTGTAGATGAGTCCCTATTACTTTTCAAAGGGAGGGTTAGATTCCGCCAGTACCTGCCTAGCAAACAGGCAAGGTATGGTATAAAGATTTACACAGTTTGTGAGAGTAGCTCTGGGTATACACACAAGTTCTGCATTTATGAAGGGAAGATTCCCGGATAGAACTCCCAGAATTCTCAGAACCACTGAGAATGGGTAAAAGTTGGGCTCTCCTCCATGAGAACATGCTGGTGGTTAAGTACAAGGACAAGAGGGATGTTCTTTTACTGACCACCATTCACACTAACACCAGCTCCCCTGCCTCTGTACGAGGTACCACAACCACTACCCTCAAACCAGTTTGTATCCTGGACTACAACAGGAACATGGGAGGGGTGGATCTTTCAGATCAACTTCTGAAGCCCTACAGTGCCACAAGAAAAACGAAAGTGTGCTACAAAAAGCTGGCCATACACATTGGACAGATAACAATGTGCAATGCGTACATGCTATTTCAATCTGCAGGCCACACAGTAATTTCCTTCATTTCCAAGAGGTAGTTATCAAGGCCCTAATTTTTCAAAGCCAGGCAGGGGAGGGTCCCAGTATTTCAGGAAGTGATGGTGCCCATGTTGTACCAAGGCAACATTTTCCAGGTCAAGTCCCCCAGACAGCAAGGAAGGGAAGGACCCAAAAAAGATGAAAGGTGTGTTCCAAAAAGGGGATAAGGAAAGACACCATTTACCACTGCGAAACCTGCCCTGAAAAACCTGGCCTGTGCATGCAGGAGTGTTTTAAAATCTACCACTCATCCATGGATTATTAATTTAATTTGATCCATGATGTACCCTGTAGTTTTACCACCTTATATCTGTGATTTAGTCCGCATAGTTTACAAATACACTTTTCACTAACTACTACATATTCATTTCTGTGAAACATCTGTTAGGTCAAAAGTACTCTTTCCACCCCTTAAAATGTTCGAACTGGGGTGCACTTTCCAAACTTAGGTCACTTCTTTGGGGTTCTTAATTTCTATGGACCTCAGGAATTTTTTAAATGCGACATGGCAGCTAAAATCGATGTCTGCCAATTCAGGCCAGCCAGCTAAATCCATATTTTGCTGTTTGCCTGCTGTGCGCCCATACAGGCTACAAGCACATATGGGGTGTTTCCTGAATGGAGAGAAAATGGAGAACACATCTGGAGTGCATTTTCTCCTTTAACCCCTTGTGAAAGTGAAAAATTGGGGTCTGCTAGTAATTTTTCATTTTCACATATGTGTGCTTTGAAATCCTTTAACAAGTGTTTCTTCCTTCTGTGAGACACCTGTTTGCTGAAAAGTACCGTTTCCACCACTTAAAATGTTCGTATTGGGGGTGCTCTTTCCACTTCTTGGGGTTTTTAATTTCTGGGGACTTCATGAATTTTTTTAATGCGACATGGCACCTAACATCCATGTCTGCCAATTCAGGTCAGCAAAATCCATATTTTGCTGTTTTACTCTAGAGCCCTGCTGTGCGCCCATACATAATTTTTTGAGCACATATGAGGTGTTGCAGTATTCGGGGGGGAAATGATGAACAAAATGGGGGGGTACATTTTGTCCTGTTACCCTACACACCTTGAAAGATTGCTTGGGAGGTGTAGTTTCCAAGATGGGGTCACTTTTTGGGGTTTTCCACTGTAGGGCCACCTCAGGGTGTCTCCATATGCGACATGGCTCCCAATTACCATTCCAGCTAAATCCGCTCTCCAAAAGTCATATGGTGCTCCTTCCACCCTAAAGCCTGCTGTCCACCCATACATCATTTATTTTTTTAACACATTTGGGGGTGTTGCCGTATTCAGGGGAAAATGGGAAACAAAATTTTGCATTTTGTCCTGTTACCCTTTGTGAAAGTGAAAAATGTAAGATGTAAAGCAACTTTTTCTAGAAAAAAAAGGAAATTTTTCATTTTCACTGCCAAGTGTTTCCTAATTCTAGGAAACACCTTTGAGGTCAAAGTGCTCACTACACACCTTGAAAGATTCCTTGAGGGGGTATTGTTTCCAAAATGGGGTGACTTTTTGGGGGTTTCTACTGTTGGGCCACCTCAGGGTGTCTTCACATGTGACATAGCTCCCAATTACCATTCCAGCTAAATCCGCTCTCCAAAAGCTATATGGTGCTCCTTCCACTCTGAAGCCTGCTGTGCGCCCATACATTTATGGTTGGTTTCTAATATGGAAGCCCCACAAAGTGACTTCATAACTGAACTGGTCCTTAAAAAATTGGGTTTTGGAAATTTTATTAAAATTTTTTAAATTTGCTTCTAAACATCTAAGCCTTCTAAAGTCCCCAAAAAATAAAATGTAATTTTCAAAATGATCCAAACATGAAGTAGAGATATGGGGAATGTATTTTGGAGGTATTACTATCTATTTTAAAAGTAGAGAAATTGAAATTTGGAAATTTGCTAATTTTTCCACACTTTTTGTAAATAAAAATGAAATATTTTGACTCCAATTTACCACTGTCATGAAGTACAATATGTGACGAGAAAACAGTAAAAGCGTTTTAAAGTTATCGCCCCATAAAGTGACACGTCAGATTTGCTAAAAATGGCCTGGTACTTAAGGTAAAAAATGGCAGGGTCCTGAAGGGGTTAAAGCAGATCTTCCACAGGTATATTGATTCTACTTTGCAAAGATCTCCTACAAACTATATTAACAAATCAAACAAGTGGTTTAAATAAAATACATTTAATAAATATCTGACAACCTAGAAAACCGAACATTTCTTCATCCCATACTAGCAGCAATTGTATTTAATATGGTGAAATACAACATCAAATTAATCATCTGTAATACAATTTTCTGTCTGATGGCACATGATTGTTGAACAGAAATATATAATATAGTGTTGGCTTTTGGCACTAATTATTATGTTATTTGCACTTTTCTCTTAAAATAAAATTTACTTGTTGGATACAAATGTCTTGTAACGATGGTCTCATCAATGTAGATACCATATGATTGAACAATGTTTATTTTCAGAAGTCAAGACATGGCCATCATCACTCCGATGTGTTGGGAAAGTACTAGACAAACATTTTTCAGTACATAAGCAAGATTATTAATGACTTCGTAGGTCCAACATATCACACTTTGTTCAATAAATTAAATATAATAAATACTTTTTAATCTTGGATTCCTTGTCTACAAGTAGTGTGCAATACCTTTCCATAAGGGGAAGTTCCCAATCTTATCACTATGGCAGAACGCATACACCAATTTGTACACCAGAGAAACTCTTTCTAGGAACTGTTAAAGTATTCTATTTTCTGTCTGAGATGTAACTGGGTGGAGGCTCACCTTTTAGCAGGACAATGATCTTAAACATACTGCTATAGCTACAATGGAGTGGTTTAACCGGGAAACACCTAAAGGGGTTGTGCAACTAATATAAATGTATTCCGCCCAACAGATGCTGTTATATGACTTTCCCCAAATACCTCCATTTATCAAAACTGCCTTATTCTGAAGTTAAAAACCTACCGCTGCACCCTGTGGCAAATCTGTTTGGATATTCAGTTGCTGTAGGTTATGTCCTGCATTGTATCCTTGTAGTGTAGGATGCACAAGTGTCATTTGTAAGAACAAAGGGTATGGTTAGTGTCACATGTCCTGCTGATGCCAGGACACATCTCACTGCCCTAAGACGTGATGGGACAGCAGGCACATGACAAACCAGGAAGTAGGATTCAAGCCTGGGGGATAAGATAAAACTGAAAATGAGGTAAATTTAAAAAATGCAAAACTATCCATGAAGGAGTGGAAGAAGTAATTGACAAAAATAAACTTTAGAGTAAAAAGTACTTTATGGCACAAACCCTTTCAATATCTTCAATGGAGAATGAAGGTGTGACTTGAAGATTGCTGTACATCACCACAACCCATCTAATTTGAAGGAGTTGAAGCAGTTTTGTCTAGATATGTTAAGTTAATAGAGACATACCCCATGAGACTTGCATCAGTAATTGCAGCAGAAGGTAACCCAGCAAAGTACTGACTTTGGGGTGGGGGATTACTTATGCACATAATATGTCTATGTTTTGTGTTTAAATTATTGGATGTGTAACAGTAAAAACAAAAATAAAAAAAACAATATTTCCCACCTTCAAAGTGATAGGCCAATAGGTCAACTGCATGGACAATTATATTTGTAGGTCTAAGAGGGGCAGGTGGTTGACCACTGTAGTGCAGGGTTCAAATGAACCAGTAACCTATTTTGGTTGACAGTAGCTATTGTTTCTTATGGACAGAACATTAGATAGTGATAGTGATATATTAGTGAAATTAGAAGTTTAAAATAAGCCATGTCCTGTGACTTGTCATATGACTACAACTAATGGCTATGAGGCTGTAATAGGACAGGAAAAGTCTCACTTCAACCATGTTACAAATATATATATATATATATACAGTTGAAACCAGAAGTTTACATACACTAACTAAAATGTCACATATGCATGTTTTTTCTCAATATCTGACATGAAATCAGAATAAACCTTTCCTGTTTTTGGTCAATTAGGATTACCATCATTATTATTTGTCAAATGCCAGAATAACGAGAGAGAGAACGTTTTAAGGCATTTTTATTACTTTCTGCAATGTCAAATGTTTACATACACTAAGATTACTATGCCTTTAAACAATTCAGGACTGCCCATATGCTGATGTCATGTGTTTGGAAGCTTCTATTAGGTTTGTTGGCAAGATCTGAGTTAATTAGAGACACACCTATGGATATATTCTAATGCACACCTGAAACACACTGCTTCTTTGGTAGCATCATGGGAAGGTCTAAATAAATCAGCCAAGATATCAGGAAGAGAATTGTGGACTTGTACACGTCTGGCTTAACCTTCGGTGCAATTTTAAAATACCTGAAGGTGCCTCATTCATCTGTACAAACAATTATACGTAAGTACAAACAAGATGGGAATGTTCAGCCATCATACCGCTCAGGAAGGAGACGGGTTCTGTGTCCCAGAGATGAAAGTGCTTTGGTCCGACATGTGCATATCAACACTAGAACAAAAGCAAAAGACCTTGTGAAGATGATGGCGGAAGCTGGTAAGATTGTGTCAATATCCACAGTGAAACGAGTACTGTATCAACATGGGCTGAAAGGCCGCTCTGCCAGGAAGAAGCTATTACTCCAAAAGAAACAAAAAAGCCAAATTAATGTTTGCAAATGCACACAGGAACAAAGACCTACATTTTTGGAGACACGTCCTGTGGTCTGACGAAAATAAAATTAAACTTTTTGGCCATAATGACCATCGTTACGTTTGGAGAAAAAAGGGAGAAGCTTGGAAGCCTAAGAACACCATCCCAATTGTGAAACTCGGGGGTGGCAGCATCATGTTGTGGGGTTGCTTTGCTGCAGGAGGGACTAGTGCACTTCACAAAAGAGATGGCATCATGAGGAAAGAAGATTATGTGGAAATACTGAAGCAACATCTCAACACATCAGCCAGGAAGTTAAAGCTTGGGCGGAAATGGGTCTTCCAAATGGACAATGACCCGAAGCATACTGCCAAACTGGTTACAAAGTGGCTTAAGGAATATGGATAACAAAGTCAGTGTTTTGGAGTGGCCATCACAAAGCCCTGATCCCAATCCTATTGAAAATTTATGGGCAAAGCAGAAAAGGCAGGTGCGAGCAAGGCGACCAACAAACATGGCTCAGTTACACTAGTTTTATCAGGAGGAATGGGCCCAAATTCCAACCAACTATTGTGAGAAGCTTGTGGAAGGATATCCAAAACGTTTGACCCAAGTCACGCAGTTTAAGGACAATGGTACCAAATATTAATGAAATGTATGTAAACTTTTGACTTTGCAGAAATTAAGAAAAATGCCTTAAAACATTCTCTCTCTTTCTCATTACTCTGGCATTTGGCAAATAATAATAATTATGGTCATCCTAATTGACCAAAACAGGAAAGGTTTATTCTGATTTCATGTCAGATATTGGGAAAAACACGCATATGTGTCTTTTTATATAGTGTATGTAAACTTCTGGTTTCAACTGTATATGCAGATCCAGGTGCTGGTTTTGAATATTTATCATGGAACAAACCCTTTAAAGGGAATCTGTCACCTGCATACTAGCAAATTTTTTTTTTCATGAATCCATGTTTAATAAATTACCTTATTTCCATATGTGTTCGTGTTTTTCTTTTGTGCCTTGTCATTTCTTCTAAAAAACTCTTTTTCTGATATGCAAATGAAGCTGTAAGGAGCCCAGAGGGGCGTTCCTCCTTTACCAAGGTGCCCAGGAATGTCCCCCTGATGTGCCGTGCCCGGCTAAATTTTAAAAAGAAGAACGCCTCTAATCTCTAAAATCGCATCACAGAGGCGAGGCTAAATACTCCAACCCCCCCCCCCACCAGCTCCTCTCTGTGCCGCAAATATCCCCGCTCCGGCTCTCGCCTGCATCCCGATATCCGCGCATGCGCCGAGCCCAGTGACGTGTTTGCTGTTGCCCTCAGTATCCATATGATCGCGCAGGCAATCGCCGGAACTGCGCCTGCGCGGGATTTCGGGATGGAGGCGAGAGCCGGAGCGGGGATATTTGCGGCACAGAGAGGAGCTGGTGGTGGGGGGGTGCAGAGTATTTAGCCTCGCCTCTGTGATGCGGTTTTAGAGATTAGAGGCGTTCTTCTTTTTAAAATTTAGGCGGGCACGGCACATCAGGGGGGCGTTCCTGGGCACCTTGGTAAAGGAGGAACGCCCCTCTGGGCTCCTTACAGCTTCATTTGCATATAAGAAAAAGCGGTTTTTAGAAGAAATGACAAGGCACAAAAGAAAAACACGAACACATATGGAAATAAGGTAATTTATTAAACATGGATTCATTACTTTTTTTTTTTGCTAGTATGCAGGTGACAGATTCCCTTTAAGACATGCAAATTACTTGGCTGTGTAAATCATACTTACCAACATGTTGGAAATTTAAGCCCCGCCAATCGGTTTACCAGGAAACCCCAAAATGCTCTGTAAGCCTACATGCACATGGCAGTGTTTTTTTGCGGCCTCCTTTCCGTTTTTTTGTGGATCCGATGGTTTCCCATTTATTTCTATGGATCCGTTAAAAACGTCCGCAAAAAAAAAATGGCATGTCCTATTCTTGTCTGCAAAAAACAGTTTGCGGACCCATAGAAGTCAATGGGTCCGCAAAAAATGCCATCTGTTTGTCATCCGCATCCGTTTTTGTTTTGTGGATGGTTGCTTGGAAACCAGGGCACTTGTACAGGTACTTTAAGAAACTGGTTCAAGCTTTCTGTTTTTTTTGAATCCGCAAAAAAAAAAAACAGAAGACACACGGAAACACAACCTACAAAATTTGCGGACACACAGAACGGATGTGGATGTGAAAAAAAAAAGGAAGACGGATCCGCGATTTGCGGACAGCAAAAAACAACTGTCGTGTGCATGTAGCCTTAGGCTCACAAAACACATTGAGAGCGGGGCTTGCAGTAACCTTTCCTCCTTTGAAAGCCAGTTTGCATATTGCCCCAGTAAAATCAGGACAGTTGGAAAGTATGGTAAATGTCTGTGTACTGGGAACCCAAATACTTTCATTTATCATATAACACATATACAAACAGTATCATTTCTTATTTGTCTATTGTTGGTTAAAAGATCTTCTTTCAGCTGCAACTGCCATGGCATGGAATGTAGAGCTTTCATTAGACAACAGGACTGATGGCTTGTCAAACTCCAAGATCTTCAAAAGAGAATAAATAAATAATAATAAGATAAGTTTTTTCATATGAGCATTGGCGGATTCGCCATAGAGCTTACAGAGAAATTTCCCGGTGGGCCAATGCCCCAGGGGGCCACCGAAGCCCTCCTCTCTGCCACTGGCCAGGTACATAGTGAGCTCTCTGCAGTAACGCTATGAGAATTAGGCACTCAGCGATTGCACATTTCCTCCTTAATTCAACTGCTAAGCCCCTTGCCCCATATCTTAATTAGAGACAAATAGAGGAGGAGGACAGAAATGGCAGCTATTGTGCTGCACTGTGGTATATCGATCTGCTGGGACTGTATATTGCGCTATGATATTTCTGACCCCACCTACTTGTGTTGCCCCACCTTCTGTCACTTTGGACCCCCTAAAACATGGGGCCACTTTTATTTTATTTTTTTCCAGGGCCACTTTAGGTTCCCAGTCTGCCCCTGCATATGAGTTTTTCAGGAAATTATAATTATATTATGTATACTTATGTTAAAGAGGCATTCCAGGCTAAAGCATTTATCACCTATTGGCTGGATAGGTGGGAGATGGATCAATGGGGTCTGACTGTTGCCTCCCACTCCCCCAAGGAGTGACAGAAATAGTCAAGCATAGTACTTGGTTCTTTCCGTCACTAACATAGACTTTGAATGTGTAGTACGCATGATTGACCACTGATCTTGCCAGACCCCCGCTTTAATTCATAAAAAAAAAAAAAAATGACCACAAACACTAAAATCCATGAATCCATGTTCATAATTTACATCTGATTGCTTGTGACAATTTTTTTTTCTTTCCAGGTGATACGTATTCAATAGAAACCTCTATACTGATTAAAAGAGCTTTTATGTTTCTAGTGAAAACATATTTCACTTTATAATATAATCATTATATTGTGCGAAGAAAGTACAAAATGTACAAATATACAATATAACACATGAAATTTAAGAGACAACCAAATTATACGGATCTACATTGTACATGCAATGCAGTACCGTAGCTATGCTTTGGGCTCATACATTAAGGTCAGTTTTCAATGGCTGTAAATGCAGCCACTGCAATAACTGGCCCCATTTGGGACCGTCCTCTGCACAATGGGTGGTCAGCAATGCCGCTAAGCAGGGAAAAACAGTAAGGCCCCTTTCACACGGGCGAAATTTCCGCGCGGGTGCAATGCGTGAGGAGGACGCATTGCACCCGCACTGAATCCAGACCCATTCATTTCTATGGGGCTGTGCACATGAGCGCTGATTTTCACGCATCACTTCTGCGTTGCGTGAAAATCGCAGCATGCTCTATATTTTGCGTTTTTCACGCAACGCAGGCCCCATAGAAATTAATGGGGCTGCGGTAAAATCTCAAGCATCCGCAATCAAGTGCGGATGCAGTGCGATTTTCCCGCATGGTTGCTAAGAAACGGGACTCGATCTTTATTATTTTCCCTTATAACATGGTTATAAGGGAAAATAATAGCATTCTCAATAAAGAATGCTTTGTAAAATGTGGATTAAGGGGTTAAAAATAAAAAACTTAACTCACCTTAGCCACTTGATCGCGTAGTTTTTTTAATAGTATCTTTTTATTGATATCCAAGAGTAACAAAAAAATACAAACACTTCAAAAGCAGGTACATCACTACCAAACACAGTACAATAATCGACATGGGGTTAATCACAGCGTCCTTTCCCGACTTTTGTCTAGGTCCTCTGCGTAGGGTTACTGGATACCATATATAACACCTCATAAGCTCTGGTTTGAGCTAATAAAAGGTACTGCATACACACTCACATTCATACATTCCCTCATCGGTGAGAGCCCAAGAAATTTGTTAGAGCAATAACGTTTGGGCTCCAATCCAAGGACCCCAGATTTTCATAAATATGTTTCTCATATATATACTTATACAATTCCAGGTTGTCCTTGACTAGTTGTATCCACTGCTGTACAGTAGGAATCTTAGGGGGCTTCCAATTAAAGAGGATAACTTTTCTCGCATAAAACAATAGCATTCTGTATAATTTCCTGCCGAATTTAGTGGGAACAAACTCGTTCGCTATCCCCAGCAGGCTCGTCAAGGCGGAACACACATTAGGGAGACCCAATCTATTGTTGATGTAGGCATGTATCTCTGTCCAAAAGTCTTGGATTACCGGGCAATGCCAAATCATATGGATTAGGCAACCCCCATCAATTCCACACCGCATGCACCTCGAATCTGGTAGTTTGCCCATTTTAAATAGTCTCAGGAGTATAATATATCCTATGGAGCCATTTAGCCTGTATCACCTGATCTCTAAAGCTTACCACTGTTGATCTCCAGGTGTGGCTAATTTCCTTTACATGTGTATCATCTAGGTTTCCTACATCTTTTTTCCATTTCACAATAGAGTTATCTAGGGGAGAGTTCTGTAGCATCATTAGCGACGCATATAAGGCCGACACCGGTTTGACTAGAGGAACCCTCCTAATCACTGTTTCCACTGGGCCACATTCCAGCTTTAGAGGTTCCCTGCCAAACTGCGTATGGCAAGCATGTCTAAGATGAAAGTATTTATATAAACTATACTGGGGTAGGTTAAAATCTTGTTTCAAGCTGTTGAAAGATCTGAAGAGACCCTTGTCATATAGCTGAGTAAGATAACGTATTCCCCTTTGTGGCCAGAATTTGAATTCTACTAGTGAGAGCAACTCTGGAAAGGTTCTATTCCTCCATAGAGGCAAATATGGTGACCAGGTGACGTTATCCTCTCCAGAGTGGCTCAACTGACTCCATTTAACCCAGATCTTCACCACCACCGACATAGATTGGTATAATGCTCTGCGGATCCAGCCCCTTTCCTGTATGCCAGATTTGTAAGGGCTTCATAGGATCCCACCAAGGCCGCCTCCAATACCACCGCTGAATTGCCCGCATCCGCCCTCACCCACCATGCCACGTAGTTCAGCTGCGTAGCCACTTAGTACATGTACATGTTAGGTAGAGCCAGGCCTCCCTGTATGTATGGTGCTTGAAGGGTGCGTCTCGCTATCCTGGGAATGGATTTGTTCCACAGAAAGGGAGTAATCGCTTTATCTACTGCTGCAAAATGTTTCTTTGGGATAAGTTTCGGGGCAGCTCTGTACATATATAGCAATTTAGGAAGGAGAATCATTTTTATAATATTGATACGCCCCATAAGATTGAAAGGTAAGTTCCCCCAGGCTTCCAGTTTCTTCCTAATGTATTGAACTGTAGGGATCACATTCAGTTCATAGAATTTCCCTATCTCTTTATGAATAACAATCCCCAGGTATGTAAATCTTTCCATAATCTGAAGCTTGGTATTTGGTAACGTGCGTATAGGATCAAACTCATCAATTAGACATAGACTTGACTTGGCCCAGTTAACCCTAAGCCCCGAGAAACTACCAAAATGGTCTACAACCGTTAATAGAGTATCTAGGGATTTTACCGGATCAGCTAGGTATACCAACATGTCGTCAGCATACAACAAAAATTTTTCCGTTATTCCGGCTATGTCCCAACCTTCTATGCAAACACAGAACCAGAGATAGGTGCACGCTGCCGTCACACTAAACCCTCACACTGATGTTAAAAATTGAGAGTTAGTTCGACATATCCTACTAGGAGGACGTGTCTTAAGCCTCGGGCACCAGCGTCAAGGTCTCTCAAGTAGCCCGTGGGCCCTAACACTCACCTACCTGCGCCATATGGGCGATATCAGGGGCCAGTGGGCAATTACAGGAGCATTAGGACGACTCACAAACATCTCCTCTGTTACCTCCAGCATGTGGCCATGCTTGCAATGGGAGGTGGGAGGTGTCTATGAGCCCTACCCAAGACTGACTGATATAGCCCAAGGCAAAGCAGGTGCACCCAAATGTGGCCTGAAGATGAAAAACAGGCACATTTGAAATGGAGTTTATACACCTCCATACATATATATATATATAAACCATCAGAAAATGTGGTGATAAGAAAGCAGGATGCGCTCATACCCATATGCAGTTGTGCATTTCTGTAGGGAGCACATCCTGCACTTGTAGTCCGTTGCTAATGGCAATCACCAGCAAAAAATGCATACAATGGATGATGCCAGCAACGGACTACAAGTACCACAATGGACATCCTACATAAGATGAAATTTATGTGGATGTGGCAAGAATTCAGAACAAACACAGAACCAGAGATAGGTGCACGCTGCCGTCACACTAAACCCTCACACTGATGTTAAAAATTGAGAGTTAGTTCGACATATCCTACTAGGAGGACGTGTCTTAAGCCTCGGGCACCAGCGTCAAGGTCTCTCAAGTAGCCCGTGGGCCCTAACACTCACCTACCTGCGCCATATGGGCGATATCAGGGAGCCAGTGGGCAATTACAGGAGCATTAGGACGACTCACAAACATCTCCTCTGTTACCTCCAGCATGTGGCCATGCTTGCAATGGGAGGTGGGAGGTGTCTATGAGCCCTACCCAAGACTGACTGATATAGCCCAAGGCAAAGCAGGTGCACCCAAATGTGGCCTGAAGATGAAAAACAGGCACATTTGAAATGGAGTTTATACACCTCCATACATATATATATATATATAAACCATCAGAAAATGTGGTGATAAGAAAGCAGGATGCGCTCATACCCATATGCAGTTGTGCATTTCTGTAGGGAGCACATCCTGCACTTGTAGTCCGTTGCTAATGGCAATCACCAGCAAAAAATGCATACAATGGATGATGCCAGCAACGGACTACAAGTACCACAATGGACATCCTACATAAGATGAAATTTATGTGGATGTGGCAAGAATTCAGAACAAACACAGAACCAGAGATAGGTGCACGCTGCCGTCACACTAAACCCTCACACTGATGTTAAAAATTGAGAGTTAGTTCGACATATCCTACTAGGAGGACGTGTCTTAAGCCTCGGGCACCAGCGTCAAGGTCTCTCAAGTAGCCCGTGGGCCCTAACACTCACCTACCTGCGCCATATGGGCGATATCAGGGGCCAGTGGGCAATTGCAGGAGCATTAGGACGACTCACAAACATCTCCTCTGTTACCTCCAGCATGTGGCCATGCTTGCAATGGGAGGTGGGAGGTGTCTATGAGCCCTACCCAAGACTGACTGATATAGCCCAAGGCAAAGCAGGTGCACCCAAATGTGGCCTGAAGATGAAAAACAGGCACATTTGAAATGGAGTTTATACACCTCCATACATAGATATATATATAAACCATCAGAAAATGTGGTGATAAGAAAGCAGGATGTGCTCATACCCATATGCAGTTGTGCATTTCTGTAGGGGAGCACATCCTGCACTTGTAGTCCGTTGCTAATGGCAATCACCAGCAAAAAATGCATACAATGGATGATGCCAGCAACGGACTACAAGTACCACTCCCATTGCAAGCATGGCCACATGCTGGAGGTAACAGAGGAGATGTTTGTGAGTCGTCCTAATGCTCCTGTAATTGCCCACTGGCCCCTGATATCGCCCATATGGCGCAGGTAGGTGAGTGTTAGGGCCCACGGGCTACTTGAGAGACCTTGACGCTGGTGCCCGAGGCTTAAGACACGTCCTCCTAGTAGGATATGTCGAACTAACTCTCAATTTTTAACATCAGTGTGAGGGTTTAGTGTGACGGCAGCGTGCACCTATCTCTGGTTCTGTGTTTGTTCTGAATTCTTGCCACATCCACATAAATTTCATCTTATGTAGGATGTCCATTGTGGTACTTGTAGTCCGTTGCTGGCATCATCCATTGTATGCATTTTTGCTGGTGATTGCCATTAGCAACGGACTACAAGTGCAGGATGTGCTCCCCTACAGAAATGCACAACTGCATATGGGTATGAGCGCATCCTGCTTTCTTATCACCACATTTTCTGATGGTTTATATATATATATATATGTATGGAGGTGTATAAACTCCATTTCAAATGTGCCTGTTTTTCATCTTCAGGCCACATTTGGGTGCACCTGCTTTGCCTTGGGCTATATCAGTCAGTCTTGGGTAGGGCTCATAGACACCTCCCACCTCCCATTGCAAGCATGGCCACATGCTGGAGGTAACAGAGGAGATGTTTGTGAGTCGTCCTAATGCTCCTGTAATTGCCCACTGGCCCCTGATATCGCCCATATGGCGCAGGTAGGTGAGTGTTAGGGCCCACGGGCTACTTGAGAGACCTTGACGCTGGTGCCCGAGGCTTAAGACACGTCCTCCTAGTAGGATATGTCGAACTAACTCTCAATTTTTAACATCAGTGTGAGGGTTTAGTGTGACGGCAGCGTGCACCTATCTCTGGTTCTGTGTTTGTTCTGAATTCTTGCCACATCCACATAAATTTCATCTTATGTAGGATGTCCATTGTGGTACTTGTAGTCCGTTGCTGGCATCATCCATTGTATGCATTTTTTGCTGGTGATTGCCATTAGCAACGGACTACAAGTGCAGGATGTGCTCCCCTACAGAAATGCACAACTGCATATGGGTATGAGCGCATCCTGCTTTCTTATCACCACATTTTCTGATGGTTTATATATATATATATATGTATGGAGGTGTATAAACTCCATTTCAAATGTGCCTGTTTTTCATCTTCAGGCCACATTTGGGTGCACCTGCTTTGCCTTGGGCTATATCAGTCAGTCTTGGGTAGGGCTCATAGACACCTCCCACCTCCCATTGCAAGCATGGCCACATGCTGGAGGTAACAGAGGAGATGTTTGTGAGTCGTCCTAATGCTCCTGTAATTGCCCACTGGCCCCTGATATCGCCCATATGGCGCAGGTAGGTGAGTGTTAGGGCCCACGGGCTACTTGAGAGACCTTGACGCTGGTGCCCGAGGCTTAAGACACGTCCTCCTAGTAGGATATGTCGAACTAACTCTCAATTTTTAACATCAGTGTGAGGGTTTAGTGTGACGGCAGCGTGCACCTATCTCTGGTTCTGTGTTTGTTCTGAATTCTTGCCACATCCACATAAATTTCATCTTATGTAGGATGTCCATTGTAGTACTTGTAGTCCGTTGCTGGCATCATCCATTGTATGCATTTTTTGCTGGTGATTGCCATTAGCAACGGACTACAAGTGCAGGATGTGCTCCCCTACAGAAATGCACAACTGCATATGGGTATGAGCGCATCCTGCTTTCTTATCACCACATTTTCTGATGGTTTATATATATATATATGTATGGAGGTGTATAAACTCCATTTCAAATGTGCCTGTTTTTCATCTTCAGGCCACATTTGGGTGCACCTGCTTTGCCTTGGGCTATATCAGTCAGTCTTGGGTAGGGCTCATAGACACCTCCCACCTCCCATTGCAAGCATGGCCACATGCTGGAGGTAACAGAGGAGATGTTTGTGAGTCGTCCTAATGCTCCTGTAATTGCCCACTGGCCCCTGATATCGCCCATATGGCGCAGGTAGGTGAGTGTTAGGGCCCACGGGCTACTTGAGAGACCTTGACGCTGGTGCCCGAGGCTTAAGACACGTCCTCCTAGTAGGATATGTCGAACTAACTCTCAATTTTTAACATCAGTGTGAGGGTTTAGTGTGACGGCAGCGTGCACCTATCTCTGGTTCTGTGTTTGTTCTGAATTCTTGCCACATCCACATAAATTTCATCTTATGTAGGATGTCCATTGTGGTACTTGTAGTCCGTTGCTGGCATCATCCATTGTATGCATTTTTTGCTGGTGATTGCCATTAGCAACGGACTACAAGTGCAGGATGTGCTCCCTACAGAAATGCACAACTGCATATGGGTATGAGCGCATCCTGCTTTCTTATCACCACATTTTCTGATGGTTTATATATATATATATATGTATGGAGGTGTATAAACTCCATTTCAAATGTGCCTGTTTTTCATCTTCAGGCCACATTTGGGTGCACCTGCTTTGCCTTGGGCTATATCAGTCAGTCTTGGGTAGGGCTCATAGACACCTCCCACCTCCCATTGCAAGCATGGCCACATGCTGGAGGTAACAGAGGAGATGTTTGTGAGTCGTCCTAATGCTCCTGTAATTGCCCACTGGCCCCTGATATCGCCCATATGGCGCAGGTAGGTGAGTGTTAGGGCCCACGGGCTACTTGAGAGACCTTGACGCTGGTGCCCGAGGCTTAAGACACGTCCTCCTAGTAGGATATGTCGAACTAACTCTCAATTTTTAACATCAGTGTGAGGGTTTAGTGTGACGGCAGCGTGCACCTATCTCTGGTTCTGTGTTTGTTCTGAATTCTTGCCACATCCACATAAATTTCATCTTATGTAGGATGTCCATTGTGGTACTTGTAGTCCGTTGCTGGCATCATCCATTGTATGCATTTTTGCTGGTGATTGCCATTAGCAACGGACTACAAGTGCAGGATGTGCTCCCTACAGAAATGCACAACTGCATATGGGTATGAGCGCATCCTGCTTTCTTATCACCACATTTTCTGATGGTTTATATATATATATATATGTATGGAGGTGTATAAACTCCATTTCAAATGTGCCTGTTTTTCATCTTCAGGCCACATTTGGGTGCACCTGCTTTGCCTTGGGCTATATCAGTCAGTCTTGGGTAGGGCTCATAGACACCTCCCACCTCCCATTGCAAGCATGGCCACATGCTGGAGGTAACAGAGGAGATGTTTGTGAGTCGTCCTAATGCTCCTGTAATTGCCCACTGGCCCCTGATATCGCCCATATGGCGCAGGTAGGTGAGTGTTAGGGCCCACGGGCTACTTGAGAGACCTTGACGCTGGTGCCCGAGGCTTAAGACACGTCCTCCTAGTAGGATATGTCGAACTAACTCTCAATTTTTAACATCAGTGTGAGGGTTTAGTGTGACGGCAGCGTGCACCTATCTCTGGTTCTGTGTTTGTTCTGAATTCTTGCCACATCCACATAAATTTCATCTTATGTAGGATGTCCATTGTGGTACTTGTAGTCCGTTGCTGGCATCATCCATTGTATGCATTTTTGCTGGTGATTGCCATTAGCAACGGACTACAAGTGCAGAGATGTGCTCCCCTACAGAAATGCACAACTGCATATGGGTATGAGCGCATCCTGCTTTCTTATCACCACATTTTCTGATGGTTTATATATTATATATATGTATGGAGGTGTATAAACTCCATTTCAAATGTGCCTGTTTTTCATCTTCAGGCCACATTTGGGTGCACCTGCTTTGCCTTGGGCTATATCAGTCAGTCTTGGGTAGGGCTCATAGACACCTCCCACCTCCCATTGCAAGCATGGCCACATGCTGGAGGTAACAGAGGAGATGTTTGTGAGTCGTCCTAATGCTCCTGTAATTGCCCACTGGCCCTGATATCGCCCATATGGCGCAGGTAGGTGAGTGTTAGGGCCCACGGGCTGCTTGAGAGACCTTGACGCTGGTGCCCGAGGCTTAAGACACGTCCTCCTAGTAGGATATGTCGAACTAACTCTCAATTTTTAACATCAGTGTGAGGGTTTAGTGTGACGGCAGCGTGCACCTATCTCTGGTTCTGTGTTTGTTCTGAATTCTTGCCACATCCACATAAATTTCATCTTATGTAGGATGTCCATTGTGGTACTTGTAGTCCGTTGCTGGCATCATCCATTGTATGCATTTTTGCTGGTGATTGCCATTAGCAACGGACTACAAGTGCAGAGATGTGCTCCCTACAGAAATGCACAACTGCATATGGGTATGAGCGCATCCTGCTTTCTTATCACCACATTTTCTGATGGTTTATATATATATATATATGTATGGAGGTGTATAAACTCCATTTCAAATGTGCCTGTTTTTCATCTTCAGGCCACATTTGGGTGCACCTGCTTTGCCTTGGGCTATATCAGTCAGTCTTGGGTAGGGCTCATAGACACCTCCCACCTCCCATTGCAAGCATGGCCACATGCTGGAGGTAACAGAGGAGATGTTTGTGAGTCGTCCTAATGCTCCTGTAATTGCCCACTGGCCCCTGATATCGCCCATATGGCGCAGGTAGGTGAGTGTTAGGGCCCACGGGCTACTTGAGAGACCTTGACGCTGGTGCCCGAGGCTTAAGACACGTCCTCCTAGTAGGATATGTCGAACTAACTCTCAATTTTTAACATCAGTGTGAGGGTTTAGTGTGACGGCAGCGTGCACCTATCTCTGGTTCTGTGTTTGTTCTGAATTCTTGCCACATCCACATAAATTTCATCTTATGTAGGATGTCCATTGTGGTACTTGTAGTCCGTTGCTGGCATCATCCATTGTATGCATTTTTTGCTGGTGATTGCCATTAGCAACGGACTACAAGTGCAGAGATGTGCTCCCCTACAGAAATGCACAACTGCATATGGGTATGAGCGCATCCTGCTTTCTTATCACCACATTTTCTGATGGTTTATATATATATATATATGTATGGAGGTGTATAAACTCCATTTCAAATGTGCCTGTTTTTCATCTTCAGGCCACATTTGGGTGCACCTGCTTTGCCTTGGGCTATATCAGTCAGTCTTGGGTAGGGCTCATAGACACCTCCACCTCCCATTGCAAGCATGGCCACATGCTGGAGGTAACAGAGGAGATGTTTGTGAGTCGTCCTAATGCTCCTGTAATTGCCCACTGGCCCCTGATATCGCCCATATGGCGCAGGTAGGTGAGTGTTAGGGCCCACGGGCTACTTGAGAGACCTTGACGCTGGTGCCCGAGGCTTAAGACACGTCCTCCTAGTAGGATATGTCGAACTAACTCTCAATTTTTAACATCAGTGTGAGGGTTTAGTGTGACGGCAGCGTGCACCTATCTCTGGTTCTGTGTTTGTTCTGAATTCTTGCCACATCCACATAAATTTCATCTTATGTAGGATGTCCATTGTGGTACTTGTAGTCCGTTGCTGGCATCATCCATTGTATGCATTTTTTGCTGGTGATTGCCATTAGCAACGGACTACAAGTGCAGAGATGCTCCCCTACAGAAATGCACAACTGCATATGGGTATGAGCGCATCCTGCTTTCTTATCACCACATTTTCTGATGGTTTATATATATATATATGTATGGAGGTGTATAAACTCCATTTCAAATGTGCCTGTTTTTCATCTTCAGGCCACATTTGGGTGCACCTGCTTTGCCTTGGGCTATATCAGTCAGTCTTGGGTAGGGCTCATAGACACCTCCCACCTCCCATTGCAAGCATGGCCACATGCTGGAGGTAACAGAGGAGATGTTTGTGAGTCGTCCTAATGCTCCTGTAATTGCCCACTGGCCCCTGATATCGCCCATATGGCGCAGGTAGGTGAGTGTTAGGGCCCACGGGCTACTTGAGAGACCTTGACGCTGGTGCCCGAGGCTTAAGACACGTCCTCCTAGTAGGATATGTCGAACTAACTCTCAATTTTTAACATCAGTGTGAGGGTTTAGTGTGACGGCAGCGTGCACCTATCTCTGGTTCTGTGTTTGTTCTGAATTCTTGCCACATCCACATAAATTTCATCTTATGTAGGATGTCCATTGTGGTACTTGTAGTCCGTTGCTGGCATCATCCATTGTATGCATTTTTTGCTGGTGATTGCCATTAGCAACGGACTACAAGTGCAGGATGTGCTCCCCTACAGAAATGCACAACTGCATATGGGTATGAGCGCATCCTGCTTTCTTATCACCACATTTTCTGATGGTTTATACCCAACCTTCTATGCTCAAGTCAGAGGAAATGAGTATCGACAGAAGCTCCATTATTAATGCGAATAGTAGGGGGGAGAGGGGGCAACCCTGTCTGGTACCTCTCCCTAAGGAAAAGGGGTCTGACATGTATCCATTTACCCTGACTCTTGCTGAGGGTGCTCTATATAACATTCGCAGCCAATCTAGAAATTTCACAGGAAAACCCATCCGAACCAAGACTGCTCACATAAAGTCCCACTCTACTGAGTCAAAAGCCTTTTCATTGTCTAGAGAGGCCAGTATTCTCATACCCCGATTGTCGTGTTTAATCTGGAGATTGGTGAATAGTCTTCTGAGATTGATGTCAGTGGTTTTCCCAGGCATGAAACCGGATTGGTCTACCCCCACCAAAGACAGAATAACCCCCTCAGCCTCAATGTCAGAATTTTTGCAAATATTTTGACATCAAAATTTAGGAGCGAAATAGGCCGGTAGGAGCTACATTGATCGGAAGGCTTCCCATGTTTATGTATTACTATTATTGTCGCTTCCGAAAAAGAAGGCGGCAGCGAGCTCTGTTCTAACGCCGCTCTTAGAGCTTTCCCATTCTAGGAACCAGGTCTTTGGAGAATCGCTTATACCATTCAGCTGGGAATCCATCTGGTCCTGGGTTTTTTTTAGTCGCTAATGAGTTATTGGCGGCTTCAATCTCTAAGTCTGATATGTCAGTTGCTAGAATCTCCCTATCCTCCCTATCAAGAGAGGGTAAGTTGATATCCGACAAAAATTTAGCAATCTCTTCCAGGGTTTTCGTGGTTTTAGGGGTATATAATGTAGTATAATAGGAGGCAAACGGACGGCATACCTCTTTGGGCACCCTCAACAGCTCTCCATGCTCATTCAGTATTCCCGCCACTATCGTCTGCTGGGTTTCAGAACTAGCCAAATATGCCAGAGCTCTGCCACATTTGTCCCTTATCCGAAAATATATTTTGCCTTTGATTCAAGAGTTTTTTCTGAGTGTATTCGGTCAAGTGCAAGTTGAACCTACGTTGTGCATCGAGCCACACACTTTGGTTCTCGCTACTCGGATCTGTTGTATATTTCCTCTCACTGTCCAAAACTTCCCCCTCCAGTTTTGCCCTTTTAATGTTCAATTCCTTCCTGTAAGTTGCAATCGCAGAGATCAGTGCACCCCTCAACACACTTTTAGAGGCGTCCCATTCTATCAGGGGATTCGTAGATCCTTCATTTTCAGACCAGTATTTACCCATGGCATCTATACATTCTCCCACCACTGGTATGACATCTAGCCACATGGGATTTAACCGCCATTGTTTGTCTGCTGGCGTCAATGGTTGGGTCATAATCAGTAACAGGGGGACATGGTCTGATACACCTCTCGGCAGATATTCACTATACCTGATGTATGGTAATAAGTCCTTGCTGACAAAGGCTAGATCTATATGGGACAGTGAGCCAGTGGAGGCAGAATAGCATGAGAACTGTGCATCTACTGGATGCAGATAGCGCCACGTCTCTATAAAATTATAGGTATCGGCCCAGCAAGATAGTGCGTTATTATGAGAGATCTGGGGATTTAGTCTGTCCCGCATAGGATCTAAGGTGGCATTGAAATCTCCCATAATAATACAGAGCATCACTGGGAATAGTGCTATTTTGGCTATAATCAGGTCTAGGACTTCTCTGCGAAATGGCGGTGGGATATATAGTCCCACTATCAGATACTGTATCCCTCTTATACTGGCATGCACCATTACATATCTACCCTGTGGATCTAATTGCACGGAGATTATTTGAAACGGAAGACTCTTGGCTATTAATATTGAGACCCCCCTAGCATGATTTGAGTATGCTGCATGATACGTGGGACCTATCCAGGGGCGTCATAAAGCAAGTACTTTCCCGCCCTGCAGGTGCGTCTCTTGCAGCAACACAATATCCGGATTATACTTTTTTAAGTAGTTGAACACCAGAGATCTCTTAATTTCATTATTGAGACCCCTGATGTTCCAGGACAGTAATTTAATCAATGCCATTTTTCCCACCAAGAAGGAAATATCCAGTAGATCTGACCGATGAGGAACCATTCACACACGCATACACACCATCTCCAAAACAGATTCAAAACCGAACCCCCCCCCCCCCCCCCCATTTCCTTCGTGCCCTCCCATCCCACCCTACCCAATCCTCCCAAACATGATTGAGCCTATGTCCCTAAACTAATCAAACTTTGGGTATGCTTGCTCTACCCTAACTCTTCAGACTACAAAGTATACCCCCTAGCTATTTCAGTGGTGAGAAATAACAGATATACACTTCTTTAGGTAACAGTGCCTGCCTGCGCAGGATATTGTTACCAGGCATACATATATAGGGTTAAACCAGAAACCTATTAACTAGTGAACAGTTCCCACAGTAAAAGCTTTGTCAGGAACAACAGTAACATGGCAATAACTGATGCTTCCAGCCCTTTTCCCCTGCAGTAGCATAGACCGCCATACAGGTAAAAGTGAACTTTTCATACTGTCACCGCTCAAGCTCAGTTTGTCATTGATGGGGTCTTGCATTCAGATTCCTGTCGATCCAATCAGAGGCTTCCTCAGGAGAATTAAAAAAGCGGACAGTTTCACCATCTTGCACTCGTAACCGAGAAGGATATATCATGGCGTATTTCACATTTTTGTCCCTCAGCCGTGCACAGACCTCCGTGCTGATGTTACCCCTCTGTCTGGTGGTCAGTAGAATAGCATCTCTATCCCTGTAGTTCAGGATTTTCATGATGAACAGCCTTGCCGGAGATCCTGGCGGCAGAGGCCTAGTCGGGATTCTATGCGCCCTTTCTATTACAAATGTGCCGAAAAGATTGGTGGGACGCAAAACGTCTTTAATGAGTTGTTCCGCAAATATGTCTGGATTGGGCCCTCTGCACGTTCTGGTAGACCCAGGATGCGGACATTATTGCATCTGCTGCAATTTTCAGCGTCTTCTGCTCTAGCTTGTAGCAGCTGGACCTGCTGAAGTAGTTGTCTGGTGTCTGTTCCCATCCTTCTGGATGCATCTTCCACGTCGCTCTTTGCTCCACTGCAGACGTTCCTCTCCCTGATTTTATCAAAATCGTGCCGCAAGCAGCTGAGGTCAGATTGGAGATAATCTATTTTTGACGTTAGCGCAGTTTGACAATTTGCAATGGCTTTCATAATTTGAGATGTTTCAGCAGAGGTCCCAGAGACTTGCACTTACATGTTCTGTTTGGCTCATGGCATCCATATATTGTTTAACAGTCGACGTAGCCACAGAGGGGTTTCTGTGGCCCATAGAAACAACCCCCAGATAGCAAGACATGCAGCAGAGGCAGAATGAAAGTCCAGTATACTATAGGGAGCACTTTAAAAGAACTGGATTTGAGGCGACGTGGAAAAATAGACAGCCAAAGCAGTGACACAGCCTTGTCTTCTCACAGGAGGGCAATTATATGAGACCCACCCTGCCCTTAGTATAAAATGCTTAGATGGCTTTTGGATTTTTATCAGAAGGCTAATTTCGCCAGCTCCACAGTGAGGGGGTCACAGGGTTAATCTGGGTTATTTTGCCGTCAGGGGAGAAACCCTCACCCACGTTGGCGCGCTGCTCCACCTCAGTTATCTGGCCAGCAGGAAGAAGTTCCGGCAGTTTAAGATGGCGCCTCCCATGTGGGTATCGCTGGGGACACACAGCGGGTCATGAGCCTCCCCAGGTCTTAGGCAGCAGCTCACCTCCCTGGTGTCTCTCCGAGTCTTGCACTTTTTAGTGTGCAGCCGTCAGCCGGGATGTCGCGCAGCGCCGGACCTCTCTCTCTCCAGAGATGATCGCAAGGTCAGGGTATGTTTCTTTCCGCCGCCTGGTCTGCGGCTCAAAATGTTTCCACCACCTCAGGTATCACTGTGGGGGCTGTGGGTAATGAAGTATCCCCTTCTAGCCGGGTATTGCCGTATTTTTGTCAGGAGTTTGGAGGAGCACTGGAACTCTGCTTCCTCACGCCATGCAGGTCAAGCCACGTCCCCACTTGATCGCGTAGTTGCCGATCTCTTCTGTCTTCTTCAAGCATTCACAGCCATCTAAAGGACCTATGGTGACATCACATCACATGGTCCAATCTCATGGTCTATCAGTGACCTCATCACAGGTCCTTTAGACAACAGCTAATGAATGAAGAAGAGATCGCAACTACGCGATCAAGTGGCTAAGGTGAGTTAAGTTTTTTATTTTTAACCCCTTAATCCATATTTTACTAAGCATTCTGTATTGAGAATGCTATTATTTTCCCTTATAACCATGTTATAAGGGAAAATAATAAAATCTACAGAATACTCAACCCGAAACCGGACTTCAGTGATGAAGTCCGGCTTCGGGTATGGGTACCAAACATGCTGATTTTTCCCACGCGCGTGCAAAACGCATTAAAGCACTTTGCACTCGCACGGAAAAATTGCGCATTTTACCGCAACGCACCCGCCTCTTATCAGGGCGTCAAACGTGACGCACGTGTGAAAGAGGCCTAAATCTACCTGCATATGGGTGCAGGTTGTCTAACAGAATTTCTGTTTTGATTTTTAAGCAGATTTCTCTGCGTTTCCACACCAAATGCGCACCAAAATCCGCATGTGTTACTTGTGGATTTTGTTGCAGATATTGATGTGGTTTTGCCCCAATGTAACAGTTTGTATTGCAAGGGTGAAATCTGCACAAAAAACACACAAACAATTTCAAAATATGCACAGCAGGTTAATTTCTGCATGAAAGAAGACGAATGTCAACTCTCATTCACTTTGTTGGTATTGTATTAGGCTGCGGTCTTTCCACAAGAAAATCCAAGTTGAAATACCGTGCGTAATTCGCAATGTGTGCAGGTGGCATAAAAGTAATGTAGTAGTTACTAGCACCGCAGGCCCTTCAATCTCAGGATTGGAGGTGGGGGGGTCCCAGAGGTCAAACTAATTATAAAGTGATATGTTCTGACTTAACAACACAGTGTTAAACATTTAAAGGGGTCGTCTCATATGCTAGGCTATGCCCCGATTGTCTTAAAGGGGGGGGTCCCACCACTGGGACCTGGACTTATATCTAGCAAAAACCCTTGAAAGTGGTGGAGGGAGCAGTGAGCATGAATAGCCGCCCTCCATTCATTTTCTACAGGGCCGCTGAAAGTAGTCGAGCTGGCTATTTCCACCGAGCCCATAGAAGTGAATGAAAGTGGTGGCCGGCCATGTGCAGCGCGCTCCCATTCCCTTCTATGGGGACCCCGTTTGGTGGTGGCCGGACTGGAGTCCTCCAGCCACCCTTTTTGGGGCTCTGTTCTCGATATAGGTGGGACCCGCACCTATCAGATAATTGGGGCCAGGGGCGTAGCTAACGGCTCATGGGCCCTGGTGCAAGAGTTCAGCTTGGGCCTCCCTTCCCTTAGTGCTTTGTGTGTCTTCTTATGCGGCACAATGGTCTTTGGGCCCCCTCAGGCTCCTGGGCCCGGTAGCGACTGCTACCTCTGCACCCCCTATAGCTACGCCCATGATTGGGGCATATTCTAGCCATATGCCTCCGTTGTATGTCATGAGATAACCCCTTTAAATATATAAAATGCTAAATATATACATAAAAATACAACAATATAATGGTAAAAAATGCAGATGTGTATATATCTACATAATCTAACACATGCATCATCTTGATATATTTTTAGTCTCAGTCAGCAGTGATCCTAAAGGGGTTGTCTCACTCATTATGTAGAGAAAGGTAATACAATGAACTTACTAATGTATTGTGATTGTCCATATTGCTTCCTCTGCTGGCTCGATTTATTTTTCCATTGCATGATACACTGCTTGTTTCCATAGTTATGACCACCCTGCAATCCCACAGCCGTGGCCGTACTTGCACACTATAGGAAAAAGCGCCAGCCCTTCTGGTGGCCAGGACCGTGGGAGCGCACATAGGCCGTTGCTTTTTCCTATAGTGTGCAAGCACGACCACCACTGATGGATTACAGGGTGGTCGTAACCATGGAAATGATTAGTTTATTAAGTGATGTAAAATGAATCCTGCCAGCAAAGGAGACAATATGACCAATCACAATACATTAGTAAGTGCCTTGTATTAACTTTCTCTACATGATAAATGCCACTTGCTGAAGGGAGACAACCGCTTTAATAGACAGACATAACTAATTTGACATAATTATTGTTACTTACTTTGCCATGGTCCATCACCATTATTCTGTCACAATGGAACACAGTATTGAGGCGATGAGCTATGATGAGCACCGTACATTCGCTAAAGGCATCATTAATTGTGTCCTGGATCAGTGCATCAGTCTCATTGTCAATTGCTGCAGTCGCTTCATCTAACAGTAATATCTAATTTAAAATAAAGTCCTAAAATATAGTCAAGCATGTAAAATGTAGAAACATAAAAGATAGTTGAACACGCCTGTCTTAGTAAAAACCTGGCTGCCCCCTGCTGTCCATGCACCATGCGTTACACTGTGTCCAAGTTAATAAGCTCTAGGTGTAATGCAGGACAGAACAGGTCCTCCAGAGTTAAAGATGTTGTGTGACTTCAGCAAAGAGCATTTATCATGTAGTGAAAGTTAATACAAGGCACTTACTAATGTATTGTGATTCTCCATATTGCCTCCTTTGTTGGCTGGATTCATTTTTTCCATCACGTTATACACTGCTTGTTTCCATAGTTACGACCACCCTGCAGTCCATCAGAGGTGATCGTGCTTGCACACTATAGAAAAAAACACCAGCCTAAGTGAGCCCCCACAGTCCCAGCCATGAGACAGGATGGTGCGTTTTCCTATACCCTGGGTTCACACCTGAGCGTTTTACAGCGCGTTCAAACGCGTTGTAAAACGCTCAACAGATTAAAACCAATGCATCCCTATGGGAGTGGTTCACACTTGAGCGTTTTACAGCGCGTTTGAACGCGCTGTAAAACGCCCAACGCATAAACAAGTACTTGAGCTTCTTTTGGGGCGTTTGACGCGCGTTTTGTGATTGACACCACAGTACTCAATCACAAGAACGCGCGTACGAACGCGCGTTTCCTATTTGCAAAAACGCGCAAAAAAACGCGCGTCAAGAACGCGCGTAAAACGCGCGTTTTTGGAACGCTCAGGTCTGAACCCAGGGTAAATGTGCAAGCACGGCCACCACTGATGGATTGCAGGGTGGTCATAACCATGGAAACGAGCAGTGTATAATGCGATGGAAAAATGAATGTATTCAGCAAAGGAAGCAATATGGACAATCACAATACATTAGTAAGTGCATTGTATTAACCTTTATAAATGATAAATACCACTAAAGTGACACAACCCCTTTAAGCAGGCTATGAACATTAGTTGCCAATTTCAGTGAGATGAACTGACCAAGGAACGTGTACCAGGACCTTCCGATAAGGACCGGGAAGTTGGATTTAATCTGTCTATGTCTTTTGCTCTCAGGGAGATAAGCCTCTTCCAGAGGCTTGAACGGAACATCACTGCTGTGCCGAAATGTTCGAGCCGTCGTGACCACTGAGGCCTGTGATTAGATTAAGCTGCGTCCTGGACCTGCGGAGACTGTTCAGGCCCCCAGAGCGTTTCGCTTGGGGGACACATGAGGGCAATGACACCTTAAATTTTTTGTATTTTTGTGTATGGTTTTTGTTTCTCCCCCCCCCCCCTCCTTTTTGTTTTTTCCCGCTCTTTTACTTCAGATTTAGCTCAAGTGTTAAAGTTTCTGTCAGAATACGGCTGGTTTTATCCTGTCTCACCTGAGCCTTGGATGACAGAAAGGGATCTTCTCTGATTGGTGCAGCTGGTTGCTGGGGGAGATTTTCAGACAGCTGATTGGTTTGGATGCTAACGGCGGGAAAGTATGGCCCTTAAAAAGAGGGTTTCGGGGGCGCTTCTGGGCCAGTGTTATCAAGACCGGATCGTCATCCCGCCCTCCCTCCCTATTCTTATGCTTTAGGTCGCTTTGCTTTATTAGGGGGGCTGTATCACTCAGCTATTGCTGAGTGGATTATGGTAATTATTGGATTTTTTAATGGTTATTTATTTAATGAAATTGAAGTTTTAATTATCTATTAATTTATTTACCCTTAATAAAGCATTGCGCCCATTTTTATTCCAACACTAGGTGTCATGTCGTTATTTTATTAGCTACTATAGTTTAGTTATTAAGTTTGTTAGGGGTCATTTGCCTCCATGGAAGTGACCAGGAACAGACCAGTGGGGCGACCGTGGACAGGTGAGTGGGGCATTTTTATATTCAGTGGCACAGGTTAGGACCCCAGGGGTTGTCAGCTCCATGGACAGACAACTGGTGTAAACAAAAACTAGCTTAGTTGCCCATGGCAACCAATCAGATTCTACCTTTTATTTTTCAGAGCTCCTTTAGAAAATGAAAGCTGGAATCTGATTGGTTGCTAGGGGCAACTAAGCTAGTTTTTACCCAAGTTTGATAAATTACCCGCATAATTCTCAGGGTCCATTCACACGTCCGTAATTTGGGTCCGCATCTATTCTGCAATTTGCGAAACGGGTGCGGACCCATTCACTTTCAATGGGGCTGGAACGGATGTGGATCCGCATTTCCAGGATCTGCATTCCGTATTTCCGGGATCCACATCCATATTTCCGGGATCCGCAGTTCCTTTCCTGAAAAAAATAGAACATGTCCTATTCTTGTCCCCAATTGGGGACAAGAAAAGGCATTTTCCATTATAGTGCCGGCGATGTACGGTCTGCAAACTGCGGATCGCACATTGCCGGTGTCCGTGTTTTGCAGATCCGCAAAACACTTATGGACGTGTAAATGGACCCTTATAATCAAGCAGATCTTCAAACACTCCCTAAAAACACGATGTCACAGTAACACTTTTCTATCATGAATCAATTCAAATGTTTTCAGGTATGGCATTAATTGCATAAATGATAAACAGCATACCCATTTTTCCGACCTCCCCCACATACCTGACTTTTTCTCAATAAAGCCCGTGCCATGCACAAGAGTTGACGTTCCCCAACTGAGAAATTACCCCCATTCTCTGTGACGAGAGCTTGCAGCTTTCCATGCAGATTTTGTACCTAAAATGTTTAAAAAGAATATTTTTTGCTTGTCTTCTAAATGTAATTGTTGTCTTTATCATTAGACATATACAGTGCATATTATACATACTGGGTCAAATGATATATACTGGTCCTGAAAGGCTTAAACTCCACTTATGTTTATTGCTTGGTCTGTTTTTGATCATCCACCTGAATAATCTGGTAAGTATAATGCATTGTATATATACTGTTATATAATGGTAGCACAATACATAAGCCATCTGGGCTCCAGAATTCTTTTATGTAGTTATACCCGCATATTATTGCGCCCGTCGCTGACCATGTAGCACATTTTCACTAAATGACATTACATAGTACATCTTCTGCAATTGTGATGGACATGGCTATAGCTCATGTAATAAGAAAACATTTAATATACCGTAGAATATACCATAGACATGGCTCAGGAATTGTCATATGTGGTGTCAGTTGTAGGAGCACACTGGTGCCAGTGAAACCGTCCTCATGGTGGCGGTTTGGGATTTATACGTACGTGCTGTTTCATGTGAGTCTTTTCTAATGCGTTCCACACCTCCTCATCTGTGTACTGATTCAATGGGTCCAAGTTCCACCTAAAATTTAGAATTTTATATTTTGGTATATGTTTCACGCACTTTGTGGTATATTCATGTCACCACTATCAGTTCGCTATGTACCGTACACTTTATGACATATACTGCCTATCGCTTACCTGACACTTCCGGCAAAAAGAACTGGTTCTTGAGGAATGATAGAAAGTTTTTGTCTTAGATCCACCAGTCCAATGGCGTCAATATAGACATTATCAATGCTGATCGTACCTCCAGATGGTTCAACCAGTCTAAAAAGGGTCATTGCCAAGGATGATTTGCCTGTCCAGTAAAGTAATGATGTAGCACTGGTAAATACAATGAAATTTAGAACAAGATATGTTAAAGTACCCTTATGCTTCTAGTGAGTGGTACAGTATATTGAATGTAACTAGATACATATAAGGGCTCATGCACATGAACGTATGTGCCCCGTGCTGCGGACAGCTATTTGCACAGCTACAATGCACGGGCACCAGCCGTGTGCCCACCATTTGCAGATGTGGACCCATTCATTTGAATTGGTCTGTGATCTGCAAGATTCAGTCTGCACCGTGAAAAATAGAACATGTTCTATTTTTTGCGGTGCAGGGACACGGATCGAAATCCCATGGAAGCGCTCTGTAGTGCTTCTGTTGGCATCCGCTCCGTGCCTTCACTGCGCACAGCCCTGTATCTTGCAGATTGTGGACCAATTCAAGTGAACGGGTTTGCGGGCCGCAATACAGACTCATCCAGCACTCATTCGTGTGCACGAGGCCTAAAGGCTTTATTCATATCTGCATGGGAGGATCTGTTAGAGGCCACCATTGCAGATGACATCAAAATTGCTAAAAAATACGGACACCATGGAACCCCGGCAGATCCTCGCTCCCCTGCATTAGGGTGGGAGGGAGCAGCCAATAGCAGGCTGCGGTGCAGATGACGCTAGGTACGCTCATCCCAGTCGTGGCCTACTATTGGCTTCCCTGCTGACGCCGGACATTTTCTTCTGTGTGACAGGGAGATGCAGCGGTGGCCGTGCCAGTATGAGAAGTGTTGCGTGTGTTGGGGAGCAAGGTAAGTACAACCTCTGTTAGGGGCCCGGGCATAGGTTGGGCATCATAGATCTTGAATAACCCCTTTAATGTGCACCATTGATGTCCATCATCTGATGGATTCAGCATTGCCATCATTTTCATTTGTCTGCTCCGATGATATTACAGAGGAATGGAAATGCAAAAACAGATGTGAACCTAGCCAAGCCCTGAGGAACAGACCAGTAACACTGAATATCTAGATATAGAATGTCCACTGAATAATATATATGAAGCAATACTGACATCTCTGTATAAAGAATGCCAAAAAATCATTCTATACATAAGATATGAGCACTCAGTAGGGATCACAGACAACGCTAACTACTCAGTTTTCTTCCAGCTCTCTATTTGTCAGAGATCTGTGCATGGTCACAGATATTTCTGAGGAAAATGTACACAGACCTGACCCAGTTCTTCCAACAATGCCAATCTTTTCTCGTGGCTCAATACTAAATGAAATGTTCTTCAGGACCAAAGGCAGGCTGTCACGGTAACGCATTTCAACATTTTTAAATGTAATCCCTCCGTTTTGGGGCCATTCTGTTGGTGGAGACTTTTCTGGAATATGATGAGGCGCTTCCGATTCCAGATTCTGTGGGAAAATTACAACGGTTAAAGGGGTGATCCCATTATTATTGTAAAAAATGACAATCAGACACAATATAGTACATGACAGTACTTTTCTAACAAAGCTAGAACCAGCCCTGTACATCACATGGATCCAGAGATCTCCCCATTCATTGCTCTGCTAGATTTATATCAAGCTGGCAGCTCAAGGGGAGTGTCTGTTCTGCTGCAGCTAAGGAGGTGTGTCCATGCTCTCCCTATCACAGCTCAGGAGGTGTGTCCATGCTCTCCCTATCACAGCTCAGGAGGTGTGTCCATGCTCTCCCTATCACAGCTCAGGAGGCGTGTCCATGCTCTCCCTATCACAGGTCAGGAGGTGTGTCTCAGCTCTACCTATCACAGCTCAGGAGGTGTGTCCATGCTCTCCCTATCACAGCTAAGTAGGTGTGTCCATGCTCTCCCTATCACAGCTCAGGAGGCGTGTCCATGCTCTCCGTATCACAGCTCAGGAGGCATGTCCATGCTCTCCCTATCACAGCTCAGGAGGCGTGTCCATGCTCTCCCTATCACAGGTCAGGAGGTGTGTCTCAGCTCTACCTATCACAGCTCAGGAGGTGTGTCTCAGCTCTACCTATCACAGCTCAGGAGGCATGTCCATGCTCTCCCTATCACAGCTCAGGAGACAGGTGCAGGATGAAACTGAGCATGTGCGGCCATCTCAGTGAGCAGGTCAGAGAAATAAGAAAAAAGACAAAGAGCAGGTGGCGCTATACAGATACATTTTATTGAATAACTCAGTAGCTATGCTAAATTTTTAATTACATGAAATTACAAAAGTATTCAGATCCAGGTGCTGGTTTGAAAACTATTAAATATTTTTCATGGAACAACCCCTTTAAGAAATATAGCTACTTCCACTACATAACATAATAGTAGTATACACAAATAGAATACTCTGCAATTAACCAATTAGCCTGGTAAAATAATGATTAAACCATATTAAAAGCATGTTCATTCGCCTGCAGTGCTTATTTTGCAAATAAGTGTAATCTTTAATCTGTATCTGTATGTAATATGTAATATTAAGATAGTGTTGTTGTGCAAAGCCATTAAAGAGGTTTTCCAGTTTTATGTTACTTAAAGTAGAACTCCCACAAAAAAAAAGTTATTCTCTGGCCTGTTAGAAAGGTGCATAATGTAATCTGTAGTGAAGGGGATCTTCTCATTAGTGTCTGTATTTATGAGCTATCTCCTCCCTTCTGATCCTCAGCCTTGTCATGTGACCAACTCTCTGATCTCCAACTGACACCAGACAGGAAGTCAGTTACTTCTCTAATCATTCCTATGAGACTGACATTGAGGCTCCCCTAGGACTAAATAGAGAAACTAACTTCCTGTCCACTCATAAGATACTGTGTTATTTGGAAAGTAAGAGTATTAGTCACATGACACAGCTGAGAAGCAGAAGGGAGGGGATAACTCACAACTATAGACACTTGTAAAAAGATTACATTTAAAACAGTTTACATCATGTGCCTTTCCAACAGGTCAGAGAATACATTTTTTTGCAGGGGTTCTATAAAGGGGTTATCCAAGCCTGGGAATGACCCACTATATGCCTGGGCCCCTCACACTGATTCTACTTACCTGACTCCCTGCTCCCCGCGCCTTTCCTGGTCCCCGCATGCATGTAGCTGCTTCTCCCTGTGCACGGATGAAAACCGGGGGTATTGCAGCCAATGGCAGGCGGAGACGAGGATGAGCCTCCCTAGTTACCCCCTGCCATTGGCTACTCAACCCCCCCGACATTGGATGTTTTTATCCACGCATGGGGAGAAGGAGCGGCATGGGGAGCAAGGTAAGTAGAATCAGTGTGAGGGACTCGGGCATATGGGGGGCCTTTCCAGGCTCAGATAACGCCTTTAAGTTTAATCACTGCACAAATGAAAAATTCTACACAATTCTAAAATTTCTAATATATATTATGCTTGAATTATTTTCCAGACTGGACTGCTTCTGGACTCCAGACTGATACATTGATACAGTGGCCCTGATTTACTATGAGTTAGGGGGTAGACATCTGGACAGGGAGCCTTTAAATGCACCAGAATCATCACATTTGCTCAGGTGGTATAAAAGTCTGGCGCATCTATACACTGCCTGACAACTTTTAGTTGTCTTACTTTCTTTCAGATTTTTACACCAGACATTTTGATGCAAAATGTTTATGCAACGCCCTCTTTCCTGCTAAGCCATACCCCCTTGTCAAACATGGCAATTTTTTTTGTCAAAAACACAAAATGTGATTTTTTTTATGCCAAAATTTTAGACAAAGTTGACGAGTAGAGTCAATAATGAATCTGGCCGGGTTTGTTACCTGTATCCACTACTCAACTGAGAGCCGGACTAACTATGCAATCGTTTACTGCCTCTGAATGTAAACAGAACTGTACTCATTCACTCACAGCAAACAGTGAACTTGAAAATGATGGGGAAGTGAAACAATGTGGATAGGCAACTGTTCTGATTTTCACTTGCATTAAGGCCCATGGCCATGGGCAGATTATTGTGCTGATTATTGGGAGCAAACTTTTATACATACACCAATAATCGCTTCACATAAATGTTCCACCAATCACTCATTGAGCAAGCAAATGCTTGTTTATTGCGTGAAAGAAGTGTCGATGAAGCAAATTAACCCCTTCCTGATGCAACAATTTTACGTTTTTGGTTTCATTTTTTATTCCCTGCCTTCCCAGAGCCAAAACATTTTTACTATTCCATTCACATAGCCATATAAGGGCTTTTGGACAAGTTGCACTCTGTAATGCCATCATTAATATGGCATAAAATGAGGGAAGCTGGAAAAAAATTCCAAATGGGGTGAAATTGGAGAAAAAAACATCACAATTTTTAATACTAAAAAAAATAACTCTATTACATGTATTATTTCTTGCCATCGCCGTATTCTAACCCCCATAACGTTTTTATAGTTATGTCTACTGAGATTTGTGAGGACTCTTTGTGCGGGATGATCTGTAGTTTTTGCTAATACCATTTTGGGGTGTGCTGGCTTACATTTAGACCATTTTCTACACTTAAAACAGGAGTAGAAAATGATGAATGAGACGGGCCCCACCCATGCAACACCCACTTTTTTTGTCGCAGACTTTGGCGCAACCAACTGTTGTGCCTCAATCTGCACCAGAAATATGTCTAATATAGGTGTATTTCTGGATAATAAATGACCCCCTTTGTATATTGGTAGCACATAAATTTTGAATTACAGTACTTTTGAAAAATACACCCCAAAACACATTGCCCTACTTCTCCTGAGTACGGCGATACCACATGTGTGACACTTTTTTGCAGCCAAGATGCGCAAAGGGGCCCAAATTCCAATGAGTACCTTTTAAGTGGGCATTTTTACGCATTTGGATTCCAGACTTCTTCTCACGCTTTAGGGCCCCTAAAATGGCAGGGCAGCATAAATACCCCACAAGTGACCCCATTTTGGAAAGAAGACACCCCAAGGTATTCCATTAGGGGCATGGCAGGTTCATAGAAGATTTTTTTTTTGGCACAAGTTAGAAAATTGGCTTTTTTTTTTCTTACAAAGTCTCATATTTCACTAACTTGTGACAAAAAATAAAATTTTACATAAACTCACCATACACCCCACAAATGACCCTATTTCGGAAAGTAGACACCCCAAGGTATTCACTGAGGGGCATAGTAAGTCTGTGGGAGATTTTTATTTTTTTTGCCAGAAGTTAGCAGAAATGGAAAATTTATTATTATTTTTTTTACCTTTAGAAAGTGTAATTTTCCACTAACTTGTGAAAAAAAATGAAATGATACATGATACATGAACTCACCATGCCCCTCCGCGAATACTTTGGGGTGTCTTCTTTCTAAAATGGTGTCATTTGGGGGGTATTTATACTATCCTGGCATTCTAGCTCCTGAAGAAACATGACAGGTGCTCAGATAGTCAGAGCTGCTTCAAAATGCGGAAATTCACTTTTTTGCACCATAGTTTGTAAACGCTATAACTTTTACCCAAACCAATAAATATACACTTATTGCATTTTTTTTAATCAAAGACATGTAGAACAATAAATTTAGAGAATTTTTTTATAGAAATGTCGTTTTAAAAAAAAAAAATTTACAACAGAAACCGAAAAATGTCATTTTTTTTGCAAAAATTTCGGTCATTTTTTATTAATATCAAAAAAAGTTAAAATGTCAGCAACAATGAAATACCACCAAATGAAAGCTCTATTAGTGAGAAGAAAAGGAGGTAAAATTCATTTGGGTGGTAAGTTGCATGACCGAAGTAGTTTTCGTGTCTCATCCAGGCATGAAAAAGCACCCAGAGACTTGAATAACAGAGTAGTTACTATAATATAGAACAGTTTATTTTACCTTTGTTTTTTTCTACGTTTTTGTGGTGGTTTTAGCACATTTCTGTGCACCTCCACACAATGATTAGCCATAGTAGTTTGCATGGAGCATTGTCAGTGCTTTTTTTAGTAGATGTTTATTAGAAGTTTAAATTGGGTAATGACAGAAGTACATTGCCACTTTGACAGAAATAGATTTGACTTCAGCAAGTTGATAATTTTAACTACAACCTTCTGACTTTCTGAGCCATATGGAAATCACACTGGTGTGCCTGCAGGTGCAGAGGACCAGACTTGGCCTCTTTCACACGAGAGCCAAGCCCCGTTCCGGACATGATTAACCACTTCAGCCCCCCTAGCTTAAACACCCTTAATGACCAGGCCACTTTTTACAATTCTGCACTACACTACTTTCACCGTTTATTGCTCCGTCATGCAACTTACCACCCAAATGAATTTTACCTCCTTTTCTTCTCACTAATAGAGCTTTCATTTGGTGGTATTTCATTGTTGCTGCCATTTTTACTTTTTTTTGCTATTAATAAAAATTTAACAACATTTTTGCAAAAAAAATGACATTTTTTAAAAAATGACTTTTCTATATAAATTTTTCTATAAATTTATTGTTCTACATGTCTTTGATAAAAAAAAAAAATCCAATAAGTGTATATTTATTGGTTTTGGTAAAAGTTATAGCGTTTACAAACTATGGTGCAAAAAAGTGAATTTCCGCATTTTGAAGCAGCTCTGACTTTCTGAGCACCTGTCACGTTTCTTCAGGTGCTAGAATGTCAGGATAGTATAAATACCCCCCAAATGACCCATTTTAGAAAGAAGACACCCCAAAGTATTCGCGGAGGGGCATGGTGAGTTCATGTATCATTTCATTTTTTTTCACAAGTTAGCAGAAAATGACACTTTCTGAGGAAAAAAAAAAACTAATAAAGTTTCCATTTCTGCTAACTTCTGGCAAAAAAAAATATAAAATCTCCCACGGACTTACTTTGCCCCTCAGTGAATACCTTGGGGTGTCTACTTTCAGAAATGGGGTCATTTGTGGGGTGTGTTTACTGTTCTGGCATTTTGGGCGGGGCTGAATTGTGAGCAACCCTGTAAAACCTAAAGGTACTCATTGGACTTTACGCCCCTTTGCGCACCTAGGCTGCAAGAAAGTGTCACTCATGTGGTATCGCCGTACTCAGAAGAAGTAGGGCAATATGTTTTGGGGTGTATTTTTACATATACCCATGTTGGGTGAGAGAAATATCTCTGTAAATTGATAACTTTCTATAAATTTTTTTAAAAAGGTTGTCGTTTACAGCGATATTTCTCACACAAAGTATGGGTATATATAAAAATACACCCCAAAACACATTGCCCTACTTCTCCTGAGTACGGCGATACCACACGTGTGCCACTTTTTTGCAGCCAAGATGTGCAAAGGGCCCCAAATTCCCATGAGTACCTTTAGGATTTCACAGGGCATTTTTACGCATTTGGATTCTCATGCTTTAGGACCCCTAAAATGCCAGGGCAGTATAAATACCCCACATGTGACCCCATTTTGGAAAGAAGACACCCCAAGGTATTCCGGTGCCGGTGTCCATGTTTTGCGGATCCGCGGATCCATGGATCCGCAAACACATATGGACATGTGAATGGAGCCTTACAGGAGGGTGATCAGTGACAGGGGGGTGATCAGGGAGTCTATATGGGGTGATCAGGGGTTAACAAGGGGTTAATAAGTGACAGGGGGGCAGGGGGGTGTAGTGTGGTGCTTGGTGCTACTTTACATAGCTACCTGGACCTCTGGTGGTCGATCCCAGCAAATGGAACCACCAGAGGACCAGGTAGCAGGTATATCAGATGCTGTTAACAAAATAGCATCTGATATACATCTTTGATGCGATTTATTTCGCATCTACAGCCTGCCAACGATTGATCATCGCTGGCAGGCTGCAGTATAACTTGTGATCTTTGAGCTGCTGTGAACACGCGCGTTCACAGAAAATCTCGCCTCGCGCGAGATGGCGCGCCGACGCGTCAAGGGGGAACTAACCTGCCGCCGCCTGGACGCATCCCTGCGTTAGGCGGTCGGCAGGTGGTTAAATGAGCCCTCTATTATTGCAGTGATTTTTCTTTCTTTTATTCTTATGCAAATAAAGTGCTTGCTAGCCCCTGTACTAGCCCCTCGGAGAACCGCTTCACCTCCTCCACTCCCACTCATGTCTTGATTGACAGGGCCAGGCAACCTCACTATTTGGATGCCTGTGCCCGAAATCTTGTACAAGGGCCCAGCGAGTTTTTATCAGCACATGCACAGTTGACCGGAAATTTGCACTGTGTAAGTACAAATGAGGCAGCCTATTCTCCAGAGCAAGACTTCAGGGTGAAGGACCCGAAAAGTGAGGATGACTGGCCCTTTCAATCAGGGCAGAAGGGGGAGACGGGACAGGGAAGAGTTCGAGGTCAGCCCCTCAGTGCTCCGAGTACCTAATTTGCATAAGAATACAAATAAGAATTTTTCTGCCCTGGCTCATCCAGTAGCAGAAATAGAGAGTTTATTTAATTTACTGTGATCAATCCCATCTGGCAGAATTCCTGGTTTAGGGTCGATCATGGTGACAGATGCTCTTTAACCCCTTAAGGACGAAGGGCGTACATGTACGCCCTTGCGTCCTGGTACTTAGAGTACTGCAGAGTGTGTCGCAAGAGGGGGATCCAGAAATACACCACCACTCAGTGTGACACGTGCCCCGATCATCCGGGCCTCTGCATTGACGGTTGCTTCAGGGAGTATCACACTTCCATGGAGTACTAAATTATTATAATTCCCTACAGTCCCCTAGAAAAAACATAACATTATGGCTCTCAGACTTTGGAAACACGGAAACAACTTTTTTTTTTTCCATAAATTATTTTATTGTATATAAGTTTTTTTAAAAATGTTGTTTTAGTGTATCCAAAGTCTGGGAGCCATACATATTGGGCATCGTCGCGTCCGTAACAATCTTATGTATAATAATAAAATATTACCTAACTCCTCAGATAAACACCCTTTTAAAAAAAATTAAAAACCATGTTAAAAAAAAAATTTGTCACCTTAGATCCCAGAAATTATAATAGCACGTCATAAAAAAATCAAATGCCCCCAAATAGAGCCAATCAAACCGCCATCTCATCCCGCAAAAAATGAGCCCCTAGATAAGACAGTCGCCCAAAAAAAAAAAAATTATGGCTTCCAGTATGTGGAGGTACAAATTTTTATTTTTTCCAAAGTTGGTTAATGATGTCATGCTGAAGCCAACTTTTATAAAAGTAGTCATATTAGGTATTGCCACGTCCGTAATAATGTGCTCTATAAAAATAACATTTGACCTAACCCCTCAAATAAACGCTGTCAAAAAAAAAAAGTTAAAAAAGCCATTTTTTTGTTACCTTACATCATAAAAAGTGTAATAGTGTGCGATCAAAAACTCATATGCCCCCAAAATAGTGCCAATAAAACCGCCATCTCCTCACGCAAAAATGAGCCCTTACATTAAATAGTTACCACAACAACAACAAAAAATAGATCCCAGGCTATGGAGATAGTAAAATTATTTATTTTTCTTCCTAAAATGATAAAATAGTGTAAAATCTAAATACATCAAAATAGACATATTAGGTATCGACGCGTCCGTAATACTCTGCCCTACAAAAATAACATTAGACCCAGCCTCTCGGATGAGCGGCGTTAAAAAATAAAATAAAAGCGGTGCCAAAACAACCATGTTTTGGCAAATTTCCGTTTTAATCCATATTTTCCGGTAATAAAGCAAGGGTTAACAGTCAAACAAAACTAAATAGTTATTGCCCTGATTCTGTAGTTTTCAGAAACACCCCTTATGTGGTCGTAAACTGCTGTATAGCCACAAGGCAGGGCATAGAACGAAGGGAACGCCACATGGTTTCTGGAAGGCAGATTTTTATTTTTATACCATGTCCCATTAGAAGCCCCCTGATGTAGCCTAGACTAGAAACTCCAAAAAAGTGACCCCATCTAAAAAACTACACCCCTCAAGGTATTCAAAAATTACTTTACCAACTTTGTTAACCCTTTAGGTGTTCCACAAAACTTAATGGCGAATTTAGAAATAATTTTAGAATTTCCATTTTTGTTATCTTGCCTCAAAAAAGTGTAATATAGAGCAACCAAAAATCATATTTACCCTAAAATAGTCCAAAAACAACAACCACCATATCCTGTAGTTTCCTAGATGGGGTCACTTTTATGGAGTTTCTACTCAAGGGGTGCAGCAGGGGGCTTGAAAGGGTACATGGTGTAAATAAACCAGTCCTGCAAAATCTGCCTTCCAAAAACCATATGGCGTTCCCCTTCTTCAATGTCCTCCTGTTTGGCCAAACAGTAGTTTAGGACCACATATGGGGTGTTTCTGCAAACTAGAGAAACAGGGCAACCCACATTGAGTTTTGTTTGGCAGGTAACCCTTACTTTATTACTGGAAAAATGGATTATAATGGAAAATTTTCCAAAAATCGAAATTCCAAAATTGTTTCTCCATCTTCCATGAACTGTTGTGGAACACCTAAAGGGTTAACAGAGTTTGTAAACCGAGCTTTGAATACCTTGAGGGGTGTACTTTCTTAGATGGAGTCACTTTTTGGAATTTCTATGCTAGGCTGCATCAGGGGCTTGCAATAGGACATGGTGTTAAAAACCAGTCCCACAAAATCTGCCATTCAAAACCCATATGGCGTTCCCCTCCTTCAATGTCCTCCCGTTTGGCCAAACAGTAGTTTAGGACCACATATGGGGTGTTTCTGCAAACTAGAGAAACAGGGCAACCCACATTGAGTTTTGTTTGGCAGGTAACCCTTACTTTATTACTGGAAAAATGGATTATAATGGAAAATTTTCCAAAAATCGAAATTCCAAAATTGTTTCTCCATCTTTAATGAACTGTTGTGGAACACCTAAAGGGTTAACAGAGTTTGTAAACCCAGCTTTGAATACCTTGAGGGGTGTACTTTCTTAGATGGAGTCACTTTTTTGGAATTTCTATGCTAGGCTGCATCAGGGGGCTTGCAATAGGACATGGTGTTAAAAACCAGTCCCGTAAAATCTGCCATTCAAAACCCATATGGCGTTCCCTCCTTCAATGTCCTCCCGTTTGGCCAAACAGTAGTTTAGGACCACATATGGGGTGTTTCTACAAACTAGAGAAACAGGGCAACCCACATTGAGTTTTGTTTGGCAGGTAACCCTTACTTTATTACTGGAAAAATGGATTATAATGGAAAATTTTCCAAAAATCGAAATTCCAAAATTGTTTCTCCATCTTCCATGAACTGTTGTGGAACACCTAAAGGGTTAACAGAGTTTGTAAACCCAGCTTTGAATACCTTGAGGGGTGTACTTTCTTAGATGGAGTCACTTTTTGGAATTTCTATGCTAGGAGTGCATCAGGGGGCTTGCAATAGGACATGGTGTTAAAAAACCAGTCCCATAAAATCTGCCATTCAAAACCCATATGGCGTTCCCCTCCTTCAATGTCCTCCCGTTTGGCCAAACAGTAGTTTAGGACCACATATGGGGTGTTTCTACAAACTAGAGAAACAGGGAAACCCACATTGAGTTTTGTTTGGCAGGTAACCCTTACTTTATTACTGGAAAAATGGATTATAATGGAAAATTTTCCAAAAATCGAAATTCCAAAATTGTTTCTCCATCTTCCATGAACTGTTGTGGAACACCTAAAGGGTTAACAGAGTTTGTAAACCCAGCTTTGAATACCTTGAGGGGTGTACTTTCTTAGATGGAGTCACTTTTTGGAATTTCTATGCTAGGCTGCATCAGGGGGCTTGCAATAGGACATGGTGTTAAAAACCAGTCCCGCAAAATCTGCCATTCAAAACCCATATGGCGTTCCCTCCTTCAATGTCCTCCCGTTTGGCCAAACAGTAGTTTAGGACCACATATGGGGTGTTTCTGCAAACTAGAGAAACAGGGCAACCCACATTGAGTTTTGTTTGGCAGGTAACCCTTACTTTATTACTGGAAAAATGGATTATAATGGAAAATTTTCCAAAAATCGAAATTCAGAAATTTTATCTCCATTTTCCATGAACTGTTGTGAAACACCTAAAGGGTTAACAAAGTTTGTACAATCAGTTTTGAATACCTTGAGGGTGTAGTTTCTAAAATGGCGTCATTTTGGGTGGTTTCTATTATGTAAGCCTCACAAAGTGACCTCAAACCTGGACTGGTCCATAAAAAGTGGGATTTGGAAAATTTCTGAAAAATTTCAAAATTTGCTTCCAAACTTCTAAGCTATGTAACATCCCCAAAAAATAAAATAGCATTTCCCAAATACTCCAAACCTGAAGTAGACATATGGGGAATGTAAAGTCATCACTTTTTGGGGGGTATTACTATGTATCATAGAAGTGGAGAAACTGAAACTTTAAAATTTGCTAAATTTTGCAATTTTTTTGTAAAATTTGTATTTTTATGCAAAAAATAAACTTTTTGACCCAATTTTAGTAGTGTCATGAAGTACAATATGTGACGAAAAAACAGTCTCAGAACGGCCTAGGTAAGTAAAAGCGTTTTAAAGTTATTCACACTTAAAGTGACAGTGGTCAGATTTTGAAAAAATGGCCTGGTCCTAAGGTGAAAATGAGCCTGGTCCTTAAGGGGTTAACCCTTAGGATACCAGAGGTTTTTTTTTCATTTTTTAATTTTCATTTTTCTTCCCTATCTTCCAGGAGCCATAACTTTTTATTTTTCTGTTCACATAGCTGTATGAAGGCCAGTTTTTTGCAGGACAAATTTCTAATGCAAAACCCTTGGCCTACTTCCGTTTCATTGATGACATCCTAATAATCGGGACTGACTGACCCTTACACTCCTCTTTGAGACTCTCATCCTCTGCAGATTTATTTGACGAGGACTCCAGACCGCCAACTATGGCAGACCTGCGTACCCTTATCTGCTCTATACCCTCTAAGGCAGACCTGTCCAGTTTCGCTACCAAGATCCTGTATCTGTCACACAAGACCATGCAACCTTGTCTCCAAATGTTAAAGCCCTACAAGATAAGGCTAAACTCATGATGCGCAACTCTATGTCTTACAACAACATCTAGATGATATAAAAACCCGTGAGTCGCCGTAACAATATATGGATTAGAGGTCTTCCAGAATCAATAATGACAGCTGATCTACTGCCCCAGATCGTGGGAATATTCAATAGAATCTTGAGCCGCCCGCCAAACTCCCACATAGAGATCGACAGGGCCCATAGAGATCTTAGACCTCCTAACTCTGATGGCGCCAAAACGAGAGATGTTATTTGCAGAATCCACTTCTACGCCATCAAAGAGCAAATCCTGAACAAAGCTCGGCAAGTCTCCCCCCTGTCTCATCAAGGGACCCCCATCAGGCTGCTGCAAGATCTTTCACGTAACGCTCTGTCACAGCGAGCTGCCCTACGCCCTCTACTGGACCTCCTCAGGGACCGTGGAATTCCTTATCGTAGGGGCTACCCATTTGCCTTATTTGTGGGCCCTAAGGGACATGTTGTTACTCTCCGTAACCCTGCGGACTTACCCCACTTTCTTCAATAACTGGATCTGCCGCTATTCGACCTGGGCCCATGGCCATCTATCCACCCACCTGCTCTAGTATCACTAGGACGACCTCGTCCCTCTCAGACCGCCAGCACCGAGACCCCTCGACCGACCATATCAACCCCTCGTGAGACAGCGACAGCAACGATCTGCTGGTCCTCGATGTGGATCCCTACCAAACTCAATCACCTGAAGTAGTAGCCATAATGGCTTCTCTCTTCTTTATGTTTTGCAACTCTATATTTCTCTTCTCTTTTCTCTACATTAAGAATCAGGTGCAGTTTGCATGTGTGGTACTGCTGTGCAAAACTAGGAGCTATTGCTCCAAGACCCTGATGAAGCCGCATCGCAGCGAAACATGTCGGGTGGAGGAGTGTTAGGCGCGGCATTTTAGGCAGGAATGGAGGGCTAATACGGCCCATGAATGTGTGTGACCACCACTGTTTATTTAGGGTAAGATATCTTAGGCCTGTGAGACACCTAACAGAGAGATAGCTCTCAGGGACAGGAATTCAATGTAGTGTGCTGGTACTGAGCCGCAGTTCCTACACAACGGAACTAAGTAGTGCTCTTGGTCTGAATGTGAATCGACTGTATGTGATTTTTACCAATCATACAATCCTATTACCATTGGCAATAAGTGCCACGAGTTTGTGCGAGATTGAGTGCGATATTTACCAATTCTAGTGTCATAATTCCAACAGCAATTGACACCATTAACAGTGTGAATGAGAAATAAATTCCACTCCAAACTGTACCACAGAGTGGCCAGCAGAGACTTAATAATAGTTGTGTCAGCTCAAATAAAATGAATAACATTGCCAGCACTCTCAGCAAGATAACACTCAATGGTAGCAACCTAGGTTGCACCTAATTGTGCACCAATGAATTCCTAGTTTTGCACAGCAGTACCACACATGCAAACTACACCTGATCCTTAATGTAGCCTAGCTATCCTCAGGTTTATGACAGGCCCTGCGCCCATGGAATAAACAAAAGGTCTATGTTGTGGAAGGTGGCACCAATTGCAAGTGAGGAACCGTCAACCCCTTCTCATTCCTGATAGTTTTAGCCTATCCCTGTAGGTCTTGTGATTTTAGATTTGTAACAATAAAGATATTTAGTTTAGGACCCCCACAGGGGGACAGGGGATACAAAAGTATTTGTGAAATTATCCTGAGGGCCTTAAAATTGGGCATATTCTGTTTTTCATGTATCAGATGTGCCTCATCTTATCTCAGCTATAACTTATAATGAGACAGAACCCATTCTTTCACACTAAGACATCTACTAGAATAAACACTCTTAAACAGGAATCTCCCCTCAGACTGGTACACCCATAAGAAGAAACCCTATAAATTGCGCCCTTCTCATGACCTTCTTTCAGCCATCTTCACACGCAACAATATGGCCTCCTATATGTATAATCAAATCACTATACTTAAAATAATTGCATATAAATGTATCCTTATGAAAAAGCAGGACAGTGAGTGGACCTGGCGCTTGAATGAATCTCTCCTTCTTGACTCTGTATGTGCTGCAGACCTTACCAGCACTGTAAGAAATTTCCTCTGTGACCACAGCGCAGATCCCACCTCTCTCCCAACACAGTGGGAAGCTTTGAAATGAGTTTTGTGTGGGGTCCTCATTAAACATGGCTTCCGTCTCAAGAGGGAGAAAGCACATTTGCACAAACTTGCGCTACAGAAGGTTGCCTCTCTCAAGCTTGCCCACAAACGTGCACTCTCTTTACCGACTCTCTGTGACCTCCAAAATGCATGTTTAGACGCTAGGCACCTTCTGGAGACGTCTTATAAGCGCATGATCTAACTATGCTGTAGTAAATTCTACGAATACGGCAACAACAGTGGGCGTTTGCTGGCAAGGGCTCTCAGGGGCAAACTGGCTGCCTAGCATATCCCCACTATCAAAAACCCCGCGGATCGTATGGTACATACCATCACAGATATTGCCTCTTCCTTCCACTCTTTCTACTCTGAGCTATACAATGTACCCTGTTCTTCCCTAGTGCAACCAGAACATGCGTCTGAACCCTTTTCTCAGCCCCCAAATTATCTGAATTGGGGTCTGCTAGTTTAGAAACCCCATTCACGGAAGTCGAACTCCAAGCGGTTCTTAAATCCTTACCGGGGGCAAGAGCCCAGGCCCTGACGGGTTCACAGCCAGGCTCTACAAATCTCTCTCTACCTCTCTCTCCCCTTTCTTGCTTCGGTTCTTTAACGCGGTGTCCCCTGGGCTTTTCTTCCTGGTAGAGACTACCGAGGCCCATATTGCAGTTATACCTAAACCTGGTATGGACCGCCCTAGGCAAAGATCTATTTTGTCGACCCCCCGCCATGTCACTCACTCACTGACAGACAGACATGCACACACACTGACAGACAGACAGACATGCACACACACTGACAGACAGACACACACACACACTGACAGACAGACACACACACACTGACAGACACACTGACAGACAGACACGCACACACTGACAGACAGACACGCACACACACAGACAGACACGCACACACACTGACAGACAGACACGCACACACACTGACAGACAGACACACACACACACTGACAGACAGACACACACACACTGACAGACAGACACACACTGACTGACAGACAGACACGCACACACTGACAGACACGCACACACTCACTGAACGACACACACTGACAGGCATACAATCACTCAGATACTCACTGACAGACAGGCATACACACTCACTGACATACACACACTCACTCAATGACAGACACACATACACTTAATGACAGACAGACATACACTCACTGACATACACACACTCACTCATTGACAGACACACATACACTCACTCACTGACAGACACACACAGGCAGACACTCACTCCCTGGGGTCCAGTGTGGTGCAGCTCCTCAGTCCTCCAGCTTGCCGTTTAGTATGCCGGGGCCAGAATGAAGTTATATTCCGGTTCCCGGCATCACATAGGGCGCGAGGGAGGAGTGGGGAGCTGCTAGAACAGCCTCCCTTGCCGCCCGCCTCCTCTGCTCCGGTAATTTACTGGCAGAACAGGCACCTGCCATCAGGGTAAGCAGTTGCCTGCTCTGCTATATTTAAGAAGGACCTCCGCCTCCTGGCCCCCCTGTAATGCCGCTGGGGGTGGCTCAAGAGCCGCTCGCCCAGCGCTGCAGCCCCAGACAGGGGGAGCCCACCAGGGCGCCCCCAGCAGGCCAGCGCCCTAGGCGAATGCCTAGTTTGCCTAACGGGGCGTTGTTTTTCTTCAAATGTGCCCAGGAACGCCCCCGTTGAGTGCCCCGGCCCGCCCTCCAGCAAAGCCTAAGCACGCCTCTCCTCGGCTCAAAGTCTACACTCCCAGCAGCCTTGTTGTCTCCCCCCCCACCACCACTATATCACCAACCGCAGATAACCCCGCCCACCCTTGGTTTCAGCGTCTCTGACAAATCTCGCTGCGCTTCTTCTCTTCCAGCAGAGGATGAAACCATCACTGGGCTTGGCGCATGCCCAGAGGGCATCAGTCTCAAATGTTTTACTGGGCATGTGCCGAGCCCAGTGATGGTTTCATCCTCTGCTGGAAGAGAAGAAGCGCAGCGAGATTTGTCAGAGACGCTGAAACCAAGGGAGGGCGGGGTTATCTGCGGTTGATGATATAGTGGTGGGGGGGGGGGGGAGACAACGGCGCTGCTGGGAGTGTAGACTATGGGCCGAGGAGAGGCTTGCTTTGGCTTTGCTGGAGGGTGGGCCAGGGCACTCAACGGGGGCGTTCCTGGGCACATTTGAAGAAGAACAACGCCCCTCTGGGCACCTTACTAGCTAATTTGCATAAGGAATAAAGTGGATTTTTTTAAGATAAAAACCCAGCAGCAAGGAAAGAAGAGCACATCTGGAAAGAAGGTAGTAAGTGCTGCAAGACAATAGTTTTAGTTTAATGGTGATGATTCTGGTGACAGATTCCCTTTAAAGTATAACTGTCAATTTTTTTTTTTTTTTACTATTGGATTCTGGTGATTAATATTACCTTGTTGGCCCTATTTTAATTTCTGATACTTAAATAAATAACCCCTAAAAGCCACCTAGAAGTCCCCAGTATTGGCTATTGTTACCTGAGATAAAATCAGGTTGCTATGCTCCTTCCGTCTACCAGATGAGGACGGAGCACGCTGTGTGCACTGGGAACTGATAGTGAGTCATCCTTGTAAGGGAATGTATAAAAAGCCAGGTTCTTCCTGACAGGAGATAGCAGTGCTGGGCTGTGTGTGTGAATTTCTCCACATGCCTGTGCTTGGCAGACACTCCCTTAGCAGTTCTGGAGAATATACAGCTCAGAGAAGATATGGGTTTGCTCAGCGTATAAATGAAAGCCTTATCTGATAAGAGGAGAGCTTGTAGGAGGACTACAGGCTTCAGCCAGACCTGGGAACTTCACTGCAAGACCTCCCTATACAGAGCTGGTCTTCACTGACTTCACTGCAGGTGTTCTATGGATTAGCCTCAGGGCTGAGGGCGGCCATCTTAACAGAATAGTGAAATTGCAGTTTTATGCAGACTGGTTGCTAAGGGCTGAATCTTATTAAATAAGGGGTAAGAAAGTCTAATAGTTATTGATTCAGGTATATTATCATATTAGTAACTACATATATGAAAACTGAAATTTGGGTCTAAATGTGACAGTTATCCTTTAAGGGCTCATTCTCAAAATCTTTGATATTTTGTTCTGTTATTTTTCAAATGTCCATTCATTCCCCATGTCTCTGTTCTTATTGTATATATATTGCTGTTTCTTCATATATTCTTGTAGTACGCCTGATAAAGGGACTGGTGATGCCTCGAAAGCTCTCTATGTAACATCATTACTTCTATTTTTGTTAGCTATTAACCCGTAGAAAGGCAAGATACAAATACCAGCACTGTACATGTATGGTGGGCTGATCAGGCGGGTGCAGGAGCTGCGCCCGCCCGATCAGTGGCAGGGGTCCGGCAGTCAATGATAGCCGGACCCCTGCTGTATGCGTCGGCATCGGTGAAAACACCGATGCCGGCACATTAACCTTTGTACGGCCGCGGTCACCACTGACAACGGCACGTGCGGAACCCTGCCGGGTGTGGGTGGCCATCGGGTCTCCGCGCTGCTGTGACGGGGACCTGATGGCAGTGAAAGCAGCCCTATGCCTTTCTTAGGCATCGTGGCTGCCTTCCGTAACAGCCTGTGAGATCCAGCCCCCTGGATCTCACAGGCAAGCAGGCTGAAGTGTATTACACAGAAGTATTGTGATGCATTGTAAAGGGGATCAGACCCCCAAAAGTTGAAGTCTCAGAGTGGGACAAAAAATAAAGTGAAAAAAGAAGTTAAAAAAATAACGTTTTCCATTTTCTTTTTTAAAGTTTCAAGTAAAAAAAAAAGCATCCTTTTCCCAAAGTAAAGTAAAAAGAAATTGTAGGGAAAAAAAGAAAAGTAGACATATTGGGTATCACCACGTCCGTATCGACCGGCTCTATAAAAATATCACATGACCTAACCTCTCAGATGAACACCGTCAAAAAATAAAAAATAAAAACTGTGCTATAAAAAACATTTTTTGTTACCTTAAGGGTATGTTCAGACGACGACAATTGTCGCGCGACAAAAAGTCGCGCGACAATTTGGGAACCACTACACTGCAACATTTGTAGCGCGACATTGATGTCACATTAATGTCGCGCGGCAATTTTTATAATGGGTGTCTATGGTGGTGTCGCACGTGCGACATGCAACATGTTGCGACTGCGACACAACAGTCGCAAGAAGTCCATCCCGGATGGATTTTTGTCGACTGTCGTGTCGCAGTCGCAGCATGTCGCATGTCGCACTGCGACACCATAGACTCCCATTATAAAAATTGTCGCGCGACAATAGTGCGACTTTTTGTCGCGCGACAATTGTCGTCGTCTGAACATACCCTAAATCACTAAAAGTGCAACACCAAGCGATTAAAAAGGCGTATGCCCCTAAAATAGTACCAATCTAACCATTACCTCATCCTGCAAAAAATTAGACCCTACCTAAATCGTCCAAAAAAATTAATAAATATGGCTCTCTCAGACCATGGAGACACTAAAACATGATTGTTTTTTGTTTCAAAAATGCTTTTATTGTGTAAAACTTAAAAAAATAAAAAAGTATACATATTAGGTATTGCCACGTAACGACCTGCTCTATAAAAATATCACATGATCTAACCCCTCAGGTGAACGCCATAAAAAAATAAAATAAAAACCATGCCAAAAAAAAGCAATTTTTTTGTCACCTTACATCACAAAAAGTGTTATAGCAAGCAATCAAAAAGTCATATGCACCCCAAAATAGTGCCAATCAAACTGTCATCTCATCCCGCAAAAATGATACCCTACCTAAGACAATCGCCCAAAAAATAAAAAAAAATATGGCTCTCAGACTATGGAGACACTAAAACATGATTTTTTTTTTAATGATATTATTGTGTAAAACTTAAATAAATATAAAAGTATACATATTATGTATTGCCACGTCCGTAACGACCTGCTCTATGAAGATATCACATGACCTAACCCCTCAGTTGAACGCTGTAAAAAAAATAAAACAAAAACTGTGCCAAAAAAAGCAATTTTTGTGTCACTTTACATCACAAAAAATGTAATACTAAGCGATCAAAAATTCTTATGAACCCCAAAATGGTACCAATCAAACTGTCATCTCGTCCCGCAAAAAATGAACCCTAAACAATCACCCAAAAAATAAAAAAAATAGGGCTCTCAGTAAATGGCAACACAAAAACAAGATTTTATTCTGTTCAAAAATGATTTTACTGTGTAAAACTTTACAAAAATAAACAAAAATTAGACATATTAGGTATCGCCATGTCCGTAACAACCTGCTCTATAAAAAGATCACATTATATGCCCCCTCAGGTGAATGCTGTAAAAAAAAAAAAAAAACATGCCAAAACAGCCTTTTTTTCACCCTGCCTCACAAAAAGTTTAATACCAAGCGAGTCTTGTGTACCTCAAAATGGTACCAATCAAACAGTCATCCTGTCCCACAAAAAATGAGCCCCCACATAAGACAATTACTTAAAAAATAAAAACCAATGGCACCCATAAACCTATCCATCAAAATCTGCGCTGCAAAAGCCATATGGCGCTCCTTCCTTTCTGAGTCCTGCCATGTGCCACCACAGCAGTTCACCACCACATATGGGGTGTTGCCGTATTCAGGAGAAAATGGGTAACAAACTATGGGGTGCTTTTTCTCCTGTTACTCCTTTTGAAAATGAAAAAATTGGGGCTAAAGCAACAATATATTGGAAGAAACAAAACTTTTCATTTTTACAGCCAAATGTTTCCAGATTTCATAACACGCAAAGTGCTTAGTACCCCCCCTAAATATATTCTTTAAGCGGTGTAGTTTCCAAAATAATGATCACTTTTTGAGGGTTTCCACTGTAGGGGTATGTCAGGGTCTCTTCAAATGGTGCCTAAAAACGATTCTAGTGAAATCTGTCTCCAAAATCCATATGGCGCTTCTTTCCTTCTGACCACTTCCACGTGCCCATAGAGCAGTTTACCGCCACATATGGGGTATTTCAGTAAGCTGCAGAATCAGAGTAATATATATTGAGGTTTATTTTCCTGTTAACCCTTGCTGTGTTGCAAGAAAAAATTTATTAACGTAAAAAAATCTACCAAAAATCTGAAAATTTGAAATTTCACCTCCATTTTCCTTTAATTCTTGTGGAACATCTCAAGGGTCAACAAAGTTTGTAACATCAGTTTTTAATAATTTGAGGGGTGTAGTTTCCAAAATGGGGTCATTTATGGGTGTTTTTTTCCATTACCTAAGCCCCTCAAAATCACTTTATTCGCGAATTTTTCGAATATATGGCGAATATTCGCCCAAATATTTGCGAAATATCCAGAATTCGAATATTGTCCATGATGCTCATCACTACTGAAGGGGTTCAAAGGTATTAAACCTGCAATACTCTTCGCGTGTGAGAGCTGGACAAGATGAGGGTGTGTTGTGGGAAAATGCGCTATTTTTTTGTGTGACTGCAAATCGTTTTAAATACTGAAGTGTCTCCTTATGCCTTCCGTTTCAGTTTTTCCGTTTTTTCAGTTCCGTTTAAATATAGACCATGTCCTATTCTTGTCCGCAAATCACGTTCAGTGGCTCCATTCAAGTCAATGGGTCCGCAAAAAAACGGAACGCATATGGAAAGGCATTCGTATGTCTTCCGTATTTGTTCCGTTTTTGCTGAATAATCTATTGAAAATTTTAAGACCAGCCCAATTTTCATTATGGAATTAATGTATACTGTATATGCCAAACGGAAAAACGGAACGGAACAACGGAACCAAAACGGAAACAAAACGGAAGCAAAAAGGATCGGAAGGATCGTCAAAACCGGAGCGGGGGAGGGGTCTGCCTTTATGTAAAGTCCTATCTAAAGCCCACAGTCCGAGAATATATAAGTGAGGGACATGAACATGTGGAGTCACTGTGGGTAAAGATACATGGAGCCAAAAACAATAATAAATTACTAATAGGAGTTTACTATAAACCACCTAATATACCAGAGTCCACAGAAAATCTATTACTAAATTAGATAGATAAGGCTGCAAATCATAATGAAGTCATTATTATGGGGGACTTCAACTACCCAGATATAGACTGTGAAACTGAAAGCTGTTTATCCCATGAATGAAACAGGTTCTTGGCAATAACCAAATACAATTACCTTTCCCAACTGCTTCAGGACCCGACTAAAGTCCTCAAAAACTAAAATACAGCCACAAAATGGGATATCTTTAAAAGCATCCTAAATTCTCATTGTGAGAGGTACATACCGTATGGGAATAAAAGGTTAAGGAACAAAAAGAAACCAATGTGGATGTGGATAAATAGAAATGTAAAGAAAGCAATAAATGACAAAAAGAAAGCATATAAATCACTAAAACAGGAGGGTAGCGAGGAAGCACTGATAAACTATAAGGAAAAAAATAGAACATGTAAAAAACAAATAAAAACGGCCAAACTAGAGACCGAGAGATTAATTGCCAAATAGAGTAAAACTAACCCTTAAATTTTCTACAATTATATAAATGTTAAAAAGTATAAATCTGAAGGTGTCGGTCCTTTAAAGAGTAATGAAGGGGGAGTTGCAGAGAGCGATGAGGAGAAAGCAAAGCTGTTAAATATTTTTTTCTCCAATGTATTCCCTGAGGAAAATAAACTGTTAGATGAAATGCTGAATGTAAAAATAAATCCCCCATTAAAAGTGTCCTGTTTGACCCAAGAAGAAGTACAACAGCGACTTAAAAATATTAAAATAGACAAATCGCCAGGACCGGATGGCATACACCCCCGTATCCTAAGGGAATTAAGTAATGTCATAGCCAGACCTTTATTTCTGATATTTGCGGACTCTATACTGACAGGGAATGTCCCACAGGATTGGCGCAAAGCAAATATGGTGCCAATATTCAAAAAGGGTCCAAAAACAGAGCCTGGAAACTATAGGCCGGTAAGTTTAACATCTGTTGTGGGGAAACTGTTTGAAGGTTTTCTGAGAGATGCTGTCTTAGAGGATCTCAATGGAAATAAGCAAATAACGCCATATCAGCATGGTTTCATGAGGGATCGGTCATGCCAAACGAATTTCATCAGTTTCTATGAGGAGGTAAGTTCTAGACTTGACAGCGGCGAATCAATGGATGTCGTATATCTGGACTTCTCCAAAGCATTTGACACTGTACCACATAAAAGGTTAGTATATAAAATGAGGATGCTCGGACTGGAAGAAAATGTCTGTATGTGGGTAAGTAACTGGCTGGGTGACAGAAAACAGAGGGTGGTTATTAACGGTAGATACTCAGATTGGGCAACTGTCAATAGTGGGGTACCTCAGGGATCAGTACTGGGCCCTATTCTTTTCAATATATTTATTAATGATCTTGTAGAAGGCTTGCATAGTAAAATATCAATTTTTGCAGATGACACTAAACTGTGTAAAGTAATTAACACTGAAGAGGACAATAGAGGGATCAGGATAGATTGGAGACTTGGGCAGAGAAGGGGCAGATGAGGTTTAACACTGACAAATGCAAAGTTATGCACATGGGAAGGAATAATGCAAGTCACCCGTACATACTAAATGGTAAAACACTCGGTAACACTGACATGGAAAAGGATCTAGGAATTTTAATAAACAGCAAACTAAGCTGCAAAAACCAGTGTCAGGCAGCTGCCGCCAAGGCCAATAAGATAAAGGGTTGCATCAAAAGGGGCATAGACGCCCGTGATGAGAACATAGTCCTACCACTTTACAAATCACTAGTCAGACCACACATGGAGTACTGTGTACAGTTCTGGGCTCCTGTGAACAAGGCGGACATAGCAGAGCTGGAGAGGGTTCAGAGGAGGGCAACTAAAGTAATAACTGGAATGGGCAACTACAGTACCCTGAAAGGTTATCAAAATTAGGGTTGTTTACTTTAGAAAAAAGACGACTGAGGGGAGATCTAATAACTATGTATAAATATATCAGGGGTCAGTACAGAGATCTCTCCCATCATTTATTTATCCCCAGGACAGTGACTGTGACAAGGGGACATCCTCTGCGTCTGGAGGAAAGAAGGTTTGTACACAAACATAGAAGAGGATTCTTTACGGTAAGAGCAGTGAGACTATGGAACTCTCTGCCTGAGGAGGTGGTGATGGTGAGTACAATAAAGGAATTCAAGAGGGGCCTGGATGTATTTCTGGAGTTTAATAATATTATAGGCTATAGCAACTAGAGATGGGTTGTTGATCCAGGGAGTACTTGTTTCCTCTGGATCAACTAGGCCGACAGGCCGAACTGGATGGACAGATGTCTTTTTTCGGCCTTATGTACTATGTTACTATGTTACCTGAAAGCATTTGAAGACTGATCAATCTTCAAAATGCTTTGAGGTTACTATGGCAGCCAGGACGCTATTAAAGTCCTGGTTGCCATAGTAGTAGTGGGGAGCGGGGGAGCAGTATACTTACAGTCCGTGCGGCTCCCGAGGCGCTACAGAATGACGTCAGAGCGCCCCATGCGCATGGGGCGCCCTGACGTCACTCTGGAGCGCCCCAGGAGCCACAGGGACTGTGTGTATACTGCTCCCCGCTCCCCACTACACTTTACCATGGCAACCGGGACTTTAGCGTCCTGGCTGCCATGGTAACCATTCAGAAAAAGCTAAACGTCGGATCCGAAACGACGTTTAGCTTAAGGCCGGATCCGGATTAATGCCTTTCAATGGGCATTAATTCCGGATCCGGCCTTGAGGCAAGTGTTCAGGATTTTTGGCCGGAGCAAAAAGCGCAGCATGCTGGGGTATTTTCTCCAGCCAAAAAACGTTCCGGTCCTGAACTGAAGACATCCTGATGCATCCTGAATGGATTTCTCTCCATTCAGAATGCATGGGGATAAAACTGATCAGGAGTTTTCCTGCATAGAGCCCCGACGACGGAACTCTATGCCGGAAAACAAAAAACGCAAGTGTGAAAGAGCCCTAAATAGTGTAAAAATAAGTTTAAAGGGAATCTGTCACCTGGAAAATCAATATTAAACCAAACATAGGTCCTTACAGCTCTTCATACCTTCTTTCCATAGGTGTTCTTTACACTTGGATCTGGCTTTCTATCTTCATAAAAATCCTCTTTTATCTTTATTGCCGGTCGAAGTAATTAGCCGTGGGCGCCATGTTTGCCTATCGCACATGTATGGCACTGGCAGCGAAAGGGTTAATGATACCTAAGCCTCCATACACTATGATCAACCCCACCTGGCAGTATGCCTGGTTTAATAGGGCTGATCATGGTGACAGATGTTCTTCAATGACACCTAAGCCACCATAAAATTATGTGTGGAATTAACAACACCATCACATAATATCCGGTTATGGCAGGCATTTATTCATGGTCGAAGGTTGACCGTGAACTTTTTTCTATAGTAGGAGAACAGTGACTCTCACAATTTTACCATGCTTATGCATAACCAACTGTTGCTGGGGGGTGCTTAACAAGCAATTCTCCCATGATGGTGGGTCTCATCCACTAGACCTCTTACTACCCACACTTGTTGTATTGCCATGGAACTTGTTAGTTGAGCATTGTCTATCATTTACAAAAAATAATTGCCCTTTACACTGTACAAGTCTATATCGGTGCATATACCAGTAAACATCACAAGAGAAAAAGAAATCTCCCTGAAAACACTTTGAACACTGTGACCTATTGCCACATTCTAGTGTTAGCAGGGAGGTTACTAAAAGTTCATAAAGTCTTGTGTCTTTGATTATGTCCTAGGAAACCAATAACATAACAACCATGCAATCTGTCCGGAGGTCAATATACGGTAACTTTAACTCCACATCACTCCATGCTGGAACTTTTATCTCTAAACCAGGCCAACTTAGCTTAAACATTTACAGCCAACACCCTTTGGGAAAACAGAAGTCCTTCCAGAAATGTTGGCATCTGAAGCTATTGCTGCTAAGGGTTAGTGGTTAATATTATATGTTGTCATGCAAAAAGTGTAGGTATCATTAAAAAAAAACAACTCCAAAAACAATAAATAAAAAGAACAGGCTTACCTCAATATAGTAATTTATTCGTTCCACTGAGGTAAATCTGGCTTCTGTCTCTGTGGCCAAACGTACAGTGAACTGAAATAGTCCTGTGAGCTGCAATAATATAGTGTGTTTTTCAATATTTATATTCATTTTATTTTTTTATAAACATGATATCTTAGGGCAGGGGTCTCAAACACGTGGCCTGCGACCCCCAAGGCAATTATCTGTGGCCAGTGACCAGTGTTCCCTTTAAGTCTCGCAGCTTGTACGGTCCCTCTGCTCAGAGCCACAGGCCTGGACTTCAGGTCGCACTGTGAGCCACATGCAGTGGTGATATTTACCACTACTGAAACCACGCACCATTGCATGGGGGTCCCGCCGGACCCCCTGACAGGTGGGTCAGACAGAACCACAACTTTCAACTGTGTCTGCATCCGGAGATACAGTTGTGGACAGACAGGGATCTGGCGCCGGGATAGCAATTACTGGCTGGGTGTCCTGGCAGGGGGCCCTTTAACCGTCAGCCTGGGCTGCTGCATCAGCATGGCACATGATGTCATAACGTCACTGATGTTGTGTCATGTGTACAGCATAGCAGACATGTGCAGTCCACAGAGGCCTGGGAGCAGCTGCTATATGGTGACTGGTATAAGTTACAAATCTTCTTGTATATAGCGATATGAGCCATGCTTGTATAACCTGGACAACTGGTATGTACAGCTAGTATGTCATACATCTTCTTGTAGTGATATGGAGCATGCTGGTATAACCTGGGCATCGCCTGTATATAATTATATATGTACAGCTGGTATACGTTATACATCTTCTTGTGTATAGTGATATGGACCATGCTGGTATAACCTGGGTATCTCCTGTATATAATTATATATGTACAGCTGGTATACGTTATACATCTTCTTGTATATAGTGATATGGAGCATGCTGGTATTACCTGGGTATCTCCTGTATATAATTATATATTTACGGCTGGTATAAGTCATACATCTTCTTGTAGTGATATGGAGCATGCTGGTATAACCTGGGCATCTCCTGTATATAACTATATATGTACAGCTGGTATAACCTGGGTATCTCCTGTATATAATTATATATTTACAGCTGGTATGAGTTATATATCTCCTTGTATATAGTGATATGAAGCATGCTGGTATAACCTGGGTATCTCCTGTATATAATTATATATGTACAGCTGGTATACGTTATACATCTTCTTGTATATAGTGATATGGACCATGCTGGTATTACCTGGGTATCTCCTGTATATAATTATATATGTACAGCTGGTATAAGTTCGACATCTTCTTGTATATAGTGATAATGACCATGCTGGTATAACCTGGGCATCTCCTGTATATAATTATATATTTATGGCTGGTATAAGTTATATATCTTCTTGTATATAGTGATATGGAGCATGCTGGTATAACCTGGGCATCTCCTGTATATAATTATATATTTATGGCTGGTATAAGTTAGACATCTTCTTGTATATAGTGATATGGACCATGCTGGTATAACCTGGGTATCTCCTGTATATAATTATATATGTACAGCTGGTATAAGTTGTACATATTCTTGTATATAGTGATATGGACCATGCTGGTATAACCTGGGCATCTCCTGTATATAATTATATATGTACAGCTGGTATAAGCTAGTACATGTTCTTGTATAGAGTGATATGGAGCATGCTGGTATAACCTGGGTATTTGATTAACAATAATTTTGTATTGTATCATATTTGAAGTGACAGCGGTACGTCAACTGGATTTATTTTTATTTATTTTTTAGTTTGAGACCCCTGTCTTAGGGTATGTTCACACAATAGAACTTTCAGTGCAGATTCCACACAGAAGTCTATGTATAATGCAGCCACAAACCACTTTCCACTTATCTCTATGGAAAATCTGCATGCTGTCCAAACAGCAAGCATCTGTATAAGACTTCATGCGCACGTCTGAAAACAACAGATTCTTTAAATATGTGCATTACACATTTTTCCCATTCCCATCAATAGAAAGGACCATTCTTATCCACAATAAGGACCAGAATAGGACATGTTTTATCATTTGAAAAATATGGTTATGTGCATGAGTGACAGGTCACTTTGTTAGGCGGGTTCCATGTGGAAGAGTCGTGTGAATGGAGCCTTAGGCTAATCCACATCGGGATATACAACATATGAAACTGCACATCTGCTGCAAAAATCCAAGAGTCCGACTCTCTTGCAAAATGGCATCAGATTTTTCCATCTCAAAAATCTGTTGTGTGAACATAGCCTTAAACAGAAATGAAACATTAAGCATGTGTTGTACCTGGACTGCATAAGACAGGGCAAGGCCTGCGTAGGCCGGGTTTATGTGTCCATGCATGAACACCACACACACAGCAGTCAGTGTGATGACAGCAAGGCTAATCAGATCCAGACGTACTGCCAACCAACGTGTTGCACAGCTGAAGAGGTAACATGGCACTTGGTTGACATCCAGAAGTTTCTGATATCTTGAAAAATACAAAGCCATATATATGTGGATTGAATAAAATAGGAATAGCATTTACTATCAATAGATCAAAATGAGATACAATCCATGAAGCTCCTCAAGACAAGATAAGTAGTATGTCCCTTGCTCTTTCAACCCCAGCATCAAATGTGAAGGCAATGTTATTTACTGCAAGGAACTGGATTGTGTGGCCTACTGCCATAAATTGATGGGGAAATCAGAAAGGAGGCACACTAAAATGAGACTACTCATCAAGCTTTTATTGCACCATGTTAAAGAGACTGTCCCATGAGGTTTGGGCCCCTACCAGTCCTCCATTCAACTCTATGGCGCTGCCAGATATAAGTTCTCCACAATCTCTGGCAGTCCCACAGTTGAATGGCGGTTAAAGGAGCATGCGTGTCTGCGGCTCCATTCAAATGGGGGAACCTAGTTCCACATTCTAGTGATTGGTTGGGTCCCAGGAGTCAGACCCTTGACAGAAAGACACTTATCCCCCATTCTGTGAATCAGTTATAAGCTGTTGTAATGGGACAATCCAAGGACCGCCACCGAACATGTATGGCAGAAGTCTGTTCTTTAAAGGGGTTGTCCATCTTCACCCCTCCAGCCCCTCTGACATGAGCATCGGAGCATTTCATGCTCGGATGCTCTCCCTTGCCCTGTACTGTATTGCGCAGGGCAAGGGCTTGTTTGTTTATATTCTCACACTGCTAGGCGCAGGCTTCCGACTAGCAGTGCTTCCGGTGACATCACCGACACTGATAGGTGGGCTTTAGCACTGCCCTAGCTGTTTTACAGGCTAGGGCAGCGCTTAAGCCCGCCCATCAGTTCCGGTACATCACCGGAACTCCATGAAAACCTTTTGCCCTGCACGATAAACCGCAGGGCAAAGGAGAGCATCGGAACATGAAATGCTCCGATACTCATATCAGAGGGGCTGCCTGGGTGAAAATGGGGATATGTCCGGGTTCAGCTCTGAACCCGGACAACCCCTTTAATAATGGCACCCATTAGCAAACAAAGCAGACGCCATAGCCACTGGGTTACTGCTTTTTCAAACAGCAGACACCTGGGTCTAATGTCTGCGATCAGCAATCATTTTTTCCCCGGAAGAGCCGTGCTCCTGAGGATGAAATGCCTTCCCCTTGCTGAGATCGGGAAAGGCTAGCAGGCTTATCATGGGTATATTACAATGTAGGGTTGCAGGTGGCAGCACTGCATTGGAATACACTAAATTTCACATACACTAATGTACAAAATCACATTAGTGTGTGAGAAAGGCAATCTGAAGATTACATATTTAAGCCCTCTGGAAGGCTTAAATAAAGGGAAAAAAGTTAAAAAAAAAAAAAAAAAGGAAAATAAAAATTCAAACCACACTCTTTCCCCATAATAAAAAAAATAAACAATACAAAGTAAAGATCATATGAATGTAAAACATGGACACTGGGTGTGTGCACCCCGTATCGCGGAGAGGACCCATTTACTTCAATCGGTCTGTGTTCCGCATGTTTCCACACTGCAATGCGGGGTGTACACAGCCGGTGTCCACATTTTTGCAGATCCGAAAAAACAGACACAACCATATGAATGCACCTTTACTATGATGTGTGTCACCACCAACAGAGCTGATTGGTGTCTTGTAATACCAAGCTGCTCTCACTATAGAATCCCAGTGATCATGTCTTACTAGACACTTAGAGGGGCTGTCCAACCGTGAAAAATTACTACCTATCCATAGGATAGGTGATAAGTGCCTTATCCATAGGGGTCCAACCGCTTGAACCCCTGTTTAATGTAACCATGGTTGAATATGCACACCACTGCTTCATTCTAAGTATAAGGGACTGTAGCCGAGCATGGTATCATAGTCTTTGAATAGCGTGGCACATGCTTGACTGACTCTCCATGGGACCCCCATTCTCATTATAAGTGTGGTCCCAAAGGTCAGACTTAGACCCCCACGGATCAGACTCTTATGACCTATTATGTGGATGGATGATAAGTTTTCAATCTTGCCTATAGGGGAAAACATTAGGAGCCTTTACTGTACGCATGATATAAATATGGTTTTGCAGAGGAGGTTGCTATATTTTGAGGAAATCTGTTAATTAATTTAGAAACATAAAGAAAGAACTTACTCATTAAGACAATCTTTAGTCTTTTCATAGGCTTGTATGGTTGTTAATCCTTGTAAAGTCGATGTGATATGAGATATGAATGGAGATTGACTAATATTATCCAAGCGTTTTAACTCACGAACTAGTACTCTGTAAATAAAAAAAAAAGCACATGATTGACATGCAAAAATAAGATGGGAGTGAACTAAGAGGGTATTTATCAACTGAAAATGATCACAAACCAATGATGGGCAATTTTACCAGAAAAACGACTAAAGTCTAGTGAACAGATGATGCTTTTCATTTACATTCAAGTGATTTCAGGGGGTACTAGTGGCAAGAATACCAACAAAGTTTAATATACCAAGGTTCTATAACGTATCATTTAATATTACTGTATTTTTTACATAGTTTCTGAAGAACTTGATTCATTCATGACTCCTCAATGTCCGAGTGACATGATAAAAGGGGTTCTCCAGGATTTACATTTTGGATAAGTCATCAATATGAGATTGGCAGGGGTCCCAAGAGCCAGCTGTACGAAGAAGTAGGCTTCTTTCTAGGCCATGTAACATCAAGTTTATCACATGGCCAAGTGAATGGGGCTGTGCTGCAGTACTAAGCACAGTGCTGTACAATGTACAGCGCTGTGCTTCATAACATGTCAAAAGGCCTCCTCAAACAGCTGATCGGCAGGGGTGTTGGGAGTCAGACCCCCAACAATCTGATACTGATGACCTATCCTGAGGATGGAAATCCTGGAGAACCCCTTTAACCATGTTCACCTGCTGGAACACAACACAAATCTGTTATCTACACCACTCCTTACCTGGAAGCTTTGTTGATTGTGTAGAAAACCACACTTAGAGGAACTACAGATATAAGAAACCAAGGAAATACTGTGCTAATTATGACTATGCAGAAGAGGACGAGGATCACATTCTGCATGAGTTGTTCAATTTGGTAAGGAAGGCGTACATCAACTGAAATACATAATAATATTAGTTTTAAAAAGCAATAAGCTTCTATGTCAGAAAGCAAGAGAAGGAGTTCAGGGTTCTGAACACTGTATGATACTGATTAGTTGTTTTTTTTTTTATCTTATTTTAATCATATGAAAATGGTACCATGTATGGCCAACCTAAAGGATACTACATAGGCACATATTTCACAGATACTGAGCAGTGTATGGGGCTAGTTCTGGGGATGTGCGGCTCACTAAGCAACTACTGAATAGGTCAGATTGGATATACCATGTAGGACAATTTGAGTCACACACCCATACACACCTCAGTTGTGAGTTGAGAACTGGCCTTTGTAAGGCTACCTTAACAGAAATGTCTCTACTATTCTATTCACTTGTCCAATTCTCGATAATGTTGATGCAGCATTTGGGGTTCTGGGTTCAACTCTGGCAAGTTTCAAGATCTGCAAATGCGCTTACATGTTCTCCAGTTGTCTGTGAGTAGTGATTAACTTGCTTCCTAAAAAACTAGCCCTAATGAGTGTACATACCAGAGACAGCGAAAAAGCTCCTCTAGAGACAGGAACTGTGAGCTTTTACAATTTGTGGACAGCACTGTGGAATATGGCAGTGCTATAAAAACATTAGGAAATAAATACTGAAATTAAGTATACCCCTGCCATTTTTATTCTTTAAAGGGGTTGTCCTTGCTACAGATACTGATGGCCTAACCTCAGAATAGGCCATCAATATCAATTTGGAGGAGGTCCAACACTTGGCATCTCCACAGATCTGCTGTTTCGGACAAGCACGGCGCAGCAAAATAAACATTGTGAGGTGTGGAAGCAGAAGCCTCTGTACACGGTGTTGTTTCAGGTGACACTTGAATGCTGCAGTACCCAGTACGGCCATTACACTGGTCTGGAGATGTCTTCTTTCAGCTCCATACATTTAATAGCTGATCGTTGGGGATGCCAGGAGTTGGACTCCCACCGATCTGATATTGATAACCCATCCTGAGGATAACTTAACAACATTTGTTGCCCAGATGACCCATTTAATAAAGGGAGACTATTAACTCTGCATAGTCCTGAATTTCTTATAATATAAGACTATTTTGCAGTGAAACAGATGCTCATTTAATAATTGAACAATGATTACTGTGTAAAGACAAGTATGAAATCTAAATGTTCATCAACGGATTTCCCACATACCTTCATCCACATCCTTGGTGAATCTGTTTAGGATACGGCCAAGAGGAGTTGTGTCAAATAATTTTATAGGACTGCGAAGGACTGTTTGGAACAGAAGGTCATGTAGTTTTGTTGAGGCTCTCAGTGTACTCTATATTTCAGAATAAACAAATGTAATAATATACTTATATAATAATATAAATTTGTGTACATTCATTATAGTGAAATCGCCTATTTTCATCTTGTATCAACATTTGAAGACGGACAAGTTGCATTATCTTATAAAGCCAGGAAAAATTGACAGAAACTGGTATGAGCTGAACAGGTATTTCAGGGGCTTTGTTCTAGTGAACAGTAGACGTCTTGGAGCCTAGACACTTGCCAATGAAAACACTTTATATTTAATTTAATTTAATTGTATGGTGGCAGGTAACCCAAATGTCCTACTTCTCCAAATTGAAATTGAGTCGGGTCTTACAGTGGAGAGATGTTGCCACCATAGTCCACCTTAAATAACTTGACTCATTATTTCAATTTTGTAGGCATACAAAAATAATGTTAGTTGTCATTAGAGAATATTGGTCCACCCCTATTAACGTGAAAAGTGATGCATGCCAAACTGTTTATGCCAGAAGCCACTTTCAATGTCAAGCCTACCAAAGCCATAATAATCTTCTAAACCAGAGAACACTGCTATTTTAGTGAAAACATGTTTACCTTAACAAAGACATAGCCTCGTACAAATCTCAGCAAAAGAACAGCTACCATAGACATGGCATAAATAGAAATATAAAAGTGTAGGTCAGGGTTATCCTTCATACTTCCACTTGATTGAGTCCAGTTAGCTGTTACAACGGACATGTTCTAAATAAAAAAAAAAAAAATGCATAAACCCAAATCATTCAACATAAAGAAGAAAGGCTCCTCTGCTCAAATAACAAGGTACTTTCATATGTTAAAAGATGTAAACGTAGCACCATACAATAGTCCTGCAGTATTTGTCATCATTACTGATATTAGGAAGATGAAGCAACCCCTTAGGCTTGGTTCACACTAAGTTTACCCCTCTGCTCGACTTTCTGTTGGAGATGTATGATTAAATACATAAAAATGGTATATGAATATAAACCATAACAGATAAATTCAGTTCAATGAGGCAAACTGAGACAAATCCACTTGACTTGTTTGCCTTTTGCTTCAAATTTTTTTAAGGAAATAATAGCATAATAGTTAAGGGTACTTTCACACTTGCGTTGGTGCAGATCCGTCTTTTTATTTGCACAGACGGATCCGCACCTATAATGCAAATGTTTGTATCTGTTCAGAACGGATCCGTTTGTATTAGTTAAAAGAAAAATGACAAAGTCCAAAACGGATCCGTTTTGAATTACATTAAAAGTCAATGGGGAACGGATCCATTTTCAAATGCACAATATTGTGTCATTGAAAACGGATCCGTCCCCATTGACTTACATTGTAATTAAAAACTGATTCGTTAGGCTCCGTCTCTTCAGACGGACACCAAAATGCTGCATGCTGCGTTTTGGTGTCCGCCTCCAAAACAGAATAGAAGCGGAACGGAGCCTAACTGATGCATTCTGAACGGATCCTTATCCATTCAGAATGCATTGGGGCTTAACTGATCCGTTTTGGACCGTTTGTGAGAGCCCTGAAACGGATCTCACAAACGGAATCCAAAAAGCTAGTGTGAAAGTACCCTTACACTATTCTATCTGGGGAAAAAAGACAGAAACAATCAGAGAGCGGGTCAAATAGAATCTAAAGATCAATCCTTTGGACTCAATGAAGTGCCGCAATCAGCGTTGAAAGCAGCATCTGAGGGTTTATGTGACTGCGGGGGAGGGGGGGTGCGCAATTTGTAACAAATAGAATTTGTGCCAAATCGAATTTTTGAAAAATTCGCACATCACTAATTGGGACGAATGATTGTCTGTCCCTATACAATGCAACAACTGCAGCATATAAATGCTGGTAATAATTAGAGATGAGCGAATCGAAGCTGACTAAGTGGAATTCAATCAAAATTTCAGGTAAAAATTCTATTCACATCGAATCCGAATTTCCTCATGCTTCGTGGTAATGAATGGCTGCTGCATGTGTGAGGACATGGAGCAAGGAACTCTGGGAAGGCGGGATCACCCATAATGCCATGCATGCAGCCAATCAGCAGCCAGCCAGCTCTGTGATGTCACAGCCCTATAAATAGCCTCAGCCATCTTGGATTCTGCCAATTACCAGTGTAATCAGTGCAGGGAGAGACGTCAGCAGGCGCTAGGGACAGTGTTAGAAAAAACTTCATTGTCCTGAAAAAAACATTTACAAGTGCAGGGAAAGATTATTCAAGGTGTAGGGAAAGTATAGGGAGAAATCATTCCGCAACATTTATGTTGAACAGGGTTCAGTAGGGGAGGTTACAGACTGGGTAATAGGAACAATCTTATTACACCTTGCTGCACTGACTGGGGATCCAAATTGCTATTATAAAGCTCGGTAATTCCAGCAAACCGTTCTTGTTAGGGTGCAAGTGCTGTTTGAAACAAGCATTAACAGGGTTTATTACAAGGAAATATTTCTATATTTTATTTGCCCTTGTGCGGTGCAGTTATATGTTCCAAAGCATTTTTAGGCTTCTATCAGTGGGAAAAAAGGGCTTATTAGCCGTTGTGTGGTGAAGTGAGAAAATGACAGCCCTTTTTGTCATGTATTAGTGGCAAAAGTAAAATATATTTGCCTTTCAGCAGTGCAGTTATATGTTCTAAAGCCTTTTGTGGTGTGTATTAGTGGAAAATGAAAAAATATATTTGCCGATCAGCGGTGCAGTTATATGTTCTAAAGCCGTTTGTGGCGTGTATTAGTGGAAAAAGAAAAATATATTTGCCGATCAGCGTTGCAGTTATATGTTCTAAAGCCTTTTGTGGCGTGTATTAGTGGAGAAAGAAAAAATATATTTGCCGATCAGCAGTGCAGTTATATGTTCTAAAGCCCTTTTTTGTGTGTATTAGTGGGGGGAAAAAAAGGGCTTATTAGCCGTTGTTTGGTGAAGTGAGAAAATTACAGACCTTTTTTTGGGTGTTTTAATTTCCTTTTTATTTATTTATTTGATCTAACAGTATGTCAGACAGAGAAGTGCTAGGCCCTGCACAGGGGAGTGGCAGAGGCCTAAATGTTTATGGCGCAGGCAGAGTTCGCAGCAAAGTAAGGGGCCGTGGCAGCAGTGGTCACATTGAGAGTCCTGAGCTCCCAGTGTCAGCCAGCGGTCATATCGTGACCAGCAACCCAGCGGTTCTTGAATGGTTGACTCCATTTTCGACTTTGTTGCAAGTGACATCCGACACCCCCGGCCAAGAGTCAGTGGCTTCGTCAGATACAACCCTTAGTTGGCATGGCCCGGGAGCAGGCCCTGTGCCCTCACCTGTCCTCAACCTGCCTCTGTCCTTTTCTCTTCTCCTAGCCAGAGAAGTATTGTATGCTGTGGGCTCAGCTCCACTATACAGTGAGGTCGAGCTACTAGAAGACAGTCAGCAGCTACTGGCAAGCCAAGATGTGGAGGCAAGTAGTGATGAGGAGAGTGGCGTGGTAGGTGGTGTTGCGAGCGGTCAGGCTTCTGACCCAGAGACGGTTGAGGAGGACATCAGTGACGTGCAGACAGTACTAGATGATGATGATGTAGCTGATCACACTTGGGAGCTGGGTGATGAAGATGCTTCATCATCATCGGAAGAAGAGGGTGGCAGCTTGCCAGTAAGTCAGCAGGGTGGCAGCAGTGGGAGGTCGGGAGCCAAATGTGCCCAGGGTAGACCACCCTCTTCGCAGAAGCCTACGTGCCCAGGAAGTAGCGGTGCATGGGTTCATGGAGGCAACGGCAGTAGCAGTCAATCAGTGCGTAGTGTTGGGGGTAAAATCACCTACTCGGCGGAGTGGCAGTTTTTTGTTAAGCCGGAGGAGGAGGTGAACATGGCCATATGTAGAATCTGTGGGCAGAAGGTGAAGTGTGGCCAGGGTGCCAATGTTGGCACCACGGCCCTGCATCAACATATGCAGTGTCACCCTAAAGTGGCCTGGGAGACCTGTGGCTCCAATGTGGTGGACCAGCCTGCCGCAGCAACTGCTGCATCACCCAGTGGCACGCACCCGGTTTCAAGCAGTCAAGGCTCCACCACCTCAGCCGAAGGGAGCTGTCTGTCCTTCCCATCATCTGAAGGTCCTGATGCTCCTCCTACTCCTCGTCAGTCGTTTCGTCAGCAATCAATCACCGAAGCGATTGCCAAGAGACAACAGTATGCGTGCACTTATCCAATGGCGCAGAAGCTGAATGTGCTCCTGTTCAAGTTCCTGGTCTTGTAGTCCCTCCCTTTCCAAGTGGTGGACTCTGCATCTTTCAGAGAACTGATGGCTTGTGCCGAGCCGAGGTGGAGAGTCCCAAGCCATCATTTCTTTGCAAAAAAGGCAGTACAAGCCCAGCACAAACATGTAGAACAGAAGGTGGGCCCGTCCTTGAGCCTGTTGGTGTTTGCCAAAGTGCACGGCAGCGCCGATGTGTGGAGCTGTAACTATGGTCAGGGACAATACATGTCCATTACAGCCCACTGGGTGAATGTGGTTCCTGCACACACCAGCAACTTGACGTTTCCACCTGTTGGAATTCCACCCTCCATATTTTAGACCGACCATACGAACAAAGAAAGGCCATAAACGATTTCTTGATGATCCAAGCGGATAGGAGTATTCCCCTGTATAACTTCGATGTCAGCCAGTGGCAGCTCATGCGTGACACCTGCCATTTGCTGAGGCCCATTGAGGAGGCCACTTTATTTGTCAGTTGCCAGGACTACGGGATGAACAATGTCATTCCACTGCTTCATGCCCTGGAACAGATGCTGGTAAATCTGACTGATCAGGGGACTGAAAATGTGGTGCCTACATCTCACAGCCACATGAGCTCTGTGGGGGCTGAACTGGAGGAGGAGGAGGACATTGGAGCACAAGCAGTGTGTAGCGAAATGGGTGGTTTTTCTACACAGGTGACAGAAGAGGAGGAGCAGGACCAGCCAGAGAAGCTACAGGGCAATGAGGAAGATGAGGCAGAGGACCCAGACACACCGTGGCAGTATGCAGTGGATATGGAGGCAGAGAGTCCCTCCGAGTCATTTGCACAAATTGCCTGATGCATGCTCACTTGCTTGCGTAGTGGCAGCCGAATTGTCACCATTCGGCAGAGGAATGACTACTAGCTCTCAATCTTTGTTGGACCCTCCCTACCGGTCCAAAATAGAGGCCTTTTTTACACCCGCAGAGAGGGAGGACAACCTGAACTACTATAGAGACATCCTATGTAGTCAGTTGGCCGCTGCCTATCTGTGCCATCGTCCATCCTCTCGGAAGTCTGACCAGGTGGGCCCTCTGCACTCACGTTCCTCTGCCATGGCTGCTGTGGCAGGGTGGGGGGGGTAGGAGCATTTCTAGCTTCATTTCACCAATGCCTGATGCATCAGATTAGATCATCCATGCTGCCTCACCCAAACCTTGACAAAAGAGACTGGTTTCTTCTGGCTAACTGCCTCAGCTACTATTCTGATGCTGCCACCTGCCTGATGCCACACATCTGATGCCAAGTGCTCCTTCTTACACCCACCATCCTCAGCGGTTACTGTTATTGCCACCCACCTCCCCAGTCTGTCACTGGGTCACTCTGTGGTCTCCTGATGCTGTTGCCACCTCACCACTATGTCACCTTGCCACTCTATGGTCTTCTGATGCTGCTGTCACCTCCACATTATGTCACCTTGCTACCCTGTGGTCTCCTGATGCTGCTGTCACCTCCACATTATGTCACCTTGCTACCCAGTGGTCTCCTGATGCTGCTGCCAACTCCCCACTCTGTCACCGGGTCACTCTGTGGTCTCCTCATGCTGCTGCCACCTCCACAGTATGTCACCTTGCCACTCTGTGATCTCCTGATGCTGCTGCCACCTCCACATTATGTCACCTTGCCACTCTGGCCTCCTGATGCTGCTGCCACCTCCACACTATGTCACCTTGCCACATTGTCGCCTGCTGATGCTGTTGCCACCTCTACACTGTTACCGGGTAACTCTGTGGTCTCCTCATGCTGCTGCCACCTCCACACTATGTCACCTTGCCACTCTGTGGTCTCCTGATGCTGCCACTACCTCCATACTCTGCCATTATGCCACTCTGTGGTCTCCTCATGCTGCTTTCACTTCACCACTATGTCATAGGGCCACTCTGTGGACTTCTCAAGCTGTTCCCACCCTCCCCACTTCATGACTGGGCCACTATTTTGCCTTTCGGCCTGGCTGACATCATCATTTATTTGACCCTTCTTCTGATCTGTCAGAAGCAAAGAAAAATGAGACGCACAACGGATCCTGTCTGTGTAGCAGCTGTAAGGCCTGTATGGTACCATCAGAATTAGCTTGTGATTTGTAGCCAAAAGCAGGAGTGGGTACAAAACAGAGAAGACATGCAAATATTCCATTCACGTGTCATCTCTGTTTTGGATCCACTCCTGTTTTTTTGGCATTAGCAATACTGATGGATTACTGACCAAATGCTGACCGAGTGAAGGCGGATGCTCAACAGACAGGATCCGTTTTCTGGGGGTTATTGTTCTAAAGGATCAGAGGAAGAGCAAAATAATCAGTGACGTCAACACAAACTTACTGCTGACACCCTCCGGGGGCTCTACTTGTACAAGCTTATTAGAACAGGTTCTGTAGACATCTATGTGGAATCAGCTGACGACGGTGTAAAAGGAGTGCCTTTCTTCTTGGCGCTAACATTGACCTGTAAGGCTGAGTTCATATATGAGTTATTTGGTCAGTTTTGGCCACGTGACTGACCAAATAAGTGATGTGCAGTGATTCTAAGAGCGACACCTGTCATCTGCATGTTTTACGGACTCACAGTATTATTTCACTACCAAAGCAGACTCCCTATGCATGTTACTGCAAGGCACAGTGTTCTACACCACTATAAAGGCTCTCTGCAGCCAGGAAATAGCTGTTTTTTTTAACAAAATTCGCTGCAAATAAATTTGGTTTGAGACAATTTTTTTCCTAAAATTAGAAAAATTCACTCATCTCTAGTAATAATGCACTGTTGGCTGATGCTCGTTGCCAGGCATGTAAGAGGTCACTAAGGCTATACACATAAATGACACCAGTATTTTTCTTACCCCACTGCCTTGTTTAATCCAGTAACTCAGCCACCAGTTACTGAAGGCTGCGCTTCCTGAGGTTAGCACAAACAGAAAAACATTTATGGTGATTATCAGCACACCTCCCGCCGCTTTAATATATGTTCCATATATCTTCCATGACACAGTATCATCACTCTTCTCTTCTGCTTGCATTAGGCCTGTTAGAAATGGTAAAAAAAGTAGGTGACCTATAGATAAGTTTGATAACTATTTAGAATATGATATACATATTGCTGAAAATATTTCTGTAAAAATAAGCACAGAAAACTGGTCAGCATGGGAGAAAATGAGATCAATAGCGTTAGTCCATTAAAGATTCCCATTTTACTGATTATTTCTTGTTTTTTAAAATATAAATTTGAATAAAAATGGAAGCGAAGATGCTTTATACACAAAAATACTAAATAGGTAATGTAGTCATACATGCTTAGGTTGTAGTTTATTAGGGTCATGATGGGGCCCTTCTTATGTTGCCCCCAGCTGTTCTTTTGATTCCCCCACAGAACATCCACCTAAAGGGCTGATGAGAAGAAGCTGCTACTACGGCTCTGATTCCTACTGGCATCTTGCACAATGGCAGGAATCACTCGGATGTCTGTATAAAAGAGAATCCGTGGGATGGGGCTGAGCTACTGAGCATGTGTGATCATCAGCACTGGACAATTAGGTAGAAGGTGGGAGAGGGAATCAAAAAGAACAATTGGAGGTCTTAATACAAATAGCGTAGGAAGCAATTTTATGCCATCTTGTGGCAGGACCCAGTGTCTAATAAGACCACGCCTGTAATCATCTATGTATCTGCTGGAGACATGACCGCATGCTGAGTTTTGCAGCAATCCCACTTTTCTATCTGGGTGTGTTACTCATTTTTGTCAATGAGTGTAAATGAGGTGCATCTCTGGCTTTCCATGAAAATCAAGTATATAAGCTGGCGTAGATTTGTGCTAGAATTTATATCAGTTTAATCTGTAAATTATAGTAAATTTTATGGTGTGTGATAACTTTGGATCATGCACGATATATACATACCCTTGACCTCTTCACCACAACCTTGTGCTACCATGTCTGTTTCTGATTCTTTCACGTGTCCATTTAGATTACTATCACCACCTGTTTGATTGGCCTGTATAAAAGATGAAGATTTGTCTTTGAAAATTATGAATGAATATTATCAGAATCTATCACCAAAAGACATTTTTGTAATTTTCATATAAGACATCATTTTTCTCACTTTTACTTCTGGTGTCTCACTGGAGAGATCAATGCCTATTGCATTGACTTGATTCACTTCTTCAGGATTCATGGCTTTTACTGTCACATCTGAAACATTAAATGGAATAAAAATAAGGACAATATCCATACATTGTTAAGAATGAACCTACTTAAAGGGGTTATATCATTTGGATATTTATCTCATATTTATAGGGTTTGCCATAAATATCCAACAGGTGTTGGTTCCACTTCTGAGACCCACTCCTCTCTTAACAATGGGGCCCTGCCATGAATGGAAAGCACGCCATGCATGTGTCTTGTCCTCTTCATTCACTGCTATGGGACATTTGACTATTTTTTATCATACTGGAAAATCAAACAATAACTTTTCTGGGGGGGAAATGTAATAGTTTGTAGTTGTTATGTCTGCAACTCTCCTTAACCCCTTCCAGAGCGGGCCATTTACCCCCTTCCTGACCAGGCCTAATTTTGCAAATCTGACCTGTGTAACTTTATGTGGTAATAACTTTCGAATGCTTTTATTTATCCAAGTCATTCTGAGATTGTTTTTTCATGACACATTGTACTTCATGTTAATAGTAAATTGAGTCAATCTGTTTTACCCTCATTTATTAATAAAAATCCCAAATTTAAGCAAAATTTGGAAAAATTCACTATTTTCTAAATTTAAATTTCTCGCTTTTAAAACAGATAGTGATACCTCACTAAAATAGTTATTAACATCCACCATATGACAACTTTATGTTGGCATCATTTTGGTAACATTATTATTATTTTTTTAGGACGTTAGAAGGTTTAGAATTTTAGAAGCACTTTTTGACATTTTCAAGAAAATTTTCCAAATACATTTTTTATAGACCAATTCAGTTCGGAAGTCACTTTAAGGAACTGACATAATAGAAACCACCCATAATCCAATTATCCCATTTTAGAAACTACACCCATCAAACTATTCAAAGCTGATTTTAGAAATGTTGTTAATTCCACAGGAATTAAAGCAAAATGGAGGTGAAATTTCAAAATTTCACTTTTCCATTTTAATTTATTTTTTTCCTGTAACAAATCATGGGTTAAACTAAACAAACCTCAATATTTTCTACCCTGATTCTGCAGTTTACATAACCACCCCACATATAATCGCCATATCATTATTATTATTTTTTTATAAGTGCCAATATTTCTTTTGGAGGGCAGATTTTGCTTGAATGGCTTTTGGGCACAATGTTGCATTTGAAGAGACCCTGAGGTACCGCTACAGTGGAAACCCCCAAAAAGTGACCACATTTTAGAAACTACACCACCCAAGGAATTTTTAAAGGGTGTAGTGAGCACTTTGACCCACTAAGCGTTTCATAGAATTTATAACACTTGGCTGTGAAAATGAAAAATTACATTTTTGACTAGGCTAAGGGAAAGTGTAAGTGCCCATGCCTGTACACAATTTTCCATTCCCAGTCCCCTATTGCCAGATTTTCTTCTTGCTCCTCTCATCGCAAGTGCTATTGTGTTCGTTTGGATAATCTGACCCATTGTTGTGTTTTCTGAGTTCAAAAAAATATCAAATAATAAGTACATTTTACCTTGATCTTTGTTCCATTGAGTATCATCAGTCTGTTTTGTAGAACATTGAGTAGTTCCTTTAATTACATTCTGTAATGAAAGACAATTGTTAAAAAAAAATATATATATATATATATATATATATATATATTTCTACCTATGTAGAAGAGAAACTATGATATAGCCTAATATAATATTACAGGGGTTATCCTGGAAAAGATATTGAGGACCTATCTTCAGGACAGGTCATCATTATCACATTGGCAGGGGTCCAAGTCCAGGCACCCTTGCTGATCAGCTGTTTCAGGAAGCTGCAGCATTCACCAGAGCTCCAGTGAGCATTGTGACCTCCTGGCAGCTTTCCAAACACATCGCCGTACATTGTGCAGCTGTGCTTGGTATTAGAGCTCAACCCCATTGATTTGAATGGCTCTGAGCTGCAACTAGGCCACATAACTGATATACAGTGACGTCACTGGCCTAGGAAGAGGCAGCAGTGCTCACGGAGCACCCAGCAGCTGATCTGCTGGGGTCCCAGGTTTGGACCCTCCACAGATCTGATATTGATGACCTATCCTGAGGATAAGTTATCAATATCTTTTCCCAGATAACCTCTTTAATTAACATGCATTGTATTGGATGTAAGCTAGAAATTTCACAATGCCCATAGACCTTCAAAAGCTGTCAACCAAACCCTCTTCCGACTCCCCCAAACACATACATACTAATTTTGACCGAGTGTATATGTGTTGTAAGTGAGGAGAATCAGTTGACCTGATCTTTTTCTCCCCCGACATCATCTGTCAATGGAAAGTTGGGAGTTTTCCATACACATTTGATTGTCGGCTGAACCTGCCATTCCGAATGGGTTCGGCCGACAATACATTTATGTGTACAGGAGCATTTATAGAAGTTGTCTACTTATAAGCACTAATAAGCACTGCATTTGCAGTATCTGATGGGATATCTTTTAGGCTGAGTTCACCGCCGGATCCTCATTCACTGTAATGGGATCCGACCGTAATCCGCCTGCTTTGCGGCATATATGCTGACTTTTGGCCAGACAAAAAATGTTGTGTGTAGTATTTTTTGTCCGGCTGAAAGCCATTATGTACACCAGTTACAGTGGTCTGATTACAGTGCCGGAGTTCACATGCAGGTGTGAACCCGGCCTTAGTGTATATGTCAATTGTATCTATAGGCTCTCACTCACCTGACAGAGGCGGAATTAATGTCCTTTTAGGTATTCATCATGGTAGTGTAGTTTAAAAATACTTTTTTTTTTTTGCTGTATAAAATAATCCAGCAGATTGCGTAAATCATCCAGAAATAAACATGCACTTTGCATTATCCTTTTTTTTTTTTTTATGTACAACAGATGTCACTGTATGCGTATGGAGGGTGGCTGCTTTTGTGCAGTACATGCTTGTTTACTTTGGAGACCCATTCTAGAGACAGAAATAGAGATAAGTCCCACCTCTGGGACCTGCACCTATCTCAAGTTGGTGGCATATCCTAGCGATATATACCACCAAAGTGTGAGGTGGGACAACCCCTTTAAGGCCTTACTGCACGTGGCAATAACAATTTTTTCGACTGATCATAATAATTATTGCCCAGTCTAAAAGCATGAAAGGTTAACAATAAAGTTAAAAAAAATTACTATTGACTAAAAGAGGTTGTGTCCACATAAAATGATCACCCATCATTAGCAGTATCACAGTATCAGTAAAAGAAATGTTGGTCTTATAACATATAATATCACTGTAGCCTAGAGCTGCATATGTAAATCATGCAAGTAGGGCATTTAAGTACAAGCATGCAATGGTGATTTCCTCATCTCAAATAATTTATTTAAACAAAAACCAACAACAGTGGTGGGTATACCCCTACAAAAAATGTCAGTGTCTCAATAACTTGTCATGTGGCCTTGAGCATCCATTACAGCTTGACAATAATGTCTCATGCTGTTCACAAGTCGACTTATTGTCTGCTGAGGTATGGCATCCCACTCTTCTTGAAGGGGGAGCCTCAGGTCATTGAGGTTCTGGGGTATAGAGTTACAAGCCTATACATGGCGACTCAGCTGATCCCATAGGTTTTCAATGGGATTCAGGTCTGGAAAAGGGCAGGCCACTCCATTTGAGGTACCCCCAGTCTCCAGCAGCCGTTCCCTAATGATGAGACCTCGATGAGCTGGAGCATTGTCACCCAGGAAGATGAAATTAGGCCTGTGTTGCTGCACAATGACTGGATTAATAATTTTATTCAAGTAGTATGGGCTTGTCACTGTACCATTCACAAAGTGTAGGGCAGTTCTGTATTGACTAGACACACCTGCCCACACTGTAACCCCATCCCCACCAAAGGCTCGTCTGCTGACCACAGTAGCTGATGCATAGCACTCTCCTATATCGTTGGTGTCCATAATTTCTGCCCAGCATGAATCGACTTTCCTCAGTGAACAGCACTGAGGGCCACAGCAAGACGATGACGCCTGTGCCTGGTGGTGTTGTCAGGGACCCTTGCAGGTCATCTAGCATGCAGACCATGCAGATGTAAACAGATTTTAATGGTCTAACATGACACTTGGGTGGTTCTCACCTCCCTTAGAGTACTTTCACACTAGCATTAAAGTTTTCCGGTATTGAGTTCCATCCTATGGGCTCAATACCGGAAAAAAAACGCTTCATTTTTGTCCTAATGCATTCTGAATGGAAAGCATTCCGTTCAGTATGCATCAGGATGTCTTCAGTTCAGACACTTTTATGGTATTTGGCAGACCGCAGCATGCTGTGGTCCAGCCATAATTCCGAAACACTTGGTGGAATGCCAGATCTGGCATTATTTTCCATTGAAATGTATTAATTAATTAAATGGATCCGGTTTTCTGGTCTGCGCATGGTCAAACCTTTAAAAATGTGAAAAAGATAAATACCGGATCCAATTTTCCGGATGACACCAGAGAGACGGATCTGGTATTTCAATGCATTTGTCAAACGGATCCGCATCCTGACCCGGAAACAAATGGTATCTGTTTGCACACGGATTTCCGGATGCGGCAGGCAGTTCCTGCAGTGGAACTGCCTGCCGGATTCCTCTAACGCTATTGTGTGAAAGTATCCTTGACCCTCAGTTCACACTTGCGCGTTTTACAGCGCGTTCGAACGTGCTGTAAAACGCCCTACGCTCAAAGAAGTTCTTGAGCTTCTTTGGGGCGTTTTGTTGCGCGTTTGCACCCATAGACTTCAATGGGAATGCGCGTAAAACGCACGTTAAAGTGTAGATATGCCTTTTTCAATTGGTCTCCAGAGTCACGAACGCGCGTATCTGCAAAAACGCGCTGTAATACTCGCGACAAAAACGCCGAGCGTAAAACACGCGTCTCAGAAACGCTCAGGTGTGAACCCAGGGTAAATGTGCCTGGAGTTGTTTGGCATTCATCATCCAGTTCTGCAGGGCATTTTTCACGATGAAGAGGTCATCAGTGTAGGATGTGGCCAAAAGACGTCCACTTCTATGCCTTTCTTGTCCAGTGTAAAAGAGTTTCCACTCTCTGTATCTCTGTTGCAACCTGCTGATGACACTCTGTGACACTCTAAGCTTAGTGGTCACTTCCGTCTGAGAATATCCTGTTTGAAGCCTCACAATGGCAAGGTACTGTTGATCAATTGTTAGGTGTCGTCTTGGTCTCATGATGTCAAAATGTGAACATCATGATGAGGAGGACTGTTTTAATACCAATTTTAATTAAACCAGGGGTAACTTAATTATAGCGCCACACATTACACTGATAAGTGCAATTCTCTTGTTTGGGCATCTTTTTTATTTAGGTCTATCAAGTGAACAAAAGAGCAGTCATACCATCACCCTAATTCTATGAATCCACTATTATACTAACAGATAACATCTTTCCCCCACAGCAGAAGTAAATTGACAATGTCTTCCTTATCTATATGGGATTTTTTTTCTCTCTGTGCTGACTGCTACAGAATAACAATATTTTTAATTTTCAATTGCAAAGCATTGCGGAAATGAAAAATAAAAATATTTTTGGAAAAATTGTTTTTTTTTTAATGAATATTGAGGAGTATATATAATAACCCATGTCGCTTTATGACAGCATGCATGCAAGCTATTGAGTACACTTTGTCACAGAAACAGGAATGAGTCATTTAGGTAAAATATACTTACTGTTTGCTGCATACTCTCAAATAAAAGAGCATAATCACCCTTTAAATTGATTAGGTCCTCATGTGTTCCTTGTGCAGAAATATACCCATCTTTCATATATAAAATTTTATCACACTCCACAAGGTACTAGAAAAAAAAATATTTTAGTTACATGAAAATTCTGAATAGTTTTGAAAAAGTATTTCCAGTTTAGTTTAAGTACAGTTGTGATGGCGCAAATCATAGTAATGTTAGTACTAGCCAACCTACAGTATAAATGACACAAAAATACTCACTCCCCAAAAGTAACAGTCACTAGAGAAACATGTATAGTGGCATATAAGTTTGGACGCCCCAGGTCAAAAAATGACTGTTACTGTGAACAGTTAAGCAAGTTGAAGGTGAAATGATCTCCAAAAGGCATAAAGTTAAAGATGAAACACACTTTTCAACATTTTAAGTAGGGATGAGCGAATCGACTTCGGATGCTCCATACAGTATTAGGGCTCATTCTCATCAACTTGAATGGGTCCGCATCCTACCGTTCCGCAAAAAGATAGGACATGTTTTATCTTTTTGCAGTATGGAAGTACGGAACTGAATTCCAAAGAAGCACTCCGTAGTGCTTCAGTAGGGTTCCATTCCCTGCTTCCGTTCCGCACCGATCCGCATCTTCTGATTTGCAGACCCATTGAAGTGAATGGGTCCGCATCCGTGATGCGAATGGACACGGAACCAGAAACCCATACATTCGTGTGAATGAGCCCTTAGAATGTATTGGCCCCGATGAGCCGAAGTTATTACTTCGTGAAGTCTTGCAAGACTTTGTGTAATAACTTTGTGAATTAATTACTGTAAAAAAACCTTGATACCGAACTCTGGTTCGGTTCCAACACCTCAAAATCTACAACAGATTACCTCAAAAGGTGCAAGCTGAAGGTTTTACAATGGCTCTCACAGTCTACTTACCTGAACATAATTGAAAATCTGTGGGCAGACTTCAAAAGGAAGAACGGATGAAAGTCCCTCAAACAAGAAAAGAAAGACTCTTGGCTGGCTACAAAAAGTGACAAACTGTGATACTTGCCAAGGAGGTGCTACTAGGTACTAACCATGCAGGGTGCCCAAAGTTTTGCTTCCAGCCCTTTTCCTTTTTTGTTATTTTGAAAATGTAAAAGATGAAAAAAAATAGTTTTTGCTTAAAATATAAAGGTAATGTGTCATTTTTAACTTTTTGCCCTTTGGAGATAATTTCATCTTCAACTTGCTTAACTGTTCACACAGTAACGATACTGGTTTTGGCCCCTCTACAGAAACATATCTGACACATCAATTAGTCTAAATTTACAATATGTATGAAAGGCATCTGTCAGCAGGTTTGTGCCTATGAAAGTGGCTGACCTGTTACATGTGCACCTGGCAACTGAAGGCATCTGTGTCGGTCGCATGTTCATATATGATCACATTGCTGAGAATGATTTATGCAAATTAGCCTCTAGGAGCAATGGGGGCATTGCCATTACTCCTAGAGGCTCAGCTCCCTCTGCAACTGCAGCTCCCTCTGCATCAATGTGTGTATTTCCACATAGGTCCATGGTCTGTTATCTGTGAGATATGGATCAAAGTAGTGTATTCCCTGAGTTTCTCAGCATGGACCTTTGATGTTTCTGTCCCGACATTGTTAACCTCTTAAGGACACAGGACGTACCCGTACGTCCTGTGTCCTGTCTCTAAAGATGGTGTCCGCTCCTGCTCCATGCAGGCGCCTTAGCCGCGGGTGTCCGCATGGTTCCTGTAGCAGACACCCACGGCTAATGTCCGCGACTGGCAGCGATGCCGATCGCGGACATTTAACCCCTCAGATGCCGTTGTCAATCCTGACCACGGCATCTGAGTGTGCACAAACCGAAAGTTTTACTTTCGGTTTGCGCTCCGGCTCCCCCGTGTGGCGATCGGAGGAGCCGGAGCGCGCCTGTAGTAGCCTGGATTTCTATGAATGAAACCAAAGCTGCTCTATAGTATTTCCTATGGAGCCTTGCCTGTAATAGGCTTCATAGGAAATATGTGATTTTTTTCATATATTCCAATGCTATTGCATTGGAATGTATGTGAATTGCAATCAGATGATTGTAGGTTATAGTTTCCTATGGGAACTATATAAAAGTGTAAAAAAAAAAAAAAGTTAAAATAAATAAATAAAAAAAACATAAAAGTTCAAATCACCCCCCTTTCACACCAAACTATAAATCAATTTACGCAGCTCCTCCCGCTCTTTAACATGCTGTCTGCTGGGAGGCGGAACCGGATGCAGGATTGAGAGGACGCGTCTTGCTGGAGCTCCGGAGCCTGCAGCACCAAAGCGGCTCACAGAAGGAAAAAAAGAAGTGGTGGAGAGGTCCAGACAGCACCTGAGGTAGCCCAGACAAGTGGAGGTATGGGCCGGATCAAAAAGAGAGTGGGGCCACCGGGTAAAATCGCGGCATTCACCAGAGCTGAGGAGCGGGAAGCCGCCCAATATGGCGCCCGCTCTCCACTCCGCGCGGCACCAGACACTGCAAATAAGGAGGAGAACCCTCCAGCCCGCAATAGAAGCGCTGGAGGAGGAAGCTCCACAGCAATCACTGCTTTATTCAATTCTTCTCCCTCTGTAAAACAACATGAATCGGCTGCATTCTAACTCAATAGCAGGGTGCAGGATATAACAGCACCCATGTATGAAAATGAGGGGACTATACCACAAGGAAAACATTTACAAGGGCCTAACCCCCTTCTATCCACCACTACTGTCAGTTATGCAGAACCACTTACAGAGGCCACTTTGAGGTCCCTATTGGGTGATTTACACCATTCTATTCAAAAAGATATAACTACAGCCTTCACTGCCTTACAGAAAGATATTACTCAAATAGGAGAAAGAACAAGCCACATTGAGGATAAAATGGAGGAGTTTACCAATGCTCACAACCAATTAGTGGACGCACATAACGAAACAGAGGATGAAATAACAGCCCTTAAACTCAAATTAGCGGACCTTGAGGATCGATCAAGGCGCAATAATTTAAGATTTAGAGGAATCCCTGAGTCGGTGGAACCTAATGCCATAAAGGACTTCCGTATTGATTATTTCACTGCTCTAATTCAAGAAGCGGAACAAAGGGAATTGATGATCGATCGTGCGCACAGGATCCCTAAACTTAAAAATGCTCCTAATGCTGCGCCCAGGGATGTAATTGCTAGACTTCATTTTTATCACTTTAAAGAATCAGCCCTGAAGGCGGTGAGCTCCTCCCAAGAAATCCCAGACCGCTTCAAAAATATATTGATTTTCTCTGACCTCTCTGCTACTATTTTGAACAGATGCAGAGAATTCTCAGAAGCTACAAAAATCCTACAAATGGGGCTACCCGGTGAAACTATTGATCTTTAAAAACGGAACCACCCACATGATCACATCACCAGGAGACTCCATGAAACTACTACAGAAATGGTCACTAATTACAGTGGACGAAGATACCATCTCACCCCAGAAGAAGAGACCATCCACCCTGATCAAAGAATGGACTTGAAGATACAGCGAATAGGAAAATCTTCTGCTACCTTACTAAAGGACATATCCTTTTACTCATCTGAGATGTTGAACTAAGTTACATATTTACATTCTTGTAGGTCTCCTTAGAGCCTATGCATCTGTTTGTTTCTATATATTCATCCCCCCCCCCCCCACTGATTGCTGGATAAACTGGTATCCAGTTAGTTCTCGTTGAACTGGACTCTAGTTATCTATTACAGTTCGAGTAATAGAACTTGTTTTGTCGCACCCCTTTTTACTCCCTCCATTTATTCCTTCCCTCCCCTAATTGATCCTACAACCACTTACAATCCTTTACCCTCTGAGTGACTAGAGTAATTGACAAATCATCTGAATATTGTTGTACAAATGTATTTGGTACGACTTAGGACATGTATATTCATATAGTTGATTAGTGTGTTATAGCTTATTGACATATACTGTACAGTATATATAGTATTACAGTGAAATTCATATTTCTTTGTTGCTTCAGCCTCGTGTTCACTGCTAGTGATGGTTATTAAAATATCCTCAATTAATGTCAATGGATTAAACAGCCCCTTTAAGAGATCATTACTCTGGAAAGAAGCTTGCTCTCTTAAAAGTGATGTGATTTGTATTCAAGAGACTCACTTGAATGAAGCAGATACTTATAGACTCAAAAATAAAAACTTTACTAATATATTTGCATCACCTGCAGTGAATAAAAAAAGAGGAGTAGCCATTGCCTTCAGAAATACGCTTTCCTTTCAGTTGATTCACAACAAGTCTGATGATGAAGGGAGATATGTCATCTTAATATGTAATATCAACAATGCCTTATACACTATTGTCTCTCTGTATGCACCCAACAATAACCAGTTTGCTTTTATCAAAAAAGTGTTTTCAGCCACCCAATCCATTAAACAGGGTTCACAAATTATTTGCGGAGACTTTAATATGCCCCCCTCTCCAACTATAGATAAATCTAACCATGTCAAATCCCAATCCTCTCCCCAATTGGCTCAGAAGACCTGTACGATGCATGGAGAGTATTACATGCGTCTGAACGGGATTACACTTTCTATTCACACCCTTATAAACAATACTCTAGGATCGACTTAATAATCGTGGATAAATGGACCCTACAAAAAATAATCTCCACTAATATTGGTTCAATCACGTGGTCTGACCACGCACCAATATCGTGTCAAATCTCAGAGACTTATAACTCCCCCACAATTCTTGGAGAATCAATAATTATCATCTATCATCTGCCTCCACTCAATCCCAAATTAAAGAGGCACTGAAAGAATATCTTACATATAACAAATCTCCAGCTTTAAATACCCCTTTCGGTCAATTATCATTAAAGTATATCACTTTATTCATTATGCTATTAAAACAGATATACCGTCTCACATACAACATGTAAACAACCCAAAGATAATCAAATTCACAGGATACAAGGGTAGAGGCAGTGCCAGGAGAAATGGGAGGATCAGTGCTGATGACTCCCTATCAATTTCCTATGCTACCCTCTGCCCAGGGACATCCCTGAAGGTGGAGATCTGTCCTCCTTCCTACCCTGTTTACCTCATCTCTCCTGTGTTCAAAAACAAAGATAAGAAATATATAATGCTCAAAAAGCCGTTATATGCCTAACGCGTTTCCCCCAGTGTATCTGGGTTCATCAGGAGGCCAATGTTTCGATAGTATCGAAACATTGGCCTCCTGATGAACCCAGATACACTGGGAAACGCGTTGAGGCTACATAACGGCTTTTGAGGCATATATATATTTCTTATCTTTGTTTTGGAACACAGGGAGAGTTAAGGGTAAACAGGGGTAGGAAGGAGGACAGGAGTCTCCACCTTCAGGGATGTCCCTGGGCAGAGGGGTAATATAGGGAAATTGATAGGGTGAGTCATCAACACCCGGATCCCTCCCATTTTCCTCCTCTGGCACTGCCCCTACCCTTGTATCCTGTGAATTTGATTATCTTTTGGGTTGTTTATATGTTGTATGTGGGACGGTATGTCTCGTTTTAATAGCATAATGAATAAAGTGATATATTTTAATGATAATTGACCGAAAGGGGTATTTAAAGCTGGAGATTTGTTGTTGTTTTTCTCCCCGAATCAATATTGATAAATTGTTGGAGTGTGATATCTTACATATAATTGCAATCCGGACATTTCCCCAACAACAATTTGGTGCGCACACAAGGCCTTCATTAGAGGCCAAATTATTAGTATTTCTTCTCATCTAAATAAGCAAAGAAGAATACAAAAAGAACAATTGTGTAAATCCACTATAGAATTGGAACAAAAAGATAAAACAAACCCTTCAAAATCCAACTTAATTCAACTCAGAAATCTACGTTATGAGTTGTATCAAATTCACCAAAACAAATATGAGCACAATTTGAGACGACTAAACGCTACATTTTATTCACAAGGTAATAAAGCTGGAGCAATGTTAACTAATAAAATGAAAGCAATACAAAGCAGGAAAAAAATGCCTTTCATTTTTAACAGTCAAAAGCAAAAAATTATCAACCCACAGGAAATTTCTAATACCTTTGCGGACTACTATTCTAATTTATATAACCTCCGTGAGAACGCTTCTACCCCCCAACCAAACCAGGATACAATTAATAATTTCCTGTCTAATATTTCCCTACCTAAACTGTCCCAAGAACAAGTTGAGATACTTAATAAACCAATAGATCCATCAGAAATAATGAAAATTATTAAAATGACCAAGAATAACAAGTCCCCTGGTCCCGATGGACTATCTAATGAATATTATAAAACATTTGAGAGTATCCTGTCCCCCCATTTGATTTCTACCTTTTCCCATATATTAACCACAGGGAACCCCCCACCGGAAATGCTTCAAGCTACCATAGTAGCGCTACCCAAACCAGGAAAATCCTCAGATCGTCCAGAAAATTTTAGACCAATATCCCTTTTAAATTCGGACTTGAAAATTTATTTTAAACTATTGGCCAATAGATTAGCGTTATTTATCCCACTGCTAATTCACCACGACCGGGTAGGATTTGTAAGGTCTAGACAAACAATAGATGGTACGAGACGTGTGATTAACATCATTCATCGGGCAGAAGTAAATTGGATGCCTTCTCTGCTCCTATCCTTAGATGCAGAGAAGGCATTCGATAGAGTGCATTGGGGCTACTTAGAAGCTGTAATGACAAAGTTTGGGATTCAAGGGTTTATGGCCAATGCTATTATGGCACTTTATTCCAAACCGTCAGCCAAGGTTTTAATAAACGGAATGATATCCAATCTGTTTGAAATTAATAATGGCACAAGGCAAGGGTGCCCTTTATCACCCATTATATTTGCATTAATAATTGAGCCTTTAGCAGTAAGTATTAGGTCAAATCCGCAAATTACAGGAGTAAATATAGGAAATACTGATCATAAAATGGATTATTCGCCGACGACATCATTTTAACCCTTACGAATCCAAGCGTAGCATTACCCATTGTGATGCAAACACTACAATCCTTTAGTTCGGTTTCCTATTACAAATTAAACACAGCCAAATGCCAAGCCCTCAATTTAGGCTTATTAGACTCAGACATCAACCTGCTTAAAGCTAAATTCTCATTTAAATGGGATCTGGAATACATTACATACCTAGGAATTAAATTAACCCCCACTACTGCTGACCTTCTACAAGTTAATTTTAAAATATTAAAGGAAAAAATCAAGAATGATTTACTTAAAATGAGAAATCAGGAGGTTTAGTGGATGGGCAGGATATCGGCCTTAAAAAGGTTTATTGTTCCACAAATTCTTTATTTATTTCGCAACCTCCCGATCCCTATCCCTTTAAAGCACATATGGCAAGGGAAAAAACCAAGAGTTCAAGCAGAAATTATTTTCTTACCGATTATTAAAGGGGGTCTAGGCTGCCCGTCTATAATTGGATATTATAGGGCCTGTATTTTTGAACAGATGAGAATGGCATGGCTGAACCATTCTGATAAGCACTGGATTAATATCGAAAATTACATAATGGGCGTGACCAAATCCTAAAGTATTTTACTACTCTAGTTGTTTTCAGAAAAACCTTGGTTCTAAAGTACTCTTGCCCACAATACAAGCAGCCCTTGATATTTGGAACTTGATGACAACTAAATTGGATCTCATTAACATATTTTTATCCACAATTCTTCTGGAGGTGATGGGTAAATGTATTCTGGACTTGAAAATCCATGACTGGATTGAAAAGGGTATTCACAGTTTGGGAGAATTTTACACCAATGACTACTTTGTTTCCTTTATGGATTTAGTTGCGAAATTTGGGATCCCCAACAGGGATTTTTTCAAATTTTTTACAAATAAGACATTTACTGTCCAGATGCAAATTACCCATTAAAGGTAAAAAATTCTTACATGTTAAAGTTACTAAATAATCTCTTGTCTAATCTAAAGGTTCTGTCGTTGAGCTACCACCATATGGTAGAATCAAAAAAAAATCTTCATTAATTTCATTATTAAATAAATGGGACTCAATATCAAACACGAATACTACGATAGAACAATGGGAATCCGCTTTTTCCATCATATCTGCATCCTCCAAATGTAACAACCATCTGGAAAATTCCAGAAAAATTATTTATAGGTGGTATTATACCCCTCATAGACTATCAAAAATATATCCTTCATCGTCCAATCACTGTTGGAGATGTTCGATGAATAATGCAGATATGGAACATATATGGTGGGAATGCGGAGTAATAAAAGATACATGGAGCGAGATTAATAATATGTTGTCTCAAATCTGTAAGATCCCAATCTTACTGACAATGGCCCAGGGCCTTCTATTTATCGACTTAGACTCGTTTCCAAAGTATTTTAGAACAGTAATTGTCCATACCATTATAGCGACTAGGACAAAAATAGCTTCTTATTGGAAGAATCCAAAACCTCCACCCCTGGTAGAAATCATTGGATTTATTAAGAACAACTGCCTAAACGAGATGATAAATGCTTCTATTTTTAACCAAGTGGTTAAATTTAAAAATATGTGGCACTATTGGCTTTCATCCAAATATAACAAAGTTTCAATAATTTAAAGGAATAACAATGTCTCAATTCCTTGTCACCACTCTTTCCCACTCTATCCCTTTTCCCCAAATTGTCTTCCCATCTTCTATCCTCTATATTGTATCCCCCCCCTTGATTGAGAATGTTTTTCAAATTGTTTGAATTTCATACATCTGTAAATTGTACCTCAAATATGACTTAGACAATGATTTTGTATGAAACCTTTATTCTTATATGAAAATCAATAAAATATATGTTAAAAAAAAAAAAAAAACATGCTGTCTGCTGATCAGATACCATGTTCAATGTGACAGGGCCTTACCTAAACTGATACACTGTAACAAACTGCAGCTGCATAAAATTAAGTCTGACAATAAAATGTTTCAGTCCTACTCCTGGGTGGGCTCTTTTTGAGTTCAGGCTGCTCCCCCTGCTTCCACTATAGCTATGCCCCTGGTTAGGTTTTCTGATCATAAACAAAAATATTACCAATTTACTAACAGAGATTTTGAAATGTCGGATATATGAGAGTAATGATGTAATGTAAACTAATCACCCATACAATACCTGTAATTGATGTGTGACAAATATGACACTCCTGTCCTGCATTCCAGTTTTAATTGCCTTGCTGAATAACTCTGCTGCCACGTAAACATCTACAGCACTAAGCGGATCATCCAAAAGAACCAGGTTACTTGAACTGTAGAGGGCACGAGCCAAGCTGACTCGCTGTCTCTGGCCTCCACTTAGATTGACACCACGTTCCCCTATCTACAAAAAAAAAAGAAATATGATCATGTCTTAAAGAGTTGAGAATTGGGGGGGAAAGTTTCTGCATGGAATGTCCAAAAAAAGTCAGCAAATTAAAATTTTAACAGTACCGGTAGTTAACTTAACATTGATCAACTAGCCATACAGCTCTGAGCCTCGTCACTGAATGGGGAAGCTGCATGTGTCTCTCTCAGAGCAGGAAATCCCAGCATTGGAAGCAGTCAATCAGCAGATATGTTACACTGTACACACAGCATGATTTCTTTACGTACAGTATATGTAACTCAACATCACAGTATCACTGCCCACACTAAATGAAACCATCAAGCTTAGATAATGGAAGACAAACTTTTATTGACAAGTGCATATTTCCACTTCTTAAATTATTATTCAATTTTCTATTATCTATTAATATTATTGGGAATTTATCAAGTCCTGCAATCAAGAATACTGTCTTCAAAAAGTCACAAAATGGGGCTTTGCAACTTTTTAGGCTTAATTGCTCAAAAGTCTTGCAACTTTTTAGATTTTTACACCACTCACCACCACAGTTTTGAAAAGTGGGTGGAAAATTGGCACTCCCGAAAATGTGAATATCGTCTGCATGTATTCTGAATTTTGCAGAACAGAATGGCCGGGCCCTAATAGAACTGTCTTATCCTTGTCCGTAATGTGGACAAAAATAGGACATGTTCTATAATTTTGTGGACAGCTCTGAATGGATGTGCGGAGTCCTGTCCGCATCTTTTGCGGCCCCATTGAAGTGAATGGGTCCGTATCCAATCCGCAAAAACTGCAGATCGGATGCGGTCAAAAATATGTTCCTGTGCATGAGCCCTTAGATATGACTCTACATATTTATCAATTTGACTTCTATAAAAAGTTGCAAAAATAGTAGCAAACTCATTCCAGGAAGGCGTAAATTTCTAGACAAAACGCAGACTCAAGCAAAACTAACGGTAAATATTACCCTCATGATAAAGGGTAAAGAAGGGTAAAGTGGTTTTCCAACCTAAAAAGAAAATAATGAAACGAAAGCATGGAAAGAGTGTAAAAATAATAAAAAACAACACATCTTTTAAAAGTCCTGCTGTTCCACAGCCATGTCTCTTGTCCTTGCTGGACTGGTATTAAAGGGATTTTGTCACCAGGTTATAGCCTATATAGATGCGGATATGCACGGCTAGATCGCCGCTAGCATGTCCGCACTATATGTGTGCCATAGCGCTGCGCTTCTTTATTGACTGTAAAAATGATTTTATTAACCACTTAAGCCCCCCTAGCTTAAACACCCTTAATGACCAGGCCACTTTTTACAATTCCGCACTACACTACTTTCACCGTTTATTGCTCCGTCATGCAACTTACCACCCAAATGAATTTTACCTCCTTTTCTTCTCACTAATAGAGCTTTCATTTGGTGATATTTCATTGCTGCTGACATTTTTACTTTTTTTGCTATTAATCAAAAATGACCGAAATTTTTACAAAAAAATGACATTTTTCACTTTCTGTTGTAAAATTTTTCAAAAAAAACTACTTTTCTATATAAATTTTTCTCTAAATTTATTGTTCTACATGTCTTTGATAAAAAAAAGTCCAATAAGTGTATATTTATTGGTTTGGGTAAAAGTTATAGCGTTTACAAACTATGGTGCAAAAAAGTGAATTTCTGCATTTTGAAGCAGCTCTGACTTTCTGAGCGCCTGTCATGTTTCTTCAGGTGCTAGAATGTCAGGAAAGTATAAATACCCCAAATCACACCATTTTAGAAAGAAGACACCCCAAAGTATTCGCGGAGGGGCATGGTGAGTTCATGTATCATTGCATTTTTTTCACAAGTTAGCGGAAAATGACACTTTCTGAGAAAAAAAAAAAAAAGTTTCAATTTCTGCTAACTTCTGGCAAAAAAAAGAAATCTCAGACGGACTCACTATGCCCCTCAGTGAATACCTCGGGGTGTCTACTTTCCAAAATGGGGTCATTTGTGGGGTGTGTTTACTGTTCTGGCATTTTAGGCGGGGCTAAATTGTGAGCCGCCATGTAAAACCTAAAGGTACTCGTTGGAATTTGGGCCCCCTTTGCACCCAGGCTGCAAAAAGTGTCACTCATGTGGTATCGCCGTACTCAGGAGAAGTAGGGCAATGTGTTTTGGGGTGTATTTTTACATATACCCATGCTGCGTGTGAGAAATATTGCTGTAAACTGACAACTTTTTACATTTTTTATTCAAAGTTGTCAATTTACAGAGATATTTCTCACACAAAGTATGGGTATATGTAAAAATACACCCCAAAACACATTGCCCTACTTCTCCTGAGTACGGCGATACCACATGAGTGACACTTTTTGCAGCCAAGATGCGCAAAGGGGCCCTAAAACCAATGAGTACCTTTTAGGAGGGCATTTTTACGCATTTTCTTCTCACGCTTTAGGGCCCCTAAAATGCCAGGGCAGTATAAATACCCCACATGTGACCCCATTTTGGAAAGAAGACACCCCAAGGTATTCTGTGAGGGGCATGGCGAGTTCATAGAAGATTTTTTTTGGCACAAGTTAGCGGAAATTGATTTTTATTGTTTTTCTCATAAAGTCTACCTTTCTGCTAACTTTTGACAAAAGTAAAATTTTCATGGACTCACTATGCCCCTCAGCGAATACCTTGGGGTGTCTTCTTTCCAAAATGGGGTCATTTGTGGGGTGTTTGTACTGTTCTGGCATTTTGGGTGGGGCTAAATTGTGAGCAGCCATATAAAACCTAAAGGTACTCGTTGGAATTTGGGCCCTTTGCGCACCGGGCTGCAAAAAGTGTCACTCATGTGGTATCGCCGTACTCAGGAGAAGTAGGGCAATGTGTTTTGGGGTGTATTTTTACATATACCCATACTTTGTGTGAGAAATATCTCTGTAAATTGACAACTTTGAATAAAAAATTTAAAAGTTGTCGTTTACAGTGATATTTCTCACACACAGTATGGGTATATGTAAAAATACACCCCAAAACACATTGCCCTACTTCTCCTGAGTTCGGCGATACCACATGAGTGACACTTTTGCAGCCAAGATGCGCAAAGGGGCCCTAAAACCAATGAGTACCTTTAGGATTTCACAGGGCATTTTTACGCATTTGGATTCTCACACTTTAGGACCCCTAAAATGCCAGGGCAGTATAAATACCCCACAAGTGACCCCATTGTGGAAGAAGACACCCCAAGGTAATCCGTGAGGGGTATGGCGAGTTCACAGAAAAAAAAATTTGGCACAAGTTAGCGGAAATTGATTTTTTTTTTTTTTTACAGTCTCATATTCCACTAACTTGTGACAAAAAATAATATTTTACATGAACTCACCATACCCCTCACGGAATACCTTGGGGTGTCTTCTTTCTAAAATGGGGTCACATGTGAGGTTTTTGTACTGCCCTGGCATTTGAGGGTCTCCATAATCATTACACGTATGGCCAGCATTAGGAGTTTCTGCGATTCTCCTTATATTGAGCATACGGGTAATGAGATTTTTCCGTTCAGCCTCTGGGCTGAAAAGAAAAAAAAATGAAGCGGCACAGATTTTTCATTCGCATCAATCAATGTGGATGAAAAATCTCTGCTCAAAAATGTGCAAAAAAAAACAAAAACGGCACAGATTTCCTCATTCGCATCGATCAATGTGGATGAATAAATCTCTGCCAAAAAATGTGCAAAAAAAAGTAGTAAGGCCCCATTCACACGTCCGCAAAAATGTCCGCATCTATTCCGCAATTCTGCGGAATAGATGCGGACCATTCAGTGTGAATGGGGCTGGCGGTGATGCGGAGAGCACACTATGCGCTCGCCGCATCAGCATTTGCGAGCTGCGGCCGCAAACTTCCGGGTTTCGGCCCCCAAGCATCCGACCGCAGCTCCGCAAAAGATAGAGCATGTCCTATTCTTGTCCGCAATTGCGGACAAGAAAAGGCATTTTCTATATAGTTCTGGCAATGTGCGGATCCGCAAAATGCGGAAAGCACATTGCTGGTGTCCGTGTTTTGCGGATCCGTGGATCCATGGATCCACTAAAACACATACGGACGTCTGAATGAGCCTTACAGGGGGTAATTAGTGTCAGGGGGTGACAGGGGGTGACATGGGGTGATCGGGGGTTAATCAGGGGTTAATCAGGGGTTAATCAGTGACGGGGTGGGGGGTGGATGGGTGGGGGGTCTGTGTGGTGATTTGGTGCACTTATAAAAGTTTCTTTGGTGGTCCCAAGCAAAGGGACCACCAAAGGAACGATCAGCAAGCATATCAGACGCTGTTAACAAAACAGCGTCTGATATGCCATTCTTAACTTCTACAGCCTGCCAGCGCACGATCAGCGCTGGCAGGCTGTAGTACCTTGTCCTCGACGTGATCCTGTGAACGCGCGCACGCGTGTCACAGGAAATCTCGCCTCTCGCGAGATGACGCGAGCGCGTCAAGGAGGAACAGACCGACCGCCCGCAGGGCGCAATCCTGCGTGAGGCGGTCGGCAAGAAGGCTAATATGTAAATTAGGGAGTCAAGGTGCCCAGGAGGCGGTGCAGACCTTTCCTGTGCCACACGCCCCTGTGAAGTGAGCCCAGCACCGCCTCCGCTGTAGACATTCTCACCCGTGCTGACAGTTAGAGCGCTGTAAGTCTCAGCGATGCGCGAGATCGCGCATGCCCAGTTCCTTCCCTGAGGCTGAGTCCAGCACAGGGAAGGAACACTATGTCAGAAATGGGCATGCGCGATCTCTCGCATCGCGAGACTTACAATGCTCTAACTGTCAGCACGGATGAGAATGATACAACGGAGGTGGTGCTGGGCTCCTTCACAGGGGGCGTGGCTGGGCACAGGAAAGGTTCGTACCGCCCCCCTGGGCACCTTGACTTCCTAATTTACATATTAATAAAATCTTTTTTTACAGTCAATAAAGAAGCGCAGCGCAATGGCACATAGTGCGGACATGCTAGCGGCGATCTAGCCGTGCATGTCCGCATCTATATATGCTGTAACATGGTGACAGAATCCCTTTAAGAACGTCCTGTCTGAGGTCAAGTGACAGCTGCAGCCAATCACTGACCTCAGGGATAACATGTGCATGAATGGTACATGACTGCTGAGCCTCTGCAGTTACATGACTTTCATATACATATGTGGGGCCAGACAATCCATTAAAGAAATATTCAATTTAATAAAAATTAGTGTTAAGCCCAGAAAATTGTATCTCTTACAAACAATATGCCACTTAATCAGTTTTGGTTAAAAAGAGGTTTTATACACTGCCTGTCCAAAAAAAAAAGTTGCCACCTGGATTTAACTAAGCAAATAGGTATGAGCCTCCTATTGGATAAGTACTGCATGGGCGATTATCTATCAGCTGGCAACAAGTTATTTAACCCCAACTGGTGCAATCAATGAGTTGCTTCTCAATGAGTTGCTTCAAAAGACACATCTCGTGGTTGTGGAAATGATGTTAGTCTGTTTAAGAAGGGTCAAATCATTGGCATGCATCAAGTAGAGAAAACATCTAAGGAGATTTCAGAAACGACTAAAATTGGGTTAAGAACTGTCCAACGCATTATTAAAAACTGGAAGGATAGCGGGGAGGGGACCCATCGTCTTCGAGGAAGAAACGTGGCCGGAAAAAAATCCTGAATGATCGTGATCGGCGATCACTTAAACGTTTGGTGAAATCAAATCGAAGAAAAACAACAGTAGAACTCAGGGCTATGTTTAATAGTGAAAGTAAGAGCATTTCCACATGCACAATGCAAAGGGAACTCAAGGAATTGGGATTGAACATCTGTGTAGCCGTAATCAGTGAGGCAAACCAGAAAAAAAGGCTTCAATTTGCTAGGGAGCATAAAGATTGGACTCTGGAGCAATGGAAGAAGGTCATGTCTTTTGATGAGTCCAGATTTACCCTATTCCAGAGTGATGGGCACATCAAGGTAAGAAGAGAGGCAGATGAAGTGATGCACCCATCATGCCTAGTGCCTACTGTACAGGCCTGTGGGGGCAGTGCTATGATCTGGGGTTGCTGCAGTTGGTCAGGTCTAGGTTCAGCAACAGTATGTGCTCCAAGAATGAGGTCAGCCGACTACCTGGACATACTGAATGACCAGGTTATTCCATCAATGTATCTTTTCTTCCCTAATGGAATGGGCATATACTTACAGTAGATGACAATGCCAGGATTCATCGGGCTAAAATTGTTAGAGTGGTTCAGGGAGCATGAGACATCATTTTCACACATGGATTGGACACCACAAGTCCAGACCTTAACCCCATTGCGAATCTTTGGGATTTGCTGAAGAAGGCTTCGCACAGCAGTCAGACTCTACCATCATCAATGCAAGATCTTGGTGAAAAATGAATTCAACACTGGATGGAAATAAATCTTGTGACATTGCAGAAGCTTATCGAAATAATGCCACAGCGAATGCATGCCGTAATCAAATCTAAAGGCGGTCCAACGAAATATTAGCGTGTGACCTTTTTTTTTTGGTGGCGACCTTTTTTTTTGGACAGGCAGTGTATATGCATTGGTCATTCATTAGGTAAACCTACCTAGTAGTGGGTTGAATACATTTTTTTTTCCAGAAGTGTACTTATCGGCACTAGTACGTGAGTAGTACTGCAGATATAGAATGCAGATCTCCATTTTTAACTTTCCTAAAGCCCCCTGCTTCCGAGCTGTCAGCACTCAAATCTGCCATGAAATACACAGTCTGGACTGCTGTGCCATGATAATATAAAGAAGAGGGCCTGTGTGCGCATGCGCAGCAGTCCTGACAATATATTTCAGTGCAGCTGTAAACGCTGACGGGGGAGACTGATGGGCAGTAGGAAAATAAAACATAGCAATCTGGACTCTTTATCTGCAGTACTACTCATGTATTACTGCAGATAATAGTCTCAGGCTACTTTCACACTGGCGTTTTGGATTCCGTTTGTGAGATCCGTTTCAGGGATCTCAAAAACGGTCCAAAACGGATCAGTTCAGCCCCAATGCATTCTGAATGGATAAGGATCCGTTCAGAATGTATCAGTTCGGCTCCGTTCCACCTCTATTCCGTTCTGGAGGCAGACACCAAAACGCAGCATGCAGCATTTTGGTGTCCGTCTGACGAAGCGGAGCCGAACGGATCCGTTTTGACTTACAATGTAAGTCAATGGGGACGGATCCGTTTTCAATGACACAATATGGTGCATTTGAAAACGGATCCGTCCCCTATTGACTTTCAATGTAATTCAAAACGGATCCGGACAATTTTTTTTAAAGCTAATGCAAACGGATCCGTTCTGAACGGATACAAACGTTTGCATTATAGGTGTGGATCCGTCTGTGCAAATACCTGACGGATCAGCACCTAATGCCAGTGTGAAAGTAGCCTAAGACTGTGGTGACAGATTCCATTTCACTGTGCATAAACCACCAAAGCATCCAAGCTGTGTGACATTTAGCAACATGACCAAGGTCAATCACACCATGTGAGTTGGTTATGCATTTTATGGTACATTATGAATTATGGATATATTTGTATATGAATATTCTACAGCCTCTTAAGTCAGTTTACCTCAGTTAAGTCTCCTTCAGGCAGAGACTGAATATCAGGATATAAGCAGCATGCTTCCAATGTGCTCTTGTACCTGAGGGAGAGAGATGAACTCGGTTCAAGACTCCACAGTCGTAGAGGATGACATGGACTACACACGAGATCTTCACAGTGATCTATTAGTGCTATGCAGAGATTTAAAGGTATGAGCTCACTTGCCACTTCATGGAGACCTCTTTTAAGTGGATCCCTCTAAAACACAGCTACAGTGAATCATGAAGTCTACTGAATGAACCCAAGTAAAGTATTAGCATTGTTGGAATTTGGCTCAAATCATACCTCTGCGCTATACTTGTATTAAAGGGGTTCTCCTTGCATTTAGTCTAATTATTGCATGGTACTAACCTGTGGATGGGCAAGATGCTTTTACGTATGATATGATTTGCCCTCACCACGCTCCCCTATGCCATTGATACTACGGCTGCACTATGCATACTCTGATCCAGCACATGGGACCTAACTGGATGATCAACAACTCTTCTTGTTGCCTGTTCAGCTCCGATTCTGAGTCAATGCAGCTGAAGAGAGAAGGAAGCAACTCACTGATCGGGTCAGGACCCGAGGCAGAAGTAATATTTGTTCAGCGCAGGCTGCAGCGGATATTTGGGGGAGCAAGATTAAGTCAGGGTTCGGAGCATATCAGCCTGTGCAGCTGGATAAATCAGCTGCACAGGGCTCACATGGGTGAGGGGCCCATTCATGACTTGGAGTCTGAGCACGCATCCAGAAGCGCAAGCACATTCTTTGCACAGGTGCACAGGGGCCCTCTGATGTATGTCCGCCCCTGGATTAAGTGCCATGTAAAATCATCTTCCCTCCACAGGTTAGTACCATGTGATAATTTAGACAAAATGCCCGGAGAACCCCTTTAAGAAGAATTTCCTTGCTGGTCTAAATATCATCCCTTAGCCCAATAATGTGTCACTTGGACTCATACAATGAAGAGAAATGGCAGCATCTTATCTCTTTCTTGACTTGGAAATCCATTGCTTGGTCACACTAGTTTATACCATCACTTACTGATTGACAAGGGTTTGACAAAAGATCTTCGGCTCCTTCACTAATTTTCCCTACACAGTGACAATCTTGGAAACCCATTGTGTTTGGGATTGTGGGGGTGGTCACATAATAATATGGCATATCCTAGTGATATGTCCGCCTACTGAGAGGACGCACATGCCAAGTTGCATTCTACAACTACAAGGACTAATAAAAAGTATAGCCAAAGCGGTTCTTAGTCCACTAAGAACCGCTTTGGCTATACTTTTTATTGGTCCTTGCTTTGGAGTAATTGAATATTATTATTGTAATAATAATAGTAAGTAGTAATTGAATTATTATTATTATTTGCAGTTCTGGGTGTATATATACATCTTAAGATTGGGACTTATTGTACATCTCTCTATATCCCACATAGACAGTAAGTGATTTATCCAAATCAAGGTCTGTGGGCATGATGCACCTTGAGGGAACTTATTCCCCCATCATACATAGCTCTTGTTCACAGGTTGTGGATTTATCATGAATCCCTACCCTGATTGTCCAGTATCCAGCCTCTGTTCGTGCCTCCTCTAACTATCGGATGATCCTCCCTGGCCTGGCATGATTATCTGGTTAAATATCGGAAGTTATACACCTGACACTCGTGACTGTTTATCTACCTCCTGATGAACCAAATGTTCACTTTGCCAACAAACATCAAATAAATATAAACTTAAACAAACAAGAACATAAGTATAACTTACTTTTCTTCATCATATTCTTCCCCAAACAAGATGTTTTCTCGCAGGGATGCATTGAAAATCCAGGCCTGCTGGGCTGCATAGGCAATACTGCCACTTACTGATATTGTGCCTTCCAGTACAGTCACCTACAGTATATATAATAAAAGTGTCTTATATAGGTCTGCCGTGCAGCCATTCATTCTTCATCATGCCACTGTTGGTTCAGTCATCTGCCTGTATTAGTAATGAAAAAAGAATTCTAGGGCACCTTTTGTTAGAACACTGTATTGGGTCATTTCCTATTCCTGCAATACTGTAGGCCTCTTTCACACGAACGTTTTTTTTGCGGGTGTATGGACCATTTTTTTGCGTTCCGTATATGGTCCGTATACGGAACCATTTATTTCAATGATTCAGCAAAAAAACTGAAATGTTTCCTTATGCATTCTGTTTCCGTATTTCCGTTCCGCAAAAAATAGAACATGTCCTATTATTGCGCGCAAATCACAATCAGTGGCTCCATTCAAGTCAATGGGTCTGCAAAAAAAATGGAACGCATACGGAAATGCATCCGTATGTCTTTCGTATCCATTCCGTTTTTTGCGGAAACATCTATTGAAAATTTTAAGCGCAGCCCAATTTTTTTAATGTAATTACTGTATACTGTATATGCCATACGGAAAAATGGAACCGAAACAGAAACACAACAGAAACAAAAAACGGAAAAACAGGTCCGATAAAAACGGCCCGCAAAACACTGAAAAAGCCATACGGATGTGTGAAAGAGGCCTTAACAATTTGTATGAATGCACTGACAACTGGATGTTACACGTTGTTAATAGACGTGTCCATACAGAATCTGTCAATCAGTGCTATTTGAGACTGTGTAGAGACATTTCCAGGAGGAACAAGAGAGGAACAGCACAATCTGAGTTGTAATAAAAGATGCTCCAGAATTATATTTGAAATACAAATATTTACTATAAACAGACAGATCAAGAGAGATGGCACATGCCCTGCTCTTTAGTTAAAAAGTAATACAAATGGGAGTAAAGAGTTAATAGGAAAAACTTATTGGGGGTAACTTATGAAATACCAGAGTTTAATTTATGATGAGGTGCATGATACGTTTAAAGGGGTTATACCATGACATGACTAATGTAAAAAATCTAGAACCAGCCCTGTACCTTTCATGGATCCAGAGATCTCCCCATTCATTGCTCTGCTAGATTTATATCAAGCTGACAGCTCAAGGGGAGTGGCTTTTCTGCTGCAGCTAAGGGGGCGTGTCTTAGCTCTACCTATCACAGCTCAGGAGGCAGATGAAGGATGATACTGAGCATGTGTGGCCATCTCGGTGAGCAGGCCAAAGAAATAATAAGAAAAAAAGAAACAGCAGGTGGTGCTATACACATATTTCTATTGAATAACTCAGTGGCTATGCTAAATTTTTAATTACATGCAGTTACAAAAATATTGAGATCCAGATGCTGGTTTGAAAACTATAGAATATTTTTCATGGGACAACCCCTTTAATTCATGAAAAGACTCTCATGGCAGCGCTCTGTGTCTGCCGCTGTCCCCGTTGTTGGAAATAATTGGTGGCTATCCTTTGATGGCATTGGTAACATCACTCACTGGGTATTAGGTATATGCATCCATACCTCATTGAGATAAGAACTATAATACTTTACTATCTCTGGGTCTCATAATCTAAATAAAGCTTCATCTCTTAAAAATAACCAAGGGTTGGCCGTCCTGGTAAAAAGTGAACTCCTCCTTCTCCGAGAAACGTTATTATATGTTTTTATAACACCACTATCCAGGGCAGGCAGGGCACCGCATCACTCACCAAGTCCCTGCCCAATAGCTGGGCCCCGCTGGCCCTCCTCTGCCCTCCAGCTGGGAGGCCGCAGCCGTCACCAGGCTGCAAGGACTCTTCCTGTCTCCCATAGGGCTTGTACTTCCTGGCTCTACTGAAGGTGTGCTTTTCTGTTTGTCTTACCATGTACCAAACTTTGCCTGTTTACCGACTCCGACCCTCCGATGCCTACCATAACCTTGAACTTGTTTTAAGAATACACATGAATTCTGCCTGCCCTGACCTCGGCCTGACTACAAGTTTTGCCTGTTCCCTCTGACTCTCATGAGTCAACTGCCAAGTACAGCGGGACTATTCCAAGAGGTAGCAGCCTGGTGGCTGCCTTGCAGCAAAGGCAAGATCTCTGTTTAGGGGCAAAAACCAGGGGACCGCCAGAATAAAGCTGTTCGATCTAGCCCAAAGTCAAACCATTTAGTTGGCACAGTAGTTCCACACCCACTGTCTGTTACAGAGGCACATGATTCTTCATAATTTTGGCTTATCCTCAGGTAGCCTGTGCGCCTAAACTGAAAACTATGCCAGCACATAGCTAGCTTAGATTTCAGTCATCATTTACTGGTGTAAATGATAAAAAAATGTGCCAGGGTCGATGGCCCGCCCACATTACGCCAGAGGTTTGTGACTTTTTTATGTTACTGAAAAGATTCAGTCAAACCTATATTTTATTCATTGAACTCTCTGCTCTTTTTTATACTTATCAGTCATTTAGTCAGTCCTATTGGTGATTGACAGCTATCTCTACATATACAGTAATACAGGGAAGGTTGACAATCACTGATTGACACATGAGGACCAAGCACATCAATCCAAAGCATAGAAAGAACAGAGATTTATATGTATAAATTACATAAAGGAGCTGTCTCACTTCAGCAAGTGGCATTTATCATGTAGAGAAAGTTAATACAAGGCACTTACTAATGTATTGTTATTACCCATATCATGCCTCCCAAGTGTCCCTCCTTTAGAGGGAGGGTCCCTCTTTCTGACCCACGTCCCTCTGTCCCTTTTGATCCTTAAATGTTCCTCTTTTTGACCTGGGGAATTAATGCATAAATGTGCATTGATAAATCTACTAAATTGCTCCTTACTAAACTATCTGTATGGCTTCTACTTGTCTATTAGACCAGAACTTCATTATTTGGTGCAATTTGGACCTTAAAATATCTATAATCTGATGATTTATGTGCTAATATTTAAATGGATATTGAAGCGCAAGAAATAAATTTGTCCCAGAGGCTCCACATGCTGTAAAAAAAATAAGGGACTTATACTCACCTCACCGGTCCCCAGCTGCTGCAGTTGTGACAGAGTCAGTAATTATGCTTCTGGCAGAGTTAGAAGCGTGGCTAGTATGAAAAAAATTGCCGCAATGCATGCCGGCATATATTGTCTCTCTTTACGATTTTCAAAAGTTGAGAGGTATGCCCATATTGCCTCCTCTGCTGGCTGGATTCATTTTTCCATCACATTATACACTGCTCGTCTCCATGGTTACGACCACCCTGTAATCCAGCAGCAGTGGCCGTGCTTGCACACTATAGCAAAAAGTGCTAGCCTCTGTGGTGACTGGGACCGTGAGAGCTTACATACTGTAGGCTGGTGATTTTTCCTATAGTGTACAAGCACGACCACCACTGATGGATTACAGGGTGGTCATAACCATGGAAACAAGCAGTGCATAATGTGATGGAAAAATAAATCCAGCCAGCAAAGGAGGCAATATGGACAATCACAATACATTAGTAAGTGCCTTGTATTAACTTTCTCTACATGACAAATGTCATTTGCTGAAGTGACACAATCCCTTTAAACCACTTCAGCCCCCCTAGCTTAAACACCCTTAATGACCAGGCCACTTTTTACAATTCTGCACTGCGCTACTTTCACCGTTTATTGCTCCGTCATGCAACTTACCACCCAAATGAATTTTACCTCCTTTTCTTCTCACTAATAGAGCTTTCATTTGGTGGTATTTCATTGTTGCTGACATTTTTACTTTTTTTGCTATTAATCAAAAATTACCGAAATTTTTGCAAAAAAATGACATTTTTCACTTTCTGTTGTAAAATTTTTTAAAAAACTACATTTCTATATAAATTTTTCTCTAAATTTATTGTTCTACATGTCTTTGATAAAAAAGTCAATAAGTGTATATTTATTGGTTTGGGTAAAAGTTATAGCGTTTACAAACTATGGTGCAAAAAGTGAATTTCTCATTTTGAAGCAGCTCTGACTTTCTGAGCGCCTGTCATGTTTCTTCAGGTGCTAGAATGTCAGGATAGTATAAATACCCCCAAATCACACCATTTTAGAAAGAAGACACCCCAAAGTATTCGCGGAGGGGCATGGTGAGTTCATTTCATTTTTTTCACAAGTTAGCGGAAATGACACTTTCTGAGAAAAAAAAAAAAAGTTTCAATTTCTGATAACTTCTGGCAAAAAAATAAATAATCTCAGACGGACTCACTATGCCCTCAGTGAATACCTTGGGGTGTCTACTTTCCGAAATGGGGTCATTTGTAGGTGTCTTACTGTTCTGGCATTTTGGGCGGGCTAAATTGTGAGCCGCCATGTAAAACCTAACACTGGGTTCAGACCTGAGCGTTTTGAAGCCTAGCGTTTTGAGTGCGTTCAAGACTGGCGTGTAGGCGCGTTTTCAAGCGTTTTGGTAAATAGTGTAGGCGCGTTTGACGCGCGTTTATGTGATTGACTGCATAGTTGGCCAATGACCAAACAGCCCTCCTATATAGTTTGGCCAATCTGAGGTGTGAATTTTTGAAAACGCGCGTCCATAGGCGCGTTTTACGCTGCACAACGCCCGAACAACACGCCTATCGCGTTTCCCATTGAAGTCTATTAGCACCAAGCGCTCGAAAAAGCCCGAGCTAACGCGAACATACTTGCTTATGCGTCGGACGTTTATAGGCGCCTATGAACGCGCATAAAAACGCGCAAGTGTGAACCACCCTCATTGGAATGCATGGTTCCTTTACTGTTGTGCGTTTTATGTGCGTTCAAAGCGGCGTTTACGCGAAGTGTGAACTGAGTGTAAAGGTACTCGTTGGAATTTGGGCCCCTTGTGCACTCAGGCTGCAAAAGTGGCACTTATGTGGTATCGCCGTACTCAGGAGAAGTAGGGCAATGTGTTTTGGGGTGTATTTTTACATATACCCATGTTGGGTGAGAGAAATATCTCTGTAAATTGTCAACTTTGTATAAAAATTTTTAAAAGTTGTCGTTTACAGAGATATTTTTCACACAAAGTAATGGGTATATATAAAATACACCCCAAAACACATTGCCCTACTCTCTGAGTACGGCAATACCACATGTGTGACACTTTTTGCAGCCTGGATGCGCAAAGGGCCCTAAAACCAATGAGTACCTTTAGGATTTCACAGGGCATTTTTACGCATTTGGATTCCAGACTTCTTCTCACCCTTTAGGGGCCCCTAAAATGCCAGGACAGTATAAATACCCCACATGTGACCCCATTTTGGAAGAAGACACCCCAAGGTATTCTGTGAGGGTATGGTGAGTTCATGTAAAATTTTATTTTTGTCACAAGTTAGTGGAATATGAGACTTTGTAAAAAACAAAATAAAAAAAAAAAAAAACAATTTCCGCTGACTTGTGCCAAAAATAAAAATTCTGTGGACTCACCATGCCCCTCACGGAATACCTTGGGGTGTCTTCTTTCCAAAATGGGGTCACATGTGGGGTATTTATACTCACCTGGCATTTTAGGGGCCCCTAAAGTGTGAGAATCCAAATGCATAAAAATGGCCTGTGAAATCCTAAAGGTACTCATTGGTTTTAGGGCCCCTTTGCGCATCTTGGCTGCAAAAAGTGTCACTCATGTGGTATCGCCGTACTCAGGAGAAGTAGGGCAATGTGTTTTGGGGTGTATTTTTACATATACCCATGCTGCGTGTGAGAAATATCGCTGTAAACGACAACTTTTACATTTTTTATTCAAAGTTGTCAATATACAGAGATATTTCTCTCACCCAGCATGGGTATATGTAAAAATACACCCTAAACACATTGCCCTACTTCTCTGAGTACGGCGATACCACATGTGTGACACTTTTGCAGCCAAGATGCAAAGGGCCCAAATTCCAATGAGTACCTTTTAGGAGGGCATTTTACGCATTTTTCTTCTCACGCTTTAGGGCCCCTAAAATGCCAGGGCAGTATAAATACCCCACATGTGACCCCATTTTGGAAGAAGACACCCCAAGGTATTCCATGAGGGCATGGCGAGTTCATAGAATATTTTTTTGGCACAAGTTAGTGGAAGTTGATTTTTATTGTTTTTCTCACAAAGTCTCCCTTTCCGCTAACTTTTGACAAAAGTTTAATTTTTCATGAACTCATTATGCCCCTCAGCGAATACCTTAGGGTGTCTTCTTTCCAAAATGGGGTCACATGTGGGTATTTATACTGCCCTGGCATTTTAGGGGCCCTAAAGCGTGAGAAGAAAAATGCGTAAAAATACCCTCCTAAAAGGTACTCGTTGGAATTTGGGCCCTTTGCGCATCTTGGCTGCAAAAAGTGTCACTCATGTGGTATCGCCGTACTCAGGAGAAGTAGGGCAATGTGTTTTGGGGTGTATTTTTACATATACCCATGTGGTGAAGAAATATCTCTGTAATTGCAACTTTGTATAAAAATTTTTAAAGTTGTCGTTTACAGAGATATTTCTCACACACAGTATGGGTATATATAAAAATACACCCCAAAACACATTGCCCTACTTCTCCTGAGTACGGCGATACCATGTGTGACACTTTTTGCAGCCAAGATGCGCAAAGGGGCCCTAATTCCAATGAGTACCTTTAGGATTTCACAGGGCATTTTTACGCATTTGAGATTCTCTCACGCTTTAGGACCCCTAAAATGCCAGGGCAGTATAAATACCCACATGTGACCCCATTTTGGAAAGAAGACACCCCAAGGTATTCCGTGAGGGTATGGCGAGTTCATGCAAAATTTTATTTTTGTCACAAGTTAGTGGAATATGAGTCTTTGTAAAAAAATATATATATAAATATCAATTTCCGCTAACTTGTGCCAAAATATAAATTTTCTGTGAACTCACCATGCCCCTCACGGAATACCTTGGGGTGTCTTCTTTCCACAATGGGGTCACATGTGGGTATTTATACTGCCCTGGAATTTTAGGGGCCCTAAAGCGTGAGAATCCAAATGCGTAAAAATGCCCTGTGAAATCCTAAAAGGTACTCATTGGAATTTAGGGCCCTTTGCGCATCTTGGCTGCAAAAAGTGGCACACATGTGGTATCGCCGTACTCAGGAGAAGTGGGGCAATGAGTTTTGGGGTGTATTTTTACATATACCCATACTTTGTGTGAGAAATATCGCTGTAAACGACAACTTTTTAATTTTTTTATACAAAGTTGTCAATTTACAGAGATATTTCTCTGACCCAACATGGGTATATGTAAAATACACAACTAAAACACATTGCCCTACTTCTCCTGAGTACGGCGATACCACATGAGTGACACTTTTGCAGCCTGAAGTGCAAAGGGCCCAAATTCCAACGAGTACCTTTAGGTTTCACATGGCTGCTCACAATTTAGCCCCACCCAAAATGCCAGAACAGTATAAACACCCCACAAATAACCCCATTTTGGAAAGAAGACACCCCAAGGTATTCGCTGGGGGGCATAGTGAGTCCATGAAAAATTGAACTTTTTGTCAAAAGTTAGCGGAAAGGGAGACTTTGTAAGAAAAAACAATAAAAAATCAATTTCCGCTAACTTGTGCTAAAAAAAAAAATCTTCTATGAACTCGCCATGCCCCTCACGGAATACCTTGGAGTGTCTTCTTTCCAAAATGGGGTCACATGTGGGGTATTTATACTGCCCTGGCATTTTAGGGGCCCTAAAGCGTGAGAAGAAAAATGCGTAAAAATGCCCTCCTAAAAGGTACTCATTGGAATTTGGGCCCCTTTGCGCATCTTTGCTGCAAAAAAGTGTCCCTCATGTGGTATCGCCGTACTCAGGAGAAGTAGGGCAATGTGTTTTGGGGTGTATTTTTACATATACCCATGTAAATTGACAACTTTGTATAAATTTTTTTTAAAAGTTGTCATTTACAGAGATATTTCTCTCACCCAGTATGGGTATATATAAAAATACACCCCAAAACACATTGCCCTACTTCTCCTGAGTACGGCGATACCACATGTGTGACACTTTTTGCAGCCAAGATGCGCAAAGGCCCTAATTCCAATGAGTACCTTTAGGATTTCACAGGGCATTTTTATGCATTTGGATTCTCACGCTTTAGGTTCCCTAAAATGCCAGGGCAGTATAAATACCCCACATGTGACCCTATTTTGGAAAGAAGACACCCCAAGGTATTCCGTGAGGGGCATGGCGAGTTCACAGAATTTATTTTTTTTGGCACAAGTTAGCGAAAATTGATATTATTTTTTTTATTTTTTTTTGTTATTTACAAAGTCTCATATTTCAGTAACTTGTGACAAAAAATAAAATTTTACATGAACTCACCATACCCCTCACAGAATACCTTGGGGTGTCTTCTTTCTAAAATGGGGTCACTTGTGGGGTATTTATACTGTCCTGGCATTTTAGGGGTCTCTAAAGCGTGAGAAGAAGTCTGGAATCTAAATGCGTAAAAATGCCCTGTGAAATCCTAAAGGTACTCATTGGAATTTGGGCCCCTTTGTGCACCCAGGCTGCAAAAAAGTGTCACACGTGGTATCGCCATTCTCAGGAAAAAAAATTTATACAAAGTTGTCAGTTTATAGAGATATTTCTCTCACCCAACATGGGTATATGTAAAAATACAACCCAAAACACATTGCCCTACTTCTCCTGAGTACGGCGATACCACACGAGTGACACTTTTTTGCAGCCTGGGTGCGCAAAGGGGCCCAAATTCCAGTACCTTTAGGTTTTACAAGGTTGCTCACAATTTAGCTCTGCCCAAAATGCCAGAACAGTAAACACACCCCACAAATGACCCCATTTCAGAAAGTAGACACCCCGAGGTATTCACTGAGGGGCATAGTGAGTCCGTGGGAGATTTATTTATTTTTTGCCAGAAGTTAGCAGAAATAGAAACTTTATTATTATTTTTTTTTCCTCAGAAAGTGTAATTTTCCGCTAACTTGTGAAAAAAATGAAATGATACATGAACTCACCATGCCCCTCCGCGAATACTTTGGGGTGTCTTCTTTCTAAAATAGTGTAATTTGGGGGTATTTATACTATCCTGACATTCTAGCTCCTGAAGAAACATGACAGGCGCTCAGAAAGTCAGAGCTGCTTCAAAATGCAGAAATTCACTTTTTTGCACCATAGTTTGTAAACGCTATAACTTTTACCCAAACCCATAAATATACACTTATTGGATTTTTTTTTTTATCAAAGACATGTAGAACAATACATTTTGCGAAAAATTTATATAGAAATGTAGTTTAAAAAAAAAAAATAATTTACAACAGAAAGTGAAAAATGTCATTTTTTTGCAAACATTTCGGTCATTTTTGATTAATAGCAAAAAAAGTTAAAATGTCAGCAACAATGAAATACCACCAAATGAAAGCTCTATTAGTGAGAAGAAAAGGAGGTAAAATTCATTTGGGTGGTAAGTTGCATGACGGAGCAATAAACGGTGAAAGTAGTGTAGTGCAGAATTGTAAAAAGTCGCCTGGTCATTAAGGGTGTTTAAGCTAGGCGGGCTGCACGTGGTTAAAGGGCATCTGTCAGCAGATCTGTACCTATGAAATGGCTGACCTGTTACATGTGCGCTTGTGAGCTGAAAGATGAGAAAAATGATGCTTTAATATATGCAAAGGAGCCTAGGAGCAACCGGGGCGTTGTCGTTACACCTACAGGCTCAGCTCTCTCTGCAACTGCCGCATCTTCTCCACTTTGATTGACAGGACCAGGCATGATGATGTTTCATTGCCTGAACCTGTCAATCAAAGTGCAGAGGGTGCAGCAGTTACAGAGAGAAAAGAGCCTCTAGGTGTAATGGTAACACCCCGATTGCTCCTAGAGGTTAATTTGCATATATATTTAACTTTGTTTTTCTCAGTAATGTGGGCACATATGAAATGGGACCAAAACTTGATATTTATGCCAGAAAGCGGCTGGATCACAGCCAGATCCCATTATAGTCGGTTATTTTTGATGGGAGATAAAGTCCTGCATGCAGGACTTTTTGACCTGTAAAAAATAAGTGATTTCTTACAGAACTGACAGAAACTGATGCAAACTGGTCACGACTGATGAAAATAGACCGATCAGTTCTGTTTTCATTTTTCTGTTCTTCTAATGGATCGCAGATGTGAAAGAGCCCTTAGGCTACCTGCACACAATGTGGAATTCCTGATGAATTTTTCCGCAGCAATTCTGCAAGATTCTGCAGAGATATCCTTAGTAGAGATGAGCGAACTTTCAAAAAAAGTCCGGTGTTCGGCATTCGGGTTGTGGTAAGTCGCGCAACCCGTTATCGATTCCACTATAGCAGCATATGGAATCCATAAGGGGCGGCTGCCACCAACCCGAACTGTTGAACAGCCGAAGGACCTGGGGTGACGTCACCGTCATGTGATCAGTGCAGGGGGCGGGCTCAGCACAGGATCAAATCCATGACAGTGCACATCAAATCCATCCCCTGCACTGATCACATGACGGTGACGTCAGCCCAGGTCCTTCGGCTGTTCAACAGTTCGGGTTGGTGGCAGCCGCCCCTTATGGATTCCATATGCCGCTATAGTGGAATCCATAACGGGATGCGTGACTTACCACAACCCGAACGCCGAACACCGGACTTTTTTTTAAAGTTCGCTCATCTCTAATCCTTAGTGGAAATTCACAACCCATTGTACATATTTCACCTGCAGACAAAAGGGGAACTGAGATAAAAATAAAAAAAAGGATATTCATGGTAGTTCCCTTTCTCCCATGCCAGCTTACTGGGATGACGTCTCGTCCCATGTGACCACTAGAGCATGTGATTGCCTGCAGCGTTCACCTCAGACAAGATATCATCACAGGAGGCATAAAGACTGCTGTAAGAGTAAGGGAAAAGTTTTATTTTTTATTTTTTTATTTAAAAAAATGTATTTTCTTATTTAGGACTGGCAAATCTGCAGAATCAGTTATTGCTATATATAAAATAACCTCCCCACTGAAGTCAATAGAGATTTTATGTATTTAATCTGCTCTGTGGATCCGTGATATAAATTGACATGCACGCTGCATACCATACCTGGGCAAGTGTCGGGCCAACACCTGATTGTAATGGTGAAGCAGGGAGCTGTTCACTCCCGCTCTACCATCCAGTCGCTGGCGCTCCACAGCAGCAGGATGTCCTCGCACATTGCGCTGCTGGTCTGTGTAGGAGGAGCATCAGGGCAGGGCGGGAATTATCTTCTGCTCCTCCTCCTCCTACATAGCAGCACAATGTGTCACAGTAACCTGCTGCTGCTGGGGAGCGCAGATCATGGCAGGAACCAGGTGAGTATTTATGTTTTGTTTTTTTCACTTCCTGTGAAAGGGGCACATATCTGGGCATATCTACTTTGAGGGGGCACATATCTGGGTATAGCTACTGTGAGGGGGAACATATTTTGGTATATCAGCTGTGTGTGTGTGTGTGGGGGTACATATCTTGGCATATCTACTGTGAGGGGGCACATATCTTGGCATATCTACTGTGAAGGGTTATATATCTTGGCATATCTACTGTGAAGGGGAGACATATCTTGGCATATCAACTGTGAGGGGCACATGTCTTGGCATATCTACTGTGAAGGGGCATACATCTTGGCATGTCAACTGTGAGGGGGCACATATCTTGACATATCTACTATAGGAAAACACATATCTTGGCATATCTACTGTGAAGGGGGCACATATCTTGGCATATCGACCGTGAAGTGGGCACATATTTTGACATATCTACTGTGAGGGGGCACATATATTGGCATATATACTGTGAGGAGGCACATATCTTGGCATATCTACTGTGAAGGGGGCACATATCTTGGCACATATATTGTGCCAAGCAGTTATGTGAGGGGGCACATATCTTGGCATATCAGCTGTAAGGGGGCAGATATATTGACATATCTACTGTAAGGTGGCACATATCTTGGCATATCTACTGTAAGTGGGCGGACATATCTTGGCATAACTATTATGAGAGGGGGCGCATATCTGGGCCTAACTACTGTGAGGGGGCACATCTGGGTATAACTACCGTGAGGGGGCACATCTGCACATAGCTACTGTGAAAGGCACATATCTGGGCATAACTATTGAGAGAGGGCACATACCTAGGCATAACTACTGTGAGGGGGCATACACTTGGGCATAACTGCTGTGAGGGGGCATATCTGGGAGTAGCAACTGTGAGGGGGACACATATCTGACCATAGGTTTTGTGAAAGGGGCACATGTGGGCATTACTACTGTGACGAAGACTCAGTGTGGGCATAACTACTGTGAAGGGGCACATCTGGGCATTACTACTGTGTGCTGAATAATTACACCTCAGCTCTCAGCCAATAGTAGGCAGCGGCTCTCTGATCTGTAATGAAGCCACAGGAAAGCCCAATAGGCTAGGTGCCAGCACAGAGTGGGCGCAGCAAGTCAGAGTAGGCTGGCTGCACATCAACATCATAAGCATAAAGTGGGGCAAAGTGCCTCCAGCTCAGCAACGCTCTCCCAGTCTGCAGTATATCCACTGTCTGTGGTTTCTCTTTGGAGCGTGTACAGTTAAAATACGGAATACTGTGAGTAGACCTGGGGGACTGGAACACTGGGTAGGTCATATAAGGACTGATTCCCATATATCCACTCTGTAGCATGCTCTGTCTATTGTATTTGGCAACTTCTATAATCAGGGGCGGAATGGGAACTAAAAGTGTCCCTGGAAGAAAAAGAAAAGTGGCCCCATGTTGCAGGGGCAACATAATAAGGCAGGGCCAACATATGTAGGCAGGGACAACAGAAGTAAGCAGGGCCAGCAATACCATAGTGAAGGGCAAGATACCACCCCAGCTGAAGCAAATACCACAGTGCAGCACAATATTCTGCCATCTTCTCCACAGTATGACTGTATCACTGTACTGAGGAGGCTGATACTGTTGAATTCAGGAGGGAACCTACAGCTGCTGGCCAGGTGCGTAAGAGAGAATCAGTTCATTATGAACCAGACTGGCGGCCAAGATGAGGGCTTGGGAGGGGGGGGCATCCTAGGTATCGGCATGCAATTTCATTGCCATATAGGTAATGCAAAATGCCACAAGGGCCCACGGGAACCTGAAGCTGTCCATACGTATGAAAATTTTTCCGCAGTGCATAGATGAGATTTTGAAAATCTTTTCTGCACAAAGTTCCATGTGGAAAATCTTTACATACGTAATACGCACCGCGTGGAGGTGATCTAACTTGCTGGATGTCTGCACAGAGCTTGCACCAGTGGTCTGTATTCAGTAATGCGCCGTCTATAAAGTGACATATGTCAGAGGCATCCGTCAGAGGCATACGGTGAAATCTTCCCGACCTATACCTCTGATGTGCGCTGCATATGCAATGTGAATTCACTCTTTTTTTCTTTTTTTTTTTATCAGATAATTTATATTAACTTTTTCTTACAAGAAAAAATAAAACAGACATGTACACAGGTAATGTCATACAATTAGAGATAAAGCAATCTCATACAGCAGAAGGAATAGTCATAGGATTCCAGAAATACAATACAGATACAAGTCTTGTACTATCAAAAAAGGAAAAACAGAGCATCAATAAACATCCCCCCCCCTCCCTCCCCTACCGAAATCAACCCCGCATAGGTCCTGCTACTACAACAGAAAAGTAGGCATGTGTCACCCTAATATCGTAAAACATTCAGAAGCTCCTTTCAGAACACAGTCAACATCCAGCAGACATTTCACACAAATCATGGCCGATTTTTAAAGACGTACATGTCGTCAACCTGGAATAATTCGATTCTGCAGCGCTAGCCAAGGGCTGCTAACACCAGACCTGTCAATCCACGAGGCCCAAATCGACTCAAATTTCGACAGCGCATTCCTTTTAAGATAGACCCCCCTTTCAAGTCTGATAACCACATTTAGCCTAGCAACGAATTCCATAAGTGACGGTGGAAGACGCTGGATCCATTTAGACGCAATTGTCTTGCGAGCTTGATATAACATTCTTTGTATTCCTATAAGCACCTGTGGTCGCAAATCATCCGAGTCACACACACCCAACAAACATAGCCTAGGTTCTGCACTGAACCGAGTCAAGAATACCTTATTCAGTAACTGAACTACCTCCCCCCAGTAAGCTTGTAACGAGGAACATTGCCATAACATATGAAAAATACCAGCATCTAACACCCCACATTTCGGACATTAGGAGTCACCCCTAATTCCTATCTTATATAGAAACAGTGGGGATCTATAAGCCTTTTGCAACAATAATAAGTGAGACCATCTAGCCGCCTCGCTGAGAGACAAAAGCGGTACTGTCCCCAAAGCCATGTTCCATTGATCATCTGACAACTGCCCCAGATCCTGTTCCCATTTCTGTTTAACCTGCAATGAGTATTTTTTTTAAAAATGCCTCAAGTAGAGACCCATATAGCACTGATATAACTCCATTTGAGGAAGTCTTCTTCACAACATCACTCAACGTCTGATTCATAGCAAACGCTACCGGAGTCTGTTTAGCCTGAGATTCTAGCGCATGACGCAACTGCAGATATTTGTAGAAGTGAGTAGATGGAAGGGAAAATTCCAAACACAGCTGTTGGAACTGCTTCAAAACCCCTTGAGAATATAACTGACCCACACGGTGAATTCACTCTTACTTGTTAGGTTAAAGTGAGCTGCCCATTTTCTTTTATCTGTGCAATGTTGAACAGATTATGGCTCATGGACAGAATGACTTTGCACTAATCTGTTTGCCTATGCTAGTGCGTTCCACATCGTTACGTCTTTTTCCTGACAGATAAGAAGACTAAAAGTCACCAAGGTTCGCCTGTTATTTAATGTTAGTTTCTCACTTCCACATTACATACATGTAATTTCATCTAAGAAAAAAAAAAAAGTTAAATTACTGTAGTCTTATAACGCTGCTGATATAATTGAAGGTGACAGATGCACCCAGCCAAATCTAATCATCGCCAATGATACGTGTCTACAATGTGGAATGCCTGTTGTAATTCAGCATTGCATGAGTGGATATCTCTGCTAACTTAAAGGCGTTGGCCCTAGACATTGATGGCATATTGCTAGGGTATGCCATCAATGTCAGATAGGTGTGGGTCCCACCTCTGGGGCCTGCTCATATCCCCAGAAGTGATGGAGAGCACTTCGAGCATGCTATGGGAGTTCTGAAATTTTATGTGCAAGCGCGGACACCATTCTACTCACTGCTATGGGACTGCTGTGAATGGAGGTTTGCATGCTAGGCTGCTCTATGTTCACTGGGGGGGCCTGTTCTGTAGAGAAGGCACTTCTCACATGCTATGGGAGTTCTGAAATTTTACGTGCAAGCGCGGACACCATTCTACTCACTGCTATGGGACTGCTGTGAATGGAGGTTTGCATGCTAGGCTGCTCTATGTTCACTGGGGGGCCTGTTCTGTAGAGAAGGCACTTCTCACATGCTATAGGAGTTCTGAAAATTGCTGTGCAAGCGCGGCCACCGTTCCATTCACTGCTATGGGACTGCTGGAAATAACTGAGCCGACGCTCAGAACTCCCATAGCAGTGAATGGAGGCTGCTCTATGTTCACTGGGGGTCCTGTGCTGTAGATAGGTGTGGGTCCCACCTCTGGGACTTTCTCCTATCTGACAATGAGGGCATATTCTAGTGATATGCCATCAGTGTCTGATATAACACAACCCAAAGGGGTTGTCTCAAGAAGACAAATCTTCTTTACCTAGGAGTTGGTTACTAAAAGCCCTGGCAATCTCAGGGGAACATGCATATGGTCAGAGATTTCCCCTGCAGCACACATGTAGCATTACATGGCAGCCAATTCGATGAATAACTGTCCATGTAATGCATGGATGACCCAGCTCAGTTAGTGCAGGAGCCACTCTTAGGACTCTTTCACACTAGCGTTTTTGTTTTCCGGCATAGAGTTCCGTCGTCGGGGCTCTATGCCGGAAAAATCCTGATCAGGATCATCCCCATGCATTCTGAATTGAGAGAAATCCATTCAGGATGCATCAGGATGTCTTCAGTTCAGGACCGGAACGTTGTTTGGCTGGAGAAAATACCGCAGCATGCTGCGCTTTTTGCTCCGGCCAAAAATCCTGAACACTTGCCGCAAGGCTGGATCCGGAATTAATCCCCATTGAAAGGCATTAATCCGGATCCGGCCTTAAGCTAAACGTCGTTTCGGCGCATCGCCGAATCCGACTTTAAGCTTTTTCTGAATGGTTACCATGGCAGTCAGGACGCTAAAGTCCTGGTTGCCATGATAAAGTGTAGTGGGGAGCGGGGGAGCAGTATACTTACAGTCCGTGCGGCTCCCGGGGCGCTCCAGAGTGACGTCAGAGCGCTCCATGCGCATGGATCACGTGATCGCATGGATCACGTGATCCATGCGCATGGGACGCTCTGACGTCATTCTGGAGCGCCCCGGGAGCCGCACGGACTGTAAGTATACTGCTCCCCCGCTCCCCACTACTACTATGGCAACCAGGACTTTAGTAGCGTCCTGGCTGCCACAGTAAAACTGAAAGCATTTTGAAGACTGATCAGTCTTCAAATGCTTTCAGTTGTCTTGCGCTGTGACGGATCCGGCCGGCATTTCCGGCGACGGACAACGCTAGTGTGAATGCAAACGGATCCGTTCTGAACGATCACAAACGTTTGCATTATAGGTGCGGATCCGTCTGTGCAAATAAACAGACGGATCCGCACCAACGCAAGTGTGAAAGCACCCTTAACTATTATGCTATTCTTTCCCTAAAAAATTTGAAGCAAAAGGCAAACAAGTCAAGTGGATTTGTCTCAGTTTGCCTCATTGAACTGAATTTATCTGTTATGGTTTATATTCATATACCATTTTTATGTATTTAATCAGTCTTCAAATGCTTTCAGGTCACATGCGTTGTTACGGATCCGGCGGGTATTTCAGGCGACGGAAGTGCACGCCGGATCTTAACAACGCAAGTGTGAAAGAGGCCTTACAAAGTGGCTTTCCATGCTGGCTCATAAAAGAGGGTCCCATCCCAAGCATGGAACTTCACCCTGTGACATCCATATGCTGTGAAAGGCCATATGAATAAGAACAGTCTTCTTGAGGCAACATCTTTAAGCTCCAGTTGCTGAGCTGATTAACAGTAAAGTATTCTGAAAAAGATTAAGTATAACTTTTATGCATTAAGTGATTGACAGCCATCCATTGGTGTATCTTTCGTGGAAGCAAACCATGCGACTTCTGTGGGGCCTTGGAGGGTAACCCAGCACTAAACTCCTTCTATTCCTGGCCTGTAGAGCACTGCATTTTTATGCAGCTGCCACTAGGGAAAGCTCACTGTAAAGAGATGTTTACAGCTTCCACTGCAGTAATGGTAGCTGTATAAATCCCTATTTATTGAGCTCCCCCTAGTGGTGGCTGCAGGCAGCCAGTTTTATAATATACCATGTGAGGAGAAGCAGGAGATTTATTAAGGTATTTATGCCATTTATCTGGTGTAAGTACATTGAAAAATAAGATGTTCTAAGCAAAGAGCCATTCATTGGATAGCGGCTGTGCTTGGTATCACAGCTAAACCTACTGACTTGAATGGGACTGAGCCGTGCCTAGGCCGTGTGATAAGCGTGACGTCACTGGCAATTATGGCTAACCTCCGGCACTCCAGCTGTGGTGAAACTACAACTCCCAGCATGCTCCATTAATTTGTATGGAGTTCTGAGAACAGCCAAGCAAGTGTGCATCTTGGGAGTTGTAGTTTTACCATAGCTGGAGCGCTGGAGGTTAGCCATCACAGGCCTAGGGTAAGCTGCAAGAAGGCTCTGGACCTCACTGGAGTGTTCTTTTATTAAAAAAAATTGCAGCATAATAAAATAAATTATAAATAGGGCTCGAGTCCAGGGGGAACGGGTGGGAACGGCGTTCCTGCACTTTTTTCACAGCAGGAACGCTGTTGCCTTTCAGGGCAAAAGGACCAGGAAGCGGTGAAGACTTTGTACTCACCGCTTCCTGGTCCTCGGCTGTCGGCTGTCAGGGCTGCGCACAGGCATGAGGCGCTCTGTGACCTCACGCTATGCGCAGCCTTCACAGCACAGCCGACAGCAGGGAGAGAGGAGCGGTGGCGTCCAGGAGCGGGAGAGGGTAAGTGTTTTTTCTGTTTTATATTTTATGGGCTGGTGAGAGGCACTGACTGTGGGCTGATGGAGAGGCACTGGGGGCTAATGGAGGGGGCACTGGGGGCTGTTGAGAGGCACTGGGGGCTGATGGAGGGGGCACTTGGGTCTGATGAAGGGGCACTGGGGGCTAATGGAGAGGTACTGGGGGCTAATAGAGAGGCACTGGGGGCTGATGGAGGGGCACTGGGGACTGATGGAGGGGGCACTGGGGACTGATTGAGGGGGCACTTGGGGCTGATTGAGGGGTCACTGGGGGCTGATTGAGGCGTCACTGGGGGCTGGTGGAGAGGCACTGGGGGCTGATGGAGAGGCACTGGGGCTGATGGAGAGGCACTGGGGGCTGGTGAAGAGGCACTGGGGGATGGTGAGAGGCACTGGGGGCTGGTGGAGAGGCACTGGGGGCTGGTGGAGAGGCACTGGGGGCTGGTGGAGAGGCACTGGGGGCTGATGGAGAGGCACTGGGGGCTGATGGAGAGGCACTGGGGGCTGGTGGAGAGGCACTGGGGGCTGGTGGAGAGGCACTGGGGGCTGATGGAGAGGCACTGGGGGCTGATAGAGAAGCACTTTGGGGCTGATGGAGAGGCACTGGGGGCTGATGGAGAAGCACTGGGGGCTGGTGGAGAGGCACTGGGGGCTGGTGGAGAGGCATTGGGGGCTGCTATGAGGCTACTGGGGGCTGCTATAAGGCATGGGGCTCTTATCTAAGGTCTGATTGGGGGTCATTCATATTGGGGTCTGAGGTGTGATCTGGGGTCTCATTAACATTGGGTATCTTATTGGGGCTGTTAGCTGAGGTCTGATTAACATTGGTGGTCTGATTGGTGGTCTGACTTGAGGTGTAATAAAAAATATTTTTTTCTTATTGTCCCCCTCTAAAACCTAGGTGCATCTTATAGGGCGAAAAATACGGTACTTGCTTGCTCCTCCTCCGGACTTCCCCTGCCCTTTGCGTACGTCGCGCGCCGTGACGTTACACGGAGGCACTTGGGTGAGTTCCCACACTTTTTTTCCCAGGACTTGACCCCTGATTATAAACAAGTCAGAAATCTTGGGCATAATGCTTTTTATTCTGCATTGGGAATGTCCGATGCACGTGTAGTGGGACACTGGGTGTGGCAGGGGGGCCAATACAAAGTTTACTTATGGGGCATTATGAGATCTGTGTACTCCCCTGGAGCTGTCCCTTTACATACAGTATGTAATCATTCAGCAGGACTGGACTAAAGATCCCTTTATACTGTTCAATTGAGCAGATCATTATCAGGAAGGAAGCGTTCCTTCCCAGCAAGCGCCTGGCCATCAGAGAAGCAGTGATCTCCTCCACAGTATGGTCGGGACTCAGGAGCGATCACTAATGCCATCACTCGTCCCCATACAGAATCATTGTTTGCCAGCAGCAGAGGCTGTTTAGACTACATGATCTGCTGCCGGCAAACGATGATTTAGGTGTCCGCACCAACGGATGCATTTTGCTTGTTCATCAGGTAATCGGCAGGCAGGGCCGGTGCAAGGATTTTTGCCGCCCTAGGCAAAAGAAAAGTTTGCCGCCCCCCCCCCCCCCCTTATCATTCTTCACCCCCCCCTCCTTTGTCATTCTCCACCCCCCCCCCCCGTCAATCTTCACCCCTCCTCCTTTGTCATTCCCCCCCCCCCGTCATTCTTCCTCCCCTCTTGTCATTCTTCTCCCCCCCTCTTGTCATTCTTCTCCCCCCTCTTGTCATTCTTCTCCCCCCTCTTGTCATGCTTCCTCCCCTCTTGTCATTCTTCTCCCCCCTCTTGTCATTCTTCTCCCCCCTCTTGTCATTCTTCTCCCCCCTCTTGTCATTCTTCTCCCCCCTCTTGTCATTCTTCTCCCCCTCTTGTCATTCTTCCCCCCTCTCTCCCCACCTGTAATGTAGCGTGGCCGAAGCGCTTTATGGTCCACGGGTACAGGAGCTTTAGATTCCTGTACCCTGACGGACTGACAGGAAGTGCACACTGTGTGCGCACTTCATGTCAGTCCGGCCGGGTACAGGAGACACATGCTCCTGTACCCGCGGCCATAAAGAGCTCGGCCGCGCATAGTGGACTGACAGGAGGGAGCGCTGAGCGCTTCCCTCCTGTCAGCTCCTTTCTCTGCTGTGCCCGGGCGGTGCGCCCTCATGGACGCACTCAGCCGGGCAGTGCTGCAGCCGCCTGAGGCTCTATACAGAGCGCTCGGGCGGCTGCAGCATGAGGCAGGGCCGGCGCTCCTAGCAGCGCCCCTTGCCAAGGGGCGCTCTACGCGGCGGCCTAGTCCGCTTATAGGACGCGCCGGCCCTGTCGGCAGGACCTTTACACAGGCAGATCATCACTAATGAGCGTTCCTACAAACACTTGTTAGTGATAGTCTGCCAGAGTGTTCAACTAATAACATACAAATTATACAGAATGTTTTGCCACAAACCAGACATTAATGTGTTGGGCCCCTCCTGCTCTATAACAGATAGGACGATATATTCAACAACAAAATAAATAAGTAATAGATCATTCATCAAACAGCTGGCTATTCCAATAGCAGATAAGTAAATCAAACATACCTGACCTAGAATAGATAATATTAGAGAACTTTTACCACACCCAACGCTTCCACAGATTCCTACAAGACTGCCCTGCGGAAATACAACAATAATAAAATTATGTTTTTATGCAGAGATGAATACGTCTGTGGAATGATTACTCTGAAAATAATAATAGTTTGGTTAAAGTATATATATATATATACAGTATGTATATATATATATATATATATATATATATATATGTATATATATATATACACAGTATATATATATATATACATATATATATATATATACACACACATATACACATAAATATATATTTTCAATGATCTGGGGAGCCAATAAAAGGGGTTTTCCAACCTCTATAATGACCCCCCACCCCCACTGCTGAGCTCCTCATATACTGTAGATTATACTTACCCTGCTCCCCAGCACCCGCGTCGCTTCTGATCCCTGCACGGTCGCTGCTGCATCCCCCCATTGCGTAGATCAAAACATCCGGTGACGGTGTGGGGAGCAGCCAATAGCAGGCCGGGACGGTGACCATCCTTTCTAGAATCGCGGGTAACGCTAGGGGGGCTCGTTCCCATCACAGCATGCTATTGGCTGCCCCCTCCCGTATGTTTTGATCCGCGCGACGGGGAGATGCAGTGGTGGCCGTGCGGGAATTAGGAGTGGGATACGTATAACATGAAGTGCCCAACCATAAGGGGTGTCATATTAGGGGTTGGATACCCCCTTTAAGGCCCTTTCATTATACAGTATATGGGGATGGACAGAAATCACTGAAAATAATAGCACTTGCAGAACAATAGATACAAAAATGATATATACATTAAGGCCTCGTTCTGATAAAATCTGAGATTCTTAGCCAATATATTTTAATCAAAACACATCTGTGCCCACCTACCACAGCAAGATGATGCCAGTAAGGCAAAAACCCACTCTACTTGATACCTGTCTCTGTGCCATTGGGCAGGCATGCGCAACCTGCGGCCCTCCAGGTGTTGTAAAACTACAACTCCCACAATGCCCTGCTGTAGGCTGATAGCTGTAGGCTGTTCGGGCATGCTGGGAGTTGTAGTTTTGCAACAGCTGGAGGGCCGCAGGTTGAGCATGCCTGCCATTGGACATCCACATTCAGGAGAGCAGACCTTGTGCATTCAAGCATCCAATGAATGTGGGGATGGATACCCATAACAACATCATTCAGAATTTTGTTAAGCACCAATTCTGCTATAAAGTGATTTTGAGGGGCTTACATAATGGAAACCACCCATAAATTTTAGAAACTACACCCCTCAAATTATTCAAAACTGATGTTACAAACGTTGTTAACCCTTTAGGTGTGCCACAAGAATTAAAGGAAAATGTAGGTGAAATGTAAAAATTAAATTTATTTATTTTTTGCAGATTTTTCATGTTAATCATTTTTTTCTTGCGAAACAGCAAGGGTTAACAGCAAAATAAACCTCGATATACATTACTCTAATTCTGCAGTTTACAGAAACACCCCATATGTGGTAGTAAACTGCTGTAGGGGCACATGGCAGTGGTCGGAAGGAAAGGAGTGCCATATGGTATTTGGAGGCAGATTTGCTAGAGTGGTTTTTGGGCACCATTTCGTACTTGAAGAGACACTGACATACCCCTACAGTGGAAACCCTCAAAAAGGGACCACATTTTGAAAACTACACCCCTCAAAGAATTTAAAAGGGGGTGCACTGAACTGACCCTATAAGCGTTTTACGGAATTTAGAAACTTTTGTCTGTGAAAATGAAAAGTTTAATTTCTCACAATAATACGTTGTTTTAGCCCCAAATTTTTCATTTTCCCAATGGTTAACGGAAGAAAAAACACCCCATAATTTGTTCCCCATTTTCTCCTGAATACGGCAACACCACATATGTGGGGGTTTATTGCTGTAGGGGCACATGGCAGGACTCAGAATGCTATATGGCTTTTACAGTGCAGGTTTTGATAGATTATGGGCGACATTGGTTCATTTTTTGCGGAATGAGGTGACAGTTTCATTGGTACCATTTTGGAGTACATATGATTTTTTGATCACTCGATATTATGCATTTTGAATGGTGAGGTGACAAAAAATGACTGTTCTGGGACAGTTTTTATTTATTTATTTTCACCTGACAGAGTATATCGTTAGAATTTTTTATGGGGACATGGTGGGAGCCCCCTCCCTCCACACACCCTGCACATGCCGTGGTCAGCACTGACCGCAGCATAGCAAGGGTTAATGCACTGGCATCAATGTTTTTAGTGACAGCCGGGCCCCTGCTGCTGATTGGGCGGGCGCAGCTCCTGCATCCACCCAATCAGCGTTCAGTACCTGTACGCCGATGGTCGAGAAGCCATTTCCCGCAGCGCCTTACTATTACGACCCTGGTTAGGAAGGGGTTAATAAATAGAGGAAGCTTACCATTACCGTGAAACCTAGAGAGCGGATCTTGTGATTGGTGGGGGTCCCAGCAGTAGGACCTCGACAGATCTAATAGTTATCCCCTATTCTGTGGATAGGAGATAACTTCATATAACCAGAATACCCCTTTAGGGTACCCAAGGAAGAAGGAGGGTTGGGCTTACCAAATGCTTGGATTTACTATTTAGCAGCCCAATTCCAACATTTCATGGAATGGGAAATGGATAATAGCTTGGATTCTTGTGCTAAACTGATCTTTTAGACCTTGCTCACATGTCAGTGAATCATAGATGTGTGCGGACCATGCTCTCCAAGGCCAGCACACCTATGCATTGCTTTTAGTATGTTTATTTGCATATCATCACGGACAGTCAGTGAAAACAAAGGGGATGTGCACTACTTTGATTTATTTTGCAAACCAAACACAACCATAGAAGTCTATAGGTCTGCGGATACAACTGACGGAATACAGTTGTCCTCAGTGTTCTAGAAGATGCTTGGGAAATCCCTTTTTTCTGCCTATCAGCCCAGCGCACGGGAAAAATGGATGACAAATGAGGCCAAAAAAAAAAAAAACTGACACTGGGACTAAAGACAACCCTGACCTCCTGAGCTTTGATAGGGAGAGCATGGGCACGCCTCCTGAGCTGTGATAGGGAGAGCATGGGCACACCTCCTGCGCTGTGATAGGTAGAGCATGGACACACCTCCTGAGCTGTGATAGGGAGAGCATGGACACGCCTCCTGAGCTGTGATAGGGAGAGCATGGACACGCCCCCTGAGCTGTGATAGGTAGAGCATGGACACGCCCCCCCTTAGCTGAAGCAGAACAGACACTCCCCTTGAGCTGTCAGCTTGATATAACTCTATCAGAGCAATGAATGGGGAGATCTCTGGATCCATGTTCGGTACAGGGCTGGTTCTAGCTTTGTTAGAAAGAGATTGTCATGTACTATAAGATGTCTGATTTTTATTTTTTACATTGGTCATGGATTAACCCCTTCAAGTATAGCTGCCTCAGGGATACTTGAACATGTAGTCAGGGGCGTAACTATAGGAGAAGCAGGGAAGGCGGCTGCTTTGGGGTCCTGACCCAGAAGGGGCCCATCCAAGAGGAGGAGAAGTACTAAAAGATTTTGTCAGGGCCCCTCAACATTATTACACAATGAAATGATATACAGTGGCAGTATAGACAGTGTAGAAAACGGATGAAACAGCTGCCGGGCCTGGTCTGAGAGAGCGATCTTTACTAGCCACAGGAAAGGGGGCGACATGAAAGGAAGGGGTTGTGAAAAAATTACTGGGGAAGGGGGCCCCATTCAAAAATTTGCTGTGGGGCCCAGTCATTTCTAGTTACGCCACTGCATGTAGTGAAATCTTCCATGCAAAGTCTCATCTCCACAGTGTATAAAAAAAAACCTCAAACTGTTGGTTTACTTTTCTTGCAATTTTATGCTTTGTATACTGCATTATACTGGATGTCATGTGGCTGCCTGGTAAGTAAAATGAAGAGTATACAAGCCCCTAGCAGACTCCCTTAGGTAGCTGAAAGAATGGCACAACCACCCAAAATGCAAGCGCTGTAAAACCCTGAAGCACACAAACAGAACTGGCTTGTATTAAGTGATAACTATTGCGGGTGCGACCTTTGAGTTATCTCATTGAATGTGACTGTGGGTTACAATATGTCCATCGGGCTATGCATGCACTGGGCATCTGTATCAATAGCAAAACCTCACCGTCCCTGATAGATCTGAAAGCCTCAAGAAAAGGGTGATGTATTGCATTTTCCTGAGGATAGGTCAGCAATTTTGTACTCCAGAAAACCTATTTAACACGTGAGTATATCAAGTTCTGTAAAACCAATAGGTGACATAAAATATGGCAGTATACTAGATTATATGAATTACCTTTTGCAGAGAAAAATTAATGTTAAGAAGTACGGGTGAACCAAGTGATACAGGAAGACCTGAGTCACTAGTAGAAAGGAATGTTTGTTCCGCTTCAGAGGTATTTAAAACTGGATTGCCATTAGTTAGACGTTGCTCCTCTCCCGGGTCTGATGGAGTAGCCTGGATACGTTGTTTTTTAGCTGATTGATCTTCCGTTGCATGGTTTTTCTCATCCGTACATCTGACCAGCTCTCCTGACTTCCATGTCAAATATGCGCCTCGAAATTCAACACAGAAATCTGGATTTGTTTCCTCCTTATTCTTAGTATCAATTTCTTCCATCAAGAACAATCTCTGTCAAATATATTAAAGTGTTTAAAATAATGTAAAATGGAGGATAGAAGCAGGAGCATGAAGCAGAGCATCTATTGCCTGTTCATTCGAGATGTACAGGGAGTGCAGAATTATTAGGCAAATGAGTATTTTGACCACATCATCCTCTTTATGCATGTTGTCTTACTCCAAGCTGTATAGGCTCGAAAGCCTACTACCAATTAAGCATATTAGGTGATGTGCATCTCTGTAATGAGAAGGGGTGTGGTCTAATGACATCAACACCCTATATCAGGTGTGCATAATTATTAGGCAACTTCCTTTCCTTTGGCAAAATAGGTCAAAAGAAGGACTCGACAGGCTCAGAAAAGTCAAAAATAGTGAGATATCTTGCAGAGGGATGCAGCACTCTTAAAATTGGAAAGCTTCTGAAGCGTGATCATCGAACAATCAAGCGTTTCATTCAAAATAGTCAACAGGGTCACAAGAAGCGTGTGGAAAAACCAAGGCGCAAAATAACTGCCCATGAACTGAGAAAAGTCAAGCGTGCAGCTGCCAAGATGCCATTTGCCACCAGTTTGGCCATATTTCAGAGCTGCAACATCACTGGAGTGCCCAAAAGCACAAGGTGTGCAATACTCAGAGACATGGCCAAGGTAAGAAAGGCTGAAAGACGACCACCACTGAACAAGACACACAAGCTGAAACATCAAGACTGGGCCAAGAAATATCTCAAGACTGATTTTTCTAAGGTTTTATGGACTGATGAAATGAGATTGAGTCTTGATGGGCCAGATGGATGGGCCTGTGGCTGGATTGGTAAAGGGCAGAGAGCTCCAGTCCGACTCAGACGCCAGCAAGGTGGAGGTGGAGTACTGGTTTAGGCTGGTATCATCAAAGATGAGCTTGTGGGGCCTTTTCGGGTTGAGGATGGAGTCAAGCTCAACTCCCAGTCCTACTGCCAGTTTCTGGAAGACACCTTCTTCAAGCAGTGCTACAGGAAGAAGTCTGCATCCTTCAAGAAAAACATGATTTTCATGCAGGACAATGCTCCATCACATGCGTCCAAGTACTCCACAGCGTGGCTGGCAAGAAAGGGTATAAAAGAAGAAAATCTAATGACATGGCCTCCTTGTTCACCTGATCTGAACCCCATTGAGAACCTGTGGTCCATCATCAAATGTGAGATTTACAAGGAGGGAAAACAGTACACCTCTCTGAACAGTGTCTGGGAGGCTGTGGTTGCTGCTGCACGCAATGTTGATGATGAACAGATCAAAACACTGACAGAATCCATGGATGGCAGGCTTTTGAGTGTCCTTGCAAAGAAAGGTGGCTATATTGGTCACTGATTTGTTTTTGTTTTGTTTTTGAATGTCAGAAATGTATATTTGTGAATGTTGAGATGTTATATTAGTTTCACTGGTAAAAATAAATAATTGAAATGGGTATATATTTGTTTTTTGTTAAGTTGCCTAATAATTATGCACAGTAATAGTCACCTGCACACACAGATATCCCCCTAAAATAGCTAAAACTAAAAACAAACTAAAAACTACTTCCAAAAATATTCAGCTTTGATATTAATGAGTTGTTTGGGTTCATTGAGAACATGTTTGTTGTTCAATAATAAAATTAATCCTCAAAAATACAACTTGCCTAATAATTCTGCACTCCCTGTATATACAGCCTGACAATAGTATAACACAATGTGTACAATATGTCATGAAACACCTGATGTAAGATTTGTCTATAGGTTCTATATGTGCAGAGCATTTATAGAGGATATTAGTAGAAAAGGTGCTATCTCTCGTCAGTGCAACCCCTAACCAGGGTTGGCGTCTGTACTATTTGTGATATATATGTAATATATATAGTGCAGGCGCCATTTTGTGCTGCAAAATACAGCGCTCTAGATTTTTTTAATTGAAGCACAATTTCTGTAACTTACCCCTAAGTCAGTTATATGTTTGACCAAATATAGACGTGACATTTTTAAGTTGAGAATTTGATATGGCCCCGGAACGATGTTACACATATCCAAATGGCCCTCGGCAGCAAAAAGGTTCCCCACCCCTGCTTTAGAATATTCTGAGATACACAATGAAAACTCTTCAACTACCAGGAACTGTAACAATGTAGCACCAACAGAGTGAAACACACTTTCCAACCTGAAATCTAGAGATGGACACAGAAGCTTCGGAGGCAGCTCTTACAGCAAACGGTATTATCTTGAGAGCCGCTGTCATTGAATTGAACACAGTGACAACTGTGAATGCCTGCAATAATTACACAAGTAAGGAAGAGGCATTACATTATTTGTCACAGAGCTTTATGCGTTTGCCTAGTGGTAGAAATCAATGGTCACCAATCCAATGTCATTCAAATGTCAGAATATAGTCCATATAACAAGATCACAGACATTTAAGATCCTCATTAGGTCCATGAAATAATAGCTTTACAACTCATTGCATTGTAGGTTGAGTCAACCATGTTGATATCATTTCAATTATTTTGAGATAAAATATTATATATTATATTCTGACCCTGTCCTTAGTGAATTCCTGTTTACATCCAGATGCTGAAAACTCCTACTGACCTACTCCTGCTCCCAGATGAATATTTGTTATTAGTGTGGGTATCCATCTATAAGGCTAAATGCACCGACTGTCCGCAAATCGGGATCAGTTTTTTGAGGAGGATTCCTTTGTTTTCACAGATCCCTTGTAATAAATGCCTATCCTCGTCCGAAAATGAGAAAAAAGTAGGACATGCACTACTTTTTTTGCTGAAGGGAAACACGGACAACAGACGCGGAACACAAACAGATGAACTGTCAGCATTTTTTTGCTGAACCACTGAAATGAATGGGTTCCTGTCCTATCCGCAAAATAAACCTGAAACGGAAGCCAAGAAAAACAACTGTCATTTGCATGTAGCCTAAACTGAACCTGACATCTCCATAATGCCCCCCTCCCCCACCTCCCCCAACTGCCTGCAGTACCATAAAGCTCAAGTTATCATGTCTCCCATACTGTCTTTGGCCCCATTCACACGTTCGTGGTGTGTTGCGGATCCGAAAATTGCGGATCCGCAACACACCATGCCGACACTCCCCATAGAGATGCCTATTCTTTTCCGCAGGCTGCGGACAAGAATAGGACATGCTCTATCTTTTGCAGAATTGCAGGAATAGATGCAGACTAAAATGCGGACGTGTGAATGGGACCTTTTGTTGTGGGATCTGATGACCAAATTCCCCCTGTTCCCTATATGTAAATTAGCAGCTTGAAGGGGGTGGCATGCTTCACATTAAAAGCCTAGCACACTATAGCTGGGTGCACTGTGCAGGTGCTGAGATCTAAAGAGGATGGCACAAGCACAGAATATCTGGGGCATCAGTATTGAAGAAAGAAAAAACACCTGTCCACCAAGAGTAAAGGAGGCAGGAAGGGTGCACGGCAACCTTGATCTGGACCATGAGGGTTGCCGCCCCTTGACTTCAAGTTGCTCATATTCATATACATACCCGGGGCAGGGGGAATAAAGGTATTTTGCTGCAAATTTGCTCATCAGATCCCACAACAAAAGACAGTATTGGAGATGCGATAACTTGAGCTTTAAGGTAGTGCTGGCGGTTGGGTGGGGGCATTATGGAGATGTCAGGTTCCCTTTAAACCTAGAAGCAGCACAATTGTTTCCTATTCTAGAAGTGTGCTACATCTATCAGTGTAAGGACTCATGCACACGAATGTATTTTTCTTCCATTTCCGTTCTGGGCGGTTGGGTGGGGGCACTATGGAGAGGTCAGGTTCCCTTTACACATAGAAGCAGCACAATTGTTTCCTACTCTGAAAGTGTGCTACATCTATCAGTATAAGGACTGATTCACACAAATGTGATTTTCTTTTGTGTCCGTTAAGTATTTTTGTACAGGTCCGTATGCGGGACCATTCATTTCAATGGGGCTTGAAAAAAAAACTAAATTATATGTGCATTCCGTGTCCATATGTCTGTTCTGCAAACAAAAGAAAACATGTCCTATTCTTGTCTGTTTTGCAGACAAGAACAGGCATTGTTACAATGGATTTGCAAAAAAAAACGGATGCAACGCAGATGTCACACTGAAGTCATCCATTTTTTTGCGGTACCGTGTTTTGCGGACTGCAAAATGCATACGGTCGTGTATATGAGTCCTTAGTAACAGCTATGGGCTCATAATCAAGGCAGTTTACCCAAAGGTGCTTAGCATAAGCTTAGCACTGGAATTGTACCCTTTGAGTTTTAGTTTAGGGATCTCATGGTCTACTGTGGATTCCAGTAGACATCACTGGGACAGGAATGTACATATAATGCACATGCACCTATCCCTTGGTTGGCATAAGCAATGAAAACTTCTAAAATGTCATAACTTTTGTTAGACACAAGCCTTGAAGAAGACTTTACCTATTGCACAGATGTAATATTAATCTGATACCTACCTGTGGAGCTGTCAGATCATATCCAAGAGCCATATGCAATGTAAAAGTGCATACACTAGCAACCACAACCACCACAGGGGCTATCCCTGTTGTAACACTCTGCACGTATCCAGCTTTTTCCAACAAAACCCTCTCGGCCCTTCTGATAGCTACGAAAGAATTATATTATCAGTTATTATCCTTTAATAAACAATCTAATATTAATAATAATGATAATAATTATTAGCCTATATTAAATAATATTATATTATTAATAAGTATTACCCTATAATAGACAATATTCCATAAAGTCCATTAGAATTACATTTCACTATTCCAACTGTTTGGTAAATACCTTGCGTACCATTTAAATAATTATACACAAATTATATGATAGATATTTTAAAGTGGTTTTCTGAAATTTTACTACTGATGAGCTATCCTCATGATAGGTCATCAGTATCTGATCGGTGGGGGTCAGACACCCAGGACCCCCTCCGATCAGCTGTTTGAGAAGGCATCGGCACTCCTGCGAATGCCGCACCTTCTCACAGCTTACCAAGCACAGCGTCATACATTATATAGAGGCTGTGCTTGGTATTGTGCTCAGCCCCATTCACTTCAATGGAGCTGAGCGTGATACCAAGCACAGCAGCTATACAATGTACGGTGCTATGCTTAGTAGGCACGGAGAAGGCCGCGGCGCTCATGGAGCGCCGGTGGCTTCTTAATCAGCTACCGATCAGATACTGATGATCTATCCTAAGGATAGGTCATTTGTAGCAGAAAAACAGAAAACCCTTTTAAGGGTACTTTCACACTAGTGGCAAAGCTATCCGGCACTAGCGGCATAGTCACCTCTGCTCCTTATACTTGGTGTTTCTATATCAATAGACTAAGTATTTCAATTTAAGTATTTGAGTTTTGCTGTTACATTCGAGTCCTAATTGTCACGTGATATTTTATGTTTGATCCTTTTGTATTATGGACTGAGTTCTGCTTCATTCTATTTCAGGCCCTGAGAAAGGTCCGGAATTGGACCGAAATGTAGGCCATATGTCTTGTATACATGTGTGGTGGCAATTTTGGAAACATTGTTCAATAAAAATTTACTAAGAGATTCTGTGGAGTGCCGTGTTGTAATCTACTAATAGCTATCCGGCAGGCTGTTCCGGCGGGTGAACAGGCTGCCGGATCCGCCATGCCGCAAGTACCCGCGCACTGCCGTGCTGCCGCTCCGTCCCCATTGACTATAATGGGGCAGGGGGACAGGGCTACGGCGCAGCACGGCAGTGCACGGCCAGAGATCGCCGGACTAAAAGTACTGCAGGTCCGACTTTTTAGTCCGGCGATCTTTGCTGTGCACAGACGCGCTGCGCCGTAGCTCTGCTCCCCGCCCTATTATACTCAATGGGGACGGAGCGGCAGCACGGCACTGCACGGTACTTGCGGCATGGCGAATCCAGCAGGCTGTTCACCCGCCGGAACAGCCTGCCGGATAGCTATGCCGCTAGTGTGAAAGTACCCTAAGTTGAGACAAGCAATATATACTGTATATTAGGACAGTTTTTCATATTTATTTATTTTTATTATTTAAATTATGACTTTGTCCAAAAAATATTGTTTATGTCACGTTATTCAAGCAATCCTTAAGATTTTGATTTGTGGGAAGTAAGCCCTTAATAACTCATTGTTAGTGCAGGCATTCTTTAATTCTTCGGATACCATACACAGTCAGGTATTAAAATTTAAATTGCAAGAAGTGGTTCATGTCTCCAAATCCTAATAGAATTGTAGTGAAATACATCAATCTGGTGATGAATTTTATTGTTGCTAAGAAATGGAAAACCATAGCCATCTCCTCATCCTCAAAGCTGTGAAAATGGAATTATTACACGCTGTTAGAACACATAATGTCCAGCATATCAAAAATCCTAGTTCCCGTGGAAATAATACAATGATTATTGGTCTCCCACCAACAACGCTTAAGTATAATTCTGATTATTGCAGTCTACTATTATTTTGTATTGTGGGATTTTCCTGCATTACATATGACTGTATTGATGGCACTATAGGCTTAGTTTGCTGTCTGTTATGTAGCAAAGAATCTAACAGAGCAATTGTAGCAATAAATGGGTACAGGGCTGGTTCTAGCTTTGTTAGAAAGAGATTGTCTATATGATGGCTGATGTCTGGGATAACACCTTTAAGGTGGCTCATCAATTTGGTGTTCACTTGTACATTTGAAATTGTTGTCTGAGTTTATTGTATTTGTGCACTTGCAATTTAAACACATAGGGGGAGATTTATCAAACTGGTGTAAAGTAGAACTGGCTTAGTTGCCTATAGAACCAATCAGATTCCACCTTTCATTTTCCAAAGGAGCTGTCAAAAATGGAAGGTGGAATCTGATTGGTTGCTATGGGCAACTAAGCCAGTTCTACTTTACACCAGTTTGATAAATCTCCTCCATATTCCGTACAGAACAATGCAGATATACTATATATTCCTACATCCTAACTCTCTATTGGATCCTATAAATGGCAAACTATAGAAATTAGACTTCATGCACATGACCGTATTTTTAGTCTGCGTCTGATCCGCATTCTTTGCGGTTCGGACACTGACTCATTCATTTTTATGGGACCATGAAAAATGCGGACAGCACAGGGATGAAATCCGTGTGCTGTCTGCATCTGTGCACCCATTCCGCTGTGTCTTGATGTGCTATTCTTGTCCATCTTGCAGAAAAGAATTGGCATTTCTATAATAGGGACCGAGAAACGTGCGGGATGGACACGGATGGTATCTGTATTTTGCAAATCCGCAGTTTGCAGAATGCAAAATACATACAGTCGTGTGCATGAGGCCTATCCTGAACTCCCAGCTTAGCCAAGACAGAGCAAAAAAAAAAACTAAAAGAAATTAAAATGTAGTGTGATCAAAAATGTATAAAATATTTCCAACAATAACATAATAAGGCCTGCACAGTTCTACATTGCAAATACCAAATAGAGCCCACCTTGAATATTGCACATGAATGTTTTCTCCCAAGCATACATCTTAATAAATCTGATGCTGGTCAAGATTTCATTCATAACTCGAATTCTTTGATCTGTGATCCCAATGCATTTTTTCCTAAAATATGCAGTTAGTTTTGATGCAAGCATCTAAAGGCAAATGAAAGAGAATGTAGTGTACATGTAGATGGATAGATAGATAGATAGATAGATAGATAGATAGATAGATAGATAGATAGATAGATAGATAGATAGATAGATAGATAGATAGAGAGATAGATAGATAGATAGATAGGTAGATAGGTAGATAGGTAGATAGGTAGATAGGTAGATAGGTAGATAGGTAGATAGGTAGATAGATATGAGGTAGATAGATAGATAGATATGAGGTAGATAGATAGATAGATATGAGATAGATAGATAGATAGATAGATATGAGATAGGTAATTACATAGATAGATAGATAGATAGATAGCTAGATAGAATTAATTCAATCAATAGTATATAAAACAAATTGAAAAGGAGTAACATAATAGTATTGGAAATTAATGTATAGACATATAATAGGTTAGACAGATGAGTAATCTTACCATTAATGGATAAAAAAAGATAAATGCAGCAGAACCTATCAGTGCTGTAGGTCCCAGAAAGAACACAGTGTACAGCAGTCCCAAGAGGGCAATTAAAGGACCAGCAGCGAGCATACAGCCTATTGTGGCAGCTTCATATAATCGATAGCCATCGCTGCTACACATGTTAACTAGCTGGAAGAAAACACACCATCATATAGTCATATACACCATCACATAGTCATACACTGTAGCGATTATCACATGGCTACTCATCAGTTTAGACCAGTGGTGCCCAACCTACGGCCCGCGGGCCAAATCCGGCCCGCGAAGCCGTGTCATGCGGCCCGCACAGTACCCGAACCTTTCCCTCATTTTTCCAGTGCAAGGTGCGCGGCAAACAGCACAGGCAGCAAAGCGATGCTGCCTGTACCTGCAATAGCCAATAGCAAAGCTCCAGGCAGCAAGGAGCTTTGCTATTGGTTGGACTGGGAGGGCGCCGAGAGTGCCTGCAGTAGGAAGCGGCAGGAGATTAAAGGAAGAGGGGCAGCTCCGGTGGTGGCTAAAGCATGGCAGCGGAGGTTCCGAGCTTACATCCCAGGCAAAAGAGGGACCTGCGGAAGAAGGTGACATCACAGTAATGTAATGTATCGATGTGTGTAATGTATGTATTGCAGTGTGTGATGTATACATGTGTGATGTATGTAGTGCAGTGTGTGATGTATACATGTGTGATGTATGTAGTGCAGTGTGTGATGTATACATGTGTGATGTATGTAGTGCAGTGTGTGATGTATACATGTGTGAATGTATGTAGTACAGTGTGTGATGTATACATGTGTGGAATATATGTAGTACAGTGTGTGATGTATACATGTGTGTGATGTATACATGTGTGATGTATGTAGTGCAGTGTGTGATGTATACATGTGTGGAATATATGTAGTACAGTGTGTGATGTATACATGTGTGTGATGTATACATGTGTGATGTATGTAGTGCAGTGTGTGATCATCACATTCTGCACTACATACAAACACATGTATACATCACACACTGCACTACATACATCACACATGTATACATCACACGCTGCACTACATACATCATACACAGACATGCATATATCACATACCCCTCACAGTAATAATGGACAGATATGTGTCCTCTTCACAGTAGTAATGAATATGGGCATTACTACTGTGAAGAGGGCACATATCTGGCCATTATTGCTGTGAGGGGGCACATATGTGCAATAGTACTGTGAGGGGGCACACATGAGCATATCTGGCCAATATTATTGTAAGGGGGCATGTGTGAGCATTACTAACGTGAAGAGGGCACATATCTGGCCATTATTACTGTGAGGAGGCACATGTGAGCATTACAAAAGTGAAGAGGGCACATATCTGGCCATTATTACTGTGAGGAGGCACATGTGAGCATTACAAAAGTGAAGAGGGCACATATCTGGCATAACTACTGTGAGGGGGCACATACCTGGGCATTACTACAGTGAAGAGGGCACATATCTGGCCATTATTGCTGTGAGGAGGCATTACTAAAGTGAAGAGGGCACATATATGGCATAACTACTGTATATCTGGCCCCCTCACAGCAATAATGGCCAGATATGTTCGCTCTTCACAGTAGTAATACTCACACGTGCCCCCTCACAGCAATAATGGCCAGATATGTGCCCTCTTCACAGTAGTTATGCTAACACGTACTCCTCACAGGGGCATTTCTTTCTAGCAAAGCTACTTGGTTTCGGCCCGCAAAATTTATACCAAATCTAGTGCGGCCCTCGGATGAAAAATGGTTGGGCACCACTGGTTTAGACAAATAAGGTATAGTAAAGAATAAGACACACTATGACCTACACTACCCTATATGTATATAAAGCTGATGAGAATGGAAATAGAATGTTACCAAGTTTCACATGACCTGAAAGCTGGAACAAGTAGGAACGGCCACATCAGCATTACATTATGTACTATTCAACTAGCCATTGCACAATCATGTGTATCATGAAATCACTGCCTTTTTGTTAGAAGTTTCCCCGATGAGCTGATTACAGGGTTTCTTGCTGCTGGACGCTCCAGAGATCAGCTGTGGGGAGCACAATAGCAAGTGTTCAATTTCCCTGTAGTGCCACCTCAGGGGAAATGAAGCATTGTACAATGTCCATTGATATTAATGGAATGTCCATGTAATCCACAGACAGGACATGTCCTTCGAGGGAGATGTAGCAAGTCTTCATTTTGACTAACAAGGGGTGCAGAGGTTCAAGTCAATTCTAGGCCCAGGATCCTGAGATGACCCAAAGATCCCTCTGCCACATAAGAAGATGTCAGTATCATAGAAAACAGATGATACATGAGACAGATTTTAGCATGGGGGCTCGGGACCTTGAAGATACACCTCTGGTAACAATAGGGGATCTCAGATGGGGAACTGCCTAGGAATTTACTCAGAATGCTCTAATAAGGCCCTTGAAAAGTTTTTCTAAACCAGGTCATATGCCAGATCTGGCGCATCTATTTTTATTTTCTTCATTTTTCTGTATCTACACTTGAAAATATAAACGTCGCCATAAAGACTTGATCAACAACTCGACGCTGAACTTTCTCTATTCAGGAGCCAACTTACCTCCCCTGTTGTAATATCCTTAGATACTTTAAGTTTCAGGATCTTTCTAAAAGCCAAAGCTAAAACCGCTCCTTTTAGTCGAATTCCTGTTCTGTAGTTCATTGCCCAGTTAAGTGCAAAAGACCAAGATCTTACAAGCTCCGCTGTAAAAATACCAAATACTACAAATAGCCCATAAAGGAGATTAGATTCTGTTGATTCTGCGTACTCAAGTAGTGCACGGATGAAGATGGCCTGTAGAGAGAGAGAGAGAGGCAAAAATTAACATAACGCGGGGATTTATCAAAACTGTAGAACTGACTTAGTTGCTCATAGCAATCAATCAGAATAATCCTCTCATTTTCCAAAGATGCTCTAAAAATTAAAGGTCGAATCTGATTGGTTGCTATAAGCAACTAAGCCAGTTTGCCTTTGCACCAGTTTTGATAAATCTCCCCACCAAATGTCCCAAAATTGTCTAATGTCCCTCCAATGTCAATTCTGGTAAAAAATCCCTTCTCAGTAACACATAATTATTTTATTTTCGTTTGAGCACTTTTTTTTAACAAGGTTCCTGTTCTTTTCTTAATTAGGGTGTAACGTATATTTCTTAGATGCTTGACTAGTCATTTCTATATTATGCTAGTGGTGGCATAGTCACCCATCTATCTAATATTATCTTACTTAGTCATTCAGCAAGACTCAAGGAAGAAAAGCGACTACCTTTACAGCACACTCATTTCTAGACAAACAGAATAGGAACTCACAGGGCCAATAAAGGTAGCTACCATGGTGATAATCAGAGACAATAAAGCCAACAAGGATCTGGTTTGGCAGAAGCGCCATAGCACCAGCGTGAGAGATGCCTTCTTCTTCCCACGCTTCTGGAGCTCTTCTTCCCAAAGCCTCTGTAGCCTGTAGGAAGAAAAAACATAGTAGTCACAATGCAAATGTATTGCACTTTATGTTTACTCCAGCAAGTTTACTCATTTATACTTTTATAGCATTTCTGAAATGTCTAAGTATATAAAAAACAAAAACAGTAATACCAGTTACATTTTTGTAAAGTGGGGCTCTAACGTTGGAGTATGTTAAAGGATATAGTAGGGAATTTCCTATAATAGCATGCAGTGAGCGGGAGTGGGGTTCGTATTGATCTTTTCCCTAGGTACACACCTAAGCGTTTTTCAGCGAGTTCAAACGCGCTGTAAAACGCACAACATGTGGAAAGCCATGCTTCCCTATGGGCATGGTTCACATTTGGGCATTTACAGCGTGTTTGAACGCGCTGAAAACGCCAAACGCTGTCGCTTCAGCATGAGCTTCTTTGGGGCGTTTTAACGCGCCTATGGGCCATGCTAAAATAGGGGTAAATCACTGAATCGAGCGTATGATGCGTGTTTCTTAGTTACAAAAACGCGCATCCAAAAATGCGCGTAAAACGCGCGATTCAGAAACGCCTAGGTGTGTTCCCAGCCTTATGGCTTCCCTCACGCACAACTTTGCTCTGGCATTTTTTCTACAGCCACTGCAAAAATGCTTGTGATTTTGCCACACCGCATTCGTATTTATGGCCTTTTTTTGTGATATGTTAGTTTTAACATGTTTGATTGACATTTTATTTTCAACCTTTTTTTTCTCTATAGCTATTGCTTCACTATGCTGCGTTTAAAAAAAACACTGGTAGAAAAAACTGCGTTTCATATTTCCCATAGACATAGGGCAGCTCCAGTATGAGCCGAGCGCTGGAGTCTGCTCAATACAGAACATGAACTCCCGGCAGAGGGACTCTAGAATATGAGGACTCTCTAGCACGTGCTCTGTATTGAGCAGACTCCTCTGCTAGGTTTGCGCTGGAGCTGCTCACTAGAAATTTAAGCAAAATGACTAGGTTAATTCCAGTAAGTGAGCTAGCGGTATCCTTCACAAAATGATGCTGCCCTTGTGCTGATTAGTGGGCAGCATGAAACTGCTGAGAAATTCCCTTTAAAGGTGGCCAATATTCCGTGGATTGCAGTCGTAATGAATAGCGTGGAATCGCAATGCCCTTGTGCCTTCTTGCCCCAACGCCATTTTCATATATGGAACATGCAATTCCTATAATAATTCCTAAAATAAAGACATAATAGAGAACTGTTGTTTAAAGGGGTCTTCCAGTCTCTCAATATTGATGACATATACTCTGAATAAGTCATCAATTTCAGATAGTGGGGGTCCGACACTGAGCACCCTCACGATCTGTCGTTTTTGCCAGCTGACATGCAGTAACCTGACACAGCTAGTTCACAATGGATGAAGTCTTCTGCTTCCGGCTCTGTCCTCTGTTTTGTGGCCAGTGCTGGCGGGTGCTGAAAACAGCTCATCGGCGGGGATGCCAGCTTCGGATCCCCACCAATCTGATATTGATGGCCTAGGATTGTCCATTGATATCGAGAGACAGGAAAAACCCTATTAAAGGGATAAGTTATCAATATCTGATGGTTGGGGGTCTGACTCCCAGCACTCTTGCCAATCAACTGTTTGAAGAGGATGCAGCACTCCAGGGATGTCACATTCATCAGTCACATGGCCTAGGCACAGATCGGTCCCCCTGAAGTGAATAGGTCTGAGCTGCAATACCAAGCATAGACGCTATCGAATGGGCAGCACTGTGCTTGGTGAGCTGCGAGGAGACCGTTGCCTCTCCAAACCTCTGAACAGCAGAGTTCTGGTGCCGGAATCCTTCTCTGATTTCGATGACCTATCCTATTAAACACCCGAAATAAACCTTTAAAGCAGTTCCCTAATATATATATGTAAATTTATCGTTACAACTTAAACCCAATGACCGAATATTTTTGTAAGGTTACATGAATTTATTATTTACATTTTACTTTCTATGAGTTACACGACTATAGTTCCTCTGTGAATATGGTGCATTTGATTCTCACAGAATAACTTCCTCCATTGTTTGCACTATTTTACGTAGGTGCCGGCTCAGTTCAAGGTTATGTTTTCTGCAGATTCATTGGGACTGTTCAGGTGCCAAGATGTGAAAGAACCATGTGATTATTACCAAAGTACCTTTATATTATCACAACCTATTTATCTTTTTACGGAAACAAGCCCACTCTTCAAATGGAACTGTTAAGCTCTATTGATAAGACTATTCAGAACATTAGAAACACCTTCTTCATGCTGTGTTGTGAAGCATCAACTTGAGCCAAAGTAGACCTAAATGCTGATATAGGTGTGGATGAAGCACTGTGCCACAACACTGGAAGGTGCGGACAGAGGGGAATCTGTATAGGGATAGTGTACAGTGGCAGACATAGAGGGGGAAATTTATCAAACTAGTGTTAAGTAGAACTGGCTTAGTTTCCCATAGCAACCAATCAGATTCCACCTTTTATTTTCCAATGGAGCTGTGAAAATGAAAGGTGGAATATGATTGGTTGCTATGGGCAACTAAGCAAGTTCTACTTTACACCAGTTTGATAAATCTCCTCCAGAGTGTGTGGTGAGACCACATGAGGTTTCAGAGACAGCAGTAGGCATAAGCTTGTCCACCAAGAAGCGTGTTGGTGGGCTGAAAGCTGGAGCAAGTGATTGAGTTCCTGAGTGGAAGCTACATGGAGGGTCTTCTGAAGCTGAGACCCAGAGGTCCAGGAGTTATTGAGCAGTACAGCTTAGCAAGGCCAGAGTGTTGTCAATAGATAGTGAGTGACTGGCTGCTCTGTGGCCTGTAAAATGCCCCGTAGGTTCCAGTCCTGAGCAAGCAGTGGACTGTTGAGGCTGGGGTTGAGTGATGGGCCAAAATGTTGCTGGAATATACTGTAAGCTAAGTGGTTAGAAAGTATTCCTCCTCCTGTATAAAGTGAAGTTCAAATGTTGCATGATACTTTGCAAGTTACAGTTATCCTGTGTAAAGGTAAAGGGGTTTCTGGGCTACTGGTATTATGATCTGTCCGATTAATGGGGGTCCGACACCCCGCACCCCCACTGATTGGCTGTTTCCTGAAGCCTCTGGCAACCTATTGGGGGAGGAGCGGGGTGTCGACCCCCACCAATCAAATAATGATGAATTTTCAGGAGACTAGAAAACTCCTTTAAAGTAGTGTGAAGATCCACTCCATGCAGGTTGCGGGATTCTCCTTCCTGCCGGTTCTGCATCTCTTTGCCCATAGGGTGCGCAATCTCTCCAGTTCTTAAAGGGCCACTGCGTGCAGCTTAGTTCCCCACAGCCAATGATTGGCCGCCTTAGAGTAAACCACCTTCTCCTGTGGAAAGGTGCCAGAGCAATAGGTTCCAATTCTCTAGTTGTCTGCAAAGGTGCACTACTTGTTTGGTTCTCTCTCCCATGAATTGACTTCTGCATGTCTCCGGATTTGACCCTTGTCTGCCTGATCTCCATACTTAACCTGACCCGTCTGCCTTGATTGTTGGACTGACTTTGGATTGCACACACTTTGCCTACCCTGACCTTGGCTTGTCGCTGACTATGTTATGTTTTGCCTGACCTCTCAGCAGCGTTGGACCAAAATCCCTTGAGCCCACCAGATTAAATTATTCTGAGTGCTCATCCTCTGTGTATACACGGGTCCATTATTATCAGAGCTTGGGCTTACCAGAGGATCCTCTGGTACTCAGGTGAGCCAGTCTGCCCCTGCCCCTCTGCGTTTTGCACCAGTGTCTCTTGACCCCCATGGGTCAGCAGTCTACTGAGTAGAGACTATTCCAAGAGGTAGCAGCTTGGTGGTTCTCCTGCAGTGGAGTTCACCTTACATAACTCCCTTAGGAGTAGTCCAGGTTAAATCTGTTCAGCAGATGTCCACATTGTAACAGCTGCATTTCTTAGTGATCCATGTGTTGTTTAGGAATGAAAAATGTAACTTACAAGAACCTGTACTGATAAGATTAATGTTATATCACGGATCGGTAACATATGAAATTGGTAAAGTTCTGTAATATCGTGCTTTGAGCTTAGTTTTTAGTTTATTACCTGCTTACATAGCGACAACATATTCCACAGTACTTTATAGACATTGCCATTGCTCACTGTCACCAGTGGGGCTCACAATCTAAATTTCCTATCAGTATGTCTTTGGAGTACGGGAGGAAACCCATGCAAATACAGGGAGAACATACAAACTCCATGCAGATGTTGTCCTTGGTTGGATTAGACCCCAGGACCAGGGGTGTAACTACCATAGCGGCAGACCATGTGACTGCTATGGCGCCCAGTTGGAATCATCTCCTCGTCTACTAGAGCTGAAAACTTGGTCAGGACTCTACCCTCTAAAGCAGGGGTGCACAACGTTTTCTGGGTGGGGGCCACATTGTCAGACTGAACCAATGTCAAGCGCCAAAAATAAAATTTAAATTGGTATTAACAACTGAAATCCAGTATTTATGGCATATGGAACATACAGTATGTACCATTAATATCTAGTTACAGTTCCAGGACTCCCATATAATGGAGAAATTCATGAAAAATACATTTGAGCAGCAAAAAAACATAGACATACACCAGATGGTTGGGGGCCACACAGAATGATATCACGAGCCTCAGGTTGTGCACTCCTGCTCTAAAGAAACAACTTTTAGCAAATGAAGCAGTGGAAAAATGGACCAAGGGTCACTAAAAGGGTTTAGCCAGAAACCCTTCTGTCCTGTGCGGGGGGCCTGGATTGATGCTTGCTATGGGGACCTTACTTCTCTATGTACACCACTGCCCAGGACCTCAGCATTGCAAGGCACCAGTTCTAACCTGAGCCACTGTGCTTCCCCATCAATATCTGATCGATAGGGATCAGACAGCCTCATTGATCAGTTGTTGTAAAGTACCTCTGGACCACTGGAACTACACAGCTCCATCCCGTCCTGTCCCCAGTTAAGTGAATCAGCAGCACTGCAGTTACCCCTGAACCCCCGCCATGCGTATATTGATGACCTATCCTAATATCTAATAACTGATGGCCAGAACGATACGTTAATAAATACTGGCACATCGGACAAGCAGAATGGAACAACCCGCAATCCTACAGATAGGACTTACCTCCAGCTGTTTATTTCTGACGACTCTTGTGATGGCAGACCCCAAAGATCATTTATATGAAGTTTAGAGAGCCTGGTGACTTTTCTTGCAAGTGGAGTAATCCAATTTATAGTCATGAAGGAAAATAAGCCGGCATTATCAACCGGATGTCGGTGCCTGAAACATATTTTCAGGGTTATTACATAGATGACAGTAAAGGCAATAACTACAGTAAATATTATGGTATGATATGATAAGTTTATCATGTATACCATAAATCCAGTTAATAAGTGCTGGCAATCAATGGCATTGTTTAGCGGTATGCACCATGTTTCCCATCTGGCACTATAGACAGGGCCCTGCCCAATATTTCATGACTTCTACTGTATAAATAAAGTCCCCTGGCCGTTTTCCTGGTATTCATTTTACACAACTAGAAGAAAAGAACATATGCACCGGCAACTTTTGCTTAAATCTAAGCATTTTAGCCCAACCCATGCAAATAAAATAATGCTATTTATTCTGAAGAGATTTCATTCCCCATAAACAATTATGTTAACTGTCACCCAGCTTTCCCAGAAACTGCTGTAACTTGCTACCAATGACCTTTTCATTCTGTGAAGGAACTCAGTTTATTGGGTTTATACATTAAGCAGTTTCACGGATATAACTTTTCGCATGCTTTATATAGCGGTTTTATGAATTGTACTACACATTTTATGTATTGTGTAACATACAGCTGATGCTACTAGCCATAAACCAGTGAAATAACATGTACCCCACGTCCTTCAGACTGACCCATAGAAAGCACGCTTACCTGTGTGTGGTGCGGAAGGGCTTGAGTACTGGCAAGCTGTGCTGGTACCTGACGGTAAATTTTTCCTTTGCTGGTCTGTCCATGTTACTTGTAGAATAGTATAATCATGACGCCCGCTCCTGAACCTGTGGGTGAGAAGCAATGACACCGGCTGTTAGAACCTCCTATTACCTCCGTGTATTAAGCTGCTGTATCAAGTCATGACTCTGCAAAAAAGTTTCTAGTAAGGCAGACTGGAGGGACATTGAACTTTATGCGTACATTACTATGATTGCTACTGTCCATTAACCACTCATATAACACAAAAAGACTACACTACCCACTATGACTTCACAAAAACTGCTAATCTGTAATGTGCTCATGAAGGTAGAGGCTATGTCTGCCAACGTCCCAAAAAGTTTACACTCCTTATTGTCATCAGATATGATCCACCAAAGAGTCTGAGAATGGAGAAAACCGAAGCACAACCTAAAAGTACAAAAACTGACAGTAACACTAGGACCTGTTTACTGCAGCTGCCTCTACCGGGGAGCTCCAGACAAGGACACTGACGGGAAGGCTGCCACACGAGAACTAACAAGAACTAATAGAGGTCCCATAGTAAAATGTCCCACTGCTTCCAGCTCAGAACCAGCCGCAATGTCTACCCGCTCCCAGTATGTGCCAGTCTATATATAATACTACTGTACAAACACAGCACAGCTGACAGGTGCTGCTCTGAACTTTCATGCACTACACCAAGGAGTAATTTAAGTCAGCCTCCACTGAACAAAACGGCCAACTCTTCACTAACGTCATTCATTTAGAGGCTATGTTCACTAGTGTTTCCCACATTTCTGTTCCATAAAAAAATGGCAGCACGGAATCCGTCATATGACGGAAATAAATATCACACGACTCGCAGGTGTAAATATAGCCTAAGGCCTCTTGCACACGACAGTATTTTGCGGACCGTATACTGGCTGTTTTTTCAGTTCAGTATACTGACAGTATACTGAACCATTCACTTCAATGGGACCTCAAAAGATACTGAGGTGGCTCCATTCAAGTCAATGGGTCCGCAAAAAAACGGAAAGCATACGGAAGTGCATCCGTATGTCTTCTGTATCCATTCCGTTTTTTGCAGAACCATCTATTGAAAATTTTAAGACCAGCCCAATTTTTTCTATGATATTACTGTATAATGTATATGCCATACGGAAAAACGGAACGGAAAAACGGAATGGATACACAACGGAAGCAAAAAACGGATCCGAAAAAAACAGACCGCAAAACACTGAAAAAGCCATATAAAAGAACATATAAAAGTTGCACACCCCCCCCCCCCCATGCCTTGAAACATAGTGCCCTGCTCACTTGGTTGACAGGGCCAGGTATACAAATCGTCAGCCAGCCTGGAGGTCATTCTCAGCATGTCAGTAGAACATCTTTTTGTCTTGGCCCCATCCCAAAGTAGACTACTGCGCATGTGCCAAGGATGAACTGAATGGCGCAGGATTACAGGGCCTGGTGAGATGATGAATTACTGTAGATGCCTAGTCCTGTCAATCAAGTAGAAAGGGAGTGGTTTGTAAAGCAGAACGAAGGAGGTAGGGTGCACATAGTGGCTAGTGGTGGTGCACTTAAGGACTAATTTGCATATTGTTAAAGAAGAATATTTCTCCTGAATGCTGCATTGGATTGGGAAGAGAAAGATAGGCGTTAAATAAGATGGGGCAGTCCTACCAGGCATTGTGCCTAGTTAGATACTGATGAGCCTGAAGAAAGATGCCCTTTAAAGATTTAATCTAGGGAATACCTAAGCAAAAAAGCTATGACAATGGCGCCACCTCCTGGCAGTACCTGTGGGTATAAGAAGTATTACATATCTCCACCAGTATTGTTTGAGTTTACACTTTGTAATATATTACCTGTAGTAATTCAGTCCCTGAGAACAGAATATACGAATACTGTATATTCCTCCTCCCTGGTCATGCCACAACTCAGAAGATACAATCACAACACCAGATGCTGCCTCTACAATTTTCAATGACCCTGGGTTCAGACCTGAGCGTTCTTCAGCGCGTTTTTGCCAATAGGAAACGCGCGTCGTACGCGCGTTCATGTGATTGACTACTGTGGTGTCAATCACAAAACGCACGACAAACGCCCCATAAAAAGCTCAAGTACTTGTTTATGCGTATGGCGTTTTACAGCGCATTCGTACGCGCTGTAAAACGCTCAGGTGAGAACCATGCCCATAGGGAAACATGGGTTTTCGCCTGTTGAGTGTTTTACAGCGCATAGGAACGCGCTGTAAAACACTCAGGTGTGAACTTAGGGTTAGGGTGATAGTTACTGTCGCTGAAATCTTGTCATTCTGGAGCATTAAAAAACCCCCAGTCTAACTGCTCACCCAGTTTAGGGCCTCATGCACTACGAATGTGTGCCGGCTGGGCCTGTGCTGCGGACTGCAAATTTCGGTCTGCAATGCACGGGCACCGACTGTAGGGCTGCCGTATGCAGACGCGGATCCATTCACTTGAATGGGGTCTTTGATCCACATCCGATGGATGTGCCTCCGTTCCGCACTGTACCTTCTGGATTGCAGACGGCTTCAAGTGAATGGGTCCACATGGCTGGTGCCCGTGTATTGTGGACCTGTTGTTTGCGGGCCGCAATACGGCCACTACCAGGCAACGGGCGTGTGCATGAGGCCTTACTCATAGTAAATCTGCGCCATTCTCTTCATCTGGCCCAAACCGCCATGATGACTTCAGTTGACAGAGTTTTCTACCAAGACATCTTCGGTCCTTCCCTTTTCTACTGCATTTATCCGCAGACTCTATAGCTGAGATCAGCAACCTTCGCCACGCCAGCTGCTGTGAAACTACAACTCCCAGCAAGCACACTTGCTTGGCTGTTGTAACTTTCACAGAAATGAAATGGGAGTTGCGGTTTCAGAACAGCTGGAGTGCCGGCGCTTGCTGATCCCTGCTCTATAGCCATGTAAAAATAAAAAATTCAGACCCCAGACCAGACCCAAATAAAAACACACCTTAGCCCATTTTGGGAATGTATAGCTTTCTGGCAGCTGCTCGGCCAGTCTCTGTGAGAAGGAGGAGGGTCTGGACCTGGTATGGCATATCTCTAAACAACAGGACCACATAATGACTATATGTATTTACAGAGACAGTGAACCAAACCTGGTGAGGGGAGCAAGTTCTTCGGCAGTATCTTCTGTGTGCTTCTCTCTTTGGTAAGAGAAGCTGTATTACCATCTCCAGAGTTTTTACCTTTGCCAGTAACCAAGTAGTCCCTCTCCAAAAGTCAACAATTCCATCTTCTAATTTCACAACGGACTTGATTCATCTTGCATGCTACAGGCATTCTGAAGGTCTCAAGCGTGGTTTGTAAGGCTTACCTAACCAGCTACTACTTCCACAGGTAAATGTAGCACGTATGAATTTTATGCATTCTTTTCTCTTCTTGTCCATTATTTAGTTCATTGATTTTAAGGTGTAGTCTTTGGGAGGAGAGGCTATTCGCTATGCACATTGTGTAATGGCGTGATTGCAGTGAAGAAGTCAAACCAAATTAGAGTTGTTTCGGTACCAAAATTTTGATTCGGTATCGATACCATAAAAAAGTATTGCGATACTCGATACCATTCGATACCACGCGAAAAAAATAAAAACGCCAAAAAAATCCGCGTGCATTCCACATTTTATGAAACCGCCGGCTCATAATACAACAGTCCTATCCTACTTTTTTGTGGGGACAAGGCGACTAAAAGAAAATGGCGAATCGTGCATTTTTTCTTTTTCTTTCTTTTACGGCGTTCACCGCATAAAAGTGGATTTTTTTAATAGTTTGGACTTTTGAGACGTGGCGATATGTAATATTTTATTTATTGTTTATATATTTTATATGTAAAATTGGGAAAGGGGGTGATTTATAATTAATATTTTGGTGTACTTTAACTTTTTTTTTTTTTTTTACAGTTTATTTATTAACTATTTCCCCCCTAGGGGCAGAACCTGGGATATTCTCATCCTATTCACCCTAATAGAGCTCTATCAGGGTGAATAGGATCTCACCCTCTCCCTGCTGCCCTGTGCTCTGTGCACACAGCAGCAGGGAGCTGACCAAGGCAGCCAGGACTTCAGAAGCGTCCTGGTTACCATGGTAACCATCGGAGCCCCAGCATTACAGTGCTGGGGCTCCGATCACTGCCACCAATGAGGAGGAGCTGAGGGGACCCTGTGGCCACTGCCACCAATGATTTTATTACTGGGGGGAAGGGGGGGGCAGGGGGGGGCACACTGCCCACTGCCCACCAATGTTTTAATACTAGGGGGGGGGCACACTGCCCACCAATGTTTTAATACTAGGGAGGGGGGGGGCACACTGCCACAAATGTTTTAATACTAGGGAGGAGCGGGGGTACGGGAGCACTGGCCACCAATGCCTAGTAACGTTCATATATAAATGCAGGCAGAAGACACATGCTGCCGGCACCTGCCTGTGACCGAGCGCTGCGATCAGAGGCTATTAACCCCTCAGGTGCCGCACCTGAGGGGTTAATTGCCTCTGATTGCAGTGCTGGGTCACAGGCAGGTGCTGGCAGGCTGTGTCTTCTGCCTGCATTTATATAAGAAACTACTCGGCATTGCTGGCCAGTGCTCCCGTCCCCCAGCTCCGCCCTCCTCCCGCCCCCTCTCCCTCTATTGGTTGAAGCGGCAGCACAGGGGGAGGGAGACACTGCCTCCTTCTCCCTGTGCTGCCGAGGAGAACATGGCCGCGCTGAGAGCGGCGCAGCCATGCTCTCTTATACTGGGCTGTGCAGTAGCGCAGCCCAGTATCGATAAAATACTTTTCCTGGTATCGAGTGCGATACCAGAGAAAAGTATCGATTGGGTATCGAAAGTTCGATACCCGAAACAACCCTAAAACCAATATTTTCTTTCATTGCTGTTTCATTTTAATTTATTGTATTACTACTGTCCTTTGTTACAAAAGTCATAGAAACATGCAACTAGTGTACATTGTTTTAGGCTACTTTCACACTAGCGTTTTTCTTTTCCGGCATAGAGTTCCGTCATAGGGGCTCAATACCGGAAAAGAACTGATGAGTTTTATCCCCATGCATTCTGAATGGAGAGAAATCAGTTCAGGATGCAAGCAGGATGTCTTCAGTTCAGTCTTTTTGACATTTCAGGACAGAGATAATACCGCAGCATGCTGCCGTATTATCTCCTTCCAAAATTCCGGAACACTTCCCGGAATGCCGGATCCAGCATTTTTTCCCATTGGAATGTATTAATGCCGCATCCAGCATTCAAAATACCGCAATCCAAGATCCGGTAAAAATTTGAAAAAAAATATATAACGGATCCGTCTCTCCACATGACAAGCGGAGAGACGGATCCGTTCTTGCAATGCATTTGTAAGATGGATCCGTAGTCGGATCAGTCTTCAAATGCTTTCCGTTTGCATGCAGTTTGACGGATCCGGCAGGCAGTTCTGGCGATGGAACTACTTGCCAGATCACTCTGCCGCAAGTGGGAAAGTAGCCTTAAAAGGAAAGCCAGATGTTGCCCAAGATCTCTTGATTTTTGATCATCAGGTAGTGCTACTAACTTTCATTAGCAAAAACAGTAGACCCAAAAAAGGATAGAATTCCTCTCTTGGACTACTACTGTATATTGCAATTATAATGGTCTATGAATGGACTTTTTGAGGACTAATCATCACCCAATATTGAATAGTCTACTATGGACCCTAGAACGTAAAGACTAGCGCAAGTTCATATAAAAAGCTGTAAAGAATCAAGCCTTAAAGGTTTATGGTGGTCTTCCATCAGTTTCAGAAATGATTACTCTTTGAATTAAGTAGCTCTGTAGATTTTAGGAGTCTTGAGTCTTCACTGGAAACAATCTCTTGAGGGTAAGCACCATCTGGTTTACTTATATACTGAACAGTGTGTACTGGACCTTGTCACATAACAGCTGAAGCTACATTCAGGATCATCGAATAAGTCAAAAATAGTCGGACCCAAGCTCTATTCCTACAAGTTCCCTACAAACACCAATAGGACATTTCTGCTTGAATGAGATCCTTTCTCTCAAGCTGCAACAGTTGTGAGAGCCTTCACAGCAGCCTCGCCTGCACCATCTACTCACTTAGGCTTCGTTAACATCTCCGTTATGCCAGATTCCGTCCGGATAAAAAACTTGCATGCAGCGGCGGGTTTTGTCTGACTGAAACCCGGCATATCTGCTGGAAATCATTGGAGTCAACAGGAATAGCCTGGAGCCAAGCCGGAATAGCCTGCCGGACCTCCTGACAGGGATGTGAACGAGGCCTAAGAAAGAAAGAAAGGGTATCCAGATGTAAACCTAAATACCAATAGGACACCTATTTGACCTACATCTGTACAATAGACGTCTATAGGGACATTTTACCATGTACCTGTTATATGGTGCGATGGTAGCCTCACATCATTATATAAGGTTATATTTTAATGCTGTTGATGGCGTTTCTGTTGGGTTTGATATATACAGTATACACAAACAAGTGACTGCAAGAATAATCATAGCGGCAGAAGTGTTTTATATGCAAAAAAGGTTCAGCGGTAAGGTACCCTCAAAAAACAACTACTACATTTTTTTTTTTAAATCGAGGAATTAGTAGTGAACTCACAGTGCGGATTGCTTTTTTTTAAATCCTTCATGCGGGTAATTTGAGCATCAAGTAAACACATAACCACATAGGCAGCAGAGCTGAACTAATACGTCTTGTATCATCTGTCGTCCCAGTAGACTTTTGTTGTCCTGCCAGTTCTGCTAAACCACGCAGCCTGTGGTGGACCCTCTTGATCTGCGGGGTTCAGTAGGATCCATTCAACTAAGCAGTGAGGTGGTCTATCTATATATGTGCGGTCCTGTACTTTGGGACAGTATAATGTCAGATGATGCCTCATTCAAAAACCTGGACTGGATAGAAATTAGTTTTACAATACCACTGACCCTGACTAACGGTCCTTTTACAGGGACCAACAATTTGGCCAATAACTGGGGTTGAGCGTTTGAAAAACAGCTCATTCCCGAATTTCCCGATAATTGTCCTGTGTGAAAGATGCTGGCAGTCCCCTAAATGATGCTGATTCAATGATCGTCGCTTTCGGCTGGTAGCAAAAAAAATCAGTTTCCGTGCAGCAGATCGTGCTGCATAAACAGGGATCCGCTGCCCAGATTATATTGGGATTGCTTGTCCCCATTCATAGGAAATGATTGCTGCATGTGTAAATGCAGCCCTCATCTCCGCTGACGATTACCCTGGGAACACACTTCGCGTGTTCCCAGGGCGCGCATATGACGCGCGCTTCTGTCGCGAAGTGGCTGTTTTATGGAAGCGCGCGTCATATGCGCGCTCCCATAATAGAATATGGGTTGGATCGCGCATGCTGCCGTGCGATAGTCACGGCAGCCGACGCGATCACGCAGGGCCACCTTTAGGGTCCTTTTACATGGACATGTCAATCATGTTCATTAACTGCCACTGACAGAAAGCAATCGTAGTTCACATTTGTTGGCAGCACGTACCCTGTCTACACACGTTAACATTTGTCTAGAAGGAGCTCTGTGCAGAGTCTGGGGAATATCACCAGGAATACATGTATTCAAAGATCCCCATTTTCCTCATGTTACCTTCACTCTGGCGTTTACCTTGGAAACACATCTAAAATGACAGCATTTCACTTTCAGTGATAATAGTTTTCTAGTAAAGTGTGCCCATGGCTCTGCCTGTTTAGTTTCCCTTGTAAAGTTTTTAGGTTATGATATTTGTAATATTTATAATATTGGTATGGTCCAAAAATAATCAGTGGTCCACAAGGATCCACATGTCCTAAAATGTGACTTGCGCAAACACATTAGAAATCGCCCCAGATTTGTAACTTTTCTCCTCAGTTGTCAAATTTTAAAACACTGAGAGGAAAAGCAGGCACCAAGAAAACATATGTTAGACCACGTTTATTAAAGGGGTTTTTTAGGACTTAGGCCTCTTTCACACGGGCGTCATGTTTGGACCATGTGATGTGACGTCATCACAGGTCCTTGAGATCTTAGCTGATGCAGGGAAAGAGAGGACAGATCACAACTACGCGATCAAGTGGCTAAGGTAAGTTCACTTTTATTATTTTTAACCCCTTCATCTTCATTTTACTAAGCATTCTTTATTAAGAATGCTATTATTTCCCCTTATAACCATGTTATAAGGGAAAATAATAAAGATCAGGTCCCGTTGCTAAGCAACCATGCAGGAAAATCGCAACGCATCTGCACTTGCTTGCGATTTTCCCGCAGCCCTATTCAATATAGAGCATGCTGCGATTTTCACGCAAAGCAGAAGTGATGCGTGAAAATCACCGCTCATGTGCACAGCCCCATAGAAATGAATGGGTACGGATTCAGTGCGGGTGCAATGCGTCCTCCTCACGCATTGCACCCGCGCGGAAAACTCGCCCGTGTGAAAGGGGCCTTAAAGGGAGTCTTTCACCCCCATATGGCCATATAGAGTGTTTACGCCGCCCAATAGCTCAGATATAGAAGAATGTAATGGGTACCTTTATCTTTTTCTTCATACTTGAAGGTGTAAAAACGAAGTTTAATCCTTATGCAAATGAGCTCTTGAAGATGCCCAGGGGTGGCGCTAATTGTATGGGAGCCCAGCCTGTGCTTATACCCGCCCTCCTAATCCTTTGTTTCAACCTACAGTCCAACTGAGATCCCGCACCTGCGCACTGTTTCGCCGAGCCGGGCATGCGCACCGCGATGCCTATTGTGGGCACAACATCGCTTTAACTGCGCATGCGTCAGCGAACGGAGTGAAACCAGCCACAAGAGAGCGTTCGCCAGGTGCATGCGCATTAATTAAAGCGATGCCGTGCCCACAATAGCCATCGCAGTGCGCATGCCCAGCTCGGCAAGACAGTGCGCAGGCGCGGGATCTCGGCCGGATTGTAGGTTGAAACAAGGGAATAGTAGGGCGGGTATAAGCACAGGCTGGGCGGGGAAATGTCCAAAAAAGTCAGCGCAGCCTGGGCTCCCATACAGTAAGCGCCACCCCTGGGCATCTTCAAGAGCTCATTTGCGTAAGGATTAAACTTCGTTTTTACACCTTCTTCAAGTATGAAGAAAAAGATAAAGGTACCCTTACATTCTTCTATATCTGTGCTATTGGGCGGCGTAAACACTCTATATGGCCATATGGGGGTGAAAAACTCCCTTTAATTATTAATGGCCTATCTTTAGGATAAGTAATCATTACCCGACTGGCGGAGTTACACGGCTCCGTTCACTGTGCAGTGGCCATGCCACATTACTGCAGTAAGTAGCTGGGAGTTGGACAACACCAATCGGATATTGATGACCTATCCTAAAGGCAGATCAGCAATACTGTCACCAGTTTTATGGTCTCCTAACTAAGGGCAACATAAACTAGTGACAGGTCTCGTTAGCAAAATTCTGGGTCACTTTCTTTAATTGACTTCATTTTGCTAAAATCTTCTTCTACACAGCTCCAGGGTATCCCGAACGAGTCCCCATATTCATGAGCTCCGGGATCTCCCCGCTGACCTGCTGCTGATTCAGCTGGAAAAAACTGTCAGAGGCAGGAGGGCAGGGAGAGCCGTGAGCTCATGAATATCAGGACTCATTGGCATGTGCTGGAGATGTTAGGGTTTGAGGCTAGGTTCGCGCGACAAAAAGTCGCACTATTGTCGCGCAACAATTTTTATAAAATTGTATGTCTATGGTGTCGCACTGCGACATGCAACATAGACTCCCATTATAAAAAGTGTTGCGCGACAAATGTTGTAGCGAAGTTGTGCGCGACAAATGTCGTCGTGTGAACCTAGCCTAAGAGTGATAGCAGCAGAAAACTGATGATAGATTGCCTTCAAGTCCTGGAGAAGCTCATAAAGCCTCATTCACATGTCAGTGTTTGGTCAGTGATTGTGAGCCAAAATCAGGATTGGAGCCTCCACAGACATCAGGTATAATGGAAAGATTTCCTCATGTTCTATGTTTCTGCAACTGGTTTTGGCTCACAATAACTGACTGACTGTGTGAAAGTGGCCTCTTCCACGTTTACATTTTTACGGACATTTGCTATTCGCATTTTCCACGCGCAGCACACATACCCATTGATTTTAATGTGTTTGTCCACACATCAGTAGTTTTTCCACTGATAAAAATCATGAGGACGTGCACTGTGCACTTGTGATGCAGACCAAACACGGCCATTGAAGTCTATGGGCTCGTGAAAAAACACTGATACAATAAGGATGGCATCTGTGTTTGGTCCATTTTTCACTGACCATTGGTAGCAGACGCTCTGGAAAGTAATTTTCAGCTGAGCAGTGTCCATGGTATACACGGGTCAAACACGGATCTATAATGATCATCTTTACGGATGAAATGCAGGCGGATTTTCCACAGACGTCAAACGAATACGGAAATGGGTCAAATATATTAGTTTGACCTTACCAACTCCTTTCTCCACACTGACTTGTATAATATGTAGGCCAATGAGTTTAATAGTTGTTGTTCTGTCTTCTACCATTATAATTTATTCCGCTTCAGTAAATTAAATACTGAATATAGGAATTATATATGCTGCAAAAAACTATTTTAATATCACTTCTATGTTTTTGTGTATTTCATACATTTGTAACAGTAATGAAATAAATTGTATAAAAAAAAAAAATCTGAAAAAGTTACTACTAGTGTTGAGCGAACTTGTGTTTTAAGTTTTGCGTCCAAAGTTCGGGTTCTCAAAGAATCCCGTTATGGATTCCGCTACCTCATAACGGGATTCTTCGATAACCCGAACTTTGGATGCCGAACGTAAAACACAAGTTCGCTCAACACTAGTTGATAAAACTGATCACATCACATTATCGACACCAACTTCTCACATATCATGTTCCACTTGGTGTGAACTTCATCATGGTCGGGGTAAGTCCTCAGTAAAGTAGTCACTAAGAAAACGATTTCACTTGGACAAAATCTGCTGCCTAGCAAAGCATCCTGCAGCTCACGGCACTGCCGCTCCGACAGCCAGTGACTGGGCACTGCCATAGAGCAGCTCTCTATATAGCCATTTTTTATAGACATAGTTAAACTAACATCCACCACAATATCCTTATGCAAAATCTGAAAGGACTTCTGCACGTCAAATTTTGGGGTCTTTCCATAAATCCAGTCCCAAGTGCACAACTCCTTTTTTTTCTTTGCTATCCCCGGAAACAGGGTCTCGTCACTTGGATCAACTACATGAACGCCGGGTTTATCCCTATACAGAAAACTGTATTCTTTGGCAACGGCATCCATGACAGCGTCCCATGTTAATGATGAATGAGCTTGGCAGAGGTTTTTAACCAGTGATGGCACACTAGGCGTGGCATTGCTTAGTATACCATCATAAGGACTTTGTAGAACCAAAGGCAAGAGCGAGCTATCGGCGCTACACAACAACGTACAATGGTGGTATGCAACAGTCCTCCCAAGCTTGGCTGCGGTCCCTGAAATCTTGTACTTTCCGTCTAACAGGAGATCATACCTCTTTGTGGCGTGCACATCTAAAGAGGGTTGCAATGATTTAAGAGCTCTAATAACCAGCTGTAAATTTTCCATTCTATCATATTTTCTCTTAGATGTGAAAAAAGTCAAGTTGATATTTCCCAGATCATGAAACACAGTGCCGCCGCCACTTCTCCTCCTGGCCAGGCCGATCCCCTTCTCTCTCATCAAATGAAGGTTGCATTCTTTCCAGGGATTCTGGTGTCGGCCGATCACCACCGCCGGAGAGTTCCTCCACAGAAACAGAACCTTTTTCTGCTCTAAGTCCATGTGGTCATGAATCCAGTCTTCCACTGCCAGGTTCTCGTACACATTGCTGGAGGACGACTGCAGGATGAGCGCTTCTCTTGCCAAACTTCCAAATCTCAGCGTGGTTCTGTGACAGAGAACGGGTACACAAATCCTCTTCACGGATATCGGACTGAACAGCATTGTTCACTAAATAAAATGAGAAAAAAGTAATTGAAGGTTGGAATTAGTGAATGTAAATAAACCTGGGCATATCAGTACTTGTAATGAATGCAGATAGTTCATGATGGGGGAATCTTGAGGGGTGTGTCCCTCCATGACAACCATATAGAAAGGGACTGTGCTAAGAAAATAAAAAGCGGCTAATGGCACAGCGTCTCCTGCTCTAGAAGAGTCGGTTACACATCATACTTGTCCCATGATTATTGTACAAAAAGACAATCTCTTCCTAACAAAGGTAGAACCAGCCCAGTACCTCACATGGGTCCAGAGATCTCCCCAATCAAAACAATTGCTCTCTTGGATTTATATCAAGCTGGTAGCCCAAGGGGAGTGTCTTTTCTGCTGCAGCTATGGGGGCGTGTCTCAGTTCTACCTATCACAGCTCAGGGGGAGTGTCTCAGCTCTACCTATCACAGCTCAGGGGGCGTCTCAGCTCTACCTATCACAGCTCGGGGGCGTGTCTCAGCTCTACCTATCACAGATGAAGCATGAAACTGAGCATGCGCTGCCATCTCAGTGAGCAGGTCAGAGATATAAGAAAAAAGACAAACAGCAGGTGGCGCTATACAGATACATTTTATTAAATAACTCAGTGGCTATACTGAATTTTTAATAACATGCAGTTACCAAAAGTAATCAGATCCGGGTGCTAGTTTGAAAACTGTAGAATATTTTTTGTGGCACAACCCCTTTAACCGCTACAGGACCGCCTAACGCAGGGATGCGTCCTGCCGGCGGTCCTGTAGCTCTGAGACGACGCATCGGCGCGTCATCTCGTGAGAGCCGAGATTTCCTGTGAACGCGCGCGCGTGCGTGTTCACAGAGAAGAGCGGCACGGCAGTTAGGCTACAGCCTGCCAGCGATGATCCATCGCTGGCAGGCTGTAGATGCGATATAAATCGCATCAAACAGCTATATCAGACGCTGTTTTATGAACAGCGTCTGATATAGCTGCTACCTGGTCCTCTGGTGGTCCCATTTGCTGGGATCGACCACCAGAGGACCAGGTAACTATGTAAAGTTGCACCAAACACTACACTAACCCCCCCTCACCTATTAACTCCTTGATCACCCCATATAGACCCCCTGATCACCCCCCTATCATTGATCACACCCCTTGTAAGGCTCAATTCAGACCTCTATATGTGTTTTGCGGATCCGTGGATTCACGGATCCGCGGATCAGATCTGCGGATCCGCAGATCCTCAAAACACGGACACCGGCAATGTGCTTTCCGCATTTTGCAGATCCGCACATTGCCAGAACTATATAGAAAATGCTTTTTCTTGTCCGCAATTGCGGACAAGAATAGGACATGTTCTATATTTTTGCGGAACGGAAGTGCAGACCCGGAAGCGCGGATCCGTAATTCCGGATCCGAGCGGGACACAGTCTGTCCCCATAGAAATGAATGGGTCCGCAATTCTGTTCCGCAAACAGAATTTCGGACGTGTGAATGGGGCATAAGGGTCCCTTATCACCGCCAGTTAGTTAGCTACTTGTTAGGTAGCTAGCGCCCAGCCCACCACACCGCAGTCACTGATTTTGGCAGAGATTTTTTCATCCACATTGATCGATGCGAATGAAAAAATCTGTGCCACATGAGTGACACTTTTTTGCAGCCTGAGTGCGCAAAGGGGCCCAAATTCCAACGAGTACCTTTAGGTTTTACATGGCGGCTCACAATTTAGCCCCGCCCAAAATGCCAGAACAGTAAACACACCCCACAAATGACCTCATTTCAGAAGTAGACACTTGCAGAGTATTCACTGAGGGACATAGTGAGTCCGTCTGAGATTTTTTATTTTTTTTGCCAGAAAGTGTCATTTTCCGCTAACTTGTGAAAAAAAATGAAATGATACATGAACTCACCATGCCCCTCCGCGAATACTTTGGGGTGTCTTCTTTCTAAAATGGTGTCATTTGGGGGTATTTATACTTTCCTGACATTCTAGCACCTGAAGAAACATGACAGGTGCTCAGAAAGTCAGAGCTGCTTCAAAATGCGGAAATTCACTTTTTTGCACCATAGTTTGTAAACGCTATAACTTTTACCCAAACCAATAAATATACACTTATTGCATTTTTTTTTATCAAAGACATGTAGAACAATAAATGTTGCGAAAAATTTATATAGAAATGTAGTTTTTAAAAAAAAAAATTACAACAGAAAGTGAAAAATGTCATTTTTTTGCAAACATTTCGGTCATTTTTGATTAATAGCAAAAAAAGTAAAAATGTCAGCAGCAATGAAATACCACCAAATGAAAGCTCTATTAGTGAGAAGAAAAGGAGGTAAAATTCATTTGGGTGGTAAGTTGTATGACGGAGCAATAAACGGTGTAAAGTAGTGTAGTGCGGAATTGTAAAAAGTGGCCTCGTCATTAAGGGTGTTTAAGCTAGGGGGGCTGAAGTGGTTAAATAGGTTGTGCAGCCTGTTTGCGTTGATTACCTTTTTTTGGGAAATAGAAGGGACCCTACTAAGATATAAAAAAGTTATATTCACTGTTCCTAACCCCCCTCTGTTCCAGTGCTGCCGCTCCAGTCCTCCCCACCACTGCAGCTATGATGATGTGCCTGTATACTGCATGTGATCACTGCATCCAATCACTGGCATCAGTGGCACGTCACTACTGCAGTCATGGAGGCAAAGCCCAGCGGGGAGGGTCACAGCGACGCTGCAGGAAGGCAAGCAGCAGCATCTTCTTCTTATTGTCCCCCTGCCTCAGACAACCCCTTTAATAGACGCGGTGTGCTTTGTGAGCCTAAGAACATTTCCCTCTATGAACAGTGAGAGTCCTCCCATAATCAGGAGATGAATCCCCCGGTGAGTGCCTACTTCCACCCAGCCATGCAACTGAACTGCTAGATGCATGCAATCTGCCCCTAGGGGGCGCCCTCTACACACATATTTAGGGATGAGCGAATCAACTTCGGATGAAACATCCAAAGTCGTTTCGCATAGAAATTCGTTCCAATACTGTACAGAATGAGCACTCCGTACAGTATTAGGGCTCTTTCACCCTTGCGCATTTCTTTTCCGGCATAGAGATCCGTCGTCGGGGCTCTATGCCGGAAAAATCCTGATCAGGATTATCCCAATGCATTCTGAATGGAGAGAAATCCGTTCAGGATGCATCAGGATGTCTTCAGTTCAGGACCGGAACGTTTTTTGGCCGGAGAAAATACCGCAGCATGCTGCGCTTTTTGCTCCGCCCAAAAATCCTGAACACTTCCTGCAAGGCCGAATCCGGAATTAATGCCCATTGAAAGGCATTAATCCGGATCCGGCCTTAAGCTAAACGTCGTTTCGGCGAATCGCCGGATCCGACGTTTAGCTATTTCTCAATGGTTACCGTGGCAGCCAGGATGCTAAAGTCCTGGTTGCCATGGTAAAGTGTAATGGGGAGCAGGGGAGCAGTATACTTACCGCCCGTGCGGCTCCTGGGGCGCTCCAGAGTGATGTCATTGTGGAGCGCCCCGGGAGCCGCACGGACTGTAAGTATACCGCTCCCCCGCTCCCCACTACTACTATGGCAACCAGGACTTTAATAGCGTCCTGGCTGCCATAGTAACGTCAAAGCATTTTGAAGACTGATCAGTCTTCAAATGCTTTCAGTTCACTTGCGTTGCTACGGATCCGGCGGGTACTTCCGGCGATGTGAAAGAGGGCTTAGAATGTATTGGCTCCGATGAGCCGAAATTATTGCTTCGCAAAGTCTAGCAAGACTTCGGGTAATAACTTCATAAATAATTTGTACTGTAAAAAAACACTTCCCGAACTCAGGTTCGCTTCCAAGGTACTGCTACTAAGTTTTATGCGAATGTTTCATCCGAAGTCGATTCGCTCATCCCTACACATATTTACACAGCTTCCATGCTAAATGCATATGCAGCTGACGCCCCCTAGTGGCACATAGCTCCGGGAAGTCCAGATATCTCTATTCACTGACAATTCAGCAGAGGCGATAAGTGCTGTCTGCTTTATTACCGTTCACACATAGCGGTAATGACCACGGCATGTTCTACCAATTGTACATTCTGCCAGTTTATGCTTGTGATACAGGAGAGCAGCTGCAACACAGCCACATGTACCCCTGGACTGGCAGTACTGTAATATGAACTAGGACGACATGCCTCCGGATTATCCGTGCTCTCACATCGACCGCATTGTAGGTGGTGACGACACAAATCGCCTCAATTACCTCACGAATCTTGTCATCTGTCCTCGCGGAGGTTTTACTGCACATGCGCACTTCCAGTAGGCAGTAGAGGTTAGAGCTTAGATTGCTAGAGGACCTTTGGTGATGTCACGACCGTGTGATCACATATGTGGGAGGAGTCAGGCCGGGGAAAATTCATTGGTTATGTGGAATAGCACGTGTGCACACAGCTGTACAGGACGTACACAGTGCGGTGCTATGTGTGTTACAAAACTAGACAAGAGTGCAGTGCAGAGCTGTGTGTGACGTGTGCTACATAGCTAGACGAGTGCACGGTGCAGAGCTGTGTGTGACGTGTGCTACATAGCTAGACGAGTGCACGGTGTAGAGCTGTGTGTGATGTCTGGTACATAGCTAGACGAATGCACGGTGCAGAGCTGTGTGTGACGTATGGTACATAGCTAGACGAGTACACGGTGCAGAGCTGTGTGTGACGTGTGGTACATAGCTAGACGAGTGCACGGTGCAGAGCTGTGTGTGACGTGGTACATAGCTAGACGAGTGCACGGTGCAGAGCTAGACGAGTGCACGGTGCAGAGCTGTGTGTGACGTCTGGTACATAGCTAGACGAGTGCATGGTGCAGAGCTGTGTGTGACGTGTGGTACATAGCTAGACGAGTGCACGGTGCAGAGCTGTGTGTGACGTGTGGTACATAGCTAGACGAGTGCACGGTGCAGAGCTGTGTGTTGTGAAGACAAAGTTCAGTGTGCCTAAATCACTATAAGGCCCCATTCACACTTCTACAAATGGGTCCGCATCCGTTCCGCAATTCTGTGGAACGGGTGTGGACCCATTCATTCTTTATGGGGCCGGACGCGAAGCGGAGAGCACGCTATGTGCTCTCTGCATTTGCGGAGCGCGGCCCCGAACTTCCGGTCCGCGGCTCCGCAAAAGATAGAACATGTCCTATTCTTGTCTGCAGCTGCGGACAAGAATAGGCATTTCTATGGGGGTGCCGGCCGGGTGTGTTGCGGATCCGTAATACACCACGGACGTGTGAACGGAGCCTAACAGGGGAATAAACACAACATTTACCCGGTGACCTCCATTTTATCTTTTCAGTTGCAGGTCAGCCAGTTTTTAGGCTCCTCTTTGCCATCCAAGATGGCTGCAGCCACCGACTACCCGATCCACAATGTGCATTAGTAGTTCAAGACACTTCCTGCTGTCCTTGGATTGGCCCATGGTGGTGTCTTGGACTACTAAACAGAACCAGGGATTCCCAACCAGTCTCCCAAGCTGGTCCTTGCCAGGCCTTAAACTGTGTAACTTCTGCAATCTGACAAGTGCAGGTACATTTGGCGTAGAATGGCGGCTGAATGCACATGGACTCATAAAATCACAGAAGAAACACAGTTTAAAGGGAATCTGTCACCTACACCTTTGCTATTTTAGTATGGGAATTGCATAGTAGCACATGGTACCTATTCACAAATATACCTTTCTTTTAGCCTTAGGTGTTTCCTATCTTCAGAAAAAGAACTTTACTGGAAATGAAAGTGAGTCTGCAAAGTGCCCGGCGAGGCATTCATCTTGGCAGAAGCAGCCCAGGCCCACCTCCTCTTGACTTTGACATGACTTCCCCTGCTCTAATATGTACCATGACTGCGACTCTGACTTGAATAGCGCTAATGTAGGCGACAGATTCCCTTCAAGGCCTAGCAAGTACCAGCTTGGGAAACTGGCTGGGAATCCCTGGTTCCTTGGACTAAATGCACAGTACGCATCAGGTAGTATGGGAAGTGGAGCAGCCATCTTGGATGGCAGAAGAATTGGTGGATATGTTTGTTTGTTCCCCAATTTAAGCGGTTCCTGTCATACCCACATTTTCACCCAGGCAGCCCCTCTAATATTCAGTGCTCTCCTTTGACCCGTTACCAGTCTGTTATTTCTAAAAATGCTAGAAGCAACTTTCCATTGGAAACAATGGAAGACAGATTCCGCCTGGGAAAAAAGCAGTTTGAATATACCCTAAGGTGTCACATTGGTTGAGAGTGCATGCATAGCAATTCTTTGATGTGATAGTGTTGGAATTATTTCCTTTACAGATCCGGGGAAGAACAAGTCCAATGGTAATATTATATTCAGGAATTTCTCCGTAGGCTGCCTGCACATGATGCGGATTACGTGTGTTTTTCCCGCATGGATTTTCGTGCAGAAGAACCACAGTGTAGTACAGTACCAGATTAGACAAATCTCATGTGCAATTTGCATTTTTCTTCCATGTGGAAATTGGCCTATTGTGTAGATTTTAAAATCTGCAGCACGTCAGTTGTTAATGCGATTCCGCACCTTATGTAGTTATTTTCCCCACAGACGTCAATGGGGTTGTTAACATAAACTGAAAATCCACAACAAAAAATGCACCAAATGCGCAATAAATGGTGTGCATATAGGTGCGGATTTCATGCAGATTTTCTGCACACAAACCTGCCTCGTAGCCTAAGGCAGGGTTCACACCTGCGCGTCCCGCTTCGCTTCGCGCGTACGACGCTCTATCTTTACTTTTATTTTCGCATCGTGAAAATGAAAGTAAAACTCGCGCGTCGTGCGCGTGCTGCGCTATATATCCCTATGGGGGACGCGCGACAATACGCCCCAAAGAAGCTCCTGTACTTCTTTGGGCGTTTTACAGCGCATTCGTACGCGCTGTAAAACGCTCAGGTGAGAACCATGCCCATAGGGAAACATAGGTTTTCGCCTGTTAAGCGTTTTACAGCGCGTAGGAACGTGCTGTAAAACGCTCAAGTCTGAACCAAGCCTAAGGGTGCCTTCACACACGGCAGACTTTGTGGCAGAAAATTCAGCAAGAGGAAATCAGTTTCATTCACCTTAATGGTGCTTACAGAAATCAAAGCGCTTGCCGCCCCATTCAAATGAGGGGAACTTATTTTCAGTCGCAGAATTTTCTGCCACAAAATCCGATGCATGCGACGGCATCCTTAGACAGCATCTAAAAAAGTTAAAACCCAGAGATTCGTTTTAATATTAGACCATTGCATTTTACGTTACTCAAGCTTCAGTTCTTCAGAACTCAAACTTATTACAATAAAATGACATTTTTCTTCTGAAAATAATTCATATTTTACAATAAACAAAGACAAAAACAATACTGTGTCCGTATTGTGGTCCATAAACCACGGATCTGCAAAATATGGATACCTTCAGCATGCAATTAGTTTTTTTCACTCCCATTAAGTCTCATGCACATGACCGTATCCATTTTGCTGTCCGTAAATCGCCATTCCGTGAAATACCGGATGCTGTCCGTGTTACTTCTGCGCTTTAAGCGGACCCATTGACGTCAATGATTTCGTGTTGCACATTTTTTGGTCACCGATAGGACATTTTCTATCTTTCTGCCGAATAGACATAAGGAAGTGGAAAGCACACTGATAATCTGTGTACGTTGTGCATCCATATGTCCGTTCCACAAAATTCAAGAATATGTCAGCAAAATGCGGACCACGGACCTACTGAAAATAATGCAGGCAGCACACAGACCGCATCTGTATTTTGCGGATCTGCAATTTGTGGGCTGCAAAACGAATACAGTTGTGTGCATGGGGCCTTTCTAGAAATGACTGTTCAATACGGACAAGTGTAGGACATGTTCTGTCATTTGCGGAACGGACTCGTGGATGAGGACAGCACACAGATGACATCCGCGTGCTGTGTTTTTTTTTTGCAGACCCATAGAAATGAATGTGTCTGTGGATTGAACATGGTTACAAACTATGGTTGTGTGCATGACATCTTACAGTTCTCATTAACCAGTATTGGAATCAATATTCTGTGCAGTTCTATAGACTCACCACACATACATACAGGCTTGCACTGGCCAAAGAGGAACAGGTGAATGCCCCGTTGGGCCCCTGAGTAGAGATAAGCGAACATTTAAAAAAAAGTCCGTTGTTCAGGGTTCGGGTGGTGGTTAATCGCGCATCCCGTTATGGATTCCACTATAGCGCATATGGAATCCATAAGGGGCGGCTGCCACCAACCCGAACTGTAGAACAGCTGAAGGACCTGGCGTGACGTCACTGTCATGTGATCAGTGCAGGGGATGGATTTGATGTGCACTGTCATGGATTTGTTCCCGTGCTGAGCCACGCCCCCTGCACTGATCACATGACAGTGACGTCACGCCAGGTCCTTCAGCTGTTCTACAGTTCGGGTTGGTGGAAGCCGCCCCTTATGGATTCCATATGCGCTATAGTGGAATCCATAACGGGATGCGCGATTAACCACAACCCGAACAACGGACTTTTTTTAAATGTTCGCTCATCTCTACCCCTGAGCAAGGTGGGCCTCTAGTTTACCACCCAATGGCACATGACACAGTAGACTAACTCGCTACATATACTGTAAATAGGCAGCGTACAGCATCCCAACTAGCTTATGTTCATATAAAAAGAATAGCAAAATCAAATGTGGCCCCCAACCACCTATTGTAAGTTGAAAGTTAAAACTGCAGCAGCATAAGGGTACTTTCACACTTGCGGCATGGCTATCCGGCGGGTAAACAGCCCGCCGGATCTTCCATGCCGCAAGTACCCGTGTGCTGCCGCTCCGTCCCCATTGACTATAATGGAGGTGGGGGCAGAGCTACGGCTCAGCACAGCAGTGCACAGCCAGAGATCGCCGGACTAAAAGTATTGCATGTCCAACTTTTTAGTCCGGCAATCAGTGCCGTGCTGCGCCGTAGCTCCGCCCCCCGCCCCCATTATAGTTAATGGGGACGGAGCGGCAGCACACGGGTACTTGCAGCTTGCCATATAGCCATGCCGCAAGTGTGAAAGTACCCTTAGTAGTATAAGTAAAGGTATGTATAATAGCACCATATATCAGAGCTCCCACATTATAGCAAAAAACTGCTATATTGTTATTCCCCACAAAAAGGTATAATGGAGGTCATTTATCAAACTGGTGTAAATTAGAACTGTCTTCGTTGCCCATAGCAACCAATCAGATTTCACTTTTCACAGCTCCTTTGGAAAATGAAAGGTGGAATCTGATTGTTTACTATGGGCAATGAAGCCAGTTCTACTTTATACCAGTTTGGTAAATCAGAGGGCATTACTACTGTGAAGAGGGCACAGAGGGCATTACTACTGTGAAGGGGGCAGAGAGGGCATTTCTTCTGTGAAGGGAGCACAGATGATTTTACTACGATGAAGGAGACACGGGGTATTACTACTGTGAAGGTGGTACAGAGGGCTTTACTACTGTTAAGGAGCATTACTATTATGGGGGAGCAGTGAGTGCAAAACTACTCCAAAAGGGAACAGAGGTGGCATTACTACTGTAAAGGGGCACAAAGAGGGCATTACTACTGTAAAAGGGGCACAGAGAGGGCATACCTACTGTGAGGGAATACAATGAGGGCATAACTACTGTGAAGGGGGCACAATGAATGGATACCTACTTTAAGGGGGCAAAATGTGGGCATAACTACTGTGAATGTTATACAATGAGTAGAAAGAAGAACTCCAGTTTGATCGCGGTTAGAAAATTTTTAATATTTATATTCAGTTTTTTGGCAAAAGCGGCAAAATCACTTGTCTTGTGACGTTTCGGCCTATTTTTGGCCTTCATCAGACTGTGATAGAAAATAATAAGTACAAAAATAAGTACAAAAATAATAATAATAGTAAATGCAATAGATACCATGTGGTGATTACTTAACCCAATGGTATTGGATGTTTACAGATATATGGTCATACGAGTATCGTCAGGTCACATGATTGTAGTTTTCAAATATGATTACAGAACATGATTATAAAGTATGATTCCAAACGTGATACAAAACATAATGCAACATATATCCAAGAAAATGTCCAAAAAATTATAGTTCATTAGAAATCCGAGATGTCGTAAATAAAAAAATAAATGCATAAACAGTTCATATATGAGGTACACTGCTGGAGATTAGGGATTAGTATCAAAAACAACAGAGACACCAAAGAAGGTCAGTCATTATTGGGTCCATAAGGGATTTCGGAGGACACCAGGGGAAAGTTACCCATTGTATATTTCATAAGCATATGTGCACAAAAGATACGCGACCGCATATGCCAACACAAATCTAAGATTAGACGAAAAGACCTTCTATCACCAGTCCCAGCCCATTTTGAGGCCTTAGGCCACAACATATCCCAGTTAAAATGACCACATAGGACCACAGAGGAGGGGAGTTGATAGATCCAGACTTCTCAAAAAGAGGGAGGCGTACTGGATCCATACCTTGGATGCACTGGAACCTAAGGGCCTTAATAGGGAGTATGAAATTCAAAGCTATACCTGATCTCCCCGGTCTGGTACAATATCCAACAATGTATAGTTTACGTATACTTTACCTATATAGATATCCTACCACTTAAGATTATTAATGATATGTATCACTTTCCTTTTCAGATGACCTAGTCCTATAGTATCCTTTGGTGGGTGGATTATAGCCTCTACAATGTATAATCCTATTGGGTATGTATAGCTTCCACCTCCAGTAATATAGACGGTTAGACCTATATCCTATCACCAGGATTTAGTAAGTATTTCTGCTAGATACGTTGACACACGTTTATTTATTCCTATTGGACATTCCTCCACATTAATCTTTCCTATAAATACCCACGATACATTACCATATTCAACTGTTAGTCACATTGCCAGTAACATTGCCCACAAAACTTGTGCGCATGCGTCAGTTGCTTGAACCGCACACCAGAGTGAGGCTTGGCACGCATCACTGTGCGGCCTCGTCACTTCCGGTCCACGTGCACCGGAGTCCGTCCTCTCTACTTCCGGGACGCCGGCTTAAGAATGTTTGCCGCGTCCCTGGCCATATGCGACACATACCACAAGCAGGCATAGCCCTGCAGATGACGAACGCGCAGACCATCTTCCTATCTCTCCACACTAGCGGCTACAGGTATCTATTGAACTTATGAACTTATGAATTTATGGATCTTGCATTTTTTCCCTTGGTTAGGATACAATTTGATCTGTTGGTTTCTCCTTGAAATTATATATCCCAGATATCTCCTATGCAGTGGTGACAATGTATAAGATACTCAGATTGCATAAGATCCATTATCCAGCCGATGTTAAGGTGCCCTCTATTATCTGTGATATACCCTTTTGGCATACAGGCACATATGCTTATGAAATATACAATGGGTAACTTTCCCCTGGTGTCCTCCGAAATCCCTTATGGACCCAATAATGACTGACCTTCTTTGGTGTCTCTGTTGTTTTTGATACTAATCCCTAGTCTCCAGCAGTGTACCTCATATATGAACTGTTTATGCATTTATTTATTTATTTACGACATCTCGGATTTCTAATGAACTATAATTTTTGGACATTTTCTTGGATATATGTTGCATTATGTTTTGTATCACGTTTGGAATCATACTTTATAATCATGTTCTGTAATCATGTTTGAAAACTACAATCATGTGACCTGACGATACTCGTATGACCATATATCTGTAAACATCCAATACAATTGGGTTAAGTAATCACCACATGGTATCTATTGCATTTACTATTATTATTATTTTTGTACTTATTTTTGTACTTATTATTTTCTATCACAGTCTGATGAAGGCCAAAAATAGGCCGAAACGTCACAAGACAAGTGATTTTGCCGCTTTTGCCAAAAAACTGAATATAAATATTAAAAATTTTCTAACCGCAATCAAACTGGAGTTCTTCTTTCTACTTTACCGGGGTGGGAACCCTACTTCCAGTGGCGGAAATAAGCAGTGTGCCACAACGTTTCTCCTTGTGTTATACAATGAGGACATGAATACTGTGAGGGTGCACAGTCTGGGCATAACTTCCATGAGGGGGCACAATGTGGATATTTTTTGGGGGCACATATCTGGACATAACTACTGTGAAGGTTGTACAATGAGGGCAATACTACTGTGAGGGGGCACATTTTCTTAAAGTATTGGGGGGGGGGGGGCAGAGTAAGGACCCGACCAGGGTGCCAAACAACGTATGCACACCACTGCATGTACAGTGGTCCCCTAGAATGAATTTTACTGGTGGGCCCTAGACACGCCAGTCCAACACTGTGTGTATGTATATATATATATATATATATATACACAGCTGCAACGAGCGTCCCTGTACACCGGATGGCAGCACTGTAATTGTCAGTAAGATTACCGGTTACTATGTAGAGCCTGCATCAAGGTGGATCTAAGCTCAGAAGAGCTGTGGGTGGGGGATGTTATAGATGTGTTTACTATAGCCACTACTGTGACAACCGAGGAGGGAAGGGGAGAAAAAGTGCGGGAGAGGGGACACTGTGAAAGGGAGGCGGGCGGAGGCAGGAGGGCAGGCACTGCTTTCATCCACATACAGGAGCTGGCTGCAGCACATACTGTAGCCATGGCAGGTACACACCATGCTGGATCCAAGAGGCTCACTGAGTTACAGATTAAGGTATTCCTTTTATTTTAGGAGTTCTGTGTTGTCTTTGCTGTTACTTTTTTCTTCTTTGAGTCTCCC